>OX419344.1:9230621-9270621 GCA_948470475.1 Galaxea fascicularis | reverse complement strand
ATAATGGTAAGTGATCAATGTTCAACGTTCGGTCGTAATTTCTAACGGAGAAATTCTTGTGATTGGTCTCCTAAGGACCTTGTCACCAATCCACACATCAACAACTCTGACAAGGTTGTCACTTCCTGGAAACGTGCTCTGGACTCGACCCACTTTCCATTCTCGTCGAGCCGCATTGGGGTCCATGACAACGTCGCCAACTTTAAGATTTTCCGTAGGGTAAAACCATTTCTGACGAGAACAGATGTGAGGAAGGTACTCCCTCATCCAGCGACGCCACACCTGCCGGGTTAGCTCCTGCACTCGTCTCCAGCGTCTCCGCGGATTAAATGTTGTAGTGTCGACACTCTCTGTAATACAATCACCGCCCATCTTGCCAATGAGGAAGTGATTCGGTGTCAGTACTGGTTCGTCGTTAGGGTCTTCGCTCAGTGCGGTCAGCGGTCTTGAATTCATCAAACTTTCAACTCCGACAAAGGTTGTTTGTAGCTCCTCATCATTGACGTCTGCGTCTTTGAGAACGGCGTAGATGGCACGCTTAGCGGATTTGACCATGCTCTCAAACACACCTCCAAAGTGAGGAGCTAGCGGAGGGTTCCAATGCCAGTTAACACCATGATTCGCTGTCATACGCTGAAGAAGATTGTGATCCAGCTGACTCACCAATTCTCTAATTTCATTGTCGGCACCAACAAAGTTCGTTCCATTGTCACTCAACATCTGTGTTGGCCATCCTCTTTTTGCGGTCATTCGGATGAATGCGTTGAGAAATGCGTCGGTCTCAAGGGAACTTGCCATCTCTAAATGACAACAGTGTGTTTGAAGACAAACAAACAAGCACAGGTAACGTTTGGCCCGGATCTGTCCTCGCCCTTGCATGGTGCGATACGGTCCTGCGAAGTCAACGGCGCAGTTCTCAAATGGTCGTGATGTCTTTTCCAAGCGGATTTGCGGCAACGGAGCCATCTGCTGTTTGGCTGGGTGAACTTGAAAATGTCTTGCGCACTCACGGCACTCTTTGCTTGCTCGTTTTACCTCCTGGCGGACATGAATCACCTGGTACTTTTCACGGAGATGATTTATTGGGAAGTTGACCCGCATCCGATGTCCCTCGCTTTCATGGTAATATTTCACGATTAATCCTGTCACATGGTTCTTCTTCGGCAGAATAATAGGGAACTTGACGTCGGGGGAAAGATCACTGGAATGGCGTAGCCTGGTGTTAGAGCGCAGGATTCCGTTGATCATCATAGGCGTGAACGGGAGAATAGAGCTTTTACGCGGCAGGGGTTGGCTGCGCTTCAGTGCCTCGATTTCTTCTCTGAATCCTGTACATTGAGTTTCTTTTATGATTTTCTCTTCTGTGCTTTGTAATTCTGCTGCTGACAGCTCACCCAGTTCTCTTTGCTGCTGTAGTCTTCGGCAGTTGTTAACGAAGCGTTGCACCCAGCTTCGCACACGCACTAGGGATAGTCCCAACTCTAACCGGCCTTTCGGTTTAGTCCTATACCACTTTGAGTATCTTGAGGGGTCTAGACGCCAAGCCCCGCCTTCAGCCTCGTCCGTGTCTGATGGACTTTCATCGGTCGGTAGAGTGGTATTGAAAGTAGCTGAATCATCATTATTCGATCTTGGCGTTAACTTGAGCTTTTTCATGGCTTCTTCGGAAGGTTTGTCGAATTTACAACCTGGCCACTCTGCTTCAGGATGGCGTAGGAACACTGGGCCGTTCCACCATCTTGTATTCTCGGCCAATTCTCGTGCGGTCATTCCCCTGGTGCCCATGTCTGCGGGATTTACTTTAGTCGGTACGTAACGCCATTGGTCAGGACGAGATTGGTCGTGGATCTCACTAACCCGGTGAGCGACAAAAGGCTTGTACTCGCGGCTTTGTCCACGAATCCAGAATCCAACATTCAAACTATCCACCCAATAGGTAACACTGCTCTCTTCAACATTGAGCGCCGAGCAAACTTGCTTGGAAAGTCTCAATCCAATTACAGCCCCCATGAGTTCCAGCCTCGGAATACTCAGAGTCTTCACTGGTGCCAATCGAGTCTTCGATGCGATGAGCCGAGTCGTTATTGTTCCGTCGGCGTATGCGTGTCGGCTGTAAACGGCGGCTGAATAAGCTTTCTCGGAAGCGTCTGAGAATGCGTGCAGGCTGACGGAACTGACTTGCTTACTCGCGTCTTTCAAACAGCGAGGAATCTTGATTTCTTCAAGGAGTGGTAGCTCACTAAACCAGTGTTTCCACTGTTCCCTTTGTTCAGGCGGAAAATCTTCGTCCCATTCCAATGCTGCTAACCATGTCTGCTGCATGAGTAGTTTGGCTTTAACCACGAAAGGCGAGAGGAAACCCAACGGATCGAACAGGGTTGTGGTTTTCTTGAGGACATTCCTTTTGGCGTACTTGAAGTCCTCTGGCGGCGGCGAATAATAAAACAGGAACTCATCATCCCGCGCGGTCCAGGACACACCCAGTGTTTTCGTCACCGGCAACTGGTTCTTATCTAAGTCAACTTCAGAGGCGCGGTCTTCGTCGGGAACATCTGCCAGCACTTGTGTTAGGTTGGACACCCACTTCCTGACGTGAAATCCTGCCTTATCACCCATCTCGGTTAAATGTCGTCTCGTCTCTATGGCAACCTCAACGGATTCGAGTGAGGGCATGAGGTCATCCATGTAGCATTGATTCTTAACTGCATTCGCTGCCTGTGGGTATAACTCTTGGTAGATTTCAGCATGCTTCTGCCATGTAAACTGGGCGCAGAATGGGCAATAACAGCCACCAAATACGAAACGAAAAAGTTCATAAACCTCTGGTTCCTTGCGAAGGTTCAGGTCACGCCATAGGAAACGGTGCATCGGTCGGTCTTCTTCACGTAACACAAGCTGATGATACATTTGGCTAATATCCCCGACGAGGGCCACTAACTCTTTTCGGAACTTGATGAGGATGTCAAAGACATCGCTTTGAAGTTTTTGACCACTGAGAGCTTCAGTGTTAAGACTCTTTCCTTCGCAGGTCGCTGAGCCATCAAATACTATCCGCACCTTTGTAGTAGACTTTTGTGGTCTCACTACTGGAAAATGAGGCAGGAACCACTCGCAGTCGGGTTTCAGTTGGTCGGGGGGTACTCGGCGGATGTACTGCTTGTCCAAGTAGTCATTCAGTACTTGTTGGTATGCCATAGCCACATCTTTATTCTTAAGCAATTTCCTCTCTGTGGACACCAATCTTTTCTTCGTCATCTCTAGGTTGTTCGGTAATTGCGGTCTCTCTTTTCTCCACGGAACTGCGACTTCGTAATGCTTGCCATCAAACTTCAATGACTTGCTAACTTTGTTCCATGCCATCTTGTCTTCCGGTGTTAGGTGTGGTTCGGTAGGGACGATGCCGATGCTTTCGAGGTCCCAGAAGCGTTTCAACAGATTGTTTAACTCTGAATTCTCGGTCTCTGCAACGATGGGCTTGGCTTCTTCCTTCTGTAGGCGGAATGTGTAATGAAATCCGGTGTAACTGCATTCTTTATGGTCAAGATCCTTAATCTTTCCGATGGCAGTCCATCCTAAGAGACAAAGTCTGGCACAGGGTTCATTCGGACCTCCGGTAACTTCTTGCATTGAACACATCAATTCAAAGTGATCGGCTCCTAGAAGTACATCAATTTTATTTCCTCTGGCAAGGGCTGGGGACCGGATTCCTTTCAGATGATTCCACTTGTTTTGGATCTTCAGCCAATTCACTGCTTTCAAACCACCGCAGATCTTTTCTAATGTTTTGGCGGTTATCTCTGTGGCGACGCGGCCATCGGTGCTTTCTAGGCCAATCTCGATTGTACTTGACAAGAAGCGGACACTCTGATCGTTTGCAACCTTTACTGTGGTCTTTTCTTTTTTACCGGCGAGGCCGAGCTCTTCAACAACATCTTCATTAATATACGTGGTGTCGCTGCCTTCGTCTAGAAGACAATTTACCAGAACTCGTCTCTCTCCATTCTTCAGGATAATCGGAACTGTTCGTAATGCCACTTGCACTTGACCTGTGTACGTTTTCAAGGTAACTGGTCGGTTAACAACATTCCCCTCCATGGTCAATCCCGGTCTTTCATGGGTGCTGTTCGGCGTCTGAATAGGCGTGGACTGAATACGGTGTGGCGCGGTCTGAGAAGAAACGTACGATTCGGCTTCTGGTCGCAAACGGAATTGCCTAGGTGAGCTCTCATAGTGAAGGATATGATGGTGATTTCCTTTGCATCCGTTCGTGTTGCTCTGTCGGCTCCTTTGGCAAGACTTTCCATGGTGATTATCTCCTAGACATCGGAAACAAAGTCCTACTTGTTTCACCATTTGCCACCTGTCATCGACACACAGCTTCTGAAATGAGTCACATCTCCAAATCGGATGATTTCCGGAACACTTGTGGCACTTTTGACTCTTTCTGTCAGTTCTCTGGCCGAAGAAACTTCGGAGATTCCTTCCACTCCTTTGTCTGTCTAGTTGACTTTCCGGTGAGATACCATTCTCAATTTCGGTAGCTTGTATTTGGTAGGCAGCTTCTTCGGCAACCCAATCTTTCAACGTCTCAAGGGATTCTTGGAGCTTGCTGTCGTTTAACCACCGATAATACTGGGCTAATAAACGCTCGGGGATCTTCTCCAAAATCATGGTATGTAGCGTCCCGCCTTCTAAATCGGAGTCGCGGCCATTCTCTTTAAGAGTAATCACAGCTCGCTCGAGGACATCGGCAAATGTTTCTAAATCCTTTGCGTTATTGTCTCGGAGCGGTTTTAACTTTCGGAGTTCTTCAAGGTGGGACTGAACTTGTCGTCGGCTCCCCCCGTACTTGCCAAACAATCGTGCTTTATCTGCCTCGTACGATTCGAGTGAGTAGCCAAGCCCTTTTATCGTATTAGCAGCTTCAACGGCGAGACACGCCTCCAAACGGAGCATCTTAAATTGAGGAGAGAGCGAAGTCTGATCGACACAGCTGGTAAACGCAGCGTTCCACTTCTGAAACTCCATCTTGTTCCCTGAAAAGACTGGGATTCTAATTCTTTCGAGTTGCCCTTGCGTGAAAATACCGGCAAAATTAGGATTGACAGGAAGTTGAGGTTTAGAAACTGTCTCGTTTACGGAACGTTCACCGGGGTGCGATTCTTCAGACTCTTTGTTTTCGTTTTGTTGTTCATCATTCGTAACAATTTGCATAGCGGTATTCTCCGGTGAAGTGGACTGATGAATTTCCTGATCTCCGTTCTCCACAAGACCTGATTCATTCTCGATCTCCTCATCTAATTCCTGTCGTCTCTTGATTACTTCGTCGTTCGCAGATTGAAGCTCTTTCTGTTGGCGTTCTAATTCTTCTAGCCTCATTTCGATTTCCCATTCTAAGTTCTTCTTTCTAGCACGCGCTTCCGACTCGGCCCTTTCTTTTTGTTGTCTTCTTTCTGATGTTTCGCTCCCATCAATGGAACTCGCAATTGATCGTGATTTTACAAGGGATGCAAGCAACGAGCAAGCCGGACCAGTTTCGCGGTCAACTTGTTCAACGATGGCGTCTGCTTCGTCGCTGACTTTCTCCACTGCTTGTGCTGCGTTGCTATCGCGGTACTCGATTTCCAGTTCCTGCATAATTGCAAGCGCGAAGTCATTCTGCTCCTCGATACGCGTTAGAGGCTCTGTTATGTCGGTGTGTCGGGGATTCTGCTCAGCGAGAGCACCAGACAACTTTGTCAACAAGCGGGTCATTTGTGACTTTGTGTTCCTTTTTTCCTTCCTTAAATCTCGTATACGGCGTTCTTGTTCGCTGGGCTTGCTAGATTCCGCAATATCCTCCTCTTCACTAGCCATTCTTCGCGGTAACTTCTTTCCAACGTTATAAAGAACGCAAGTGAAGAGTGATCATCGCAGTAAATTTTCCAATTTAAGCAACTGGAAAGAAGAAGCCTAAAAAAATCAGGGCTTCAACGGGATTCGAACCCGTGACCTCCGCGATACCGGTGCGATGCTCTACCAACTGGAAAATTTACTGCGATGATCACTCTTCACTTGCATCTACAACTGCAGTACAAATATGAATTATTTCATATATACTTCACATCACTTCACTGTGCGGGAAAATATGAACTCAATAAATTGACCTCGCTCCCAATGAATGGCTTCATAGCTCAGTTGGTAGAGCATCGCACCGGTATCGCGGAGGTCACGGGTTCGAATCCCGTTGAAGCCCTGATTTTTTCAGGCTTCTTCTTTCCAGTTGCTTAAATTGGAAAATTTACATATTCAGAAAGAGCACACCGAGATTCACAAAATCCCCAAGTTTGGTATTAATCGGGCTAGTTTTGACTGAGATACAGGTATTTAAAAACGTAAAAAATTACAAAGAAATGTATGGAAATCCGGACAAATCCGGACTTTTGTCCGGATTTCCATACATTTCTTTGTAATTTTTTACGTTTTTAAATGCCTGTATCTCAGTCAAAACTAGCCCGATTAATACCAAACTTGGGGATTTTGTGAATCTCGGTGTGCTCTTTCTGAATATGTGGATCAATAGTTGCTAATCCCATAATTTACAGACTCGTACCTAGTCCTTCACGGTATGAAATCAGGCAATATTGCCAAGTGAACCTGCGCGTGCGCCGTTGCGTTGTCCGGAATTTCTGGCCATGCGAGCTATGGTTCGTATTTTGGCGAGAAGCAGTCGAGCCTAGGTACAATGGGGAGACCAAACGAGCCTGATATGCCGCCGAAGCGTACCAAAAAGGTACGATTAGTTATTTACCGTGACAAATTCAGCCCAAAAACCGGCAGGATAATTTTAGAAGTTCCCGGGAAAAAAAATGTGTCAGCCGTCCTATCGTGTGGCCTGCGAGGAGAATAGCACGACGCAAAACGTGATGAATAAAGAATATGTTTATTATAGGCAAACCAATCGTGGTATGTGAAAGTATATATAACAAGACATACCGACAAAACCTAGCATTCCCAAGAGCCGAATAGCAGTGGAAATGTTTATATTATAGCCAAATAATGGTATAGTCATTTTGTCCAGGTGAAAATCACTGCACTGGGAATATGCTGTGCGTCAGCATCGTGTGGGCCATGTCAAACGTTTGATTTCCGGTCAAATCTAACGCACCGCCCTTCCCCAGCGATTGTCACGTGGATAAAATGACCATTCCTCCCCCGTGTAAGCCCCCTTTTTTCTTGAGCAGCCGCGGTCACTAAGCCAGTGCATTTGAATCTTGAAGCTACAGCGAACATGACTAAATTCGAGCGCTGAAGCGAGCAATTCCTCGTTCGCGTTGACCGAGTTTTCTAGCAAGTTGGGAAAGAAAGAGAGGAAATTTGTCTACGCGACCTTTGCTGGTAATCTGATGCGGATACTCCGCTTTGTTTGGAATGTATTTGCCCTCGAACGCCGACTGGTTCGATTTCGAGTCACCGGCCTTCCCTTTATATCTCAGAATGGACACTCACGTCGGATTTCAAACTGTACAGTGAAGGTAGGAAGGCGTTATTTGGCTAAAATATAATATTTCCACCGCTATTCGGTTGGTTGAAAATCTATGTCTTAACGGTATATCTTTTTTTGTACAGACTTCAGATGTGGTACACCACGATTGGGATGGCTGTGATTTTACTTTGAGTTTTATACAGCAAGCAAAATGGCAACTCGTGGTAGCAAAATGTGTGAAAACCCTTCTCTATTAAGGGCATTTCAAAACAAGAAAATGACAGTGTATGCCGAAGAAATCATTTTACAAGTCTGACCGCCGAGGGAATGAACGCCTGCATGCATAGAAAACTTATAAATGGCATATGGAAGATTCAAATACTCACTGCAGCAGTTCAAACGTTCAGTGGGAAGGACTTTTGGAACGTCAGGTAAATTTAACGTTAATAGTCAAATGCAATTTTTTGCAAATTCGAGCGCCCTGGAGTTTAGCTTTGCCAGGAAAGTTTTTGCTCTTCAATTTTACGACAGGAAAACAGCAGCTGGATCTTAAATTACGATTCTGATTCTTAAATTCTGATTCTGCCTCTTACATTTTGATTCTAAACGTGGCCATGATATCGTGGGATATCAGGTCAGTGAGTGGATGTCGTAGGATATCAGGAAAGTAGACTTGGCTTCTGATTGGCTAATTGCGAATTTGGGTACATAATGACTGAAATGGAACCTTTTCACTTGTATTTCACACTCTCAACCCTTGAATTAAAAGTTAATTTCTCATTTGTTGCCTCTACACATTCCTATAGAAGTAGTGGGGAGAAAGTGCTAAAATATCAAGCAAATTCATCGTGTGATCCTGTCCTTAATTCTCGTGACCACTGTTTTATGACGTGTTGAAATTACAAGGAGAAATTTGATGCTAATCATTCTTAGAGTTTGAAGGCTTAATTGCTAATTTTCAAGTTTACTGTCTATTTTTTGCGACTTTTCCAAATAATAGAATAATATTTTCAGTTCGGTTTCTCTTTTGCGTAATACAATTGTAGGGTAAACAGGAGCCTTTTTCCTGCGTAACCTCCCCCAGTCTAGACCTCTGTCTGAAGTTCGTTTATTTATGCCGGGAAAAAGTAACGTTCGCACAAGTTTCTAAGTTTCCTTTCTGATAATCCTTTGTGGGTATTGAAACTGTTTATCTCGCTTGATTTACCTGTGATTTTGGAGACTTTCTGTTTCCTTGATCATGAAATGTCCGAGAGATTCAACATGGATCAAACACCGAGGATTTTCAAATGTTTGCATAGTTATTTTCTTGCAAATGGTGCTCAGTGTTGAAAACGCAAGATGCACATGTTAATTAAGGCAAATAGCCCTGTTAGACATCTTTAAAAAGAAAGAAACGCAATTTTGGGATGACTTGCTTGGTTGACCACGCCCTCATTTATGCAAATTCAAAATTCTGCGTTGACAACTAGATAATCAACGTTTATGTCGCCGCCGCTTGTGTTCCCGAGTTGTGTTTCGAGAAGGTCGAGAAGCGGTGCGTGGACATTAACTCAGTTATCATTACGAAGCCAAGGTCTTACATGATCCGGCGATTAACAACGCCATTTATTGCAAAGGGAGATCTTTAGCTGCCAAATCGTCAAAGACTGTAACGCTGGACGGGTGAAAAACAGCTTAATTATCAACAAACTTGAAATCAAAACGGTCCCAAAAAGGTTTTTACGACTCTGTTTCTCGTGGAGCTGTGTCGTATCGAAGTCCCGTATCCAAGCGTCATAGGACGTGACGTAGGCTTGTCACGAAAACCTAAACGGTTGAGAGGCCGTTAAAGTTTAAGTAACCGAACCCTCTCCCCAAGTGTTAAAACAACAGTAAAGTACATGGCATTAAACGGGGTGTTAAGAAAACTTAAATATCACCCAGCTAATTAGAGTTTATCTCTAGTCCCAGTCCCTCTCAAAAATTAAAACGTTACAGCTTATGGAAAACAAATAAATTCGAAAAGCAGGGTTTAGTTTCCTCTATCTTTAGCAAGTCATCGATGGTAGGCAAATTTATTAGCCTAAGGACTAACCTTTCCTAATTTGTTGTAATTTTGAATGAAAAATAAATTTTGAAATTTGGGCGTGGTCTGTCACATGACCTACAATTAATGCTAACGAACCCAAAATTGAAACACTTAACAGAAATGCTTGCTGGTGTCAAAGTTTGTTCTTGGAGACCTGAATGCACCTCAAACTGGTCCAGCCCCCTTTAAATTCATAGAGACCCTTTCCTTAATTGACTTAAGAAAAATAGGCTTCCTGAAAAAGTCATCGTTTAATTTCGATAAAATTGTCTCTCATCTCAGTTAATATACTGGTAAAACTCCACTCCCAAAGTCAACCAGAAGCTTACGTAGATATGTAACATAATCTGAAAGACACACCTATACTAAGTACAATTCATTCACTTCCGGTTATTGTCCCACTAATGGGATAAATTAGACAAATAATCAGTGACAGTCAATCAACAATGTCTCGCAGATCCCGACCTGAGTTCAGTTTAAATAACTTCACACCAGACGATGCACTTTGATGGGTGGCCTGGTCAAGTCTATACCAAGCTATATCATGTCACGCAGAAACATGTTAAGAACGTTTTCAGGTTCAAATCCAGCAACTGGAAAAATTAATAAGAAACTTTAACGTTGGCTCCAAAATTAGACTCTCCAGCAAAAGTGACTGTAATAACAAACTTTTCCAGACCAGTCGAATCGCGAGGTTTACATTTTGCATTGTACATTGTCGTTGTGTTCAGGAAAAATTGTTGAAATGATATTTTAGCTAAACTTTACAGCTGACATAGTATTAAATATTTGTATTCTGCCCGAACAGCTGGATTAGAAGTCGCTACAAGATCACCGAATAATCCAACCATGTGAATTATCAAAATATTACAAAAGGCCTCAAAAGGAAATACAGAGGAGGGTGGGAACTCTTTTTTAATCTGACTTGGAGAAGCGGAACAGATAGAAAAGGGCTATTACTTGTGACTGGCCGTGACCCTACTACGACTAATTATGCGTTAAACGTAATGCAACTGTCACGTTACTCCCTTGAGCAACTGACGTTTCTTACAAGGGACTCAAATCCGGATACACGAGAAAACTCCTGCTAAAAATCGCAGCTCCAACATGGGTAAATTTTAAGCTATTTGCATTTCCTTTACTTTCGTAATCAGCGACTATTATTCAGGTAGTGAAATTCACGTCTGGGAGCCCTTTGACTTATCCAGGTATGGTAGTAATTTGACATGGTTCCGAAAAAGACTTAGCTCTTATACAACCCGGCCTTATAAGGTCCCTCATGAAAAAAGAGGGAGGGGGACGGGGGGAATCAACAAAGCAAGAGTCAAGTCTTCAGAAACAATTTTAATGTTCGTTTTATTAAAACTGTTTACCGTTACAGAAGTCAAGAATATCAGTCCAATGATCATTACGTCTACGAGTACTATATCTAAAAAGAACATCTGATCGACCGTTCTTGTTCTGGAATCTATCATCACTTCATTGAGTGCTTGTAATGACGCCCAAAAAACGCAAGCCTTGCCTTAAATTCCTTGATTGTTTAAGTCTTTCAATATTTACCGTTCGTTTGATTCCCAAGCTCTAACTATTTACGCCACTATCCAGAAATATTCTAACATTTAATAAGATCTAGTTATTACAAATGCATGTCAACATCGGATACCGTAGACGCCTTTTAAAGTCTACCTTTAAAGTATGTTACATCGCCTTTCCTCTTTCTTGTGCGTAAACTCTTAAAGGGACTTCATAAGCCATTTATAGAGGTTTTACAGGTAAGGTTTAGACACATTCTAACTTCAAACGTGTACTCGATATTCACACGTCTTAAATCGTATAAAGTATGTTACAAGTACTTGGATAATACTTAATACTAATCAAATGTTGATAATTACGCCCGTCTCTGGTTTCACTAAGTAAATCCTCTCTTCGGGGAGCTCTGTACTGAAATTTACCTTTTCACAAACCAATTATGACTGAAATGGAACCTTTTCACTTGCATTTAACCCTTCAAACCCTAAGATCAAAATTTATTTTTTCATATGTGTCCCTGTACATTTTGTATAGAACTATAGTAGGGAAAAATTGTTAAAATATCAAGTACATTCATCGCGTGACCCTGCCCCTAATTCTCGTGACCACTCTGTTTTATTAAAAGGATAAATTTGATGCTGATCACTCTTAAGGTTTAAAGAGTTAATTGCTACTCTTGAAGTAAACTGTCTCTATTTTTTTGCGACTTTTGCACATAACAGAATAATATTTCCGTCTGGTTTCACTTTTGCATAATATCATTCAAGGGTAAAAAGGAGCGCTTTTCGTGTGTAACCTCCCCGTCTAGACCTCTGTCTGGAGTTCCTTTTTTTGTGTGTGAAGCGGGTAGTTTCTAACTAAACAACCCGAAACTATGGCGTCGGTGGGGGAGTTGCACACAAGAATTTGGTTTTAATGTAAATTGACCACCTTACAGGTATTTCTGACTGTTTCCCAGCAATCGTTACTTAGTCCTTGGAGCATAAACCTTATAAACCAAGACTGCCAGCTCAGTTAAAGAAAAGGCTTTTTAAGGCATTTTTGATGGTTTTCTAAACGGCGTGAGTTAAATGGAATGTTCTGAAGAGGTATTTTAACTTGAACTTGTCTATGCTGTCTTGGAATTAAGAGGGAGACTAGAGCTCTTCTGAACTCTGGCATTCTTATTGTGTACACAATAGGATTAATGAGAGAGTTGGCAAAAAGTAGAACCATAGTACTATTACACAAACGGAAATATGATACGAATGAAAGAGATGAAAATATATCAGTACAAATAAAGTTGAATGTAAATGATGGCAACCACGTCATTAAAGATACCAAAGTTACGATAAACAAGGTCTTGGTCAGTTTTCCCTCTCTGCCGGTTGCACCATGGTGCGGAGGATGCGCTCCACAATAAACTTTAACTAAAATGGACGCGTAAGAAACAAAGATAATAAACAGACAAATTGGGATGAATGAACGCAAGACGTCCAACGGACTAAAATAATAATTGAAACTATTCCACCTCCCTAATAAACTTACAACAGCAATCATCAGCACGGCCACTGTAACCCACGTGACTGTAATTACCACTCTGACGACCCATTTTTTCATGACACGGTGTTTGAATGGACGAAACGTGGCGTGCATACGTTCTAGTGAAATCGCAGTGAGGTTTGTCAGTGAAACGCCAGGAAACAGCATCGCAATGCCCCAGGTAATGTCATCCCAGATTCCTGATCCGATCCCATTAACCCTCCAAACCCTGCACTCCCAATCGCCCATATAAACAAATTCTCTGACCACCGAATAACCTCCAACCAACATATCTGCAACTGCCAAGTTAAGCACCAGATACATGCTGAGTTTCCGAAGACTGCGGTTTCTTATAAAAACAATTATTGTAAGGAAATTTAGTGTTACTATGGCTACAGACTCTGTTCCATATACTGTAAGCCAGGCGATGCACTCAGATGAAGAAAATAAACTGAGGCTCCTGTCAAGTTCTGATCCGTTTTTCAGATTGGAACCGTTGGTCATCTCTCTGTGGAAAGACGATTGAAAAAGTGCGCATGTATAAATGTTTAAGAGGTGCCTATAACTTCATATAGGCCTGCTATTAATAAAATGTTTATAGCTTAGTCCCATTAATTAGAAACGCTTCATAACCAATTAGCACTCCGAAGTGTGGTCATCTTATTAACCAAAATAGTTTTAGAATAAAGATTTCAGAGACTTTAGCCCAGTAAACATGCTAAAGCGGTCTTGACTACTGAGGTAAGAGATCCGGTGGGTCTATTCATGACCAAACTTCTACAGAAACCAGCCTTAAAGCAAGAGCGCCATGACGACATCGAAACCCTAGCTGTTTTCGGGCACCTTCTTTTAATCTTTGTAATCACTGCATGTTTGGTAGCATGAAGTGTACCCTGATTATATCGATTGTGAAGACCGGGTGTTAGTGTTCTATCGATTTGCGCACATCAACATTACGGACCTTTAGCAAAGACGACGAGAACGTGAACGTCGACGACCGGAAGTCAAGAAATCGGCATTAGGTGGTACTGCGCATGCCTACATGTCTACAACTCGTCATCCACATGTCGTTCAGGACGCCATTTCGGAGCATTTCACGTCGTAATGTTTTCACATGTTTTGTTACTTTCCTCGGACAGTATGTGGATTTCTTAAGACGTTTGGCTTCTTGAAAGATTTTAGAAGAACAAAGACTTGTTTCTGCGAGTTGCAATGAAAATAAACTCAGTTTTCTATCGTTTTGCAGATCTTCCCTTACGGCCTTGGATCCTTACCACGAAAAGATGGAACAAGGCAAGTCTTCTCTTGAACGTGAACAAGACCAGTTATTTGCATTTTTTCTGGGCTTTCGATGCTTAGAATTGCAGTTTCTGTTGTATTCTAAATGTTTCTACATTTGAAAACAAAAACATGCGGTAAACTAAACGATCACAATCACTCAATTATTGTTTACTATCTTATCGCTGTCGGCTAAACTTCAGAATACACGGCCACGTATTTGCATGTGAATAGTGTGTATTGTTATCCGTCTCGTCCTGATGCCTTTTTCGCATGAGGAACTAACTTTTGCAAAGCAATCTTGTAATAAAATTTAGCTGGGGTTTGATGCTGGCATAAATAGTTCTCGCACTTACTGGTTAGCTTCTTTCGTAAACAACGTAAATTTCTCGCTCGATCCAGTTTCGCTTGGTAATCTTTCCCGACATTTGTATGCAAAGAAGGCTTGATAATTTTGCTGGATTCTGCGTAAACCACTGCTTTAAAAGAAACCATTTTCCAAAGAGTTAGTGATTATTCTCAAATTTGTTTCAGTCTTCGTTCACCACGTCTTAACCCGCTAAAGCTTTTATTTTTCCCGCAGTGAACGAAGGTCTCGACCCAGTGCCCTAACTGATATAGACGTCGACGTTCACGTTCTCGTCCTCTTTGCTAAAGGTCCGTAATAACAATAACTGTCTTGTCTTCCAACTTTTCACTTATTAATCGTTTACTCATCATCATTCTGGGAGACTACTAAAAGCGGACTGTTCCGCAATGCAAGGTTTATCTCTCTGGAAAACATTAATTCATGTTTTACTTAGTCACGCGAACTTTAACACCGGACTGGACTTCTTCCGAATGCGCTTGATGAAACTGGATAACCTATACTTGTTGTATTCAAGTTTATTTTAAGAAAATGTCATCTGTGCCATACATACCTGTTGGACAGGAATCAAGCCCAAACCGCTTGGCGTAGAGGCCAAAAAATTATTCGTAATAAAAAATTCTCCCTGCGAATAAAAGTTTCAGTGTTGCATAAGTATTGATGACGTTTACAAGAATTGTTCTTCCCGACTCGATTATACGAATGGTAGTTTCTATTTTTCAGTTGTAGGTGAATTGATTTTTTTGCACCAAAATGTATCAAGTGATGCCTCAACGTCTTCAACATCCCCGTAGCTGTTATCATGATGTACGCTCATTGTACTGTATTTAAAGTGAATTATCTGCTTTATTTCTCCCTAACACTTTTTTTTTGTTTTCATTTTTATATCATCTTGTTTCATTGTACAGTTATAAGCACAAATTGTTTTCGCATCTACTGCTCACATGCTCATAGAAACAGGTCATTTCGAGCTATGAATCCTCTTGCACTGCAAAAAATTAAAACAGTGCTCAACATACCTCAAACACTGCAAACCTTTGCTCTGGGAGAACTCTGAGCAAATGATTTCCCCTGCAAACAGAAGTACGTGCTAAAAGGTAGAATTTGAAAAAAAATTAAAACGTTATAATACATGAATATTTAATTTCCATATGGTATCTATTGCGTTTTAATATCTAAAAATGCCATATTATTTTTTATTTTTTTTTTTAAATAAGAGAGCAAAACGAATATTTGGAATTCACGATCACTGAAATCTTCCTAGTTGGATAAACCCTTTCAAGCTCATAACCAGAAATCCTAGACAGTAAGCGGCTTGCCTCGGGGGCGCGGATTCAAAATGGCGGCCAGATCGAGTAAAAGAGTAAATAAGGGATTTTACAAGGCTTTAAACGATGTCAGCACTGCAGATTTTTTTAAAGACTCGACCAGCAACAAAGACAGGTTCTTTTTATCAAGTGGAAAGGGTTCTGAGTCAGCGCAAATTAAAGGGAAAGGTAAATACTTTCTTTATCGTTCTCTTTATGCACTCGAGGGGTCCTCGAGGGCGATTCGAAGGCTTCTTCCCGCTTTTTTCGAAATTTGGTCAGTTCTTATGTTCAGCGGCGTCCCTACTGTAACAGGTAATACAACTGACCAAAAAAACGAGCTGAAAACAAAATGGCTTCCAAAGTGGAACGAAAACAAACCGGTTTTCGGAGCATTTTTGCTTCACTAATGGCTTCAACGTGGCGTATGGCTCATTCAAAAAATCCTACGTTTCGGTCAAAAAAGGCACTGAATTAGTGGACGTTTTTTGGGAAGAAAAATATTCCTTTTGGTAGCTTAACATCACATCTTTTGAATGGGATGTTGGGGAAACGTATCGGAGAAACTATTTTCTCTCTGCAGACGAAGGGAGGCATGAAGGTCAACACTACTTTAAGAGGTTAGTAAGAGGATATTGTGTTCATTTATGACTCTACTTCGATCAAAAAAGGCACTGCCTAGAATAATTTTATCCTGACGTTTCCTTCGATTGAAGTGCTGTTCGATCGTTGCTTTATCGATTTTGAAGTTGGGGAAAGTTGCATTTTCGGCGACAAGGACATAATATGCAATAGTTTATAATTTCCCCCTCATTCTCTTTATGATCTGCCGCCATATTTAATCCGTATATGTGTCCTTTGCGCATGCTTGCAGCTTAGGAGGCAGCCATGTTGTATAGAATTTCTGGCTATGTGCTTGATGCTATGGTATCATTCATATTGTGTTAAAAATTACCGTTAACGGAATTGTTTCGTATAACATCACCTTAAAAGACAAAAATGATTTCTTTAAAATTTGGGTTTTTGGTGCAATTTTTGACTGATCCGCACACCTGCGCTAAAAAACTTAGAAAAGCTTAAAAGACAGTTTAACTTGTAAACTGTAGTTGAACTGGTCACCTAGATCTGTTGAAATAAAATGTCAAAAAGGATCGTCATTCACTACATTAACCTTGCAAATTTTTACGTTTATTCTTTCTCTGAGCAGCTTGAAAAAAGCCGCAACACCTGCTATACTAGTGTGATACGTATACGTACTGAAATGTAGCGCAACGTCAATAATATTTCAGACGGCCTGGCTGAGATATTTTAGGCAATGAAGCTTTAAACATAAATTGAAGGCGGACGTTCGATTCAGAACAAAACGTTTTTTATACTGAATTATGCTTCTCATACATAAGCTACAATGAGTTGCGAAAATACTTGAGACACTGTACGTCATTTGGCCTCTAATGATTTCCGTCCCCCTCCCCCTCTTATCAAAGTTGCTAACAGTGCAACACCATGCTCGAAACTTTGAGGAACATCTTTGAAAGGGGGAGAGGGAGAGAGTGTGTATTTTATCTCATAGATTTCTTACAGGAGTGTTTTAGAGAAAGAAAAGATGTTTTTTATTGCGAATGTCTCAACAATTTTGCAACTTTTTGTCGCATTCTCAGAAAGCGTGCAAAAGCTTGAAGACTACAAGTAGTCCCTTATTTTTTTTTTCGGTTTAGTTAACGGTACTGGTTGTAGCAGTCCTTGAAACTGATACAAAAGATGAACATTTCTGTAATTCTTCGTAAGTGAGAAAATGTATTAGTACCCCTAAATTTAAAGTACTCTTGTAAACCACCGAAAAGGCTCTTGTAAAAAATGGGCAATGCCAATAAGTTTTTTTATGACTTGTGAAAATTTTATAACGTGCCATTTCGTGAGAGAAATTTTTACAAGAATTTAATCTAAATTTTTTTAAGAAAGCACACCGCCAGCGGCTTTTATTCCCAACTAAGACGAGTTTCTTTCAAACTTAAAAGTATTTTGTGTTTTATTCTCTCCTGCGATCAAACTAACTTTTCCACGCAAAAAAGCCACCTAGACCAGTTTTCAGTATGTCAGCAAAACGAACAGCTAAGCGCCTGCTCGTTTAAACGTCGGTTCGACAGTTTTAGAACCAAGAAACTTGTAACTTGATGTCCCCGGTTCCTCGAACTGTTATTGAAAACAAACTATGCCTATTCATGAACAGGATACGTGCTTTGAAAGTCGGATGCCAGGCCCTGATGACTCGTGCAATTAAGGTCGAAAACTAACAATTGCCATAATGTATCTATATCCCCATCTCAGTTAGGGGCAATGATAATTATATTTGTGGAATACAGCCCATGTCGAATTAAACTAAATTCCGTTGGCGACACCAAATTATTCCGCCAACGTTCAAGTTCAAGTTCAAGTTCAAGTTCAAGTTTATCAAAATTGATCAAACGTTTACATGGTTCGCACGGGCCTGGAAAACTCCTTGAAAAACTGCTTGGTCCTTGAAAACTCCTTGAAAATGATTTTGTCCTTGAAAACTCCTTGAATTTGTAGGTGCAGTGCCTGAATGTTATGAATAAGTCCTTGAATACTTGAGACTAAAGCACAATACGTTCATTTTCACATCAAAAGATGAAAAAGATTGTATCACATCACCCGAGAAACGCTTTTGAAGTCTCAAAAAAGACAAGGCTTTTATATCAGGACAATTCGGTGTTTCTTATTCAAAAGATCTAAGTAACTGCGCCTTCCAATCTGGTTTCCCAAGTGCATTATGAAGCCCCCCTCCAACAAAACCACAAGGGAAATGTAGCTTGACGCATCGCTCGAAGAATCGTGAAATTTACTCAACTTTGGCGCTCTTCATTTTATTATCAAATGAATTCAAAAGGTCAAAGAAGAAACTGCATATATTTAATCGGCACTGGGAACGTAATTCTCTCTACGAAGGTTGGGTGACTGCGTTCAAAGGTGACAGGAAAAAGGCATTATGCAAATGCTGTGATGGGATGGACTCCGTGAATTTTGTGATAAAGTCCTGGAAAAGTCCTTGAATAAAAGCTCTTTTTACCTGTATGAACCATGTTTTATTGTCAATGTTATGTTTAAACAGACTTTCCGACATTTGCATGCCGATACCTTTTAAATGTTTGTATCAGTGTATTACGTTTGGCTTTACTTTATGTTGGGAAGCTGGTTTCTCTGTAGCTAAAAACAAAATCCTGCTCAATCTTAAGTCTGTTTTTACTTGCACAAATAAAGACCAACAACAAAACGTTCAGCATGTTTTAGCGGCTCAGCGTTTAAAAGTCTCATTAATTGGCATCGTTTGCCAGCCAACAGTTCGGTGTTTAAAAAGTGAAAAAAAAAATCGTTCTTGATTAAAGTAGGATCCCGCACACAAACTTCAAATCATTACGTAGTTAAGCAGATCAACAGTTGATTCTTGTTGACTTGAAAGATATCAAAAAGTTTTATCAACATTGTCATCTGTGTGCTCTTAATCTATCAAAGGATTGTTTCTGGTTGCTCTCTTTTCGGTTCACAATCTCCAGCGGTGTAGAGCGGGAAATCCGGCTTTGGCGCAACAGCCGACTCAAATAAAATTCAATTTTTTGGAGAAGTTCTCATTCGTAAAATTGGTTATCCATGTTTTAATTGATGTGTCCTGTGTTCATGTTAACTTTATTCTGCACAGAACATAGAAGCGAGCGTATTTTTAATTTTACTTCAAGCAGACTGTAAAGTAGGCGATTCACTCTGATAAAGGGCTAAATCTCTAATACATAGTACTCTTTATGGCGGTGAATTCAACTTATCAGCTCAGTTAAGAAAAAAAACTGAAAAACAATTTCGATATGAAGAAGGCCGATGGCCGATTCTCTATGAAACTTCCGTTTCAGCTGTTTCAAGGCCCGTGTTCAATTTTGGAACCAAATTTTGTTATCAAGGTATGAAAGCCTTTCTCAAATTTGCATAATTGTCATATCTCATTGGTCGAGTCTGCTATGGCAACTGATCCCATGTCATTGTTAAAATTAATTGATCATCTGTTACAATACTTTTTTCGTTGTAATTAGCGTGCCAGATCCTTACTTTTGGCTGTGCGTTGAACTATCGTGATTCTTCCGTTTTTAACTTTTTAGTTGTCAAAGATGGTGCGTTGAAAGTGGGGATAGCAAATTAAGTCAGCAAGATACGAATGGCTACAAGTTAAAGTTTAACCCCCTTAAACGAATCTAGGTCCAGTAGGGTGCCTAATCACATGTCATGTCGAAGACCTCTGCAATCCTTCGGCGTTTACATTCATGACCTGTATTTTTGATCAGGTAGTGAAAGGGAAAATAGATGCAGAACACAATTGAGGCTGTAAGGGTTGATGATATTATGTTGCAGCCATCTCAGCCTCAGGTTTCAAAACGCCGCATTTCAGTCGCGTTGGATGTAAATCAAGATACCAAACATCTTAAAACTAGAAAAGTACAAATGTCTCATTCAATAAATTAGACTGCTTGCAGCTACCCTTTTCTATTATGCTTGTATGCTAGAGTGTAAAACACCGGACAAGATCAGAACGCGAGAGAAATCAGGGCAGCTTTTGTTGTGCGCTACCTATTGTTCTCGTCCAACCCAGTCCTCTGCATCGACAGTTTGAAAGTTGAATGACACAAGAATCAAACAGAGTGCAGACTCCTTTCTTGTCCGAAGTTAAATTGCATTGAACGCTACCGAAGTGCGACGCACGTAAGAAAGTACTCTGTTTGATATCGTAAATTGAAGCAAATTCTAATTTCTGATTTACCATTCCTTGTAGGTCCACCAAGAGATTACTCCTAAATCGCTGTCACCACTAAAGGATTGTGTATTTAATGCACAAATAAAGAGTCGTGATGAAGCATGAAGTGCGAAGTGCCATTTCGTTGGTCTTCTACTCTTTATCAATCTTTATGATAACTGTTTGGTAGCGAGTGCACCCGGATAACACTAATTAATGTTTTTGGTGGACTCTAACACTGGACTGGACTTCCTCAGAATGTGCCCAATCAAACTGGATAGCCTCAAGTCGCAGTATCTTTGAATAACCGGCTATATTTGTTGGATTCAACTTTATTTTAAGAAAACAACATTTGTGCTATACATACCTGCTTTATGACGGGAATCAACCTCAAACTGATTCCGGAATCCTGAATTAAAAAAAACTCTCCCTACGAATGAATAAACGTTTCATCGTTAGATTGGTACTGATGATGTTTTCAGGAATTGCCTGACCTGCCAACTTGATAATATGAACTGATCTAAGTTTCTAACTTTCAGTTGTTAGAAGAATTGACTTTTTAGCACCAAAATGTATCGAGTGATGACACTAAACTACGTCCCAAACTTCCTAGCTGTTATCATGATGTACGCTCATTTTACAGTATTTAGAGAACATAATCTGCTGTATTTCTCACGAACGTTTCCCTTTTTTTTCTTTTAATATCGTCTTCTGTTTCCATTGTTATAAGCACAAATTGTTTTCACATCCACAAGTCACATGCTCATAGAAACAGATGATTTTGAGCGATGGATTCTCGTCCAGATAAATCGAATAGAAGTTTCCATAAAGTAGGAGGAGAATTTTTTATGAATGTCGCAAACTTTCGGCGATTTTTGAGAGCCGTATACGGCATTTGCTTCAGTTTCAGTTTTCTTCTTCTTCTTACTTATGATACAACAATATCATTATTTTTTTCAAAAGAGCGGAAAACTAAAACAGTGCTCAACATACCTGAAACACCTTAATCTCGGAATTTCGCGCTGGGGTAACTCAAAAGCGAAATAATTTCCCTGCAAACGGAAGCACGTGTTCAAAAGTACTTTTGGCCTTGCAACGGATGTCCACAACAAAATGTTGTTTAAACTTGAACCCGCGCTATGTTTCCTATATATATCAAACATATTGAGCCAACAATTCTCGTTGACCGAATTGAACTTTGGGTTTTGATGCAATTTGTGAATCCGCAAACCTTCGCTGAAAAACGTAGAAAATCTTAAGCTTAAAGGGCAGTCCAATATGTAAAATGTGGTTTAACTGGTCACCTATGATGGGCATATGATGAAATAAGACGTCAAAAAGGATCGTGTTTCAATACATTAGCCTTGCAAAATTTTACGTTTATTCTTCCTCTGACCCGACCCGCTTGAAAAAAGCCCCAACACCTACTATACATACATGTATTCAAAATGTCAGAAGCGCAACGTCAATAATATTTCAGACAGCCTGGCTGAGATGTTCATTAGCCAATGAATCCTTAAACATAGAGACGAAGACGGACATGGCGATTCAGAACAGAACGTTTTTTATATTGAATTAGGCTGATCACACATAAGCTAGCATTTCTTGCCGAACTTCTTTGAACATTTCTTTCTTCGTGAGTGCATTACCCCTAAATTTTAAGTACTCTTGTAAACCACCAAAACGACTCTTCTAAAAAAAATAGGCAGTTCATACCAATTAGTTTGACATGACTTGTGAAAGTTGTATAACGTGCCATTTCGTGAGGGAAACTTTAAATTTTTACCAGAACTTAATCTGAAAACTTTTGAGAGAGCACACCGCCAGCACCTTTAATTTCTAACGAAGACAACAACAACAACAACAACATTTATTTAAACACGATAAAAATTACAGCGGAGCTGATGTGGTCGTGTATTTAAGAAGTTAAAAAGGTACTATTTACAACTAAAAATTAATAAGCTATTTACATGAAATTCTACGTTTGAGAGTGTTTTTAAACAGGCTTCTGCTTGCGATAGAACGTGTGTGATTTTCAAGAGAATTCCATAGAGATATGGCTTTGTAGCAAATGGACTTACGACGAAGTTCTGATTTTGGCTTGGGTAACAAAAAGGTCAATTTACTTCGCAGGTTGTAGTTACAATCATATTTCTTAAATAGCTGCTTAATAGGAGTAGCTGAAAAATCATAAAAAACAGTCGTGTGCTAATGAAAGCAATCTATTTTCGTACAAACAATTAATAGTAAACCAGTTGCATCGGGCTAAAACCTGATCGCTAGGTGTATACCAGTCCAGGTTGTAGATGGATTTAGCGGCGCGTACGTGTATTTTCTCCAGCACATCAATGAGTGATTTGCTACAGGAGCCCCATACAACCAAACCATAGTTGACAGATGGTAAAATTACCTTAAAATAAAAATCAGCTCTCGCCGAAGTCGGTAAAAAATACAAGGACCTGAGAAGATTCAGTTTTTGTGTGAAGGACTTGATTAACTCTTTAACGTGAACGTTCCAATTAAGATCACTGTCAAGCTCAACGCCTAAGCACCTAGTTGACTTGACTTGAGTACTATATCTTTAAGACCTAAAAGTATGTTGTGTTTTATTTTCTCCTGCGATCCACTTAAATTTTCCACGCAAAGAAAGCCACCTAGCGGAACTTTGTATGTCACCAAAACGAACAGCTAAACGCCTTTACTCACGAGTTCAAACGTCGGTTCGACAGTTTTAGTACGAAGAAACTCAGTGTGACACCCCCGAAGTTTCTCTAGCTTCTCTAGTCGTTGAGGTGCTATTTTATTACCAACTTGCCTTCTCGAGAACTGTTTTTAGAATTTTTTCTAGTTTTATGCAAACATTGTATACATATTTACGAGAAAACCTGACAAATATCGAAGCATTTTAGAAAACAGCCTTACTTCTCACGTAACGATTCCAACTGAACAGCTTCGATTCTGACACTAGCCAATTTCTAACGTGTTGATCATCACATCAGGCTCTATCCCAACAACTTGAACAGGATACATAGCTTGGTTTTGCGATCGAGACTTACTCTTGGTTTAGCTCAAATGACTTACCTGAGCAAGGAGTCCAAAGCAGCTCCTTTTTATCAATTGAACTACTTAAAAAAAGCGCTTGCAAAAGTCTTACTGAAAACAAACTACGTACTCAACAACAGCATACGTGCTTCTAAACAATCATGCAGATCAGGCGCTGATGACTCGAGGCCGAAAGCAACAATTGTCATAATGTACTTTTACTACGCGACTGTGCCAATCAACATCTCAGCTTGCGTCAATGATGATTTGTGGAGTACAGCCCCCATATCGAATTAAACTTAATTCAGATGAATAATATATTAGACCAAAATATCATCAGCGTTTATTGTCTGTGTCAAATTTAAGCAGAATTCTCGACATTTCACAACAATAACTTCTAAATGTAGGCATCTAACACTGTATCACTTTCAGTTTCAGTACTTAATATTGTCGAGGTTTCATTCTCTGTAGATAAAAGCAAATCCTACTCAATCTTAACACAATGTCTGTTTTCACTTCTAGAAACAAAGACTAGCAGCAAAACGTCTAAGGTATTTTAGCTAACCTGTGCAATTTAAATTGCCATCGTTTTGCAGCTAACGGGACGGTGCTTTAAAATGAACTCATGTCGTTTAAGTAGAACCCCGCACACGCAAATGTCAAATCATTACGTAGTTAAGTAGATCAACAGTTGGCTCTTGTTGACTTGAGAAATATTAAAACGTTATATCAACTTTGTCATCTCTCCTCTTTATTTATCAAAGGATTCTTTCTGGTCGCTCTTTTTTCGCTTACACTAACTCTACAATTTATAGCGTGTGATAACAGGTCTTGATGCAATAACTGAGTCAAATAAAATTCAAATTATTGGAGAGGTTTTCTTTCGTAAAAGTGTTTTTTCTTGTTTCAACTGATGTTTCTGTATTTATCTTAAATGTATTCTGCACAAACGATAGATGCGGCCGTAACTTTAATTTTGTTTTAAGGGGATTGTAAAGAACCCGATTCACTCTGACAAAAGGGCTAACACTCGAAACTGAGTCGGTGCTTGAATCTCTTCACTTTATCAACTCCTTTGAGAAAAACAAAATTGATATAAAGAAGGCCAATGGCTGATACTCATTTAAACTTCAGTTTCAGCTGTTTCAAGGCTTATGTATAAATTTTTGAACCAAATTGATCAAGGTATGAAAGTGTTTCTTTAATTGGCATAAGTTGGCAGGTCTCATTAGAAGTTTCATTGGATGACAACTTGCTTATGCCCATCCAAGATACATATGATTATATTAATCTAAGAAAATGTTTTTGCGTTTATTATTAAAATCAATAGTTCGCCTGTTATTGCTATTTTTTTTCTTATGATTAGCGTGCTAGTTTCCTGTGTTTGGCTCTGTGTTGAACTATCATTCTTTTCAACTTTTCACTCATCAAAGATGGTGCGTTGAAAGGGAGTATAGGAAAGCCAGCAATATATGAATGACGACTGCGAGTTAAAGCAAAACCCCCTTAAATGAAACTCAGCCCAGAAGGGTTTTTAATCACACGTCATACCGAAGACCTGTGCAACCCTTACCAGTGTTTTTGATCAAGTAGTGATTATTAAAGGAAAAATAGATGCAGGTCATAATTGAGTCTGAAAATGGTTATAATGTAACGGTGCAGCCATCCTAGCCTTAAGACACACTTGGCGATTTTATACGCGATTGCTGTTTTCGCTGATCGCCGCGATCGGCGTATAAAATCGCCGGTATCTGGCATGTCAGATATCAGCGATTAAGCTTAGTGTGCCCGTTCCGTCGATTTTGTACGCTCGTTGCTGCGAATCAACAGTAAAGTACAAGAAATCAGGTTGGGCAATTTTATCACATGACTTTTCAAAATGTCCTTGGTTGAGCCTGGGGACAAAAATCGGAGTGGCAAATCACCACGATCAGCCTAAAACTTCGCCTTGTGCCTGCATCAATCAACTGCGAAATTCGCTCTTGATTTTCGCTGGCGATGATGGGCGAATAAAATCACCAAGTGTGTCGCTGGCTTTAGGTTTCAAAACGCCGCACTTTTCAGTCACGTTGAATGCAATTCAAAGTACCAAAACTCTTAAAACTAGAAAATTACAAGTGTTTCATTTAGTAAATTGCAGCTACCCTTTTCTCTTATGCTTGTATGTTCGAGTGTAAAACATCGGACAAGAGCGCGAAAGAAATCAGGGCAGAATTCGTTGTTCTGATCCAACCCGGTCTTCCTTTGCATGGACAAGAGCCACAACAGGACTAAGAAACAGACTGCAGGCGGTCCATGTCTTCTTTCTGGCTCAGTCGGATAGTAAAACGAACAACAAGTTATGCTTCACTTTGAAAGTTGAATGACATAAGAATCAAGTGCAGATTCCTTTCCTGTCAGTGAAATCGAATTACCACGTTCGGTAACACTAATCGTGACCAAAAAAAAGCAAATTTTAATTTCTGATTTGCCATTCCCTGTAGGTCCACCAAGAGATGTTCCTCATCAAGCGATGTCACCACTAAAGGATTATGTATTTAATGCACAAATAGAGAGTCGTGATGAACCCGAGTGAAGCATGAAGTGCCACTTCATTGGTCTTGTACTCTTTATCAATTACTTCTTTGTCAAATAGTGCCTTTAATTCAAAAATCCCTAGCTTTTGCTGCACATTGCTGCTTTAAAGATAGGTGATTGATCAAAAGTTAAGATCTGATTATTAACTCTCCTTTCCAGCTGCTATATAGTTCCTTAATTAATTAAAGAATTGTTTCATGCTTAGCTTCCGTATATCGAGTTATGTATGTAAGTTGGTCGAGGCGTAGCCCCCGCTAAAAGTGGGTCCTGAGCCTGTATGATAATAATAACTTATCAATTTCTATAGCGCATTACCATGACGCAATGATCTAATGCGCTGTACAACACTTTTTGGGGGACTTTGCCAGACTGCTTATATAGGCGCAAATTTCCAGCCAGTTCACAATCTTATTAGAGAGAGTAGTACGATACACAGGTGCCCCCAGAACAGACTAAGTGAATAAACCATCAGTGTGTGGGTTCTTTAACGTCCCACACCAGTACGGTGAGACGATACCTTCGGTTTATCGTCCTTATCCGAGAAGACTAGAAAGTCTTACCATTTGCAGATGTTATTGCAAAGAGAGCACTTTCTCCTTAGTTATTTAAAGACCCTGAGTGTCGGGTGCGGTCGAGGTTTGAACCCCCGACCTCCCGCACAGCAGTCCGGTGCCCTACCAACTGAGCTAACCGGTCTTAACTAACTGATCGATAATTTTGACTATTTTCCTTAAATAAGCAGAGGTGTATGTGCCTGAAACAGCTAAAAGCGTGGAACATAACTAATCCATAATTTGATGATACTGTAACTTACAAGGAGAGAATGACGAACCAAAGATCCAAGTAAATTACTCTAACACGATGCATGACTTTAAAATCTTTGCAATTGCGAGAATTGCAGACAGTAACTTGAACAGATTTATTGAAGCACAGCTCAATGTTCCTAGTACAAGGGTCACAACTTAATACGACGATACAGATGAATCGACGGAGTCGATTGACAAAGACAAATAGGACGCTTAAGTTGCTATGTCGTATAGTCGGTTCGAACTGAAAGCGATAAATAAAATAGAGACTAATTTAGGTGGATCACCTATAAAACTACAAAATATATGACCAGACTGAAAACTGATAATTCTAGAAGACCATAAGAATATGAAATCACAGCAGAAGGCTGCACCAAATAAACTAATAATTCGTGTAACGAGAGTAACATGACGATAAAATACTGGCAACAATCAGTAAGTAGATCCATGTTGAAAGGCAACGATTAACAACTTGAAAGGTGACTAAATAACGACGAGACAAGAAGGACATCTCGCGTGAGCAAAGGATAACTAAGCGATATCGTAACTGACAATCAAAGCTAAGCGAAAACTACACTTAAAGCGAACTTGATGCTAAAAAAAACTATAAGCAATAATAATACTATACTCACTTTGGTTTGCACATGCACCAATGTTAGTCTTGACAAAAACTAAGTTGAGATAGGTGAGCACGAGCGTAGACAGAACAAAAATCCCAATGGATGATAGAAGTTGACGATTCGAAGTCTACACTAGAACTGGCTTTACTAAGTTAAAAGCCTAGAATTTATGACTAATAAAACGTGCTAGAAACAATCTAGAAATCATTACGTATTTCCCATGCGGACATTGCAGCGAAGGGCTGGAATAATAATTTTACCATTTTTGGTCAAATTGAACCGAACCGAACAATTAACTTTACAATTAATTAAATTAACTTAACGGAAGGACGTACCGAAGCCATGACGCATGAGGAGCTTAACCCAGTTCAGGAATGCGGTTCCCCGCTGCTTAGGGAATTTTTTTTTACCTAAATCACAGTAGGAGTCGAAACAAGAGCCATCCTAAGAACGTCAGCAAACTTCATGAAGGTGTTAATACTGACGCCTTGTGTGCGCCGGCTAAATTTGCTCATTAGTTGTTACTGTCGAGAAATTTCTTAATCAGCGATATATGAACGATATATGAACGTGATTTTAAGGTTACTGTAGACCTTCAGGGTGTCTTCCGAAGAATAATTCGTATGCGCATCGCTTGCGCTATAACCATAGAAAAGTATACATCATCGTAAAGCTAATAAAATGTAAAATCAGAAGAGATCAACATTTTTAAGATTTGATTTAATGGTAAGCGCACGCAAGCCTTCAAACGCAAAACTGACACTATTTGCTTGTGTTTTCTTTGTTAGTGCCAATCAATATTAGTCCTCCCTATTTGAGTTAGACTAAAAAAGCGTATTCGGCTTATTTTGCTTTTAATAAAGGGGGTAGTTTCTAAAGAAACTGTGGTGCTGCGTCGGTGGGGAAGTAGTACACAAAAATTTGGTATTATCAACAGAGTTGATAAATGTAAATTGACCACCGTACAGGGATTCTAAAAGCTGACGTTTCGAGCTTTTACCCGAGTAAATATATCCGACCATGTCCTTTGAAAAACGTAACTAGTCTCAACCCCGTTATTGTATCCCAATGGATGATAGAAGTTGACGATTCGAAGTCTACACTAGAACTAGCTTTACTAAGTTAAAAGCCTAGAATTAATGACTAATAAAACGTGCTAGAAACAATCTAGAAATCATTACGTATTTCCCATGCGGACATTGCAGCGAAGGGCTGGAATAATAATTTTACCAAAAGCGGAATTTTTGGTCAAATTGAACCGAACCGAACAATTAACTTTACAATTAATTAAATTAACCTAACGGAAGGACGTATCGAAGCCATGACGACTACGCCAACAATGTCGGTAAGAGATTAATTTGTAAAGGTTTGTGAGGGGGTTGAAAATCTGGTTAAAGGGCAACACTACAAAGAGCTAAAGTATTTCTTCGTATAGATAAAAGTATACAACTTGAATGATTTAATTTTGGTGCCAAATGTCATGTTTCTACGCTGAAAATATCGACAGTTGCATATTGTTACAGATCAGGATCGAAACAGATCGAAACGTGACGAAACATGAGGCGTGAAACATGAAACGTTACATTTTTCCGAGTTTTGGAGATGTCGCTAAAACTTTAATACGGCCTGCCATTCCTGCTTATGATGCATATGTGGGAATTTTGTGCATTCATTATGAGTAGCTCGGATTATGACCTGGTATTAAAAAGTAATATGAAGACACTTTTGGTACAAAAAGCAGATCGATGCGTAACAGTGTAACTATCATTTTCATTTTCTTTTATTTTCATTTTTGATTCTAGGCGCGCAAGTGAAATTTTCCGTGTGGTTTATATTGGGCTTTGTAGGAGGTACGCTTACCTGAGATTTATTGGTCAAAATGCTCCCTGAAACTGCCCGTACGAAATGTTTTGGCCCAACAGAGCCAAAAACAGGCCTAACAAAGGCCTGAAATGGTACAGTGGAGGCTGACAGGAGCCAAAATTGAGCCCAACAACTTTTTTTTTGGCTTTCAGCCGTAGAGCCTAACAAAAAAAGGACGAATGTTAGGTTACGTGTTAGTGTCTGGTGAGACAAACATGAGCCTTAAAAAAGTGAGGATCGTGTTAGGTTTTTCTTGTCGACCTAACATAAACCACAAACGAACCCAAAATAGTTTTGGCCATGAAAAATATAATCCGCAACCTTACAATTGACCAAACATCAACCATATTTTTGGTAGGCTCCTGCGTCTATCGAGTATACGCGCGTCAATAATTGATTTGTTGTTCAAGACATCCCAAACTTCACTTCAATTTTAAATTATGACATATCAGACATATATCAGTTAGACTGTGAAGGCTTATCTGCGATCCGTAATAGGAGTCATCACGTTAAATAGCCACGGCAAGGACGAGAACACTGGACCTCATATGCGGTAGCTTGCCAATAATTTTTACCGCCAAGTTGCTTATATAATTACATAGAACTCTTTCGGTTTGATCAATCGTCGGGTAACAAAAGTAGTTTTAAAGATTCTAAGCCCCAGAACAATTTAACAGATTGCAGAGTTTGTATTAATGTGCGATCCACTTCTCAAGGGTTCCAATAATTTAAAACACGTTTTTATCGAGTCAAAGCCGCAGCGGCACAACTTGCGTGTTGTAGGATATCATGCAACTCAAGTTTCTGCTGATATGCCACGACTCAAATTATCGTGATGACAGATTGTTTTAAACTAGTTATGTCTTGTGTTATCGTCGTTACTGGGGTCTCAGCCTCAACTGTTTTGGGATGACATATTTTATAGCCAAATTCACTTGCTAGCTTTTTCAGTAAGTATACTTTCGTTAATATTAAATGACACCCGAAAACACAATTTCATGCAGGCTTCATGCATAACAAGTTTAATACCTTGTGTTATAATGACAAACCACGCATTCCAACAATATCACGTCTCATTCGGTATTAAGCATAGCAACATGAGTTCGAACATTTCCTCTCGGTAAAAATTAACAATAACACACATTGTATTTCTTGTCAAGCAACTTGTTTGTTACATTTTCGTTTCAGCTACGTACTAAAAAATGAGCTATCTTTACGCTAGATATGCATCTCGAGCTCCGAGCTAGTTTACGAACTACACATAGAGGGTATAGTCTTTACACTTGTAGAGTAACTGACGTTCAACTTACACGTGATGGCTTGGTGTCCGCGGATTGGTTCTACAAGTTTTGGCGGTCCCTAGTAAAAATTAAACTTCTTTGTCAACGGTGGATGGGAGAGCAAGCGGGAAGAATTGTCATTTTCAAAGACGGTTGATTGTTTTCCAGTGCAAACGTACAGTGCGGCTACTGGAAGGACGTGTGACGTGTTCGTGGATCGGACTGCATCGGCGGGCTCTGTTTCAAAAAGCACATCAAAAGGGGCCACTATTTCTTTGTTGGTTTTCTCGACTGAAGAATTGGCACACTCATGAGGACAAGGATTAGTGATAAAAAAGGGAAATATCAATCAAATCTCCAAACCTCTGCTTGATCCAGAAAAAGTTGTCGTTTGCAAAGGTGAGCAAAACAATTTAAGATTACTAGAATGAATAAGTATCTGTCCTCACGATCATGTCGTAAAACATGTTCGAGTGGCCCACACGAAGTGTTTAATGAAATACTGATGCAACTTAAACTCCAGTACTAAAAGGGCTAGAGTTTCCACCAAATGATGCTTTCCATTCCAATAATGCCTGCTTACAAAATGTTGGTGGAATGTCTGGTGGCACTGGTTAGAAAAGAAAACGAGAATTAAATGCAGAGTCGAATAAAATGTAAATTAGGATCAGTAGCTGAGATCCGTCAAGTAATCATAAACCGAATCGGAGGAGCAAAGCCGTGAACAGATTTCTCGAGATCGTGTGCTAGTTGCCCAAAAAAATAGAAAATGTTTTGGAACACTGCTTATCACACTTGAAAAACAACGAAACTTTATGCTGTATATTTAAATATATATCTTTGATTAAGTCGATTCGCTGTAATCACATAGATCTCGACACGTACACACTGTGTATTAGTAATATATTATAGCACAATAATTGCCTAGCCCGCTACGATGAAACGGCTCGATGTTACTGATGAGAGTGAATCAGAAAAATGCATTATATTTTTTCCATTTTCAGAATATACGACGGCGTTTTATCTTGAACGGGAGAAAGAGGGACAAGCTGGAAACATGAAGTTGCCAGCCGAAGCACAAATAAACGAAACATTTACTCAGTAAGTGACGTACGCAAGGGTGAAACTTCAACCGGGCGGCCACATTTTCATCTCCTCTTTGCAGTTGAAATTAAAGCCTGTCCAGCTAGGAGGTCAAGCCATAAAGATATCGACGATTTCGCTTTTCATGTAATTTTGAATCACTCAAAGATTGTCATAGGCTATAGTCCATTAGTAGATATAGCAATAAAAAAAGTCAATGTCCAGTTTTTTAAAATCCTTTTGATGGTGCACAACTCGCTTACCAATTTGGGATGCCTTTTTCGTCGGTCCTAAATATCGCACGTGCCAAGGAATGGTAAGTCACGTCCGAGACTTGATCCACCTACACGATGTATGAAGAGCTGTTTGAATTCGCCAAGAAGCTTTTCGGCTGTAAGCTGCACAATGAATTCGCATCCTAGTGACTATAGTAAGGGAGACACAGCTGAAGACTGAACTGGATGAGATGTGGAATGGCCAGGCGTTTTGAGTAAACTCTCTGTGATTATTAGCGTTTGATTAACTGAAGTTTATAGCTGGCCGAATGCATTGTTTGTGGATGCACCAGTGTGGATGACATTGAGCTATAGCTGAATTCATGTTGGGCAAGTACCACTTCGTTAGCTGGAGGTGAAGGAACAGTGCTCATTTTTAACTGTCTGAAGAACTGGAGTTGTTAAAGTCCAAAACGGCGACACTGAAAAGTTCACTATCTCCGGGAGTATCTTTTAGACAACGGCGATGCATGGTGTATCCAACAACTCCAGTAACTCCAGTATATTGATTATCCAGAGGGAGGTACAGAGCGCGTACCCCGAAGGGTGTACGCACTGAAGAGGACGAAAGATTTGCCCGATCGTGAATTTTATGGGGACCCCAACATTTTTTAGGATGATGACAGACGTTGAGCACGCAAGAAAGAAAAAAGCGTAATGGTATCAAAAAGATAACAAATTCTTTGCATTTTTCCTTCTCTATCAGGTAAGTGGAGAGTGTCAGATATTACATTGTGCAGATCTTAGTTGCAAAAATGAAGAACCTAACATGAACCTAGCATAAACCAAACATTTTTCTCATTTTTTGCTTTACAAGTTTGATAAGCGCGTATACAAACAAAATACGTGAACATAACATAAGCGTAACAAAAACATGACAAGAGCCTGAAAACAGACGTTTTTAATGCTCGTGCGACCTTCATGTATCGCTCATGTCTGGCTTAATTTTAAGGCTTGTAGTTAGTGTCCTGTGCGGCCGCTGTTAGGTTTTAAAAATAAGGCCTAATTAAGGCTCCTGTCAGACCTAAAATTTTCGTGCGGGTGAGCTGTAGAGGAGACATTCTGTAATGTTATTCCGGCCGAACAACTCATCGCCAACTTCTAAACGAAATAAAGCGCCGTCTGTTGATTTATTACTGGTCGTGTCCCATGTGGCTCATGGGAAGAAACTAATCGCCATTCAAAGAAGGTGAATGAGAAGATTTCCAACCGAGGCATAATCTCCTCCGCAGACGTTTTTTGGGATGTCACGCAACGCACTCCCAAAGAAAACCACAAAGAAAACAGAAACGCAATAGGAAAGGACGGTGGTTCGCAATAACGTGAGCAGTCGATTCTTCGCGGGGGCGTTGCGTTACTTCCCCCCCCCCCCCAAAAAAAAAAGGCTGCGATGGCTAGGAGGCGTGAAGTAATGCTCAGGTAACTTTGTAAAGCACAACGTTGGCTTGAATTCTGTTATTTCAGTGGAGCTTGGAGTTCATCGCCCAGAATGCTATTGTCTTAGGCAACATGTACTTACAGTGCCCAGTTTTTCAATGCGCGGAATAATTATTGCATAGATTAAGCTTTCGGAATTCGGACTGCTCTCGTCAATGAATCGGTGGCTGTCAATCAAAGGATCTAATGTGTGAAGTAAATCCCAAGGTGCAATAAAGTTAACAAAAGCGCCCTAATTCAAAGGCGGCCCGCGCTCTTCACAAAGGGTTTTGTCAACAAAGTCGTGTGCAAGAACATTCTCTTCTTTTTTTTTTGACATGTCACACTCGAAATGGTCTGAGTGCGGTAGCCGAAAGTTTTCCCACAAAACATTATCCTTCCTAAACGTAGCCAAATAGAAAGTGCGGTGCGCAAAAAAACTAGCTTCTATTTCCTTGTTGTCCTTCAGTTACCGCTCGACCGGTAAAAGCAGTTCATTAGATCAAGTCTTTTACTCGATCGGTTTCAGCGTAGTCTGCACGTTGGTCGAGAATTTTAAAGACAACACAGGTTTTTTCTATTCGTAAGACGGCGGGGAAAATAAAATAAATGGCATTTCTGTTTGAAACCCAGCCGAGCCAAACAAAAAAGCAAAGGCAAGCGACGCGTCACATTGTTGTCCATTGTTTGTGTGAGATAATTATTCAAAATTCGATCCGTTTTAAATTGATCACAACACATAAAAGGCCCACGCAGTTTCGAGTAATCAGTTGTTATAAACCACTTCGGAGGAACATGTCCAAGTGTGCGAGACACCAGCCCGGCTTTTACGCATCATTGTTCGATGACGTTTCTGATCGTGGCCTCAGTCATAAGTACCGACCCAAGCAAAAGCCCGTTGTTATGGGTATTTATGAAGTTGAGCGCATAGCCTCTAAACGAAATCAAGGAAGCAACGTCGAGTAGTTTATTCAGTGGAAGAATTATTCTTCAACTGAAAACACGTGGGAGCCGCCCGAACACTTGCCAGAAGACCTCATTGCCGCCTTCGAGAGAAGATCAGTTGATCCTGTTCGCATCGACGAATGCAGAGAAAGACTTGCTCTTCTATTTGAGAAGGGTCTGCAACGAGATCATTGTCATGCGGCACGATGTGATGCGAGCGCTTTTTCCTGGTTTGCCGTTGTTTATGTACTTGTACTGCAACCAGATACTGAAATAACGTTTGATCAATACTTTTATGATACACTTGGCAACTTCTTCTGACATGATCTTTGACAGGAGCCCAGCACAAGGAGCGTACAACTCCTACATGTCATGTCATCTTTACTCGCGAGAAAAGGAAGTTCCGGTACACGTGGTACCACATCATCATCACCTTTCTCTTCGTTCTAAACTTTGTCAGCTTCGCGGATAAAAAAAAAAAAAAACTTTAGAACTAAAGAAAGGTCGAAGAAAAGTCTCGCGCGAGAGAATGGGGGATAATGGAGCCGAGTGTGATCGGTCATTGGGGCTCTTGCGGGAGTCCCATATTCATGACAACATAAACGCCGTGACAGGAATATAGGGCAGTAAAACATGTGATGAACTGTATTGCAACTTAAAAGAATGGAATGAATTTGGATCGACAATTTGGATCGAATGTCAGGGATTCTTACGTCTTTGCAGGGTGCCCAATAGGTTTTACGGAATCAGGAATTTGGCATATTTAAAGGCCGGCATACGGGATTTAGAGGAGAGGAAGGAGCGAGACACGGGATTGTAGCTGTGAACGGGACACGGGCAGTTATTCAAGGAATGCCTGTCATTCGTGTGCAGTCAAACCTTGCTGGCATACACCCTTTTCAGCAGAAACTGGAAATAATGGCCAAAACGAAGTGTCGTATGCTGATGAGGCTCGTTATTCGGCCTTGTGTTAGTGTGGGTGCAATGTCTTGAAAATGAAGTACTCATAGGAAAAAATGTTCCCACCGCCTTCTGGTGTAGAAACCTGGGGAGAGTGAGATTGCACGCCTCAGTGGACGTCATTTCCGGCCGGAAGTTGCTCGAATCGTCCCGATCCAACGAACCTCCGATTTTACGGTAGAAGTCCCGTTTTCCGGTAGGGGCACATGGCATGTGAGATAGTAAGATTTGCACCGTCAAAATCCGGCAAGGTATTTTAAGTAAACAATCTCTCGTGATTTACCAGACGTTTGTTTCTCGGGAGCGAAGTGAAAATATGTTTTTGAATTTTCATGATCTCCTACTGTTGATGTGTTTTGGCGCGATATTTCGAGCGAGCCTGAGCAGTTGAAAAACAATGGCGACGGAAAGTGTCAAAGTTGCTGTGGCAGTTCGAGCGTTGGCCGAGAAAGAATGCTGAGACGACGGAGAATGCGTTGTGTCGACGCAAGGCAATGAAATAAGAGTGCTAAATCCTGAAACTAGAAAGGAGAAGGTGTTCAAATTTGACTATACGGTAAGTTAAAGTCTATGCTATTAATTTTGCTTGCTGTGAATATCCTTTAGCTTGTATTGAACACTCGGTGGGCAGTGTTTACTCTTGCTGGTTTCAAAATTTTTAATAATTTTGGAGATTTACTCGGTTTTGATAACCTCAAGTTCTTATATATGGTGAAAATTTTCCTAGTATAAGTAACAGTATTGACAATTTGTGTATTAGAACCTCTTTATTAAGTCAATCTATAATTTCAGGAAAAAAGATCAAATGTTCTTTATACCTTCACTTCTAATACTAAAACACGATCCCTACCTTTTGAAATCCAACCAATGAATCATCTGTGGAACAAAATTAATACGAATTTAATTAATAATGTCAGAATTTATATCACAGATGATGAAGATGGATTAGTTGATTTAAATGATATAGATATATCTTTAACACTTGTATTGAAAACAATTTAATTATCTACATCAATAATATGTCATGGATCTAACTAGACGTGAAAGAGATTTCGATACCGGAAAATATATTTATGGTGGTGGAATAAGTAAATCTATGTACTATTGTGGAGCAAAAGAAAAAATTCCAAAAGGAAAAACTAGAGGAAGTCCATACAATGTTTACAAAATAATCAATTACGATATTATGGAATAGAGCAAATAGATCCAAAAATATTAGAACGAGATAAAGAAAACAAAAAAATAGCTAAGAAAACTCACCGAGTTATGAAAAAACTCAGAAAATACTTGATATAATTGAAAAAAAAAAAAACAAATAGGTAAAGGAGTAGACATTCATAAAGCAATTGAAAAATTACCAAAACCAAAAAGAGGTTTTACATTACCAGGTCATAATTATACTGGCCCATATAACCCATTAGAAGAACAATTGAAATTTGATCCAAATACTGGCGAAATCCTTAAAATCTATTAACAACCAACAGGAAAAACAGATGCTGCAGCAATGCAACATGATGTTGATTACACTGTTTGTGGAGATAATACAAAATGCAAACATGAAGCTGATAAAAAGATGGAAAAAAACCCTTGATGCTGTACCATATAAAGAACGCCAAAGGAGGCATTGGTTAGCTAGAAACATAGGTCTTGGGGCTCTAAAAACGGATAAAGCCGTCGAATTGGCAAGAAGAACTAGCAGATGAACTACATAAACCCATAACAAGGAAATTTACTCGACGGCGTGTAATTTTAAATCATATTGATGAAATATGGGCTGCAGTAAATGGAATAAAGGTTATAAGTATCTTCTTATATAATAACGGTAATTGATGTTTTCAGTAAATATGGTTGGATTGTACCATTAAAAGACAAAAAAGGTGAAACAGTTACTAAAGCATTCAAAACTATCTTCAAAGAAGGAAGAATTTTTGTGGACTGACAAAGGCTCAGAGTTCTACAACAAACATCTGAAATACTTACTGAATAAACATAACATAACACTGTATTCAACAAAAAAATGAGGAAAAATCATCAGTATTAGAAAGATGGAATAGAACAATTAAAAACAAAATGTGGAAACAATTTACTGTTCAAGGTAATACACAGTATTTGGATATATTATTAAAAACATTGGAAAAATATAATAACACAAAGCATAGTTCAATTTAAATGGCACCCACAGAGGCATCAAAGAAAAAGAATCAAGGAGTTGTTTACTTTAATTTTGTATGGTGGTATAGAGCCATGTCATATAAACCAAAATTTAAGGTTGGTGATAAAGTTCGAACATCAAAGTACAAAAGAAAAACTTTCGATAAGGTTACACACCAAATTGGACAGAAGAAAGATGCACAATAAATAAAATCTTGTGTACTAACCCAATCCCTTATAAAATAAAGGATTTTAACAATGAGGAAATAAAAGGATCATTTTATGAAGCTGAATTATTGGAAGCAAAACAAGATGTATTTAGAATTCATAAAGTCATTATTATGAGAAGAAAAAAGCTTTGGTTAAATAGAAAGGATACAATGATGATATTAATAGTTGCTACCAATGAAAGATTTACAAAAATTATCTAAGTAATATATAAACAACCCAAAAAGTGCTTCTGGTCATTGTAAAATAGAACAAAACAAAATATTATAATTATTAAATCTTGCGAACGAGGACAAGTGTAAAAAAACAAAGAGAAAAAGGTTTTCAAAATTGAGAAAAAAAGATTTTGAAAAATTTGAAAAATGTCCTAAAATCAGTTTGAAATTAAATAACGTTTTTAAGATAAAATTTTGAAAAATGACCTAAAACTGCTATTTCTATCACTACTTAAGGCCATGGCGTTTTATGATTTTATTTTCAAACGCTATGTATTCCTCACTTCTTCTGGGGTACATTGATTCTATCCTGCGATCCGGCGGTCAATACCGCATGGAATTCAACCTGAATAGTCACCAAGAGCAATTTTGTATGTCAGCGAAACGAACAGTTAGGCGCTTTTACTTGTTCGACTTGAAACGGCTCATTCTCCAGTTTTGAAGAAAGTAACTTGTTGTGGCCCGAAGTTGCTCCAGACTACTAACTGAAAAACAGCAAGGCTAGGATCTTTAGTCGTTAAAGTCCTATTTGATGCTTTAATCGAGAGCTGTTTTCAGCTCTTTCCAGTATTTCTAGTTTTAATTAAGCATTGTTTACACTTCACGATATTTACGGGGAAAACGAAGATCGAAAACGTTTAGACAGAGACCGGCTTACTTCACTAGCAACGATTCCCTAAACAACTCTATTCTGACACTGGTTGTAGCGAGATGATCATCTGGCACATCAGGCTCAAAACTATCCCAACAACAACAGGATACATAACTTGGTTTTGCCATCGAGATTTACTCTTGGTTTAGCTCAAATGACTCACTCGAGCGATTATTCCGCGAGGCAGTTCCTTTTCTCTAAGTTGAGCTTTCGATAAGTGCTTTTGCAATGATTAAACTCTTACCGAAACCAAACCAGATGTATGTCCGTTGAACAATATATTAAACATGTCACGAGACTAAATTATCCCTAACGTTCACTGTCATAATCAAACAGACTTCGAGACGTTAAAATTTAACTATAACCTTTAAATCAGTATTCACATAACTGTTGGTTTTACTTTTGGCTTCTCTTAACTGATGTTGTGGAGGTTACTTGAAATACGAAGTCTCTGTTTTTACGTGCACAAGGAAAGCCAACTAACAGAAAAACGTTCGATATATTTTCGCGCACCTGTCCAGGTTAGGTGAACTTAACTACGCAATTGGAACCCACACACGCAAATCTCAACTCATTAGGTTGTTAGATAGACCAACAGTTAATTCTTGTTGACTTGAAAGATACTAAAACTGAACTAACTGGCATCACCTTGATCATCTATGCTCTTAAAAATCGAGAGAATTGTTCCTGATCGTTCTTTTTTTTTTTTTTTTTGGAGCGCACTTTCCATGACTGCTGCAGGTGGTCTTTCCTTACTAGTGCCTTACGGCACTCAATTAAAATTCCTGTTGTTGGAGACGTTTTAAAATAATCTGCCCTTGTTCATATTAAATTTACTGTCCTATTTTACTTTGGTTGCATACTGTAGACTGTTAAGAATGTTTCGCACCACGGGTTAGGGCACTACTGATTTTGAAGATACACCGGGAAAATAGAGTCCTCAGGTTTTACCAATGTTTTGAACTAGTTTATTCAGCAAGTTTTTCTTGCACACACTAGCTAGTCAACTAAAAGCGAAAAACCGTGACGTGTGGGCCTCCTATATAACGACTTAAAAATCGAAGAAGACGAAAACAGAAACAAGAAAGCTTTAGAATATAATATCGATATACTTACAATTCCGTACGGCGTTATCTCCCTTAAGACTGACAGTTTTCCGGTTTTTGCTCAAAGGCGTAAAACTGACACTTTTCCGATAAAGCTGTTCTTTAAATCTGATATTCAATTCCAACTAGTGCTTGTTTTAAAGTGCCTATCACCCCAAATTTTTTTTTCGCTAAAATAAATCTTTGCACTTGTTCGAAACGCATTGTGGCATTTTTTTTCCTTTTTTCAACAAATCTTAACTTTTTATAGGCTTCTAAACTTAGCATCGTTTGTTTCACTACCGAGTCACTAAGGGGCATGGGTCTATTCCCGATTGACGTCACAAACTGATTTGCATCGCATTAACTCTTTGTAAATATGCATGCAAAGTAGATTTTGACGTCAAATCGGTAATAGACCCATTCCCCTTCTGACGCGGTCGCGAAACAAACGATCCTTGGTTTTTCGTAAGT
>OX419344.1:9215621-9218121 GCA_948470475.1 Galaxea fascicularis | reverse complement strand
GCTCCAAAGTCGGGGATACCCAGGTTCGCCCACCAAGGTTGTAAGCTCCTCTCCGCGGCCACAACGACCCCCAGCCACCGGCGCGCGTTTTGTTGGCAGTGCGTATCTCATTCAACTATCTCTGGGCTTCTTTCTCGGCCTTCTTGATCTTTTTTGCGTCCTCTTTGTCGACGGCGAGTTCATTATCGACGTATTCAGACACGGTTTTCCATCCGTACTCGGATTTATCGGCGAGTAGAATCAGCTTTTGTCGCTTATCTATTTGTTCTTTACCTTCGTTCAACTTTTTGAGGCAAGTGTCATATTTCTTGTCTTTTTTACGGCGTCCTCCACTTCTGCGATGCAAAGCTTGACTTGTTCGTTATGCTTGAATTGCTGTTTGTGTCCTTTCTTTCGAAAGGACGGGGGTTCTGAAAATTTAATTCGCTTAAGCTCCGTCATTTGCGAGTCGTGGGCTTTGTGGGCGGCTTCTTCCAACTCGCGTTTCATTTGACCCACTCTGGTGTCCATTACTGCGGAAAGCTTCGCCAACATAGTCCCTTGTTGCTTCTGAAGTTCGGCTTTCAGTTCTTCATTCATGCCGCTGAAATGTTGGTGGTTCTCTGGGCAGAATTTAGCGAAGATGCAACGAGTAAAAAAATTGACTGTGCGGGAGCAGCGCCAGACTAGAATGGAACTGTCAAAACCATGTGCTCATAACTATCGACGAACTAGCCTCGTTGCCATGGTAACTGTCACTTGTTTAGTGAACCGTGAAAACAGTAATTTTCTGCTAATCTGCGAACCGCAGAAAACAGCAAGTTAATACCGTGCACGGTACCATTGTGCTCAAGAAAAATTGTTGAAATGATATTTTGGATAAATACTGTTGAAATAGCATTACATTTGTATTCTGCCTAACTAGCTGGATTAGAAGGCAATACAAGACACCGAATAATTCAACCATGTAAATTAAAAAAAAAATATATATATATATATTAAAGGAGGCCAAAGAAGGAAATGCAGAGAAGTGGAGAATACTTCTATTTTGACTTGGATAAACGGAGCAGAAAGAAAAGGCTATTTGTTGTAAAGAAAACTTGACCCTACAACGACCAATCATAGGAAAAATGTAACGCAAGTGTCACGTTTCTTACAACGGACTCAAAACCAGATACGTGAAAAAACTCCCACTACACATCGCAGCTCCGACGTTAAGCTTTTTGTATTTCCTTTCCTTTCGTAATCAGCGACTGATATTATTCAGGTAATGAAATAGCCCTTTTTCGAAATTAAACCGCAGTTTTATATAATCACGGGCTCAAACACGAATGCGAGGCTCAAGTGGACGCTTTGCGATCGTATTTATCAGCTCACGGTGTGCAGTGTGGCTCTCAGGGGAAGCAATACGTGAAGGAAAAATTAGTAGAACTTTCATACGAAACTTGGAGGCTGGAGCTAGAAATTCCAAGCCGTGACGAAGAGAACGTTGATGACGTTATCCTTGAGAAGCATAGTTTTGATAGTCACATCTTACCTCTGATCACCAAACTGTCAGCCGGATGGACGAGATGTTTGGACGATGCACCTGATCTTTCATACGCCGACATCTATATTTAATTAGAGAGACAAATCTTTTAAGGTCCAGTGTCGGCTGGATTACTTTCTAATCTCTAACGAACTAAATAGTCTTATTTCAGGTTGTCAAATTGTTTTTGCACCCAATACTGATCATTCCGCTGTGCAACTTAATCTCATCTCTGAAGAATCTAAACAAAAAAAAGGACCAGGATTTTGGAAATTCAATTATTCCCTTCTCGAAGATAATCAATACGTTTCGCAGTTACGTGAAAACCTCCCTCAATTTAAAAGCAAATATCAGACCGTTGAAGATCTAGGCCTACGTTGGGACCTTATTAAAATGGAAATCGGAGGCTTCACCGTTAAATATTCCAAAAATAAAGCTCGAGAAAGACGTGACGAAGAGAAGTTCCTTCAAAATAGAATTAATGACCTACTCGCGAAAGCGGAAAAAAAACAGAAACAATAAAACAATCATATATGAGCTGGACTCAACCAAAGCACGTCTAAACAAGATAATGGCTTACAAAACGCACGGAACGATTCTTAGAAGCCGAGCCAGATGGCACGAACAAGGCGAACGCAACAGTAAATACTTTTATGGTCTCGAAAAAAGAAACTACTCAAAAAAAGTTGTCACTAAGTTAAAGCTAAGTGACGGCTCGTACACAACAAATCAATCTGACATCTTAGAAGAACAAAAAATATTCTATGAAAACCTTTATAAATCGCAAGTATCTTCCGCACAAAGTGCCTGCGACAACGACGTTTTCTTTAACTCAAGTGCCGTCCCCACCTTGAACGAGGATGAGCAAAATTTATGCGAAGGACTTATTACAGAAATAGAAGCGTTAAATGCCCTTAAAGATTTCTCCGCAAATAAAACTCCCGGCACTGACGGACTGACTGTAGAATTTTTAAGATATTTTTGGCCTGAGCT
>OX419344.1:9170621-9213121 GCA_948470475.1 Galaxea fascicularis | reverse complement strand
ATAAAAATAAAATAAAAAAATAAAAAAAAAAACTAAAAAAAAAAATAAAAAAAAATCTATATTTAATTATTTTGTTCATAAACCGGGTTATGATCATGAGAATCTCAAGTCCTACAAAGGACTTGACGGTTATAAACTCATGATAGATGGACATGTCAGAAGTCTACTGTTCCAAAAAACTGATCAGTGCAGCTATTTCAAATTTCAAGTTCAACCCACTGAAAGGAAAAAAAATGGAATGGCAAGGACTGATACGATTGCTGGACGATCATAACGAACAGTGGTGAAATTTTATCAGGCTTTTGTCAGTGCTATGGGGGGTAAGTTAAAGTATTTGGTAACCAAATGAAACAATTTTAACATGACTTACCTTTGCATAAAAGAGTCGTAATAACAAAAGTTTCACTGTAGAGGAACAATGAATGATTGTTCTAATCGACTCATTTAGTGCACCATTTATTAATGTTAGGGCAGATGAAGGGTGTCACCATGTAGCTGCTGAGCTTTTTGAGGTAGACAGAACGCTACAGACAAGGAAACAGTGGCAACAACCTTCTTGCACTGATCAGAAGTGTGTTTCGACTCAGCCAGCTAAGAAAGCCCAAGGTGCAGTGCCAGTTAAGAAAATGAGGCTGGACAAAAAGGCTAGCACTACTGACCCTCCCATTGACCATTCCTTGTTTGACCCTCGTCCAGAATGGGCAAAGGGCACATCCCAGCTCCGACAGATCCAGTTGCAAGAAATACTTCACAAAACCTGTCCAGATGCAGTAGGCCTGGATGTGCTAGAGGTTAACATGCCAGTTTCCCTTGACACCATACCACCAGAGGATGATGCTAATTTATTGGTTGAAGTTGTTAGTAGTCCTGAAGACCTTGGTTCTTTGCTTTCATCAGTGCAATACAAGGATGAGGAGTGGGAAGAGATAACCAGGGCTACAATTGGTCAGTCCAACAACCCCATATGGTTTAAACACAGGGTTGCTAGAATTACAGGGTCTATTGCATACACAGTGTGTCATCGAAAAGAAAGCACAGATCCCAAAAGCTTACTTGAGACTAAAATGGCAAAAAAAAAATTCTGAGTGGGAGGACATGCCTGCTCCATTAGAGTATGGGAAGAACAATGAGCACAGAGCCATTCAACTTTACATCAAGGAAAACAAAAAAAATAGAGATCTTGCAGTTAAGGAGACTGGGCTACACATTTTCAAAAGTTGTGTGTTTTTAGGTGCTAGTCCAGATGGACTAATGACATGCAGCTGTTGTAGTATGGCCAAAGTGGTGGAAGTGAAATGTCTATGGACACACAGAAATCAAAATCCCAAGGAAGCCGCCCTAGCAAAGAGAGGCTATTTTGACCTAGACAATGCTGGAGAATGGGTCCTCAGAAAGGAAAAAAAGTGGTTTTACCAAATGCAAATGGAAATGATTGCTACTCAATTGCCAACTGGCGTTTTGGTCCTATACACTGATTGGGGTTGAAAGTGTCTTGGTTCAATTTGATTCCAAGTTTTCTATGGCAATGACTTTAAAGTTGAAGGAGTTTTATTTGGCTTTTGTAGTGCCACGTTTGGTGGAAGAATTGTCTTGTGTTTAACTTAATGAAAATTATGAGTTGATACCTGTATTCAAATCATCTTTTTTGACACACAACAACCATCTATTCCATAACTTTTGCATACCTGCCAACCTTAGAAAATCAGAAATAGGGACCACCCCCCACCCCAGTTTTGGGGTAGTGTCCTGCTCCCAGCACTGAGCAGGGTTTATTGCATTATTTGTTTTTTTAAAATAACATTGCCTTTACTGCACTGCTCTAGCATTATAATTCCCAAGTATTGTTTAATGATCTCAAGCACTACATGTACAGTATTGCACGAAACAACAGGATTTAGAAGAGTCCAGACTAATCTTCAAGATAGTCTGTACTATGTACAGTAGTAGTGGTATGTTTAGAGTGTATTTTTTAACAAGCAGCAAATCACGTACTTTAAACCCTCTGTCAGCCATAACATCATCTCCAGGCTCAAGAAGATCCAAAAACCCACATTTCTGGGTAATTTCTCTGTCTGAAACACTACCTGACCATACCTTCGAAACAAAGGTAAATGCTCCTGATGGTGAAATTCCAAATAAACACTTAACAGTGTTTCTTTGTTTGTATTCACTCCTTGTGATTCGCTGTGCAGTTGGAGTTTTAGGTTTTTCAACCTGGAACTCAGAACAGTCAATGACCACTCTGGTTCTAGGATACTGTTCAAAACACTGAGGCCTGTGATGGCCAGGCTATTAAGACTGTCAGTTCATAGTACAATAAATTGATCCAAGTTTTAAACAACTTAGAAACTTTAGACAAAGTAACACCAAAATTATCTGCTAGATGTTATTCAGTCAGACCTAAGCGTAGCTTCACTAGTACAAGTACAAATTCCTCATATGATGTTAATTTCCTCTTTCTGCCTGCCTGCTTCCTGTCAGTATCCTGGAAACATTATGACACAGTAGACTCTTGGTTAGCGATATTTCAATATCGAATACATCAGTAAAAAACACAGAGAGTGTTTGTATTTGGTCAAGTAAGTACAAAGTAAGTAAATACAAAAGAGTAAACTGATTCTCCAAAATATCGGCAAGATTTCCACACAGCCTCATCATTAATTATGCATGCATTTTGTGACTCAAACTGTATTCGTATTCAGAACAGGATTAGTTTGACAGTAATGCATGTATAACAATTATTAATGTATGAGGCTGTGTGGAAATCTTTCCGAAATATCCCCTTTACCACGGCCCCCAGCCACCTCTTTTATGTAGACAAATTATTTCAGTTACATCTCTAGACTTTCCGGGCACCAAATAAATGGATAAGTTACTGTGTGCAACATCTACGTGTATGATTTGTATAATTAGTTCATAACCAATATCAAGCAATAACACATAATAATGGAAGGATGTGTACAAAGAAACACTCAAACGTCACTACTCCAACCCCTTATACCCTAATAAAAGAAAGACCCCTCACATTTCTGACACTGCTTGGTCCATGCCAGTACCTCATGGCCTGAGCAAGAGGTTCAAGCAAGGCGAACAAGTTGATCAGTAAACTGCGAGACGGCAACCCTGTGTAAAACCTGACTCTCTTGTCATCCTTCAAGACTTGCAACATAAATAACTCTCTTATTTTGAAGTGTCTCTTCGCTTTGTCTGATCCGTTCAGTGAGTTTGTCAAGGTCTTCAGAGGTGAGCAACGTTTGTGAACCAACTGAACAGGTCGAGGAACAGTAATTATGTTCAGCTTGAATTACTGCAGAGATGAAGGCTTGATCACGACCACCGCAATTCTTACTCAGTTCGTCTTCTGAAACTTTCGATATCTCAGTTAATGGTTTTATAAACTCTTCAGTCAAGGATTTCTTCATACACTTGGAAGGGGTCGACTGGCTCTCTCTGTCTCGAGGGGCCTTTCTCTTAGAAGAATGCTGCTGTAAACGATCCAAATTCGAACAGTTGTAAACGTACCGTCCCAAGCCTAAACGAAAATCTATTGAACAAACACGGTGGTTTCTCGATATGTCCTTTAGTTTCAAATCTGTTCTCTTCAAGAATAAAAACCACGCTTTTCTCAAAGTGTTCTCCGCTGGAAATGGATGAAACTGTACGTTCACTAAATCAGGACGTTTCGGAGGATGGCCACAAATACGAGAAGAAACACTTTGCTTACATCCCCTCACACAAGCAACCTTTGCTCGAGTACTGTTGTTACATCCGTACACTGCACAAAAATGGCAAGTCATTCTCTTTATCGTCCAAAGGCAGCTTACAATAAACTTATGTTTAGTTCTCCAATTTTTGCCCGCATTAGCCTCACTTCCGTGCTTGCGCCCGTTGGCGTGCAAAAATGCGCTTTCATTTCGAAAAAGAGCTATTTACGTTTGGGAATCGTTTGACTTATTTCGATCCCACTCGGACTTACATGGTCCCTCAGTAAAGAAAAAAAATTAAAACAAAGAAGTCAACAAAGAGAAAAATTCAACATTTAGAAAAGTTTTAATGTATTTTTCAATAAAACTGTTAACTGTTACAGCAGTGAATAATATTTTTTCAAATAATCATCATTTCTATGAGTAATTTATGTACCAAGAGCATCGACCGTTTTAGTTTGGGACTTCGACAGGAGCCTTGCTTGGTAACCACGCCCAAAAATCGAGAAGCCTTGCCTTAAATGGCGTCTTTCAGTATTTACAGTTCGTTTGATTGCCAAGCGTCTATTCACACTGCTATTGAAAATATACACTTTATAACACTTGAAATCTAATTATAACAAATGTATCACAACATCGGGTACCGTTGGCGCAGTTTTTTTAAGGCTGCGTTTAATGTATGTTACACCCCCTTTCCTCCTCTGGTACGTAAATTCTTTAAGGGAATTCAGAACCCATTTATAGAGGTTTTAAAGATAAGTCTGCTACCAATACAAATACCTTATTGTACCTTTTTTTGGTACACTTCGGCGCCATACCAGGCGAGTTTGGTCGACCCATGGTTCGTGTTTTGGCGAGAAGCAGTCGAGCCAAAATACCTACGGCGAGACCAAAGGAGCCTGATATGCTGTCGAAGCTTAGCAAAAAGGTACAATTAGGTATTTGCCGTACACAAATTCAGCCCAAAATCCGGTGATAATTTTAGAAGTTACGGAATAAAATCCGTCTCTCTCCCCTGACGCATGATGCATGATCCATGTTCCATAGCTCGCGGTGCGTTACGGGAGGAAGCCCTATTTGCAATTGCCTGCAACGTACTCGGAAGACCTTAGTTGGGCAAGTTGTTTTCGGCTTTTTTGGGACATTTGGAGGAAGAAACATGTTTTTTTTTTTTCCAGGAATATCGAAGTTGACCCTATGGCGCTTCTTGCGAGGTTATTAGGGAGCTTAAGCAACGAAAACAAAAACGGGAAGTCTCATTTTGAAATGACGTCATCTGTTGCCGTTGTCGTTGCTTAATTAAGCTCTCTATTTCGTTTCCGACAACGTGAACACACGGAGGTTAGGGAGACCGTTTGGAAGCGTACAGTTTTAGCCACGTGAAAAAACTTATCATTACGGTAACAGTGTTGGTCTCCATTATTCTGTTTGACTTGACCCGCGGAGTTCAACTTGCCGCTTATGGAAAAAGATCTATCATAGCGCACCGCGGGCTATGAAACATAGATCGTGCATCATGCATCATGGATCACAGGAGCAACCTTAAATCAAAAGGATGTATAAAAAAAAAGATACCGTTAAAACCTGGAATTCTAACGAACCGAATAGCAGTGGAAATGATTATATTCTAGCCAAATAATGGTATCGTCATTTTGTCCACATGGAAATCACTACGTACACTGAGGTAATGCGGTGCGTCAGCATCGTGGGTGAAATATTTTCGCGGGCTTCGTAGCATGTGGGCCATGCCAAACGTCTGATTTCCGTTCAAATCCAACGCGATTTTCTCGTGAACAAAAACGACCATCCCTCCCCTGTGTAATTGCCCCTTTTCCTGAGCAGAAGCGGTCACTAACCCAATGCATTTGAATCTTGAAGCTGTCTTGAATGGATCACGCATCACAGCACGTACAGCGAACATGTTCAAATCCGAGAGCTTAACTGAGCGATTGCCCACTCGTGTTGGTCGAATTTTCGAGCAAGTTGGCAAAGAAAGGAAGGAAATTTATCTACGCAACTTTTGCTGGTGATTTGAAGCGGGTCATTCGCTCTTGGAATTTATTTGCCTTCGAACACCGACAGGTTCGATCTGGAATCACCAGCCTTTCCTGTATTCAGAATGGACATTCACCTCCGATTTAAAACAGTAGAGGGAAGGTGGGAAGGCGTTATTTAGCTAAAATATAAATATTTGCACCGCTATTCGGTTCGTTGGAATTTTAATTTTTAACGGTATACAGTTTTTATATAAACTTCACACACCACCACAAACTGGGATGCTTGTGATTTTTCTTTGAGTTTTATACAGCGAGCAAAGTGACAAATCGCGGTAGCAAAATGTGTGTAAAAATCCTTCTCTGCAAAACTAAAAACTGGTTGGTACATAATATGTTTAATGGGTAAACAGCAGACCTTTTCGTGCGTAACATGCCCACCTATGCCTGGAGTTCCTTTTTTTTTTATAAAGGGGGTAGTTTCTAAACAAACTGTGGTGTTGCGTTGGTGGGGGAGTTGTACACAAGACTTTCGTTTTATCGACCGAGTGGATAATATGAATAGACCACCCTAAGGGGATTTGTAACCGTTTCCCAGCAATCGTTGCTCAGACCTTCGGAGTATAAACTTTAAACCAAGACCACGAGCTCAGTTAAAAAAACAAAATAATAATGCCTTTTAAGGCGTTTTTCACAGTTTTCTAAACGGCGTTAGTGAGACTATAATAATGTGGCCCGAAGAGGAATTTGAACTTGAAATTTTCTATTCTGTCTTCGAATTAAGAGGGAGACCAGAGCTCTTCTGAACTCTGGCATTCTTATTGTGTACACAATAGGATTAATGAGAGAGTTTGAAAAAAGTAGAACCAAGGTACTACAGACCAAACGGAAACCTGATACGAATAAAAGAGATAAAAATATATCAGTGTTGATGCAGATTAATCCGCGTGCAATAAATGGCAGCCACGTCATTGAGGATACCAAAGTTACCATAAACAAAGTCTTAGTCAGTTTTCTCTCTCTGTTGGATGCAACATGGTGCTGAGGGTGCGCTCCACAATAAAATTTAACCAAAATGGACGTGTAAGAAACAAAGATAATAAACAGACAAATTGGGATGAACGACCACAAGACGTTGAACAGATTAAAATGATAATTCAAACTATTCCGCCACCCTAATAAACTTACAAAAGCAATTATCAGCACGGCCACTGTAACCCACGTGACTGTAATTACCACTCTGACCACCCGTTTTTTCATGACACGGTGTTTGAATGGACGAAACGTGGCGTGCATACGTTCTAGTGAAATCGCAGTGAGGTTTGCCAGTGAAACGCCTGGAAACAGCATCGCAATGCCCCAGGTAATGTCATCCCAGGTTTCTGATTCGATCCCATTAACCCTCCAAACCCCGCAACAAGGGCCCATATAAACAAATTCTCTGACCGCCGAATAACCTCCAACCAACATATCTGCAACTGCCAAGTTAATCACCAGATACATGCTGAGTTTCCGAAGACTGCGGTTTCTTATAAAAACAATTATTGTAAGGAAATTTAGTGTTACTATGGCTACAGACTCTGTTCCAATTACTGTAAGCCAGGCGAGGCACTCAGATGAAGAAAATAAACTGAGGCTCCTGTAAAGTTCTGATCCATTTTTCTGATTGGAACCGTTGGTCATCTCTCTGTGGAAAGACGATTGAAAAAAGTGCACATGTATAAATGTTTAAGAGGTGCCTATAACTTCATTTAGTATCACCCAACTAGTGGACTAATGCAAATCCTGCATTTGCATTGGCTACGCTACTAGAGGACTATTAGTAATAGTCCTCGAGTAGCAATCGAGCGTTACACTTTCTTTCGTTTTATTCCCAAATAAATATTTCTTCAACTTGCATTTGCTAACTTTATTATTGCCTTTTCTGTCCGACTAGTTGGGTGATACTAAAACAATTAGACCCTTCGCCCTCAAGGGCCACGGGTCAATAGCCCATTCGGCTTCGCCTCATGGGCTATTGACCCGTAGCGCTTGCGGGCTACGGGTCTAATTGTTAAATAGACCTGCTTTTAATAAAATGTTTATGCCTTAGTCCCATTAATTAGAAACGCTTCATAACCAATTAGCACTCCGAAGTGTGGTCATCTTATTAACCAAAATAGTTTTAGAATAAAGATTTCAGAGACTTCATTCAGCCCAGTAAACATGCTAAAGCGGTCTTGACTACTGAGGTAAGAGATCCGGTGGGTCTACTCATGACCAAACTTCTATAGAAACCAGCCTTAAAGCAAGAGCGCCAGGACGACATCAAAACCCTAGCTGTTTTCGGGCACCTTCTTTTAATCTTTGTGATCACTGCATGTTTGGTAGCATGAAGTGTACCCTGATTATATCGATTGTGAAGACCGGGTGTTAGTCTTCTATCGATTTGCGCACATCAACAATAACAATTACTGTCTTGTCTTCCAACTTTTCACTTATTAATGGTTTACTCATCATCATTCTGGGAGACTACTAAAAGCGGACTGTTCTGCAATGCAAGGTTTATCTCTCTGGAAAACATTAATTCATGTTTTACTTAGTCACGCGAACTTTAACACCAGACTGGACTTCTTCAGAATGCGCTTGATGAAACTGGATAACCTATATTTCATTTGTATTCAAGTTTATTTTAAGAAAACGTCATCTGTGCCATCAAGTTTATTTTAAGAAAATGTCATCTGTGCCATACATACCTGTAGGACAGGAATCAAGCCCAAACCGCTTGGCGTAGAGGCCAAAAAATTATTCGTAATAAAAAATTCTTGCTGCGAATAAAAGTTTCAGTGTTACATAAGTATTGATGACGTTTTCACGAATTGTTCTTCCCGACTCGATTATACGAATGGTAGTTTCCATTTTTCAGTTGTAGGTGAATTGATTTTTTTCCACCAAAATGTATCGAGTGATGCCTCAACGTCTTAAACATCCCCGTAGCTGTTATCATGATGTACGCTCATTGTACTGTATTTAAAGTGAATTATCTGCTTTATTTCTCTCTAACATTTTTTTTTCTTGTTTTAATTTTTATATCATCTTCTGTTTCATTGTACAGTTATAAGCACAAATTGTTTTCGCATCTACTGCTCACATGCTCATAGAAACAGGTCATTTGGAGCTATGGACCCTCTTGCACTGCAAAAAATTAAAACAGTGCTCAACATACCTTAAACACTGCAAACCTTTGCTCTGGGAGAGCTCTGAGCAAATGATTTCCCCTGCAAACAGAAGTACGTGCTAAAAGGTAGAATTAAAAAAAAAATTAAAACGTTATAATACAAGAATATTTAATTTCCATATCGTATCTATTGCGTTTTAATATCTAAAAATGTCATATTATTTTCTTAAAAAATAAGAAAGCAAAAAGAATATTTGGAATTCACGATCACTGAAATCTTCCTAGTCGGATAAACCCTTTCAAGCTGCTTGATGCTATGGTATCATACATATTGTGTTAAAAATTACCGTTAACGGAATTGTTCCGTATAACATCACCTTGAAAGACAAAAATGATTTCTTTAAAATTTGGGTTTTTGGTGCAATTTTTGACTGATCCGCACACCTGCGCTAAAAAACTTAGAAAAGCTTAAAAGACAGTTTAATTTGTAAACTGTAGTTGAACTGGTCACCTAGATCTGTTTAAATAAAATGTCAAATAGGATCGTCATTCAATACATTAACCTTGCAAAATTTTACGTTTGTTCTTCCTCTGAGCCGCTTAAAAAAAACGCAACACCTGCTATACTAGTGTAATACGTATACGTACTGAAATGTAGCGCAACGTCAATAATATTTTAGACGGCCTGGCTGAGATATTTTTAGGCAATGAATCTTTAAACATAAATTGAAGACGGACGTTCGATTCAGAACAAAACGTTTTTGATACTGAATTATGCTTATCCCACATAAGCTACAATGAGTTGCAAAAATACTTGAGACACTGTACGTCATTTGGCCTCTAATGATTTCTGTCCCCCTCCCCCTCTTATCAAAGTTGCTAACAGTGCAACACCATGCTCGAAACTTTGAGGAACATCTTTGAAAGGGGGAGAGGGAGGGGGTGTATTGTATCTCACAGATTTCTTACAGGAGTGTTTTAGAGAAAGAAAAAATGTTTTTTTTATTGCGAATGTCTCAACAATTTTGCAATTTTTTGTAGCATTCTCAGAAAGCGTGCAAAAGCTTGAAGACTACAAGTAGTCCCTTATTTTTTTTTTTCTCGGTTTAGTTAACGGTACTGGTTGTAGCAGTCCTTGAAACTGATACAAAAGATGAACATTTCTTTAATTCTTTGTAAGTGCGAAAATGTATTAGTACCCCTAAATTTAAAGTACTCTTGTAAACCACCGAAAAGACTCTTGTAAAAAAATAGGCAATGCCAATAAGTTTTTTATGACTTGTGAAAATTTTATAATGTGCCATTTCGTGAGAGAAATTTTTACAAGAATTTAATCTAAAAATTTTTGAGAAACCACACCGCCAGCGCCTTTTATTCCCAACTAAGACGAGTTTCTTTCAAACTTAAAAGTATTTTGTGTTTTATTCTCTCCTGCGATCAAACTAAATTTTCCACGCAAAAAAACCACCTAGACCAGTTTTCAGTATGTCAGCAAAACGAACAGCTAAGCGCCTGCTCGTTTAAACGTCGGTTCGACAGTTTTGAACAAAGAAACTTGTAACTTGATGTCCCCGGTTCCTCGAACTGTTATTGAAAACAGACTATGCCTATTCATGAACAGGATACGTCCTTTGAAAGTCGGATGTCGGGCCCTGATGACTCGTGCAATTAAGGTCGAAAACTAACAATTGCCATAATGTAACTATATCCCCATCTCAGTTAGGGGCAATGACAATTTGTGGAGTACAGCCCATGTCGAATTAGGCGAAAATTCCGTTGGCGACACCAAATTATTCCGCCAACGTTCAAGTTCAAGTTCAAGTTCAAGTTTATTAAAATTGATCCAACGTTTACATGGTTCGCACGGGCCTGGAAAACTCCTTGAAAAACTGCTTGGTCCTTGAAAACTCCTTGAAAATGATTTTGTCCTTAAAAATTCCTTGAATTTGTAGGTGCAGTGCCTGAATGTTATGAAGAAGTCCTTGAATACTTGAGACTAAAGCAAAATACGTTCATTTTCACATCAAAAGATAAAAAAGATTGTATCACATCACCCCAGAAACGCTTTTGAAGTCTCAAAAAAGACAAGGCTTTTATATCAGGACAATTCGGTGTTGCTTATTCAAAAGATCTAAGTAACTCCGCCTTCCAATCGGGTTTCCCAAGTGCATTGTGAAGCCCCCCTCCAAGCAAACAAAACCACAAGGGAAATGTAGCTTGGCGCATCGCTCGAAGAAGCGTGAAATTTATTCAACTTTGGCGCTCTTCATTTTATTATCAAATGAATTCAAAAGGTCAAAGAAGAAACTGCATATATTTAATCGGCACTGGGAACGTAATTCCCTCTACGAAGGTTGGGTGACTGCGTTCAAAGGTGACAGGAAAAAAAGCATTATGCAAATGCTGCGATCGGATGGACTCCTTGAATTTTGTGATAAAGTCCTGGAAAAGTCCTTGAATAAAAGCTCTTTTCACCTGTATGAACCATGGTTTATTGTCAATGTTATGTTTAAGCAGACTTTCCGACATTTGCATGCCGATAACTTTTAAATGTTTGCATCAGTGTATTACGTTTGGCTTTACTTTATGTTGGGAAGCTGGTTTCTCTGTAGATAAAAACAAAATCCTGCTCAATCTTAAGTCTGTTTTTACTTGCACAAATAAAGACCAACAACAAAACGTTCAGCATGTTTTAGCGGCTTAGCTTTTAAAAGTCTCATTAATTGGCATCGTTTACCAGCCAACAGTTCGGTGAAAAACATTTGTTCTTGATTAAAGTAGAACCGTACCCCGCACACAAACTTCAAATCATTACGTAGTTAAGCAGATCAACAGTTGATTCTTGTTGACTTGAAAGATATCAAAAAGTTTTATCAGCATTGTCATCTGTGTGCTCTTAATCTATCAAAGGATTGTTTCTGGTTGCTCTCTTTTCGGTTCACAATCTCCAGCGGTGTAGAGCGGGAAATCCGGCCTTGGCGCAATAGCCGACTCAAATAAAATTCAATTTTTTGGAGAAGTTTTCATTCGTAAAATTGGTTATCCATGTTTTAATTGATGTGTCCTGTGTTCATGTTAAATTTTTTTCTGCACCGATCATAGAAGCGAGCGTATTTTGAATTTTACTTTAAGCAGACTGTAAAGTAGACGATTCACTCTGATAAAGGGCTAAATCTCTAAGACATGGTATTCTTTATGGCGGTGAATTCAACTTATCAGCTCCGTTAAGAAATAAAAAAAAATTCGATATAAAGAAGGTCGATGGCCGATTCTCTATAAAACTTCCGTTTCAGCTGTTTCAAGGCCTGTGTTCAATTTTGGAACCAAATTTTCTGATCAAGGTATGAAAGCCTTTTTCAAATTTGCATAATTTTCCGCCATATCTCATTGGTCGCGTCTGAGATGGCAACTGATCCCAGAAACGTGTGATTACATGTCATTGTTAAAATTAATCAATCATCTGTTACTACTATTCTTTTGTCGTTGTAATTAGAGTGCCAGATCCTTACTTTTGGCTGTGTGTTGAACTATCGTGATTCTTCCGTTTTTAACTTTTTAGTTGTCAAAGATGATGCGTGGAAAGTGAGGATAGCAAAGTCAGCAAGATACGAATGGCTACAAGTTAAAGTTTAACCCCCTTAAACGAAACTCAGTCCAGTGGAGTGCCTAATTACATGTCATGTCGAACACCTCTGCAATCCTTCAGTGTTTACATTCATGACCAGTATTTTTGATCAGGTAGTGAAAGAGAAAATAGATGCAGAACACAATTGAGGCTGTAAGGGTTGATGATATTATGTTGCAGCCATCTCAGCCTCAGGTTTCAAAACGTCGCTTTTCAGTCGCATTTAATGCAATTCAAGATACCAAACATCTTAAAACTAGAAAATTACAAATGTCTCATTCAATAAATTAGACTGCTTGCAGCTACCCTTTTCTATTATGCTTGTATGCTAGAGTGTAAAACACCGGACAAGATCAGAACGCAAAAGAAATAAGGGCAGCTTTCGTTGTTCGCTACCTATTGTTCTCGTCCAACCCGGTCCTCCTTTGCATGGACACTTTGAGAGTTGAACGACATAAGAATCAAACAGAGTGCAAATTCCTTTTTTGTCCGACGTTGAATTGCATTGAACGCTACCGAAGTGCGACGCCCGTAAAAAACTACTGTGCATGATGTCATAAATTGAAGCAAATTTTAAGTTCTGATTTACCATTCCTTGTAGGTCCACCAAGAGATGACTCCCAAATCGCTGTCACCACTAAAGGATTATGTATTTAATGCACAAATAAAGAGTCGTGATGAAGCATGAAGCACGAAGTACCATTTCATTGGTCTTGTACTCTTTATCAATCTTTGTGATAACTGTTTGGTAGCGAGCGCACCCTGATAACATTAATTAATGTTTTTGGTGGACTCTAACACTGGACTGGACTTCTTCAGAATGTGCCCAATCAAACTGGATAGCCTCAAGTCGCAGTGTCACTGAATAACCGGCTATATTTGTTGGATTCAACTTTATTTTAAGAAAACAACATCTGTGCCATACATATCTGCTGTATGACGGGAATCAAACCCAAACTGATTTCGGAATCCTGAATAAAAAAACTCTCCCTACGAATGAGTAAACGTTTCAGCGTTAGATTGGTACCGATGATGTTTTCAGGAATTGCCGTACCTGCCGACTCGATAAGATGAACTGAATCTAAGTTTCTAATTTTCAGTTGTTAGGAGAATTGACTTTTTTGCACCAAAATGTATCGAGTGACGACACTAAACGTCTCAAACCTCCTAGCTGTTATCACGATGTACGCTTATTTTACAGTATTTAGAGAACATCATTTGCTCTATTTCTCTTGAACGTTTCCCCTTTTTATCATTTAATATCGTCTTCTGTTTCCATTGTAATAAGCACAAATTGTGTTCACATCCACAAGTCACATGCTCATAAAAACCGATCGTTTTGAGCGATGGATTCTCGTCCAGATAAATCGAATAGAAGTTTCCATAAAGTAGGCAGATATTTTTTTATGAATTTCGCGGCAAACTTTCGGCCATTTTTGAGAACCGTATACGGCATTTGCTTCAGTTTAAGTTTTCTTCTTCTCCTTACTTATGATACAACAATATCATTAATTTTTTAATAAGAGCGGAAAACTAAAACAGTGTTCAACATACCTGAAACACCTTAATCTCGGAATTTCGCACTGGGGTAATTCAAAAGCGAAATAATTTCCCTGCAAACGGAAGCACGTGTTCAAATGTACTTTTGGCCTTGCAACGGATGTCCACAACAAAATGTTGTTTAAACTTGAACTCGCGCTATGTTTGCTATATAGGGGCATGTAGCAGCTCTTGTAAAGTCTCACGATATTGCCTTGCAACCCTTCAGGTGAACACAAGAACAAACAACACAAACAATGGACCCTACCCCTAAAACAATAGAGGTGCTACACTATGCCTGTCTATGAAATTTAGAGCTTACGAGAGCTGCTACAGTACCTCCTATACATATCAAACATATTGAGCCATATTGAGAATTGAATTCTCGTTGACGGAATTGTTCCGTGTAACATTACTTTGAAAGACAAAAATGAATTCTTTGAACTTTGGGTTTTGATGCAATTTGTGAATCCGCAAACCTTCGCTGAAAAACGTAGAAAAGCTTAAGCTTAAAGGACAGTTTAATTTGTAAAATGTGGTTTAACTGGTCACCTACATACGATGAAATAAGACGTCAAAAAGGATCGTCATTCAATACATTAGCCTTGCAGAATTTTACGTTTATTCTTCCTCTGACCCGACCCTCTTGAAAAAAGCCCCAACACCTACTATACATATTCAAAATGTAGCGCAACGTCAATAATATTTCAGACAGCCTGGCTGAGATGTTCATTAGCCAATGTATCATTAAACATAGAGACGAAGACCGTGGACATGGCGATTCAGAACAAAACGTTTTTTTTATATTGGATTAGGCTGATCACACATAAGCTAGCATTTCCTGCCGAACTTCTTTGAACATTTCTACCTTCGTGAGTGTATTACCCCTAAATTTTAAGTACTCTTGTAAACCACCAAAAAGACTTCTAAAAAATAGGCAATGGATACCAATTAGTTTGACATGACTTGTGAAAGTTATATAACGAGCCATTTCGTGAGGGAAACTTTAAATGTTTACAAGAATTTAATCTGAAATTTGTTGAGAAAGCACACCGCCAGCACTTTTAATTTCTAACGAAGACGCACTATTTCTTTAAGACCTAAAAGTATGTTGTGTTTTAGTTTCTCCTGCGATCCACTTAAATTTTCCACCCAAAGAAAGCCACCTAGAGGAACTTTGTATGTCACCAAAATGAACAGCTAAACGTCTTTCCTCACGAGTTCAAACGTCGGTTCGACAGTTTTAGTACGAAGAAACTCAGTGTAATACCTCCGAAGTTCCTCTAGCTAGCGCTACTCTAGTCTTTGAGGTGCTATTTTATATATTGTCAACTTGCCTTCTAAAACTGTTTTAAGGGTTTTTCTAGTTTTATGCAAACATTGTATACATATTTACGACGAAACCTAACAAATATCGAAGCATTTTAGACAATAGCCTTACTTCTCACGTAACGATTCCAACTGAACAGCTTCGATTCTGACACTAGCCAGTTTGTAACGTGTTGATCATCACATCAGGCTCTATCCCAACAACTATCCCAACAACAACAGGATACATAGCTTGGTTTTGCAATCGAAACCTACTCTTGGTTTAGCTCAAATGACTTACCTGAGCAAGGAGTCCAAAGCAGCCCCTTTTTATCAATTGAGCTACTAAAAAAAGCGCTTGCAAAAGTCTTACTGAAAACAATTACACACTCAACAACAGCATACGTGCTTCTAAACGGTCATGCAGATCAGGCGCTGATGCCCCGAGGCCGAAAGCAACAACTGTCAAACTATAAATACTTTTACTACGCGACTGTGCCAATCAACATCTCAGCTTGCGTCAATGATGATTTGTGGAGTACAGCCCCCATGTCGAATTAAACTAAATTCAGATGAATAATATATTAGACCAAAATATCCTCAGCGTTTATTGTCTGTGTCAAATTTAAGCTGACTTCTCGACATTTCACAACAATAACTTCTAAATGTAGGCATTTAACACTGTATCACTTTCAGTTTTACTTAATATTGTCGAGATTTCATTCTCTGTAGATAAAACCAAATCCTACTCAATCTTAACACAATGTCTGTTTTTACTTCTAGAAACAAAAACTAACAACAAAACGTCTAAGGTATTTCAGCTAACCTGTCCAATTTAAATTGCCATCGTGCAGCTAACGGGACGGTTTTTTTTTTTAATGAACTAATGTCGTTTAAGTAGAACCCCGCACACGCAAACGTCAAATCATTACGTAGTTAAGTAGATCAACAGCTGGCTCTTGTTAACTTGAAAAATATTAAAAAGTTATATCAAATTTGTCATCTCTCCTCTTAATTTATCAAAGGATTGTTTCTGGTCGCTCTTTTTTCGGTTTACACTGACTCTAGAATGTATAGTGTGTGAGGTCTTGATGCAATAACTGAGTCGACTAAAATTCAAATTATTGGAGAAGTTTTCTTTCGTAAAAGTGTTTTTTCTTGTTTCAACTGATGTTTCTCTGTTCATCTTAAATCTATTTTGCATAAACGATAGAAGCAGCCGTAAGTTTAATTTTGTTTTAAGTAGACTGTAAAGAAGGCGATTCACTCTGACAGAACGGCTAACACTCGAAACTGAGTCGGTGCTCGAATGTCTTCACTTTATCAACTCCTTTGAGAAAAACGAAATTGATATAAAAGAGGTCAATGGCTGATTCTCATTTAAACTTCCGTTTCAGCTGTTTCAAGGCCTATGTTTAATTTTTGAACCAAATTGATCAAGGTATGAAATTCTTTCTTTATTTGGCATAAGTTGGCAAGTCTCATTAGAAGTTTCTTTGGATGACAACTTGCTTATGCCCATCCCAGATAAGTATGATTATATTTATCTAAGAAAATGTTTTTGCGTTTATTATTAAAATCAATAGTTCGTCTGTTATCGATATTTTTTGTTTCTTATGATTAGCGTGCTAGTTTCCTGTGTTTGGCTCTGTGTTGAACTATCATTCTTTTCAACTTTTCACTCATCAAATTAAAGATGGTGTGTTGAAAGGGAGTATAGGAAAGCCAGCAATATATGAATGACGACTGCAAGTTAAACCAAAACGCCCTCAAATGAAACTCAGCCGAGAAGGGTTTTTAATCACATGTCATATCGAAGACCTGTGCAACCCTTACCAGTGTTTTTGATCAAGTAGTGATAATTAAAGGAAAAATAGATGCAGCCATCCCAGCCTTAAGAGGGTGACACACTTGGTGATTTTATACGCGATTGCTGTTTTCGCTGATCGCCGCGATCGGCGTATAAAACCGCCGGTATCTGCCATGTCAGATGTCGGCGATTAAATTCACCAGCATTCGCCTAGTGTACCCGTTCCGTCGATTTTGTACGCTCGTTGCTGGGAATCAACAGTAAAGTACAACAAATCAGATTGGGCAATTTTATCACATGACTTTTCAAAACGTCCTTGATTGAGCCTGGGGACAAAAATCGGAGTGGCAAATTACCACGATCGGCTTAAAACATCGCCTTGTGCCTGCATCAATCAACCGCGATTTCGATGACGGTGATGGGCAAATAAAATCGCCAAGTGTGTCGCCGGCTTTAGGTTTCAAAACGCCGCACTTTTCAGTCGCGTTGAATGCAATTCAAAGTACCAAAACTCTTAAAACTAGAAAATTACAAGTGTTTCATTTAGCAAATGGCAGCTACCCTTTTCTCCTATGCTTGTATGTTCGAGTGTAAAACACTGGACAAGAGTGCGAAAGAAATCAGGGCAGAATTCGTTGTTCTCGTTCAACCCGGCGCGGTCTTCCTTTGCATGGACATGAACCACAACAGAACTAACAAACAGACTGCAAGCGGTCCATGTCTTCTTTCTGGCTCAGTCGGATAGTAAAGCGAACAAGAAGTCATGCTTAACTTTAAAAGTTGAATGACATAAGAATCAAGTGCAGATTCCTTTCCTGTCAGTGAAAGTTTAAATCGCATTGAATTGCCACGTTCGGTAATACTAATCGTGACCAACAAAAGCAAATTTTAATTTCTGATTTGCCATTGCTTGTAGGTCCACCAAGAGATGTTTCTCATCAAGCGATGTCACCACTAAAGGATTATAAAAATTTACTTAATGCACAAATAGAGAGTCGTGATGAAGCATGACGCATGAAGTGCCATTTCATTGGTCTTGTACTCTTTATCAATTACTTTTTTGTCAAATAGTGCCTTTAATTCAAAAATCCCTAGCTTTTGCTGCACATGGCTGCTTTAAAGATAGATGATTGATCAACAGTTAAAGATCTGATTATTAAGTGCCGTTGTCTGAGAAAACCGAGGACAGCCACGGATCGAAGTCAACCGATTCCTTTCGTCTCTCGGCTGTTTTCAACCTTCATTGAGACAAGATGAATGGCAGTATTCTTAAACTTCATCATCTTTTAGTTGCCGAGATCAGACAACCCCCCCCCCCCCCTGAAAAACAGCCGACAGGAACTGAAAAATGAAAATACGTGTAATTTAGATGCTTAACTTCGGCAACGCGTAATTTTTTTTTCTCGAGCTGCAAATACCTCCAACTTTAGGATACTATTATTTCCATAGACCTGCTATCATTCTAGGTCATCAACGGCCACTTCCAACCTTTTACCAATGTCTCAAAGGCAAAATAATTTGCACATAGAAAAATCTTGAAATATTATTTCCTTGATGAACCACTTTTCGAAAAATCGTTTTCTCAAAAAGGCGGCAGTTTATGAGGAAATGAAATACTTCTTTGTACTCATTATTACCCTTACTATACATATGTAAAAAAAAAAAAAGAAAAAAAAAAGTTTAAGACCTGGTAAATTAGAAACGTTGCTAACGAGAGTTAAGAGTCCATTTTGGCGCTAATATGTCACGGAAAGTTTGTCACGCATTCTAAATTGACTGAGACTTAAATAAATCTCAGTGAGAATTCGGTACATTACAAAATAAAAAATCAGCTTTTTATTAAAAAATAAAGTTTATAAAATAAGGCTATCCGTCAAACATCAGCATTCTTTCTTGAAAACTGTTTCCGTTTTGTTTACATTTGCGCGATGGCACAACGACTGTTTTACAGTCTGCAGATTCTTCGGGAAAAATAATAAAAAGTTGAAAACGTCTTTCGGGAAATTTTCGATATAAATTCGGCTATTAGAATGACGGCTGAATTCAACTGACAAAAACTTTGATATATTAATTTTTATGGGGCTCTTTTTTAGCGAAACTTGAATAAGTTTTCTTTACGTTTTTGGATTTCACCTGTCAGTCATCCTAATAACAAAATTTTCACACACGCTCTGGAAATATTCATCACTTTTCTGTCGATGTTAAAAAACGATAGCATCTTCAAAATGAGTTGCTTCTTTTTTCCGAAGATTCACATTGTGGACCTCCAATAGACCTTTTAAGCTTGTCGATTTTCTTTTCCCAATGTAGACCATGTGATCTTCCCAAGAGAATTTGCTTTTTGTCTTTTTATAAATTATGAGTACATATGCACGTAAATATGGCGAAATTTCAAAGAAACAGTTCTCTAGGGTAACATCACGTGGTCTACAATGGGAAAACAAAATCTACAAGCTAAAAAGGTATATTGGCGAAGCTGAAGTCCTTTTTAACCGTGGCGGTTTTATCGCGCCCAACCAAAAAAACAGGTAGACGAATTGACTGTGTGTCCACGGCATAGATATCTCTTAACCTATGGATGGCCGGGTAGAAAGCGATTGACATGTTTCCATCCTGATCTTCTGGGAAAGCGCACGAAGCAGAATAATGCTCAACGCGTCAACCTGGAAATGTCGAGAAGCATATATTTCTTGAAAAACCATTCAGTTCCACTTGGAGCAGGTATGAGAAAATATTATTAAATGCATTGATAGAACACTTCTTAACGGAGAACATTATCAGTGACTTCGTTTTAATAAACTGTATTGTTTTTCCTAACCGAACAAAAGACAACAGGCATACCTTACTTGAACAATTTCAACGCACATTTCCAGGATATTTACATAGCAGTTCGCAGCGGAACAGAATACTGTTTTGTAATACACAGAAAATAAGATTAGATAAAACTATTGGAAAGAAATCACACATATTCACGGAATGCTAAGTTAGGTGAAATTATCACAACTGAGGTTGGGTAGCCTGTGATTCTACAGAAAGATCTTTTTTTTTGTGGTATCTTGAGTAGAAACCCTGGTTTATTTCCATCACGACTGTGCAAAGACTGAGAAAAGAGTGAATGTTCCTTATTTTTCCACCCCTGCATTTTTTGTGAGAGAAAACAAAATCAGTACACGTTATTTATTTAGCTATTAATCTATTTTGCCTTGGCTTCGTTAGTTATAAAATTATGTACAAAGTGAAAAAGTTGAAAGTTGAAAAACGATTTCAAGCGAACTTCCGTCAAACCCTTGTTTCTTGCTCAATTTTTACTAAGTCTTTAGCCTGCTCAAAAGTCAAGTCCAATTTCACCATGTGCGCTTACAAATCAACCCTGACACCTACGTTTTGAGGCTAAAGACACCTTACCTCCGAAAGCAAAGCTCTACAATAACCTTCACTGCGCCTAACAGTCGACTTCATAGCCCCGACAAGATAAATACGCACGAAGGTTATCAGACGAGGCAGACACTGCATCTCGCTAGAATTTTTCCCTCACTGAGCTTCATGATGCTCTAAGGAAAACTTTGCTCTAGGAAGTGAACAGGAAAGCTAAATATACTGACTCCGTTTGAAACTAAGCCTACGCTAAGATTTCAAATTCATGCAAATTTTCTTGAGAAAGAGAGAGAGTGGGACCAAATAAAGAGGGTTAAAAGGGAAGAGGGGGAGGATAGGGGGGGAGGAGGGGGAGAGCTTATTTTGACTTTCAATGTTAACTTTTTCTTACTAATCAGCTAATTGCCATCGTCGCTCCCCCCAGTACAAGCAAAGACGAAGAAGAATAGAAGGGGGAAACACACCTCAGTACTAAAATAAACAAGGCTTAGTATAACTTCCCTACGACCCTGTTTTCAAAAATCCAGGTAGATATATATTTAGTCAAATATATTTTCAAAACTGAAAAAGTAATTTTACGGGATGATAGTGGCGATCATCGCAGGAAAGTACTGCTCAGTAACATTCATCTGCATGGTCACACTTAAGGATTTCACCCACCCACTCAAAATCCAGAACCACCTTGTTCAGCAGTCACAGTTATTTCACCATCCCCGAAAGGTGTCTATTTTGTTAATAATAATAATAATCGATGTTTAACCAGGGTAACCCCTTCAGTCACAAGACTGGTATCAACGGGGGCCCTGTATAACATTAAATAAAAGAAAGTAAATGTAAATTATAAATATACATACATCTATGAATAATACGTATAATTACTAAATATTACGGATATCTCTAACTACTATAAAAAGAGAGCGCTAAAATGTTTAAAAATTAAAAAGCTTAAAAGATAACAGTGTTCGATATGAAATGTTCTAAAAATAGCTTAAGAATAGAAAGCGGAGATAGCCGGGAAACGTTCCTTAGGTGGTAAAGTCTTAATGTCCATTGGAAGACTATTGAATGCCAATGCACCATGATAGTAAAAAGACTTTTTAGCAACATCTAGATGAAATTTAGGAAGAACAATGTCAGTGATTGACGATCTAGTACATCTTTGTTGGTTGTCGCTCTGGCTGCGTAACATGAAATAGTCTTTAAAGTATGAAGGAACTTCTCCGACCAAGCACTTGTTAACTAACAGTGCACAGTGCTTTTCCATAGATCTCGTAAGAGGCGGCCAGCGAAGGTTCTCAAGTATTGATTCCGTGGCTATATCAGGTTTAAAGCCGTATACGATTCTTGCAGCTCGTCGTTGCAGGCGATCAAGAGTCTTTCTGTTAGTGCTTCCCAAAGGGTAAAAGCACGTATCGCAATAACTTAATATCGGTAAAACCATGGACAAATAGATCTTATTTGCTGCTTCCGTGGATAAACAACCTCGTAATCGTGACAGGAGGCCAAGTCTGCTGGCAACTTTTGACCTTACATAGTTTATGTGATCGTTGAAAGATAAACACTCATCTAGTAAGACTCCTAGATACTTGTTGCAAATTGATACCTTCCCTACCTCGCTCCGCGAGGTGTCTATTTCATATTCAGATTAGATGTATGTAGATGTATGTAAGGTGGTCATGCGTAAATATCATTCCACATTCACTAGCATTTACGTTACCACGCTTATCTCGTAAAAAGGAAATACTAAACTTCCGCATCGGCCTGAAGCTTTGTTGTTGCCCAATGACAGTATCCTGAGCGTAAGTTAAAATTTCGAAAACGTTTTATCAAACCAACTGTTACTCCGAAACCGCTCTATTTTCATACCTCGGTAGTTTTATTTGTTTATCTGCGTTTGAAAGTAACTCGCGCGCCAAAACATTTCTACTTTCCGCAAATTAACTGCTTGTCCTTAACATATAATCCGAGTTTAGGTAGCTGTAAGGGCTGTTTTTTATCTTCAAAAGCAAGTTGATAAAAGCCCATCCAATTTTAATGCGAGTTACTTTGTTACAACTATCAGCTATAATTTAATGTGTCTTCAAGAAACGTGGCGCGGGCTAAAACCCTGCTGAATTGAAACTGCATATTTTTAATGTGCTATTTTTACTGTGCTCCGGCCGTTTTCGTGCTTTTACGCTGAATTTGTTTGATTTCAATTTGGGTTACCACTCAAAGTGCTTGCATTCGATGTTAGCACTATTTTAAAGCAATAAAAAGAAAGGATAACCATGTTATTGTTGATCGATTGTAGTGAAGTAAGTTTTGTGTAGCTTTCTCTCCGTTGTTACATGTATAATCAATATTTCATTTGATAGCCTAGTTTATAAACCAACCGATTTTAACTAGCTAGTAAAAGTCACCCTGTATTTTCAGATTATTGGTTGGTGTATCTCTAATCGTCTTTGATGTCTAAATGTTATTGTGTATTGATGTGGAATGACTTTCGGTTTCTGCTCTGTATATTGTAGCAAACACCCAAAGTAGCATATTACGAGGCAAATTTTTAAATGCTCTCATCGTTTTGGTCATATCGTAGTTGCTAGCGCTCGCTTTGTAGCCAAATACAGGCTTTTGTGGTGTAATCCTTTTTCTTCGTATCTTCATCTCTAGCTGTGTATTTTACTCGGAAGTAAGAACCACCACGCACAGGATGTAAACATACTAATGAATCATTGTTTAAAAGCTGTCATTATAATGGCCATACTTAAGGAACTTCAGTATATTTCCATCATTTGTTTGTATACATTTGGATATTTTCGCTTACGTCAGAAAATTGTTGATTGTCATTAGTCACGCTGTCTTCGTCTTTGTCTATTTCATCGTTCGCCGGCGAACGATGAAATTAAATGCCAGTCATGAAAACAATATAATTGATTTCAATTTGATCATACCTTCTCAATAATGACAAGACATAGGTCTTTCAAAAAAGTCACAATGTGACAGAGAACAGTTAAAATTAGGCAATTGTGTGGAGATTAAGTTATTGCTATTGCCTATTTCGAAATGTCGCTAATTCAGGGTAAGAAATAATAAAACTTCAAAGAAGCCTAACTTGCAAACAATTTCATGGATTCGACTAAAACTTGGTCACTTGGACTGTTGCACATAGTTATAACATATTTAGGCTCTAAAACGCTCCTAGCTTGTATTTCCTTGATTTTATAAATAAAAAAAAAATGTAATTTGATACGTTAAAATCAAGAAAAATGTCAATTAATGACGTCATAACTCCACAGAAATTCATCTGTCAACCAAAAACATATCGAATATGGAAACATTGTTGTGTCCCTTGAATAACGATATATAGTTTTGTATGCTTCCAATTCTTTGTTATGTTGTCAATATCAGTGACAACTAGGAACCTAAGAAAAGCCCACAAATAAATAAACGTTAAAGGGTTAAGGCCTCGCGTGCAGAATTAAGTAATGGCGGAGTTGAAAATTATGAGCTTAATTCGGTTGCAAGGATATGCGATCCCTTGCCTGTAAAAGGGTTGATCCGCTTTAACCCCTAAGAGTGGCTAATCCTTAATTTCTCCATGTATATGTAGTAACTTTGCTCAATCAAACATATAAGATGCGAGAACAAAGAAGTGATCAGCAACTAACAAAAGTCTTTATCGTTTGACAAATTCTCCTCATGATCACCATAGAAAATGTGTGGAGCACAGTGCGGAGAGTATACATCTGACGTCATTACTATAGGAATTAGAACTTTTGGTGCTAGTTGCATTCATTACTTTTTTAAAACAGAAATTTCATGGGGTATCGGTATTTGCAGAACTTAATGGTAGTCCACAAAGCTCGTGAAAACGCAATCCTATCCTGCCTCACTACATCCGCTTATTACTTGGTCTTCTCACTCGGGGATGTGACTGTGTTACTTTCATCACCCATCTCCAACCCCTGACCCCACTCTCCCTGGGGTCTAAATTACACTCCACACGATTGAAAGAATACTCGTAAATTTCGCGTTACTAAGGTTGTAGTAAACTATTGACGTATAGTTATCTCTTATCTTGCAGGTTGTATGCTTTGCCTGGGAAAGTCGAATTACTTTCGGTTTAACCATCCCAGAGAAGCGAAAAGGATAAAAGAATCTAACCCTGGAAATCGGTTCTCTATTATTCCTGATCAGTACTACCCAGGTAGGGACGATGTCCATGTCTAGACAGAGGTGTGACTGAAGAAGCCTTTGCACCACGCCATAGAAAATACAGCCAATCAGAATGCCGGAAAGCCGTTTTATATTCGTCGGTATTCCACCGAAACTTCCCATCGTGCACCGTACAGCTTGTGTAGGACCATGTATTTTGTTACGAAATGGTATAAAATAGTTATGCAAGGCTTTCTGATGATATACCTTGGAATATCCCACTTGCCACTCGTATTTTCTTTGCATACACACTAGCCTAAATGCTCGTATATATCCGAAGAAAATACAAGTGACTCATGGGATATTCCACAGTGTATCACTCGAAAGCATAGCGTAACTGGTATTTTATAGGACAGAAATGGTGTTGAAGTCTTGGTGGCAGTCTCAAAAATCTCCAACTTGTGTATCTTTAGTTTCGAAGAGAAACGATTGTGTATCATTCCGCCCTGAGTAGCACCATCCAGATTTGGACGATTTGTTGTTATAAACTAACTGTAGATGCTGTTATGCCAAATAGCAATCCTGGTGAGCTCTCAGTGGCGAAAAGGCTCTGAAGTAGCGAACTGTTTGTTTAAATCCCAGTTTATTGCTTACCTTTTTCACCATTTTTAATTTTTTTTCCTGTTTTAATTATAAGTACTATCATGCTGTAACTTTCTCGTCGTTATAAATCAGTTGTTAACTAGGTTTGGGTTTAAATTATCCAAGGAGGAACATTCTGTTCGGAAAACTGAACGCAATTCAAGAATAGATGGAATCATATATTTGTCCTGCGGATTATCGAGTAGGGATGCAAGTCATCATCACAGCTATGAACACTTCTTGAGCAGTGCTGAAATTAAAGCCGGAAAAAGTTGAAAACGTCTTTCGGGAAATTTTCGATATAAATTTGGCTATTAGAATGACGGCTGAATTCAACTGACAAAAACTTTGATATATTAATTTTTATGGGCTCTTTTTTAGCGAAACTTGAATAAGTAGAATAAGAATAAGACGTAGTCCCCGGTGTGGTGATCTATCTGCTGTATGGGTTGGGTGGGGTGGGTGAGATCAATAATGGACTGATAGCGGTCCGATCTCACCACACAGAAAAAGCATTGTAAAGTCACACGTTTGTTGTGACTCTTCTCAGATTCCTTTCCTTTCCTTTTCCTTGATGCACTCGAGGGGTCCTCGAGGGCGATTCGAAGGCTTCTTCCCACTTTTGTTTTCGAAATTTGGTCAGTGCTTATGTTCAGCGGCGTCCCTATTGTAACAGGGAATACAACTGACCAAAAAAACGAGCTAAAAACAAAATGGCTTCCAAAGTGGAACGAAAACAAACCGGTTTTTGGAGCATTTTTGCTTCACTAATGGCTCCAACCTGGCGTATGGCTCATTTAAAAAATCCTACTTTTCGGTCAAAAAAGGCACTGCCTTAGTGGACGTTTTTTGGAGAGAAAAATATTCCTTTTGGTAGCTTAACATCACATCTTTTGAATGGGAGGTTGGGGAAACGTATCGGAGAAACTTTTTTCTCTCTGCAGACGAAGGGAGGCATGAAGGTCAACACTACTTTAAGAGGTTAGTAAGAGGATATTGTGTTCATTTATGACTCTACTTTGATCAAAAAAGGCACTGCCTGGAATAATTTTATCCTGACGTTTCCTTCGATTGAAGTGCTGTTCGATCGTTGCTTTATCGATTTTGAAGTTGGGGAAAGTTGCATTTTCGGCGACAAGGACATAATATGCAATAGTTTATAATTTCCCCCTCATTCTCTTTACGATCTGCCGCCATATTTAATCCGTATACGTGTCCTTTGCGCATGCTTGCAGCTTAGGAGGCAGCCATGTTGTATAGAATTTCTGGCTATGGTGAACGAGAAGCTCGATGTGGCAACTGCTGGAAAAATGAAGGAAGCTCTTGAGTCTCATGGAGGTGTCAGAGGGAGCAGAGTAGCTGTTGCCGCTAATAACTTAGCTAATGAAACTAGTGGGACAAACAAAACCAAAGGAATTAATAAGCTCAACAATTTTGATTATACAGAAGAAAGAATTCGCATTTGGAGTGCATACCAAATTGGTCCCGGAAAACGGGTGTCATATGAAGGAATGAAACCACAGGGAAGGCTGGATTGAAGTTGTTACCTTTTGGGGCAATTCCCCATGCCCAAGGCATTTTCAACACGAGGCCCACTTATAAAGAGCGATCCGTCAAAACTCAGGTCTCTTTCTGCGAGACACCAGGCTGCGTGGCATGGTAACGTTTGAAAACGAAAACAAAGCACAGAATCATATCGACACTGGAGTTCATAAGCTTGTTTTGGAACGCGAAACACTTTACGACAGTGTGCGAAGAAAATGGGCGCAGCATGTTACCGAAATAGCTTCCCGGACAACTCTGAGTGTGCCAATGACATCAATCCGAGCGCTTGGTACAAGCAATGGAAATGAAGCTCCCACTTCGCAGGGTTGGGCACTAAAAGGTCAAAAAACTGCTACTAAGACCTCCGAGAACGTTAAACGTTTTTTGATTGCAAAATTCAATGAGGGCCTTAGTGGCAAGAAGGCAAATCCGTCAGAAGTCGCGAAGGAGATGCAGGAAGGTAAGGACTCGAATGGTTCACCTGTATTTTTGCCTGAGGACTGGAAAACTACACGGCAAATAAGTAGCTTTTTCACGACTGTCAGCATTAAAGAAAAGCAGTCCTGTCGATGCAGTAACATTACGTGATGAAGAAAATGTCGATGAAGAAGATCTTAGGAGCTGGGAGGTCGCTTAGAAGCAGCGAGTATACGGAAGGAAGTGTACAGTGCAGTGGATCTTCAACACCCAGTTTATTCTGAAGGCCACAATATTTGCTTGATGGCAAAAGAGAAAAAGATTAAAAATCTCAAAGTTCTAGACCTAAAGAACATCTGTACGAATCTTTCTTTGACGGCCACTGGAAACCAGCAAAGAAAAGTTACCTTCATAAACGCCATTGACGAGTTAGTTAATTCTTGTTGATGTAGCAATTTGTTGTAAGACATCGACTGTATCGTACGAGGGAAGCCTAGATGACTCAGTCAGAGACCAGTTCAGTGGTGACGTAATTTTTTTAAGATTGCTATTACTGCATTTTGGCATTGTATATAGTAGTTAAGAGTGTGTATTAAGGACACCTTAACAATCGTTACAAATTTATGTATAGAGCGATTTTCGTATAACCTTGAAATGAAAATGCACCATCAGAAACAATAAAGGAACGGAAATAAAGCGCTTTGATTGGTTTATCGAACGGATACAAACGCTCGTGGCTTTGGGTTGGTTAAGCGAACGCTCGGGTAAAACAAGTTTATGTCTGACAACTTTTAGAAATCAATAAGATACTTTACTTTGATGTCATCCTCCAACACGATTGGCCAATCGAACAATGCTTTCTCACCTTTTATTGGTCTTTTTTGGCGGGAAAACGAATAGTTCATGTTTCGATCTTTTATCCATTGGCTTATAAAACAAATAACGAACATTTACTGAAACCATTTTCAAGGTCATACGCAAATCGCTCCACTGAATATTTAGGCCAATTAGGGGCGTATGGTTAACGAGGACCTTCTAACCTGTTTTCTATAACCTTTTCACTTAAATGAGGGTAAGGCATGGCTTGTTATTAGAAGCAGGCACGACTGTTTTCCTTTTTTTTTTACTGACCATAAATCAAGGCAAAACTGTGGATAACGAAGAAATCACTACCCTGTTAAAACGCCGCGGTTTGCTACGGCTGGTTTTATTGGTTGCGAATAAACCAATCACCATCTGTGGGATTGAGCGGTGTGAACTTGGATATCCCTAGCTAGCTTATCCCGCCAATCGATTTTCTGGTTTCAGCTCAAAACCATTAAATTCGTAACCTGCGTGCGTCAAAATCTGCGATGATCTCCTCATGCGCCTGCTTTTCTAGGAAAAAGTTTTTATTTATTATCCAAGTGTTCGGCGCCAAAAAGATGTGAATTTCTTTACACCAATCATTAGTTTTTCATTCTGAATCGTCCTCTTTATCCATGGTTTGGCTTGCCTTGCTGGCCATGGCTGTCATGTCTTAATTTGGTCATGGTTAAGAGCGTATGTTTTTGCAAAATAGTTTTTTATTCTCGGCACTTATCCTTCGTTTCAGTAGTTGATAAGAATAAGTACATGCAAAGGCCTTTTATACGACGGAACATGTACCGAGTTCATGGTTCATGGTTCATTATATCTATGTCACGCACGGCTGATCATATCACGCCTTTGCTTACAGAATTGCACTGGCTTCCAGTAGAACAACGCATCAATTTCAAGATTTTATTGCTTACGTACAAGATTGTTAACGGTTTTGCACCAATGTACCTGAGTGAATTGCTTGTACCATACGTCCCAAGGAGAGATCTTAGATCCGCTGACAAGTTCCTTTTTTGCCAACCATCATATCAAGGCTATCAAACCAAAACTTATGGGTACAGAGCGTTCTCGATTAGTGCTCCTCGTATGTGGAACAAATTACCTATGGACATTAAGTGTAGTTCTAGTATTGCAATCTTTAAGCTGAAACTGAAGACACATTTTTTAAAATTAGCATATTATTAATGGTTTTCAGTTCTAGTTCTTAGTTTTAGCTCTTAGTTTTAGTTCTTTTCTTTTTTATATATATACTTTTGTATGTAAAGCGCATTTGAGTAATTTTGGAGAGTGCGCTATATAAATAATAATAATAATAATAATAATAATAATAATAATAATATTATTATTATTATTATTATTATAGCGGTCTTTTTGTTCAATATCAAGAATATGCAATTTGATACCGGCATCATTCACTTCTGCTACAACGAGTTGCAAAAATACTTGAGACACTGTACGCCATTTGGCCTTGAATGACGTTTCCATGATCTTCCGCTTTCCCTCCCCCTCCCCCTCTTATCAAAGTTGTTAACGGTGCAGCACCATGCTCGAAACTTTGAGGAACAACTTTGAAAGGGGGAGAGGGAGGGGGTGTGTATTGTATCTCACAGATTTGTTGGCGGCAGCGTTTTAGAGAAAGAAGAGACGTTTTTGATGGCGAATGTCTCAACAATTTTGCAACTGGTTGTAGAAACGTGTTCCACAATAGATAATTTCCGAATTTACGTCTGCCTCCTCTTCAAAGCGAGTCTAAGTGCGAAGTTTTTGTGATGGTAATTAGTTCTACTTTACATATGAATGAAAACTACTTTTCATAACAGAAACTTCGCACTTAGACTCGCTTTGAAGAGGAGGCAGACATGAACTCGGAAATGGCCTATTCGCTCGCATTATGCGTTTATTGTTGTTGTTTTTTAATTATTTTTTGTATGAATAGAGATAAATGCTCAACGTTTTTACTTTTTTGACCCATAAACAATCGAGAAGTTACATTGACATTCTTTGAGCAATAATAATTATGTGTGATCAAACAGTGCGTGACAAACTGGCTGTGGCGTGACATATCGTGCGCATCGGTGATAAAATGGACCTAAACTATCGCTGACAGCGCCTCTAATTTATCAGGTCCCAAACTTCTTCTTTTTTTTTTTTTTTTTACATGCATAGTAAGGGTAATAATGAGTACAAAGAAGTATTTCATTTCCTCATAAACTGCCGCCTTTTTGAGAAAACGATTTTTAAAAAAGTGGTTCATCAAGCAAATAATATTTCAAATTTTTTCTATGTGCAAATTATTTTGCTTTTGAGACATTGATAAATGGTTGGAAGTGGCCGTTGATGACCAAGAATGATAGCAGGTCTTTCGAAATAATAGTATCCTGACGTTGGAGGTATTTGCAGCACGAGAAAACATTTTATGCGTTGCCGAAGTACATATATTTTCAGTTCCTGTCGGCTGATTTTTAGGGGCGGGGGGGGGGGGGGGATCTGATCTCGGCAAGCTGATGAAGTTTAAGAATGCTGCCGTTTATCCTGTGTCAATGAAGGTTGAAAACAGCCGAAAGATGAAAGGAATCGGTTGACTTCGATCCGTGGCCTCTGCACGGTTTTCTCAGACAATGACACTTAATCTATCACAGGATTGTTTCTGGGTGCTGTCCTTACGGTTCACACTCTCCAGTGTAGAGGGGAATATCTGGCCTTGGTGCAATAGCCTCCTCAAATAAAAGTAAATTTTTTGGCGAAGTTTTTACTCGTAAAATCGGTTATCCTTGTTTTATTTATTTCTTTATTTCTTTATTTATTTCTTTATTTATTTCTTTATTTATTTATTTATAGATTCGTACAATGTACAAGGGAGAGAACAATAAGACACGTAGTTCCCTACTTGGTTCACCCTCCTAATTAATAATTAATTGATAATTGGTTCACCCTCCTTTTAATTGATGTTTCTGTGTTCATGTTCAATTCATTCTGCACAAAGCATAGAAGCAGGCGAATTTTTAATTTTACTTTAAATAAGCAGACTGTAAAGTAGGCGATTAACTCTGACAAAGGGCTGACTCTCGCAAACTTGGTACTCTTTATGGTGGAGAATTCAACTTATCAACTGCGTAGAGAAAACAACCAAAGAAGGCCGATGGCTGATTCTCCTTGTGTTTTCAAGGCCTGTGTTTTATTTTTGTCCCAAAGTGGCCTTTCTCAAATTTTTCATATTTTTATGTCTTATAGGTCGAGTCTGCATGTGATGGCACAGTTGCTTATGTCGATCCCAGACACGTGTGATTATATTTATCTAAGGAATGTTTTTGCATCTATAATTAAAATATAGTTTTCCTGTTGTTGCTATTCATTTTTCTTTTAATTAGCGTGCACGGTTTCCTGTTTTTTGCTCCAGCAGTGTTAAACTATCATTCTTTTTAACTTTTGACTCATCAAATATGGTGCGTTGAAAGTGAGGATAGCAAAATCAGCAAGATAATCTGAATGACTGCAAGTTATGTATCAGTCAATTCCAATAACGCCCCCCCCCCCCCTCCCCGGGCAAACCTTGGGGCATTTGACTTTTTAGAAAAATTGTTGTCAAATTCCCCACTATGATGCCCCACCGGGGTTATGCTTCAAAATGCCTCAAATTTTCCATGCGCTAGATATATAACCAAGCCATTTAATGAAAATTTTCTCGCGTTGGCAGACTTTTAAACCATTTTGTTATTGCAATATTCAAGTTTGATATTCTAACTGTTGCGCGCTTTTAAATGCAAACTTTGCGTCAATATACACGGCATAAATGAACAAGAAACATTCAATTACAAGAAATCAGCACGGAAAACTAAAACGTAAAACATAACCTAAACAAAATAGAGAAAATGCTGATGTGAAGTTGTTGTTGTTGTTGTTGTTTTTTTCGTGTAGCTTGAAAACGCACTTTCAAGCTCTACCACTATAAAGTAATCATGAATGGTAATACCCTATTCATAACGCATTTAAAGCAAATAACTATTATGGCAGCAAATCCACGCTTCATGTGTTTTCTTTGTTTACACAGAGGCACAGCAGAGAGACATCCTGTGACACTAATTGTTTTGTTGCTGCAGTTTTCTCAGACGTGTTGCTTTTCTTTTCCACATAATCTTTTACCTTGTTGCCTCTGGCCAACATTTTCTCGATAGTCAAATGCCCGACTGGGCGGGCTGCATTTCACATCAAATTCCCCACCATACAGAGCTATCCTCTAATAAAATGCCCGGGGTATACCCGGGGGGAGGGGGGATGGGCGTTCTTGGATTTGACTGATACATTACAGGTAAATCCCTTTCAACGAAACTCAGCGCCTGTTTATATGGTATCGGGTACCCGAGACAGCCCTCCCCCCCCCCCCCCCGAGTTACCCTGGGCGGGCTATAGTTTTCTACTCATTTCCTTGAAACCGCCGAGAATGCGTTCTTTTGCGAAAAAAGAGGTTTTTGTCCAATTTCTGGGTTTAATAACACTTATGTGTTTCAGGGTAAGTAGATTTCGAAAGTCATCAAAATCCACAGTGATCAGATACGGCGGTTAAATATCGTTCCTCCAATGATTTTTTACTGCGCATGTGTGCGTAGAGTGCAGACGCAATTCTTGTGGCTCTTCAACTTGTAACAAATTTTAGACCAAAATCTTTGAAAATTAGCAAAATGGTAAAGGAAACAGTTCAGTCCATAAAAGCAGAGAATGACAAGTTGAAAGGAAAACTTCAAGAGATATACACCGAACTACAGCTTCTGCGAGACGAAGTGAAAACGAAACGTGGTGGCAGCCATGACAGTTTAGGAGAAGCGACAGGCGGTGATCCTTCATCTGTATCCCTGAGTGAAAGTCATGACGAATTTTATAAATATGCTGAGGTCAAGATGGGTACTATTGAGAGTTCTTTAAATACCCTGTCCTCGAGTGTTGAGAATATTTCAACTTCGATCGATCAATTGCAGGATTACAGCTACTCCTACAACGTTAAACTCGTTGGTGTTCCAGAGCTTAAATCCCGCGAAAGTGCGGCCGAAACATCACAGCTCTGTCTGCAAATATTTAACACAATGGGAGCCGATGTACAGCTTTATGATATTGATATTGCCCATCGAATTTCCCATCGTAATGCGTCTGATGGTCGACCTAAGCCGATAGTATGCAAGTTCACACGCCGCCTTGCTCGTGAGCGCGTTATGGCACTACGGAGGGAGATCAGCAAGATCAATCCTTCAAGAGTTGGCCTTCCAGAGAATTCTCTCGTGCGTGCTGGACTCTACGATCATCTCTCCCCGCGACTTCAGAATTTGCTGTCGGAAGCCAAGAAACTCAAGGAAAGCTTTCACTTCTCATTTTGCTGGGCTAAGAACTCCGCAATATGGCTGAGAAAGAATGAGGATTCTCGACCAATTGCGATTAGAAATGCAAGTGATTTGTATAATCTCACAGCTCGCCTTAGATCGCCTGATGAAGAAACTGTTGGCTAAGAACTCAACATGCAATGTAAGGTAAACAAAACTCTTCTGCGCGAGCTACCATATTATAATTGCGACATCATTTCTACCCATGGCCAATTTAACAATATTCTCAGTACTACTCTTCCCACCAAGAAATATCTAGATCGCCTTCCTAGCTATCATGATCTTGACTTATTTACTTTGAATACTTTTTTAGGCAGAAAGTTGGACCCTAATATGGATGCTCCTAACGTAAGATGCAAATATTACTCTCCACACAGTTTTTGCGAACAAAAAAATAGCTTTTCCACTCCGAATTCAATAGATTGTGGTCTCTCGTTATTTCACACGAACATCCGCAGTTTAAAACGTAACCTGGAAAGTCTTCAAACCCATTTGCTGGATGAACTAAACTTTCATTTTAATGTTCTGGGTATTACAGAAACTAGAATACATAATTCGCTTGAAAGTTTAGACTTTAACCCGTCAATTCCACGTTACAATTTTGAATACGTCCCAACGCCTCTATCAGCTGGAGGTGTTGGTATGTATATTGATGAACGAATTGATTATATAGTTATTGAGAGGTGTTGCAACGAAGCTTTTCAGGCGCTTTTTGTTGAATTACAGCTCCCTAAAAACGCAAATATAATATGCGGAGTTATCTACAGGCAGCATAATTCTCCAGAGCGTTTCCAAGAATACTTTGATCTAACGATCGAAAAACTTAGCGCTTCTAGGAAAAAGATCTTTATAATGGGCGATTTTAACCTAAATCTTCTCCGTTTTCAAACTTGTACTCACGCCGAAAATCTTGTCCTATCCTTACAAAGCTTTAACTTGATTCCCGCAATTGATAAACCAACCAGAGTACATAACAACTCATATTCACTTATTGATAACATCTTCATTAATGACTTAGAACACGGTATTTCCAGTGGTAACATAATTTCAGATTTAACCGACCACTTCTCTCAATTTTGCATAATCAAGTCCCCAGGTCATCTTTTCAATCCCCAGAGATCTAAACGTCTAGTTCGGGATTTCTCACACTATTCAGAAACCAACTTCTTAAGTGAATTGTCTCAACTTGATTTGTCCGAAGTGATCTGCAGCAAAACAGATGTAAATAAATCATTCTCTGCTTTCTACAATAAACTTAACAAACTCCTCAATAAGCACGCGCCTTTAAAACCACTTTCAAGGAGAAATTTAAAACAATTGAAAAAACCCTGGATAACAAAAGGTATTAGAAGGTCAATCAAAATAAAGAATTCACTTTATTCTTCTGGTGACATGGCATGCTACAAACTGTATCGCAATAAAGTCTTAACGCTCACACGAATTAGCAAAAAGATTTATTTTCACAAGCATTTTGAAGAAAACTTTACTAACATTAAAAAGACATGGGAGGGCATAAACGATCTTTTAGGTCGAAAGCAGAATGTACGCAAAAACATAACTTCGCTCAAATGTCCGGGAAACGATCGAATTTCATACAATTCCTCAGAGATTCCAAATATCATGAATAAGTATTTCTCGTCAATAGGACATAACCTGGCTTCCAAAATGCCTAATCCCTCTAAACAATTTTGTGAATATCTTCCAGACTTGAGTGACCCAGGCTCGTTCTTTTTCAACCCTGTGAGTCCATTGGAAATAGAAAATGAAATAATGAGAACACCATTAAACAAAGCACATGGCTTATACTCCTTTCCAAGTCGAATCTTAAGATCGGCAAAGTATATTATAAGTCAACCTCTATCGCTTCTTATCAACAGATCGATTGAAAATGGGATATATCCCTCTAAATTAAAACTTGCTAAAGTTATCCCACTATATAAAAGTAATGATGAGTCTGACCCGTCCAACTATAGGCCCATATCGTTACTCTCAATTTTCAATCGAATTTTCGAAAAAATGATGTATTATCGCCTAAAATCGTATCTCGAAACATACAATATCCTTGATAATTCACAGTATGGATTTCGTGAGAAAAGATCGACCGAGCATGCTATTTTGGACATCATCAATCAAATTCAAACCAACATGGATAAAAAGCTGTACACATGCGGTATATTTGTTGATCTGCAGAAAGCCTTCGACACCGTAAATCACTCAATATTACTGCAGAAACTGAGTCACTATGGGATACGAGGCACTATAAATGATTGGTTTACCTCATATCTTGTAGGACGTAAGCAGATTACTGAAATTGGCCCCAGAAATAAATCTAGTAAAGAAATACTACTATCTGGAGTCCCACAAGTATCGGTTTTAGGACCCCTGCTCTTCCTTATTTATGTAAATGATATCTGTAACAGCTGTAGCGAATTGAAGTTTTATTTATTTGCGGACGACACGAATCTTTTATATGCGGATAAAAACCTCAAATCACTTGAGTCCACTGTGAACAATGAGCTTTCTAGGGTTTATGCTTGGCTAATAGCAAACAAGCTATCTCTAAATATTAAAAAATCTAATTTCGTAATTTTTCGACCAAGACAGAAAAAACTACCTTACCAAGTCAATTTGAAAGTTTTTGACCACCTCAGCAATTCCTACGTTTCTTTGGAGTGCAAAAACTATGTTAAATATCTGGGCGTGCTTATTGATGAGAGCCTCTGTTGGAAACATCACATCTCTTATATTGCATCGAAAATAAGCATGTCAATTGGTATTATTGCTAGATTAAGACACTTCGTACCTTTGCACACTTTACACCATATCTATAGATCACTTATCCAACCTTATTTATTGTATGGAATTGTAGCATGGGGCCGCGCTGGGAAAACCTACAGAACCAAACTCTTACGCCTGCAGAAACGGGCCCTCCGCCTTATGTTTTTTGGTGACTATAAAACTCATGCAGTACCTTTCTTCATCTCCTCTAATCTATTACCTCTAGACCTTCTTTACTTCAAAGCAGTTGCTATCTTAATGCATGATGTCTCCAATAATTTAACGCCACCCCAAATAATAATTTAATTTCCAATCGAATATTCACCCCTATAACACAAGATCATCGTCAAGAGGTAACTTCTTCATGCAATACTCTAGAATAGAAAAACAAAATAAGTCCTTCTCACGGATTGGTGTTAAAGTCTGGAATAGCCTACCTGTTGATATACGACGCACGCCCAAAACGAATTTTAAACGCAAAATTCATAATTTGCTTCTTCAAAAATTCTCGGAGGCAGACGATTACATTGACCTACCCGATTTGATCAAAAACTGAAAATATCTTGAAAACTCAGTGTATTATATTTGCATAATCCATCCTGCTCTTGTCAACATTATCTAACTTGTACATTATATTTCGTTCTATGGCTATGTTCGCTTAACTTAAGTACTCAAAGTGATATAATATAACCTTCCTTTTTACTCTAAATATTGTTAAGTAATCGGCTATGTATCTTCCTGTTATCGTAAATCTCGTCTCTTTAATTAACTGTACACATCTAGTCCTTGTTCTTTGTCATTGTACTTTCGTTTCTCTTGTTTTACCTGTTACTTTATTGTAAGTTATTTTTTCCCTTTCACTTTGTAAGTTTGAATCTTTGTAAATTATTTGTTATGCGTCAAATCCACTGCTCGCCTCGAATAGCTGTTGCTAACTGCGAGCAGTGTGTATCTTTCTTCTCTGTATGTTTTTTTAAGTCCTAAATAAACTTGAAACAACGCTGAAATTAACGGCCATTTTGGCACACCACTCGTATTAGTCTTCTCACGGTCATAGAGGACTTGTGACGTAGGTTAAGGAACACGTGACTTCAGATGCTAATAAACTTGAGAGAGATTTGACCGACAGTTCATCGAGTGACCGGTGAAAAAAGTCAAAAATGCCCGAAAGATGTGTTGCTGCACGATGCGACAACACAGCAGATCCCGCAAAAGGAATTAGTATGCACAGAATTCCTTTTCTGAACTCTGAAAACCCTATTGCACAGAGACGAAGGAAAAAATGGATCGACTTCGTCCTGGCAAAGAGGAAGAACTGAGAGCCCGGGAAAACGTCTTCATTGTGCTCGATACATACACTTCAAAGAGGAAGATTTTTAGTTTCGTTTGGACTCAAAAATGAACGCTGTGGCAATGTATGGCCGGTAACCCGCCAAGGTGTTAAAAACACTAAATGACAAACCATCTTATGTCGATTAAAAATTGAAGCGTAGCCAGGATTAAAAGACGTTCGCTGGCTAAAATATTTAAAAAATAACATGAGCTTTCGACTGTCAATCTACAGCCTTCGACGGATAAAATTGAAATGCGAAATGGTGAAATATATACAAAAAAGGCGAGATAAAATAGTAAGGAAAAACAAAAGAAAAATATAAAACGTGTAAATTGGTGACTATTGTTTAAAAAGAATACAATACTGGTCTGGAATCGGCTTAGAGTTATTGTCGGCATGCTTGGTGGCAGAGGTATGCCAAGCCTCCAGGGTTTTTCTAACGCGAAAAGAGCCTTTGTCAATGACATAAGAGTTGTCGAAATCTATGCGACGGTCGAATGACCAAGCATGTTTCGCAATCTGATTTGAACCATTAGCAAATGTTTTTACATTCCTGATATGTTCTTTCTTCCGAGTATGAAAACAACGGCCGGTTTCACCAATGTAACACCAATCACAGTCAGCACAGGGTATTTTATAAATCACGTTCGGTTGAAATTCAATGGATGGCCTAAACTTGGGGGAAGGAAATTCTTGTTGTAAAGTTTTTAAGGGCTTGTTTACCACTTGAATATCGTGCTTCCGAAGAATTCTTGTTAATGGTTGCGTGACACCATTGATAAAGGGAAGGGCAGCAAAACCGTAATTCCACGGCTACGATCCTTCACAAAGCACGACTTCCTCCTCATAAGAACTTAAGTACAGATGAAAGAAAAGCCCTACAAGATTTAAAAAAAGACGAGACCAGGATTTTAATGAAAGCCGACAAAGGAAATTGCTTTGTTGTCCTTGATAAATGTGATTATGACAACAAGATGGACTCCTTACTTAGTGACCGCAACACCTACGAGTTGGTCCACAAATATCCTTTTAAGAGGATTGAACGTGAACTTAATAAAAGGCTTCTTGTCCTAAAAAACCAGCATAAGATCAGTGAGTCCACCTATCGCAAACTTCACTCCACTGATGCCATTCCCCCAGCCATTCGTGGATCAATTAAACATCACAAACAAGGAAACCCTGTCAGACCCATTGTTTCATCTATCGGCTCAGCCCTTTACAATACTTCCAAGTTCCTTACAGACATCTTGTCACCTCTACAAAACCGTAATGGTCTCTCCGTTTCTAACTCTGCCAAGTTTGTTGAAGAAATGTCCAACGTCGACATCCAGGATGATGAAGTTATGCTATCCTTTGATGTAGTATCACTTTTTACTGCTATTCCCGTAGACAAAGCCTGTGACTACATAAACAACAAACTACTCAAAGATGATACACTTTCTTCACGTACGAGCTTGGATAGCACTGAAATCATTTCACTACTGGACTTTGTTTTATCTAACAACTACTTTATCTATGAAGACAAGATATATAAACAGATCCATGGCTGTGCGATGGGTAGCCCTGTCAGCCCGGTTGTGGCGAATTTATGCATGGAAGCGATCGAAGAATTAGCTATTAACACCTCTGTAGTACAACCTAAAGTTTGGAAACGCTATGTGGATGATAGCTTTTGCATCATAAAAAGGGACGCTGTCAACTCCTTTCACACTACACTTAACTCCATCGACCCACACATCTCATTCACTATTGAAGAGGAATCTGACCAACAGATCGCCTTCTTAGATACATTGGTTTCCCGCAAGGACAACATGATTACCATCGGTGTATACCGCAAGGCAACCCACACGGATAGATATTTAGACTTTTTTTTCTCACCATGACAAACGCCACAAGATTAGCACAGCTGGGACTCTCTTACACCGAGCAATTAAACTTCCTAGTACTTCGCAAGGGAAAAATACAGAAATCAACCATGTTATTGATACTCTACGAGTTAATAACTATCCCTCCGATGTTATTTCCAGCATCTTAAAGCGGAAATTTTCCAAACCACCCGCACACTTCATCCCTACACCTGAAGAATTGGTTTGTATGTTTTTTAAATGGGCCGCACCTCATGAGAATCCCAACAGTTTTGCTGCCCTTCCCTTTATCAATGGTGTCACGCAACCATTAACAAGAATTCTTCGGAAGCACGATATTCAAGTGGTAAACAAGCCCTTAAAAACTTTACAACAAGAATTTCCTTCCCCCAAGTTTAGGCCATCCATTGAATTTCAACCGAACGTGATTTATAAAATACCCTGTGCTGACTGTGATTGGTGTTACATTGGTGAAACCGGCCGTTGTTTTGATACTCGGAAGAAAGAACATATCAGGAATGTAAAAACATTTGCTAATGGTTCAAATATTGCGAAACATGCTTGGTCATTCGACCATCGCATAGATTTTGACAACTCTTGTGTCATTGACAAAGGCTCTTTTCGAGTTAGAAAAACCCTGGAGGCTTGGCATACCTCTGCCACCAAGCATGCCGACAATAACTCTAAGCCGATTCCAGACCAGTATTGTATTCTTTTTAAACAATAGTCACCAATTTACACGTCTTATATTTTTCTTTTGTTTTTCCTTACTATTTTATCTCGCCTTTTTTGTATATATTTCACCATTTCGCATTTCAATTTTATCCGTCGAAGGCTGTAGATTGACAGTCGAAAGCTCATGTTATTTTTTAAATATTTTAGCCAGCGAACGTCTTTTACCTTTTAATACATCTTATGTCGATTAGGAAAAGTTAAGCGATCCTGAAATGACTTTTAGATCTCTAGTCCAGCTCTTGCTTTATGCTGGGCTTATTGGACAAACCGTAATTCGTGACAGTAAAACGACCGGGAGTCCGATATTTTCCTCTTCATCAGAACGTCGATATGATAGCGCTGAAGAGTATTTCTAGCTCCAGAAGCAGCAGACTTTAATAGCTCGAACTCGTGAAGATTTCCCACCAGTTTTCAAAGGAAGGGATGTGTGAAAGTTCAAGCTGATGACAACCTTCAAGCTATCATATCGACGTTCTGATGAAGAGAAAAATATCGGACTGCCGGTCATTTAGTGTTTTTGGTGACATGGGCACTTTAAACATGGCTACCGCGAGTGAGAGATCACACTCTGAAATATTCGATGTTGAAGAAGCTTTGCGAAGGTTTTATCGAGATAAAAACGATGTAGAACGAATTTCAAGTGGCATACAAACTGATTTAGATCGCCGTCTGTGCGAATTGGATCAAAAACTGATGTAAGCGATCATACATCTCGCTTTGCAACTGCTCCACACTGATACGCGTTGTCTTGAAAATGTAAAGATATATCATTAGATGGGCTTTTCCGTTCAAAACCTTGCCTCTTACTTGAATTAGACCTCCAAAACCATATTTGCGTGTTTAAAGCCCGATTAATTTGGCCAAAAGTAAACTTTTTGATGGCCGGAGTTACGTGAGGGACGCGAAAGTCACGTTGGGGGGTGGCGGAGCACTAGTTTCAAAACCATGTCCTTTCAGTCTTCTCCGACTTTAGGAGTGCTGGACTGTGGGAGCACTAGTTTCACTGCCATGTCCTTTCATTCTTCTCCCACTTAGGGAGTGCGGGACTGTGGGAGCACTGGTTTCATTGCCCTGCCTTTTAATTCTTCTCCTACTTAGGGACTACGGGACTGTGGGAGCACTGGTTTCATTGCCCTGCCTTTTAATTCTTCTCCTACTTAGGGACTGCGGGACTGCGGGAGCACTAGTTTCATTGCCCTGCCTTTTAATTCTTCTCCGACTTCGGGAGTGAAGGACTGCGGGAGCACTAGTTTCACTGTAATGTCCTTTCATTCTACTCCCACTTAGGGAGTGCGGGACTACGGGAGCACTAGTTTCATTGCCCTGCCTTTTATTTCTTCTCCAACTTAGGGAGTGCGGGAGTGCGGGACTGCGGGAGCACTAGTTTCATTGCCCTGCCTTTTAATTCTTCTCCGACTTCGGGAGTGAAGGACTGCGGGAGCATTAGTTTCACTGCCATGTCCTTTCATTCTTCTCTGACTGCGGGAGTGTGAGAGCAGTAGAACTTATACACTCAGAAGTGGTGGGGTATTCTAAAGTTGCCCTGAGATTTTGTATTATTTTTATGTCTGTGCCAAAGCAAATTTGTATATTTTCATAAATATTATTATTTCTTGATTATTTTGATTTTTAGTAGTGAATGTATTGTTTTATGTTTATCTTTGTTCCTGACAAAATTTTACAGATACCTTCATGTCATTATTACTTATCTATAATGATTCTCGGTGATAAATGTGATTACTTTCTGTTTATGTTTGTACACTGGCAAAATTTTACAGATGTCATAAAACATGTCATTATTACATGGAACCCTACTGTGTAGACGCACCCAACTTCTGTATGAAGGTACTTGTGGCTACCAATATCCAAAACCCTTATCAATATTGGTTGTCAGGGGTTTTGGAGGGGTGTTTCCATCATTTTATACACAACTGTAGCACTTTCATGTAAATCCTGCAATCAAGACACAACCAAAAGATATTTTCGAAAAAAAATATTTTGGCTTTTTTGCCAATACAAGTAGGTGCTAAAAAAAATTATATCATTCACATTTCTGTTCATTTTCAGGCAGATTTGGTGGAAGTTTTGCAATAAAATGAGGAAAAATGTTGTTTTAAACTTTTCCTGGAATCACACCTCATGTTGAACAAAGTAAATTTTTCCTGGAATTTTGTGCATAAATTATGCAAATTAGCTTCCCCCTGAATTATATTTGAGAAACTGTAATGGCCTTCTCCAGGAGACAAGGGGTTCTTTTTTTATAGCTTTTTCATTCCTCTTTTAAGTGAGGTATAGCTTTGCAGTCTGCTGTA
>OX419344.1:9140621-9165621 GCA_948470475.1 Galaxea fascicularis | reverse complement strand
GGATTAGAAGTCGCTACAAGATCGCCGAATAATCCAACCATGTGAATTATCAAACTATTACAAAAGGCCACAAAAGGAAATACAGAAAAAGGCGGGAACTTTTTTTTTAAATTTGACTTGGATAAACGGAACACATAGGAAAAGGGCTATTTTACTGGTGACTGGCCGTGACCCTGCAACGACCAATTATGCGTAAAACGTAACGTAGGTGCCATGTTACTCTCTTGAGCAACTGACGTTTCTAGCAAGGGACTCAAAACCAGATACGCGTGAAAACTCCCGCTCAACATCACAGCTACAACATAGCTAAATTTTAACCCATTTGCATTTCCTTTTCTTTCGTAATCAGACTGATATTATTCAGGTAATGAAATTCGACTCATCCTGGTATGGTGGTAATTTGACATGGTTCCGGGAATGACTTACCTCTATTATACCATCCGAACTTATGAGGTCCCTTACGCATAAGTAAAAGAAAAGAGGATCAACAATGCAAGAGTTAAACCCTTAGAGACAGTTTTAATGTTCGTTTTAATAAAGCTCTTTACCGTTACAGAAATCAAGAATATTAAGTCAAATGATCATTACATCTATGAGTACTATATCTAACAAGAAGATCGACCGTTGTTGTTCTGGCATCTATCATCACTTCATCGAGTGCATGGTAACCACGCCCCTTGCCTTAATTTTTTGATTGCTTAAGTCTTTCAATCTTTACGGTTCGTTTGATTGCCAAGCTCTAACTATTTCCTCTACTACCCTGAAATATTCTAACCTTTAAGATCTAGTTAATGTTGTTACAAATGTATCTCAACATCGGATACTGAAGACGCCTTTTTAAAGGCTATCTTTAGTGTGTTTTACACCGCCTTTCCTCTTTCTTGTACGTAAATTCTTAAAGGGACTTCATAAGCCATTTATAGAGGTTTTACAGATACGTTTTAGATACATTCTAACTTCAAATGTGTACTCGATATTCACACGTCTAACCCTTTCAAACCTAAGATCAAAATTTAATTTCTCATTTGTTGCCCCTACACATTTCGTATAGAGCAAGTAGGGTGAAATTGTTCAAATATAAAGGAAATTCATCGTGTGACCTGTTCTTAATTCTCGTGACCACTCTGTTTTATAAGGCGTTGAAATAACAAGTACCAGTTTGATGCTGATCACTCTTGGGGTTTAAAGAGTTAATTGCTACTTTTCAAGTTAACTGTTTCTTTTCTTTTTTTCTTTTTTTTTTTTGCGGCCTTTGCCATAGTTAGTACTATGCTTTTGCAAATAATGGAATAATATTTTCCGTCTGGTTTCACTTTTGCATAATATCATTCAAGGGTAAATAGGAGCCCTTTTTGTGTGTAACCTCCCCGTGCAGACCTCTGTTTGGAGTGCCGTCTTTTTATAAAGCGGGTAGTTTATAAAGAAACTGTGGTGTTTCGTCGGTGGGGGAGTTGTGCACAATAAGTTGGTTTAATATAAATTGACCACGCTACAGGGATTTGTGGCTGTTCCACAGCAATCGTTGCTTAGTTTTGGGAACGCCAAGACCGCGAGCTCAGTAAAAAAATATAAAAAAAAATTAAGGCATTTTTGACCGGGTTTTCTAAACGACGTTAGTTGGATTATGTTCTGAAAAGGAATTTGAACCTGAACTGTCTATGCCGTCTTCGAATTAAGAGGGAGACTGGAGCTCATCTGAACTCTGGCATTCTTATTGTGTACATAATAGGATTGAGAAGAGAGTTGGCATAAAGTAAACCAAGGCACTATAATACAAACGGCGACGTGATACGACTGGAAGAGATAAAAATATATCAGTGTTGACCAAAATATAAACGTATACAACATATGGCAGCCACGTCATTAAAAATATGAGAGTTACGATAAACAAAGTCGTGGTCAGGTTTCTCTCTCTGCTGGTTGCCCGTGGTACTGAGGATGCGTTCCACAATGAACTTTAACTAAAATGGACGTGTAAGAAACAAAGATAATAAACAGACAAATTAGAGTGAACGAATGCAAGACGCTCAAGTGGAGAGAATGATAAATTGAAATATTCCGCCTCTCTAAAAAACCTTTAACAACAACTTGCAGCCCGACCACTGTAACCCACGTGACCTTAATTGCTACTCTGATTACCCATTTTTTTAATGACACGGTGTTCGGAATAGACGAACCGTTGCGTGCATGCGTTCTAGCGAAATCGCAACGAGGTTTGTCAGTGAAGCGCCAGAAAACAATATCTGCATGCGCCATATAATGCCAGCCCAGGTTTGTGAGTAGATCCTATAAGTCCCAACTAACATATCTGCAACTGCTAAGTTAATCACCAGATACATGCCGAGTTTCCGAAGACTGCGCATAACCAGAAATCCTGGACAGTAAGCGGCTTGCCTCGCGGGCGCGGATTCAAAATGGCGGCCAGATCGAGTAAAAGAGTAAATAAGGGATTTTACAAGGCTTTAAACGATGTCAGCACTGCAGATTTTTTTAAAGACTCGACCAGCGACAAAGACAGGTCCTTTTTATCAAGTAGAAAGGGTTCTGAGTCAGCGCAAGTTAAAGGGAAAGGTAAATACTTTCTTTATGGTTCTCTTGATGCACTCGAGGGGTCCTCGAGGGCGATTCGAAGGCCTCTCCCCGCTTTTTTTTCGAAATTTGGTCAGTTCTTATGTTCCGCGGCGTCCCTATCGTAACAGGGAATACAACTGACCAAAAAAAGAGCTAGGAACAAAATGGCTTCCAAAGTGGAACGAAAACAAACCGGTTTTCGGAGCATTTTTGCTTCACTAATGGCTCCAACCTGGCATATGGCTCATTCAAAAAATCCTACTTTTCGGTCAAAAAAGGCACTGCCTTAGTGAACGTTTTTTTGGGAGAAAAATATTCCTTTTGGTAGCTTAACATCACATCTTTTGAATAGTATGTTGGGGGAACGTATCGGAGACTACTACTTTAAGAAGTTAGTAAGAGGATATTGTGTCCATTTATGACTCTACTTCGATCAAAAAAGGCACTGCCTAGAATAATTTTATCCTGACGTTTCCTTCGATTGAAGTGCTGTTCGATCGTTGCTTTATCGATTTTGAAGTTGGGGAAAGTTGCATTTTCGGCGACAAGGACATAATATGCAATAGTTTATAATTTCCCCCTCATTCTCTTTATGATCTGCCGCCATATTTAATCCGTATATGTGTCCTTTGCGCATACTTGCAGCTTAGGAGGCAGCCATGTTGTATAGAATTTCTGGCGATGGTTTGTTGTGAAAACAATCACGGTAAGGAAATTTAGTGTTACTATGGCTACAGAGTCGGTTACATATGTGACCCTCCACAGGATTTTGGGTAAAAAGGTGAATGCACGGGCACGCTAAAATGACACGCTAAACAATAGGCAGTGAGCGAAATGACACACCAGCGTGTGAGCAGCGTGCCAACTGGCACGGTTAATCAGACATTTTCTTTTGTTTACATCGCACGCGAAACACAAAGGATCGTGTCCTGTGAAACAATGCCGTGTGATACTGAGCAAACTAGCACGCTAGTGAGTAAAATGACACGCTAGCTTGGTGAGCAAAATGACACGCTGGTGAGCTGAAGCAAAATGACACGCTGCAGGGCAGCCGAATCCACTCTTTCAACTTACTGTGTTGTCACACAACAGAGGGGCCGTTGTCTGTATAGCCAAAGATTCATCTCAGAAAAAATAGATAACAAAATAAACTCACATCCGCGATGGACCAATGTGTCTTTGCGAATTTTTCTTTGAACTTAGTCGTGGCAAAAACTGTGTATTCGGCCTGTTCGGTCGTTAGAAGCGCGAACTCCAACGTCATGTGAATAGCTTGTAAAGTAAAACTTGCTTTTTTACTGTTTTCATACAAGTTATGAAACTAAAATTTCAATAAGCGTGAACAGTAGAATGAAAATGTCCCGTACGATGTCCACACTGTACCAGCTGCAGACTTGAATTAGTTGGAAATTCTGAAATGGTGCTTGGCGGTTTAAGTTTCTTCAAAGATCTTTCCAGACAATCGGCTATTAGACGAGCGAAATGTATTGCTTCGCTCATCACGTTTCGTTGTTTTAAGAGCTCTTGTAGTTACTGCCTATTCTATTCTTGGGAAACGGTCCTTATAATTCTTCAAGTTCGTATAATAATTACAGGGAGTCGGTCTTCAGAATTCAACCCAAATCACAAGTTCGACGTTCAGCCAAACGAGTATTTTGTGTGCTGAGTAACCAGGCAAATTTCTCGCGCACGTGTTGACGATAACCAAAATGGCAAATTGGCCATGCGAGCTCTACATATGAACCAAGAGTGGGAAATAGAATTGTAAGAAAATAGCCAAAATTACGAAAAGTGGCAAAATCTCCAATTTCATGATGGAACAATGATTTATCAGCACTGTAATGAGAATTTTACGTCCTATTTCATCTTTTCGTCGCAAAATGTTTGTAGTTCAGTTGCAACACGCACATGCTGGCATAATTTAATGGTAACTACAGCAGTAAATAACAAAACGAACGAGAAATTTTATTAGACAGAGTTTTGATTTTTCACAATCTTTTATGCTTGATTGCATACGTGACAGCGTCGGGATAATTTTCACACATTGGACGCACTATTCACAAAAGTTTTTTTTAAACAGTTTTCTACCTCTAAAGTTCTCTGCACGTTATAACAAATATGTTCTTTGAACGAAGCTCTTTTTTAGCTTCAAATAGACATCAGAAGCATCCACATATCTTTCCTAGAACGAGAATTATGATCTTTTTTTTACTGGAGTACAGGATTTTTGTTTCAGTTTCACAGTCAGTTTTCGCGCAATAGCGAGAAGTGTTTTCCGATGCAAATTAGAATTGTAAATACACAGAGTTCACCGGTCTGATCAAATGGGAAAAGAGTCTTATCATAGGAAGTGTTTTATGATTGTAATTGAAGCTAGAAAATATCTGCGTTCGTTAAAATATTCAGCATCAACCCATAAACAATTTTACTGTAGAAGTTTGCATCCAAAACCAGGCAAACACTTCCCGCTGTCGCGCGAAAATGTAAACAAACGCGTGAATCCTACAACGATATTCTCGTTTGACTCAACAAAATATCAGCTTACACTATATCCACTGGACGAAGCAGTTTATTTGCTTCCACACGTCTCACTCTGTTCTGGTATGTAACGCGACACGAAAGAAAAAGTTACTTCTTTCCGAAATCATTCGTTCGCATTCCTCCCTATCTGAAGCTCTGTTTGCTAAGCCATACGATGCACTGAGATGAAGAAAATAAACTGAGGCTCCTGTCAAGTTCTGATCCGTTTTTCTGAGTAGAACCGTTAGTCATCTCCTGTGAAGAGAAGATTAAAGCCTGGTTTTCACTTGCGACGCAAGCATAGCGCGAACATAAGCACAAGCGCAAGTAAAAACAGCAGCATAAGCATAAGCAGAAACATAAAAAGAACGAACTTACTTATTTGTCAAGTCTGGTTTTCACTACTGACACAAACACAAGTACAAGCAAAAGAAAAGCAAAAATTTTGATGGTTGTGCTTGTGCTTGTGTTTATACTTGCGTCGAGGTCGTTTTTGCGGTGAAATAAGAACTGTTATGCTTGCGCTGATGCTTTCGCTTGTGGTTGCGTCGCTAGGTAAAACAAGGCTTAAAGAAGCGCACATGTTGGCATGCAATTTTACATATTTTGATATCCCATCAATTTCGATGATTTGGCTTATTATATGCTAGTGGTTTATATTAGAGTGTTTTGATAATTTGGCTTATTCTATTTGGTTGAGTGTTTTGATACTTAAATTTTAAAACTAAGGTTTAATGACGCAATCGTGACGTACCAGGCTGTTCCTAATCAACGCGTCTCATTCCAAATGGTATTGCAAAAGTACACGTGTGTTACCTCAGTTTGGAAAGCCCTCACGAAAGGTTTCGTGCGTTCCAAAGTCTACCCTTTTGTTGGCTTTGCGCTGGACATAATAGCTGGCCAACTTAATTATTTCCACCGCAAAAGCTGTAAACAAACTTTGTTCTCTTAACCTGAGTTATTACTTAGGTTGTGCTGAAACCACGAGTTGCACGTAATGCTAGCGCCAGTAATTAAACTGTATTAAGTACTTTAACTAATGATCGGCTTGTAAGAACTATTCTGGCCTATTTGCCAGCAAGAACCGTGGAACTTCTTGGGGTCTCCCTATGGTAAACCACGAACACTGGATTAATGCTTGTTCCCGTGAAAATTTTACCGTGGATTTGATTACCAGAAACACATACATCTGTGCTCTACACTGGCCAGGTGAGAGAGGCCCAACTGACGAGTTTCCTGACCCCTTGAAAGCGAATTTTACAGCTCGCGAAGTCCTCAAAGCATCTTGCCCGAAGCGCAAAGTACCTCACCCAAAGGTTTTGGTTGACAAACGGGCAAGAAAGATAACCCCGACTCGCTCTTGCCTTAATTGTAACGGAGGACCTTTCAAAGCCGGCAAAGATTCAAGCGCATAATGATAAACATGGCCGTAGTTAAGTGCTGTGACGTGCGTCCTGTGAAGGAAATGCCTTTCAGCCAGTTTTCGGAATTAGTGGAACATCAGGCACGGTCTTAATAGTAGCTTCAAAACTTTCAGGTTTCCTATCTCGCAAAATTTTTGCTTCCAGTCATTTCCCATTGTCTATACCAGGATCGAGAATGTGATGGTTTCCGCGCTTGAGACAGTCGTTCACACGTGCAACCAAGTCTTCCCTTTTTCCTGCCTGTTTAAGCCCTCTACACTTAACTCAACAGTATGATTTGCAGGTTCGCTCTCAAACTGATATCCCGAAACATCGTCATTTTCCGTAAGAATTGTCGCTTTAATTTAGCGCTCGAAGAAACGTTCAAATCTCCCACCATTTCTCATATTCCTCATGTTTGTTTGTCTGAGTCTTGCGGGGGGCCTAAATTTCTTTCATTCTCATTTCTGTTAGATTGAATATACATATGTATATGTATAAACAAGAGGTATAGTTTAAGAATAAAGTTCTTATATCCCTAACAATTTCTTCCATGAAGTTCATCTCCGCGAAACACACCCAACCTCGAACAACTCACACGTAATTTTCTGGAAGACTGCTTAAAAATGGATTCTTCTCAGGGCTCAACGCGAGGTTCATCTCTATGCAAAACATAATTTAATGTTTTCGTGGACTCTAACAATTCACTGGACTTCTTCAGAATGCATCCAATGAAACTGGATAGTCTTAAGAGCCAATTTCCGTAAATATCGAGAATCCGGCGTCACTCGTGAAATTTCGAAATTCTTCATATTTTGCCTAAATAACACCTATGGTGAGTTATTTTCGAAAATAGTATTCAAAGATCGTGAAGCGCTTGATTTTTTCTGAAATCGAGGAAAGTTTGAAAAACGCCATTTTAGCGCCATGTCGCTGCCGACAATGGAGTAAAATGATGCATTTTGTTATCGCTCGTGTAGATGAACGCGGTGACGTCTATCAATGCAACTTGGCCAGAACATAACACATCTATAGTTCTTTCCAAGGCACAAAATTTTTTTGAAAAATCTGCTGGTATAAAACCGTTTTTAACTGTTACAAATACCCTAGTTCAAACGCTTCAGCGATTGACCAAAATTTAGCTAACTTCCGCACCACAAAAAGCCCACTGGTACATAGAATTTGACGTTGAAATTAGTATTTTCTCAAAGTGCATTCTTTGCGCTCTGTTGTGTTAAAATTTCTTCCGTGGCCCGACAAAAGTGCCCCGCCGAGAGAAGGAAACGTTAAGTCAATTTTTGCATCGCGACCGCTCTTGAAATCAACATGAACACCAAAGAGCTAACTCATGAATTAAAAGTCTACCAATGCAAACACTTTTCTCGCTATTCTGAGCGCCCTACGGGTTACTGTACAATTAATTGTAAGTTTACATACCGTTTTCAAACTGTTTGAGAGCGATAACCTTCAACATTTCAATTCACAAGGTCAAAGTAGGTGGCGAAGTATTAACTGTAACTCGACGCCGATCGGCACGGCCATTCAGTCAAAGTGACCTTTACCTAGTTCTAAACTGCTTCTTTTTCTCCATCTAACACCTTTTTAAAGTTATGATGTAGTGATACATGTTGAATTCCTACTTAGCCACCGTCTTGGGGTGCAGAAACATTGCTGTGATTTACCCCAAAAGGGAAACGTAATTGCGTGACGTGGACCTTAACATTTAACTGAGAAAACAACGTCTCTCGGAGACGATTTCATTCATTACAAAAATTTTGCAACAGTGTTCAAGTCGAATAGCTGAAATAGAAAAGACTAAGATAGATATTTCACCTTGTCATGTATGCATGCCCATGCAGCGAAGGAGCCAAAGCTAGGAAGAGATCCGTAATAATCAGGTGTTGAAGGCCATTACATATTACATCGCGATCGCTAATTGCTCTCGCGTTATTATAAAGTGAAACTGTGACAAATTCCATGAAGTTACTCCGGCGATTTTAAACTTATTCACTGTGACTCCAGTGATCCCATTTGATGAACACGCCTCTTTCTGTATCAAACAAAACGATACAACAGTTCCAATATAACTGCGTGTAGGACCGTTTGCTGGGTTCGGCTTTTCTACAACGATTGCTTGTAGGGGGGAGGGGTGAAGGACTAGCGAAGACAAAGGGGTGGGAACTTTGGACTTGGCATCCTCTCAAAGGGTATGTGGGAAGAAGAATAATCTGTACAATTAACTAAGGAGATGTAGCGGAAAGTATTATTTCTGAAAGCTCTGCTGACAAGCAAATTTCTGTCAGGTTCAGAAAATTGTTCACGCTTCTCCACCACCCCTCCCCGCTCAAAAATGCATTACCTTAATGCCTAAAAAGACAGCAGCATGTCCTCGCACTTAACGTTTACTATTTCGACACTCCAGATAGCCCAGTGTATTTTGTTGAAAGGTTCAAGTCTTCGTTTCTGAAGCCCCCCAAAAAATACAAAAGGGAAAAAAAAGCGCTTTCATTTCTGACAGGGCTTTTCCAGGTTTATGGTAATAAACGCAGAAAATTGTGCTTTCTCATTAATGTTTTGAATGAAACAATTATCCTGCTCAGTCTTGTGAAATATATCCTAAAATGATTGTGACAAATTTTCTTCGTTCAGGAGTAATTACAATAATTCAGTAGCCCCGAGCCACGTAGGAATTCAACCTATAATGACTTTAAAGAGCGGCTAGTTGAAGAAAAAGAAGCCGTTTAGAACGGGTGTAAGGTAACTTAGGGCCTCTTCATATGAGCCCAGTTGACTGGGCTGACCCAGTTTCCGAGATCTCGCCACACCGCTAAATCGTTTGTAAAAATTTCGATGTGTTCACATGAGAGGGCGAGCTGGCTTGGTTGCCGAGATCTCGGTTTTCCAACCGGGATCTCAGGAACCGGTCCGAATATTTTTGCCATATGAACACTTCAGCCCGGTTACCGGGAGGAAAGTATTTAGGGGAGTGGTCAAAACTATTATACAACCTCGGGACCCACCATATTGAATGAAGGTGCCTGCTTCTGCTTATACGCCCCCCCCCCCTCCACCCTTGTAACGAGACCCTTGGTTTCCTTTATAGCCCCCCTACCTATAGCCTCCCTACCCTTAAATAGAGACCCATGGTGTCTCCTATAGCCCCACCTCCCCTTAATGGGAGACCCATGGTGTCTGCTATAGCCCCACCTCCCCTTAATTGGAAACCCATTGTGTCTCCTATAGCCCCACCTCCTCTTACTTGGATACCCATGGTGTCTCTTATAGCCCCACTTCCCCTTTAATGAAGACCCACGGTGCCCTCTATAGCCCCCTACCCTTAAATGGAGAACCATGGTGTCTGCTATAGCCCCACCTCCCTTAAATGGAGAACCATGGTGTCTCTTATAGCCCCACCTCCCCTTAAATGTATTAAATACAACGCATATTTGTGATAGAGCGGGTATTTTATGACATTACCGAGATTTTACCTCTCTTTTCTTGAAAATAAAACTCGGAATAGTTTCATTTGATAGTTAACGTGAAGTCAAAGTAAATTTGAGGCTGCTTCAACAAAGAAAATCGAGAAATTCTCGTCAGGCTTGTTCGTTAGATTTCATGCCTGAATGGTCGCGTCACCAATTTTTCAAATGTTTCATCTCGGAAAGCGGGCTGAAAGTCGCCATATGAACAGAGACCTATTTCATCTCGGTAACCGAGCCAGCCCGGTTAACCGGGCTCATATGAAGAGGCCCTTAGTCCCTTTACTTGGAAATGGCCGTGCCAATCAGCATCTAGTTACATAACAATATTTAGTCATCTACTTTGACCTCATCGATTGAAAATTATGTACGTTGAAGATTATCACTCTCATACAGATTGAAAACAGTATAAGGAATACTTTCCGCTGTCTCCTTTGGTATTTAAAATTGTACGGAATATTCCTGCCATCACATGGATGTCATTCACTCCACCACTACCCCTACCCTCTTGCCTTCTCCAGTCCTCCACTCCTCCACCTTACAAGCAATCGTTGTATAACAGCTGAAGCGAGCAAACGATCCTACACGGAGGAGGAGAGTGAACAATTTTCTGAACCTGACAGAAATTTGCTTGTCAGCAGAGCTTTCAGAAATAATACCTTCCGCTACATCTCCTCAGTTAATTGTACAGATTATTCTTCTTCCCACATACCCTTTGAGAGGATGCCAAGTCCAAAGTTCCCACCCCTTTGCCTTCGCTAGTCCTTCACCCCTCCCCCCTACAAGCAATCGTTGTAGAAAAGCCGAACCCAGCAAACGGTCCTACACGCAGTTATATTGGAACTGTTGTATCGTTTTGTTTGATACAGAAAGAGGCGTGTTCATCAAATGGGATCACTGGAGTCACAGTGAATAAGTTTAAAATCGCCGGAGTAACTTCATGGAATTTGTCACAGTTTCACTTTATAATAACGCGAGAGCAATTAGCGATCGCGATGTAATATGTAATGGCCTTCAACACCTGATTATTACGGATCTCTTCCTAGCTTTGGCTCCTTCGCTGCATGGGCATGCATACATGACAAGGTGAAATATCTATCTTAGTCTTTTCTATTTCAGCTATTCGACTTGAACACTGTTGCAAAATTTTTGTAATTAATGAAATCGTCTCCGAGAGACGTTGTTTTCTCAGTTAAATGTTAAGGTCCACGTCACGCAATTACGTTTCCCTTTTGGGGTAAATCACAGCAATGTTTCTGCACCCCAAGACGGTGGCTAAGTAGGAATTCAACATGTATCACTACATCATAACTTTAAAAAGGTGTTAGATGGAGAAAAAGAAGCAGTTTAGAACGAGGTAAAGGTCACTTTGACTGAATGGCCGTGCCGATCGGCGTCGAGTTACAGTTAATACTTCGCCACCTACTTTGACCTTGTGAATTGAAATGTTGAAGGTTATCGCTCTCAAACAGTTTGAAAACGGTATGTAAACTTACAATTAATTGTACAGTAACCCGTAGGGCGCTCAGAATAGCGAGAAAAGTGTTTGCATTGGTAGACTTTTAATTCATGAGTTAGCTCTTTGGTGTTCATGTTGATTTCAAGAGCGGTCGCGATGCAAAAATTGACTTAACGTTTCCTTCTCTCGGCGGGGCACTTTTGTCGGGCCGCGGAAGAAATTTTAACACAACAGAGCGCAAAGAATGCACTTTGAGAAAATACTAATTTCAACGTCAAATTCTATGTACCAGTGGGCTTTTTGTGGTGCGGAAGTTAGCTAAATTTTGGTCAATCGCTGAAGCGTTTGAACTAGGGTATTTGTAACAGTTAAAAACGGTTTTATAGCAGCAGATTTTTCAAAAAAAATTTGTGCCTTGGAAAGAACTATAGATGTGTTATGTTCTGGCCATGTTGCATTGATAGACGTCACCGCGTTCATCTACACGAGCGATAACAAAATGCATCATTTTACTCCATTGTCGGCAGCGACATGGCGCTAAAATGGCGTTTTTCAAACTTTCCTCGATTTCAGAAAAAATCAAGCGCTTCACGATCTTTGAATACTATTTTCGAAAATAACTCACCATAGGTGTTATTTAGGCAAAATATGAAGAATTTCGAAATTTCACGAGTGACGCCGGATTCTCGATATTTACAGAAATTGGCTCTTAAGTGGCAGTGTCACTGGATTGGTTGTATTCAAGTTTGTTTTAAGAAAGCATCATCTTTGCCATACATACCTCTATGACAGAAATCAAGCCCAAACTGGCGGGAGTACAGGCACAACAATAATCCGTAATAAAAAACTCTCCCTGCAAATAAAAGTTTCAGTGTTAAATTAGTATTGATGATGTTTTCAAGAATTGCCGTACTTGCCGACTCGATAACATGGATAGTAGTTTCCATCCTTCAGTTGTAGGAGAATTGACTTTTTTGCACCAAAATGTATCGAGTGATGACACTAAACGTTCCAAATCTAGCTGTTATCATGATGTATGCTCATTTTATACTATTTAAAGTACATCATATGTATTTCTCTTTAACGTTTCCTTTTCTTTTTTTTTATTTTATATCAGTTTTTGCTTTCATGGCCTTAAGCACAAATTATTTTCGCATCTACAAGTCACGGGCTCATAGAAAAAGGTCGTTTTCACTGGAAAAAATGATAAATTTACATGGACTGTAAATTTTTCTTTTTATATGTAAATAACATGTAAATCACCTTGAAAATACTGTAATAATCATTTTACAGCTAAAATGCCTTTTTACAGGATCTCTGAAGATGCTGTAAAGAAACTGTAAATATTACGAATAGAGCTTGTAAAAAGTAAGAGACATCTTGTAAATTTTTAAGAGACGGCGGCCAAGATCATGTAAAAATAACGTAAAAATCGGCTGTAACCTGTACATAACCTGTAAATCTTGGAAGAGACTGGCTTTGACCTTGTAAATAGGTTGTAAATAATGCCACAACCCTGTAAAAACTCTGTCGATCTCCCAAAGGGACTGTGTGTAAAACCCTGTAAATCGCAAAAGGTGGGCTTATTTGACCTTGTAAACACTCTGTAAATCGAAAACGGGAGACTGATTTCACTCTGTAAAAACCCTGTAAAGAGAAAAAGGGAATTGATCTCACTCTGTAAAAACACTGTAATTCGAAAAATGGGGCCTGGTTTGACTATGTAAAAACCCTGTAAATCGAAAAAGGGCGGCTGGCTCGTCGCTGTAAAAAGCCTGTAAATCAATAAACGGGGCCTGGGTTGACTCTGTAAATCTAAAAAGGGGGCCTGGCTTGACTCTGGAAAAACCCTGTAAATCGAAAAAGGGGGCCTAGCTTGACTGTAAAAACCCTGTAAATCGAAAAAGGGGGCCTGGCTTGACTCTGTAAAATGCCTGTAAATCTAAAAAGGGGGCCTGGCTTGACTCTGTAAAATGCTTGTAAATCGAAAAAGGGGGCCTGGCTTGACTCTGTAAAAACCCTGTAAATCGAAAAAGGGGGCCTGGCTTGACTCTGTAAAATGCCTGTAAATCTAAAAAGGGGGCCTGGCTTGACTCTGTAAAAACACTGTAAATCTAAAAAGGGGGCCTGGCTTGACTCTGTAAAAACGCTGTAAATCGAAAAAGGGGGCCTGGCTTGACTCTGTAAAATGCTTGTAAATCGAAAAAGGGGGCCTGGCTTGACTCTGTAAAATGCTTGTAAATCTAAAAAGGGGGCCTGGCCCGTCACTGTAAAAAGCCTGTAAATCAATAAACGGGGCCTGGTTTGACTCTGTTAAAACCCCGTAAATCTAAAAAGGGAGAAAATTTTGACCACATAAATTACAAGAAGCATTTGACAGCAACAATTAATCAAACATCATTTTTTCATTTTTATGCCTTTGTTTATAATTGCAAGATTCTTTGTAAAACCTCTGTATAAAGTTTCTTCATCACCATGAATGACAATGTTGATCATTGAAATTTTCAATAATCAGTGCAACATCAAAAACAATGCTGCAATACATGTAGTTTGCTTGAACATAATTATTTTACTTTGTTCAACACTCTTGTAAAAAATATATTAGCTTAATTATTGAGGTCGTACAATATAATCTTTAAAACTATTGCTAAATCCATTTCGTTATTCAATAAATAAGGGATATTTAATTTTATGGCCATGCAGAGATACGAAATTTATCATTGATTGTTGAAAATATTTTGACAAGTGAGCACAGGGAACGACTGCAATATTTTTCATCACAAGATAAATTTTGCATCTCCAAGTGGTCATGTAATGTCAATGGTGCAATTATAAATACATGTAGTTTGCTAAAACTTATTTTTCTTTGTTTAAACAGTTCAATACTCTCGTAAAAAATATATTACAGTATATAATCTTCAAAACTATTGTTAAATCCATTTCGTTATTCATTAAATAGGGGATATTTTATGGCCATGCAGAGATACAAAATTTATCATTGACTGTTGAAAATATTTTGACAAGTGAGCACAGTGAACGCGTGCAATATTTTTCATTACAAGGTAAATTTTGTATCGCCAAGTGGTCATGTAATGTTCATCAATGTTAAAAAAAAGATAAATTACAGTAGGTTTCTAGGACATGCATAGAAAGAACCTAATTTCCCCCATCAGATGACTCGTTATCTACAGTGATTAAATTATCATAAGTTATCACTTCATGTTCATCCTTTCTTTGCCCATTTTTTTTCATAAACTCTTTGTCCCAAGGACCTTAACAAATCACTTTTGGTTGAAGTGCTTTTGTACAGAATGCAAAAGTGTTTGCATTTGTTTTTTAGGACTTCAGATGGTACACTTGATATTTTCTTGGCCTCTAGGTAATGAAGTGCAACCATAATGGCTTTATCTTTGGATATCTACAAGAAGAGCAAATATATTGTATTAGGGCTTGTGACATAACTTCTGTTATAATTATAGAACTATGCTTGCAAAATATACATGTTGTAATTTGATTTTTCCCTTTTGATGAGAAAAGTTTTTCAAAATTATTCATTTTGATAATAAAAGCACTAATGGGAGAGATTTTATGCATTCTTATGACAGCCTTATTTAAAAAAGGCTCTGAAAGGTTCCATACTTTTGATCTACAGCTGTGCAGACATCATTTTGCTTCTGGATAACAACTTACTACCCAAGACATAAAAAAATGTAATTCAACCCCCATAAGAGACTACCAAAACCATCAAACCCATGTGGTGGTTGATGGAAATTTTTTTTTTTTTCAATTGAAAAATTACTGTTTTTCTGCTTTCATAGGTTAGTTCAAATTTGGTGTTTATTAGCCTGAAAAATAATAAAAGAATTCACTGTGTCTGCTATATTGGGATGTATTTTTAGCCCCCCGACCGCGCTGGGACGCTTGCGCCTGCGGCGCGCGCAAAAAATGCCTTCGGCATTTTATTTAGCCCCCCCCAATAGTAAAAATGCTGCGCGGTCCCTGAATGTCCTTATGATCAACTTTCTGTGTACTTACAAAATCTGTCTTTAATAGCTCCAACTCATTCTCCTTTATGTTCTGCAACTGTTTCTGTTCATACTCTGATATTTCCTACATGCATGAAAACCAAGTAGTTACTATCGAGTTATCATTGATAATAAGCAAGAGGGTTAAAGTTACTCCAGTGCTTGGCTACCACTCAGGCCAGTATCACGGAAATCTTAGTGGCCCAGGTCAGAACAAATGTAGCATTCTAATGATTGTCCTCTATTCTAACATAAAAAAATCCTGTATTGTGAGAGGCCCAGATTTGTTTTAATTAGACCATAACTGGGCAAAGTATAGCCAGGGATTCACAACAGAATACCCACTGGATGTCCGGTGGTTGCAGGGTCTTATTGAAAGGACTTCCACAGCTTTTAACTTATGGTCCCAGAAAAAGATTAAATTCCACTGGTTTTTCACTGTCATGAGGGTCAAATGATAGACCCTCACGGAGTGGACATGAGCAAAATTCATCCTGACACAAATGTTTTTAATAATTTAATATTCAAACTCTATATTACTAAGTATATACATTGCTAGAGAAACTTTGGACTGGAAATTTGTAATTGTTTCCTTCTCAAGTGGAATGACCCTTAAAATTATATTCATTAAAATTACACACTTTCATAAATAAAAGTGTATATGAATGATAGGAATGTATATGAAAGTAAATGTACAAGCAGTCTTGTGTAGAAACAAACTGCATAGAGCCTGATTTAGAAAGGTCTCATGTCATTAAAATCAAATTGGCAACTAGAAAATCAAGGAGCATTCCTAGCAATCTTAAAGTCATGAAAGGCTTAGATTTTTGCACTTTAAACCTGAGGTCAACTTGTTTAAACTTAATGATTGGCCATTACCCATGTTCAAAACTGACCAATAGGCTTTAGAGAGTTGGATCAAGGACAAATAATTTCCAAGTCTCACTCCAATAAGAATGCAGTGTCTGTGAATGCTGCTTATAATTTATTAACTATGGAAAATACAAGTTTACCGGTCAGATGTTAAGCCAACACACTTAAATTCACAACTTGAACAAAAAAGAGAAGTGGTTTTCTCATCAATATTAGTGGCACTTTAAGCTATCCTCATGCCAGGAAAAAGTACAATATATTAAAGGGCAACAGTTTGTTTTTCAATGTTTAGTTCCTGTATTATTCTTAATGTCATGATTTGCTGCAGAGAGGCATTTTATAAAAAGTTATAAGAAGTTCAATCACATTTACACTTACCGGTTCTTTACTTTTTTGACTTTCATCCATTTGAATGACATTAGATGTTACAGCTTGTTCTAGTGGTCTAAAGGAAACAACAAACTAGGCTTAACCAAAACAATATCTCTGAATCTAAGCTATAAACTTCCTCCCTTTTTTTTACTGACCCACTGAACTCTGGGACAGTCATGAATTTCAGGTTTTGAAAAGGGGTCTGAGCTATGAAAATAATGTTTCCAAAAAAGTAGACATTACCCACACAACTAAAATTGAATTCCACTGGAGCAACATGTACATGCTTTCTTACCTTACTTGTGTCACCTTCTTTGGCTTCATTCTGATTAGCAGCAGTCTAGTCAAGATCGTAACAACAAGACATTCACAAGGTATGAGTGAAAGTATTATGATTTAAAAAACTTTTCGCTTTTATTGGATGAGGCTGAGTATGATTCATGTATTTAACAATTATTCACCGACGTGGAGGTGAATAGTGGTGGATATTTACTGAGCCGTGAAGTAAATATCCACCACTTTCACTGACACTGAGGTGAATAATTCTTCTAGTGTATACCACACCAGCTGAATAACTAGCTTTTGTTCAAATAAATTTCTCTTCAGAAACCAACACGGGAAGCCATTTTCTTTCTCTTCGCCTGCTTGGAGGTGAATAGTACTTTGCCAATCACCTCAGAACACGCAAAAAGCACTATTCACTTGTGTGGTATATACTAAGAGGAATTATGCAGTTTGAGGAGGGAATTGTTGGCCAATGGGGATAACACCCTCCTAGATCTGTATAGTTCTTCATAATTATCATACGAAAGCCTAACTCAGTATAATATTTTCAGAGCTGAAAATTGACAAACTTACTTCCTTCTGTACTCCTTAATTAATTACATTGTAAGCTTCAGTTATTATGCATTATGCCACAAAAACACAGTAGGCTTCACAAAATTCCTTGTCCTTCACAAAGTCGAGGCTCAGCAGTTCTTTTAAGTATCCCTTCCAACCAAATTTCAGCGCACAATTTTCCTTCCATACTTGTGAGTTCAAATTTACTGTAAAGCTTTGGCCAATTCCTCTGTCATTGTAGGTTGCATTACATTTTTCCTAAAAGATAAGGTCAAAAAAGTAAATGATGTCTCTTTGTTGCCTTTTAAGTGTTTTAAGGACATTTTTATGTCAATACTTTGTCAAGATTGTTGTCGGGGTTTCAAATTTAAGTCACTTGCAAGCAGCCATTTTGCTGCCCTGTGAAGCCATTGTGGCACAACAATTGTCCAATACGATTGACATCATTAATCCAATAATAGACAAATTATTGGACCACTGACATGATTCTAACCAGCTAGCTGGAATTATGTGGAGGTTCTAAGTTAATCCAAACTTGAGAAATAATTTGAATGAATAATTGTCTAGGTTATAGGTGTAGGCCTTTCATACCACTGGTCTTTTAAATGCTGAATTTAACAAGTAGTCAATAAATTGCTTTAAGTCAGGAAACTTTGGCTAAAACCCTATCACTTAAATTCTCTACTCTGTAATTTCAATACATGTACCTTGTTTTGATTGGATAGCTCTTTCACTTTCCGGTTAATTATGGAGTTGAATCTATTCCACGCATGGTTTGCCACTTGTGCACTTAGATTTGTCTTGCACAACTTTACCAGTTGCTTTTTCGACAATTCTTTTTGAGCTTCCTTTGTGGGTGGTTTGACAGCTTTTTCTAGATAATTAAAAGAGATCAGTCAGCAAACACATAAGACCAAATGATGTTTGGAATAGCTATATAATTATTAAATAATGGCTATATACATTTAGTAATTAAATAATATAGAGCTGTCACTTAATTACAGTGTACAGTACATAGGATCCCAAGATTGAGGCAAATACTCCAGGCTAACAATTTATAGCCTGGATAACGTATTTTAGTAAATGTACATGTATCAACAACTGGAAAGGATATATTACCTTCGCACAAATTGTTTAACTTAAGCTTATCTTTAAGGCGGAGAATAGTAAAAAGAGGAATTTCCAGGGTATTAATCATCTCTGCGTTGTTTCCAAGAAGTCGAAGATCGTCAATATCCTGAAACTGAAAGCAAAATTCCACTGAGAGTTTTAAGGTGGTCATGAAAACGAACAAACTAAAAATTTGGTATAAGCTTATAATCTTACCTTGTGCTTGTCCACCAAGACAGGGATGAGATCGCGAAAACCATTCTGCGTCAAGGACTCCTTAGCTGAACCAACCTCGGGCTGAGCAATGTACAAAATAAATTTCATTCAGCCTGACCCATAGAGTAATAAATACTTCTCCTAAGGAACATCTAAATGTGTTGTAAACTCCACCTGGCCGCGTTCAGCGAACAATATTTTAACATTGTAAAAGGCTAACATTTTAACTGAAATACGGTTTATGATCTCCAGCGCATCTCATCGAAGAAGCTTAATCTTCATATAAATGGATGCTTCAGAAACGATGGAAAAACACTTATCACAAGTATAAGAACATAACTTTACCTTGTTAACTTCTAGGGACTCTGAATTTGTCGAAAAACTCGTCGTTTTAAGAGACGTTTCGATTCAAACCAACGAACTAACACTGTACAAACTCCCGCCAAAAGTATCCTGTCGACTATCGGCAAGGCTACCAAGCCTTGAGCGACCGCATTGTTAGGGACAGCGGCTTATCCATCTTCGTTCTCAACGTCAGCGACAAGAAAGAGTTTATTCTGTTAGGATTTAGCTTAATAGTTAAAGCGGAATGGAAAACTCGGAAGATCGTAGAGGTACGTTGTGAAACTCGCATTTTGTTTAATGCACTGACAAACTTCTAACATTCATTAACATAATAAAATATTTTACATGCACTTATCAATGTTTTCAAAGGAGAGCAAATTCCCCTTTCCCCTTCCTCGATTTACAGTGTTTTTACAGCGTCAAGCCAGGCCCCCTTTTTCGATTTACAGGGTTTTTCTACAGAGTCAAGCCAGGCCCCCTTTTTCGATTTACAGTGTTTTTTACAGAGTCAAGCCAGGCCAGCTTTTTCGATTTACAGGGTTTTCACAGCGTCAAACCAGGCCCCCTTTTTCGATTTACAGTGTTTTTACAGCGTCAAGCCAGGCCCGCTTTTTCGATTTACAGTTTTTTACAGCGTCAAACCAGGCCCCCTTTTTCGATTTACAGCGTTTTTACAGAGTCAAGCCAGGCCCCCTTTTTCGATTTACAGTGTTTCTACAGAGTCAAACCAGGTCCCCTTTCTCGATTTACAGCGTTTTTACAGAGTCAAGCCAGACCCCCTTTTTCGATTTACAGTGCTTTTACAGCGTCAAGTCAGGCCCCCTTTTTCGAATTACAGTGTTTTTACAGGGTCAGATCAATTCCCCTTTTTCAATTTACAGGCTTTTTACAGCGGCAAATTAATTAGACCCCCATTTTTTTATTTACAGGCTTTTTACAGCGTCAAGCGAGTACTGCTTTTTAGCGATTGTAAACGCTTTTTTACATGTTATTTACACGATCTTGTAATCAATATTTACAGCTTGTTTACAAAGAAGATAGTGTAAATATATGTAATATATTTTACAGTATATTTACATGTTCCTCAAATAATCACTGCAAAAAGGCCTAGGGACCATGTAAATAATGTTTACAGTAGATTTCCATGCTGTGGTGAACCTGTAAATTTCATGTATATTTTGTTTTACAAGTACTCATGTTCTAAATTGAAATTTACAAAACATGTAAACTAAGGTTTACATAATGTAAATCGCGATTTACGTGTGCTGTAAATTTTTCAATTTTTCCAGTGTTTTGAGCAATGAATTCTTTTTGTCAAGATAAATCGAATACAAATTTCTCATGCATAAAGTTGGCAGCGATTTTTTCATACATTTCGCAAACTTTCAGCGATTTTTGAAAACAGCATTTGCTTTAGTTTCAGTTTTCTCCTTCTCGTTACTTATGATACAACGATATCGTTTTAAAAAGAGCAGAAAAATAAAACAGTGCACAACATACCTCAAACACCGCAATCTTGGACTTCTGCGCTGGGATAACTCAAAAGCAAAATAATTTCCCTGCAAACAGAAGTATGTGTTCAAAAGTAGTTTTGGCCTTGCAAAGGGTGTCCACACCAAAATGTTGTTTAAACTTGAACCCGCGCCATGTTTCCTATATATATATCATGCATATTGAGCAACGAATTGTCGTTAACGGAATTGCTCTGTGTAATATCACTTCGAAAGACAAAAATGAATCAGTTAAACTTTCGGTTTTTGATGCAATTTGTGAATCCGCACACCAGCGCTGAAAAACTTAGCAACGCTCAAACGACAGTTTAATTTGTACAATATGGTTAAACTGGGCACCTACATATGATGAAATAAAATGTCAAAAAGGATCGTCATTCAATACATTAGCCTTAAAAAGTTTTACTATTATTGTTCCTCTGATCCGCTAGTAAAAAGCGCCAGCACCCTACACTGTACTATACTGAAAATGTAGCGCAACGTCAATAATCATATATTTCAGAAAGCCTGCATGGCTGAGATGTTTTGAGTCCTAAAACATAAAGACGAAGACGAACATTCGATTCAGAATTAGGCTGAGGACAGATAAGCTATAATTCCTTGCCGAACGTCTTTGAACATTTCTTCGTGAGTGAGATGTATGACCCCTAAATTTAAAGTACTCTGGTAAACCACCGAGAATTTTGTTCTAAAAGGTAGGTAATGCCAATTAGTTTTACACGACTTGTGAAAGTTGTATAACGTGCCATTTCCTGAGAGAAACGTTAAATTTTCTCAAAATTAATCTCAAAATTTTTTTAGAAGCACAAAGCCAGCACCTTTCATTTCTAACGAAGATACGTTTCTTTCAAACTTAAAAGTAGTTTGTATTTTATTCTCTCCCGCGATCAACCTAAACTTTACACGCAAAAAGAGCCATGTACAGCGATGTTGTTTGTCAGCAAAACAAAAACCACGTTGTCGTCTTTAATTTGCTCATTCAAAAGTCGGTTCGCCAGTTTTGTAGTTAATAAACTTGTGGTCCGATGTTCTTCGATAAGACTACTATCCCAAAAACGGCAAGCTTCAATAGTTGTCGAGATTCTTTTCATTGTCAACTTGCCTTGCTGGAGAACGGTTTTCAGTGTTTTTCTAGTTTTAAGCAAACATAGTTTACACTACATGCCCACCTCTGACCAACCAATACCCGAGCTATTTTTACAACTTTTTTCTCCCGACGCCTACTTGCACTCACTTTACAGAAACTGGCCTATGCTATGTCTACACCAAAGCGGAAAGGTCTTGGGCCGGCACGAAAACTATATCGGATAGACACACGTATGAGTGGGGGGTACGGGCCCTCCTCTCTCGCCCATGCGCACTCTGTGATAAAGAAGAGGCCGCCATTTGTCCCTTTCCACCCCCCTATGCATCGCTTGTAAACCTTGGAAATGTTTCATAAAAAAGGTGCCATAACCTATCCGGGATGAAAAATGCAAAGTAATACAATGGAAATCGCTTGTAAATCGCCTGGAAAACCCTGTCATCCCTAACAAAATACAAAACAAAAAATGTTTCGCCTTTATGCGGGGGGGGGGGGAACGGCAGGCTTTTCGTTATCACCGAGTTTGCGCATGGGCTCGTTCGGTCTGCCCTTACCCCCCACTCATACGTGTGTCTGCCCTGGGCCCGCGCGCACCCCCTATTAGAGAAGGGGGCGGGGGGGGGGTACCATGGTTGAAACCATCGAGCATATCCCCGAGTGGATGCCCGAAGAGCTAAAAGAAATGATCCTTCGGCAAGTTATTGTCCAAAATGTCCGGGAACGTTTGGCCATTGGGATAAAATTTTAGATGACATAAGGTTTGAGAGCGATTGGGAACATTTTGGAATGGATGGTGATGAATTAAGAGAAATTTTGCCTCCTTTGGAGTGCCAATTGTGTGAAATGAAAATGAAAGAGTGCAAATGTGATGGTTGGTGGCGCTGCTGGGCCCGTGGGCTGGCATCTGATGAATGCGATTGCTAGGGGGCGCCGATTGTCAAGTAAAATTTTATTCGACGTTTTTTAAATTTTAGTTGAGCAAGAAAAAAAAAGCAAAAATGGCGGCGCTACCAGAACCTCTCAAGAGGGACCATTACGCTTTTAAACCCTCCCCTGTCCCTCTTGAGAGTCTTTGTTTTTATTTATTTATTTTTTATCCCTCCCGTTTGAGGGCCAACCAGCACTTCCGCCGCCATTAGGCGACCATGGCTCTACTCATGGCCCCTACACCATCTTAAGGATTTATTTTTGTTTTTTTTATTTCCCTTTACTTCCCAACAATGTTTCCCTTCCAACTTACATAACCCCTCAGGGTTTTTAGGTTATGTAAGAGGGTGCGTCGAGTACAGATATTATGAAGCCCCCGCGTTTTTCCAACATAATATCCTTTCTCTCGGCACGTTCATAATAAATATCCGTTTTCCCTTTTATATCAAAAACGTTTCCATTTCTCTTCAATGTGGCAGTCTGCGACGGCCTGGGTGGGAGGGCAAAGCCCTCTATGAAAAAAAATATTTTACAATGCACATGCGGTGTTGATGAAACAATGTCTGCGACGGCTTGGGTTGAAGGGAAAACCCCCCATTTCCTGTTGTTACGTTATGGTGCACTCATGTATGAAAAAGGGAAAGCCCCTTCAACTTCCTGTTCTTCTAAGAAATGTCACGCCACATTGAAGTAAAATGTTACTTTTCTGCCCTCAAATTTCAGTTCAAAGCGGCGCCAGCTGCAGCGATTTTTTTGCGCATTTCTTCGCGGACCTCTTCCCTATTTTTTTCGAGATCGGCGGCGTTGGTTGTGGGCATTTTTGCATGTAGCAGGGCATCTTTGATTTTTCTAGCCTGCAAACAGGCTCTCCATTTGGGTATTCCGAAAGGTGGTTGCGTCGGCTTGCCCTTGAATGGCGCGCGGTCAAAGCTCGGGGATTAGGGCGGGCAAGAGAAGGGAGAGCCTGCAATGGTCTTTGTAAGATTTGAGTTCTGCCCCCTTTTCCGCTTGATTGATCTGTCAAATTATCAAAGTGAAATGAACCAATCAGAACGAACCGGAAACGACCTTTTGGGTCAAGGCGGCTGTCAAAAAACTTTTCTGTGACACGTGCGCTTGTCTATGCCAAAGAAACATATCGACGCAAAACTTGAAGGAAACCACAAAGCGCCAAATCGGTTGACAAATTTTGCAGAATTTACAAGTGTTCGTTGAGGACAAAATAAGGCTTTGTAGGGTCTTTTGTGAACGTTTTCAAACCTTGTACCAGAGAGGGATATAAAATGTAGTTTTTGCACCTTCCTTGGCAAGGAAAACGATCAACCTTGACAGAGTGAAGGACAAATATCCGATTCGAATCTCATGGCACATCTCAATATCGACGACCTTCCGGACAACACCGCAAGCGTGAAAGTCTTAGTTTTGTCGGCGAATGGTCGAATGGGGATGTGACGATTAGAACTCCTTGCGATATAGCTAGAATTTGCCTAGTAAAGAATCTGGCGCTTAAGAGGGGGAAAGCAGCCGCAAATGCTTTTATTATACACGAAGCTATGCGCGCTTATCGCACCAGTTAAGACTGTAAACAAAGAGTTTGACACTACATGTATTTTGAAATGTAGAGACGTTGACGAGCTCGCAGCGTTCTCGACCAAACTGTTTGTGAAGAAGTGTATTTACTGCTATGGAACGCCTGCATTCGTGGGTCAAGGGCACACCGCTTCGGCCAAGGCAAGTAAAAAATCATTTAACCGAGGGAGGTTTCCAAACGCGTCTGAGCTTTCGAGTTCCACTGCTTTCAATTCTCAGATAATTCGCTTCTTCCATCTGATCTGCAGTGGTGTTCTCGAGGAGTCCAGTGATTCCACCACAGCGAAAACTTGAAACACAAAGCTTTTTCTAATGCTTGTAGTCAACACGGTTAGTACATCCTTTTCATTAAGGAGACTCTTAATGCCAGGTCTTGCTCTTTCTCTTCAGATCAGTTTGCTTTAAGGATCTTCAATTCAAAGTTGAACCGAGAATCCGTATTATTTATCCGCGCCTACTGAAGTCTCTGCTCCCTTCTTTGACATGTGTGACCCTCGAATTGGCCAATCAGCAATTTACCTTCAGAATCTGAACGTAAATACTCAAATCTCACAAAGACCATTGCAGGCTCTCCTCTCTCTCTCTCGCCCGCCCCAATCCCCTAGCTTTTGACCACGCGTCATTAGAAAGCAAAACTCGGAATAACCCATACGGAGAGCCTGTTTGCAGGCTATG
>OX419344.1:9115621-9135621 GCA_948470475.1 Galaxea fascicularis | reverse complement strand
GTTTGACTACATCGTGCTGATATGCCCGACGTTCGCCCGCAACAAGACCTTCCGGCGGCTAGGTGAAAAAGACCCGCGAATGTTCATCGTGATCTGCGACCAGCACGAGGTGGAATTGTGGCGGAAAGTTGCAAAGTTTTTGTTCGAGGGCACGAACACCCTCATCGTTCTGGATGACTGCGCGGCATCGAAGGACGTGAAAGGCCGCACCGGCGAGCTGGTGAGTATCGCTTTTTCGGCGCGTCACATGGGCATCAGCGTTTGGGCGTCGACCCAGAAGTACATAAGTATCACAGCCTCGTTTCGGGAAAACGGTGCGGCGGTCGTGCTTTTTTACACCCCCACCGCAAAAACGATGAAAAGCATCTTTGAAGACTTTGCGGGCGAGCTTACCCCGGAAGAGTACAAAACCCTCATCGCCGGGCTGAAAAAGCAAAAGTACTCGTATCTTGTTTTCTCGCTGCGGCACCCTTTCGGGGTCGAATTGTCTCCTGATGGGGCTACGCTCGTCAATTAAAAATTTCCAGCCGGAACATATAGCAATGGCTGACGATGCTCAAGTGCTCGCAGACGTCATGAACCTTCTGGAAGTTGAGCCGAATCTAAGCGATCGAGGAGTTGTCGAAAGCGTAACGCAAGGCCCCGATATCCCCGCCATGCGCGAACAGCTGGCCGTTTCGGTTTGGTGTTCATTTAACCCACGAGGACGTTAAACGGCTCACCGACAAAGATGTTGAAAAATACAGCAAAAGGTACCAGACGTTTGTCGGCTCAAAAACGACCGAAAGCCTTATTAGCGGTATGATTGACCTTTACGCTTACGGCGCTTCGGCCCTGCTGAATATTAAAGAGTCAATCGCTTGAAAGAGGACCTGAAAAAAGATTTTTCCTCAACAAGGAGTTGACCACTGTTGCCGGAAGTTTGGCTTTGAAATTTGGCAATTTTCTGGCTTTGGCCAACACCGCATTGATCACTTCGCGGCACGTGACTTTTGCTCAGCAATCCCCAGCAGTTCCTGAACATTCCGCAGCAATTTGAACGGAGAATATACACACAGTTACATGTCTGCCGAAAAGGGAAGTACCGGGCAAGCAACTGCTCCAGCCCCCTCCATTAAGTCGGCCAAAGACCCGAAGAGGGTTGCCGCCGTGTGACGAAACCGCGCCACAAAGGTGGGCACTCCTTAACAAACAAAAATACTAGGCATAAACAAACCCGAGAAAACACGCAACAACAAAACATAAGTCTACAAGTATTTATTACACTGAACAATTACACTAAAAATAACTTGCTTTAAATAGGATACTAATAATTATACAAAGTAAAACTAATTCTTAAATAACTTTACCTAGAGTAATTATAAAACCTAAACGATAACAAAACTGACACTAATTACAAAACTGATTATTTACACTTAAATTGTTCGCAGTTCAGTTCCTTTTCGAGATCCTTGACTTTTCTAAACCAACACCACAAAATCTGAACCGATTGCACAAACCTCCTTCTCTTCACTTCAAACCAAGCTCTGCTTCGTACGTACTTTTCTTTTTCTTTCAGTCGACAATTTCTCCTCAGCACGTGGTCTTTCAACAGTACTCTCAGTCGCTACACAGCACGTAGACTGCACGTAGACAGCACGTAGCACTTCTCCGCTCTTTCGCCACCACTGACAAACGAGTTTCGTCAAGTAATTTTGGCTGGCGCCTGCCAATGGCTCTTGGCAGTGAATTATCCTCTTTCTCTTCTTGCCCTCAGGCCCTGCAATCCGTCTCTCTCTTTCCTCGCTCGTCCGTTCACCAAAAAAAACTGCAGCACATGGCGTTGCTCTTATCATTTTATATGTTTATGCTAATTCATTTACAACACTTATCTTACATATTGTTAAAACATGATACCTCACACTCCTACGATAACGCTTTAGTAAATTAACACTTAAGTACAATAAACTTACTAGCTATTCTTATAATTACAAAACACCACTAATTACAAGCTAAACACTACAATGAATAATTAACACTAACACGAAGAATTGGAAACAAAAAAAAAGAAATCATCACACGCCGGAAAAGCCGCTTCGCAAAAAACAAAGGAAGCTCGCGAAGCTCAGAAAAAAGCCCTGGCCGATTCTGAAGAAAGAGCGAAAAAGGCCGAAGAAAAACCCACCAGGGCGGCGAAAAAAGAACCGACCGTCGCTGTGGAACCTCCCGTCAAGGCACCTGCCAAAGAAAACCCGAAATCCGATTCGGAGGGCTTAAACACGACCCAATGGCTAACTCTCGGCAGCATCGTCGTCGGGCTTATTGGGATTTACTACAAGTGCGAAGAACTAAAGGCCGCGTTTAAAACAATGGGACCAAAAGCCGTGTCCCTCGACAACGGCGGCGCAAACTCTCCCCCCCCCCCCAGCCGCCGCAAACACCCCGCCGGGAGACTGCTGCCCCGGTGCAACGGCTTTTGGGCGCAGAGGCTGCCGGCAGGTGGAATAAAGTGGTCCCATTTCAACTTTTTGCACGCCCTGAAATACTATGTCCAACAACAAGCTTGTCAAAACCATTCTCGACGCGGCGACATTGACCGCGTTCTCGGCCGGCATCGGCTGAGTCTTAAAAAAACTTGCAAGAGCAAATTTCACATCGGAGCCTAGCGCCAGCCCAATGAACTACACCCGGTTCACAGCTGTCATGGCCGGCAGCATTGCGCTGAAACAGTACCTTACGGATCCTCCCCGACAACATTTAAAGAGTTGTCTGCGGCGCAAACCCAAATTTAAAAAAAATATGCCCAGCTATATATCCATGGCCTTGCAGCCCTCCGTTGCCGATTCAGTTCCACCGCAAGCCGCCGAGACCAAGTAGCAAGACCCCTCTCCCCAAGCCGTCGCTAACCTGGCCGCCGAGCAGGGGGATCTGTCCCCTTTTCCTCCGCACGAAGTGCCGTCTGCGACAGCTGGGGGGGAGGGGGGTTGTCCCCCTGCAATCAAATGGCTGGCGCAAAACGGCCAAACAAGCAATTATCGCATTGGCCTTATTGAAACTTTATTGGGACTTTTCGCGGAAATTTTTACATGCAATTGATTATTTTTTTCCCAAAAAAGCCCTGGGAAGAAATGGAGCAAGCAAAAGAGGAAATGATCGAGGCCATCACAAAAAACGACATCGATAAGTTCAAGTTTGAAAATAAGTATAATGTTCTCGTTGGGAAGAAAGCCTCTCTTCTCGCCAAAGCAATCATGATCGATGGCGCAAAAAAAATCCAACTCAAGAACCTGAATTGAAAACAAAAATTTTCTGTGAATATGGCTAGCATCGCAATCATGGTTGGCGGGGCCGTTCTCAACGCCGCGACCTTCATTGGCGGCAATTATCTCGCGAGGGCGCTCGGCGGGGATAACAGCCAAGCCGTGCTGGACGAAAAAAAGTGCCACGACAAAGTTCTCGAGGCCTACCGGGCGGCCTACAACAAGTACTCCCGCGAACGCACCCAGCTCCTCGACTGGATCGAGACGAATGCTGAGATTCACGCGCAGGCCAAGCAGAATTTCACCAACACCGACTACGCTTTCAAGCTCTACAACGAGGCCCATCCCGACAAACAGATGGCGCCGCTCAAAGAACCAAAGTTTTCCGCGCCACAAAGGTCGGCACTCTCTAACACTGAACAAGAAAACTACGCATAAACAAACCCGAGAAAACACGCAACAACAATACATAAGTTTACAAGTATTTAATACGACAATTACTCTAAAAATATCATGCTTAAAATAAGATTAGTAATGATAATACAGTAAGCTAAATAATTATTTACAAGAATATACCTTAACAAACAAAAAATAAAAACGCGTTTTAGCAGTTTAGTTCAGTTCAGTTCACCCTGCGTCTGAAGTCCTTATCCTTGTTCTTGACCCCAACAACGTTGCATTAACATTTGACACACACCACGAACCAAACTCCCGTTATCACTTCCACTTTTAACTTACTTTTTCTGATTACGTCTTCACGCAGTCCGGTATTCTTCAACTTGTCTTCTCCGGTTTACTCCAGCTGTCCGGTTTCCAACGGCCTACTTCGACAGAACTTTTACTGTTGTCCTTCGATTGTTTCGACCAGCCTTTTAGCACTCGTGTTCCCCGCAAATGGCTCTTTGTCGTGTATTTAGGAATGGCTTACTGATGGCTTCTCAGTAATGAAAATGTGCTTGGATCCGGACGTGTTCCTGCTACTTTCTAATCTCACTCGCAACTACACTTCAACGTGACCTTCTTTCAAACACAGAAAAAAACTTCTCCCACGTTTCAACCCCAAAACCTTAAATATGCAAACGCAAGGTGTAAAATGAGAGAAAGGGAAAGAAAACTATTGGATAAAGATTGATTACAAAACAGGTTACACCATAAAAGAATACAGGTTACGTAATAGGTGCTACCGGAATAAATACAATTTCATAAGCTGATCCTATGGGGCATAAGTAATGATAATATAACACCTTAACAAATTCAATACTAAAAACTAAACTTTCCATGACAGGGACCCTTGCAATTGGCTACGCCGCGTTTCGTTTTTTGTGAGTCGAAGCCCCGCACGGAGACCATTTAAAAATATGTGGTGTTAGTATATCACGATGGACCCAAGTGAAGTGAAGGCGTTTCATGCGTTTCTCAAGAAAGAACTTACGGAATATGCCGAGGGTTTTTTGGCAGTGGCGTTAAGAATGGTCGGCTCAAAGTCTACAATGGACATATACGACCTTGCGTCCCAAAAACTCGAATAGGCATCAGGTCACATAATTCAAAAGAAAATTGACGAAGCGGTTGATGCCATTTTTTCGCACCTAAAAACCAAAGGAATGCTGGTGGACGAAAAAAATAAACGTCCGATGCGCGGCGTGAGCGCGATTTTGAGCGGATAAGAGAGGCAAAAAGGAAAGGCATTGCTTATCATACTTTCCTTGGCTAAAGGGGGCAAGCCTCCTCCCCCCAGCCGTCGCAGACCCCCCGTCGGAACATTGAACACTTGTCCTTTTTCATATATGGACGCCAAACTTGTCAAAACCTACTACAACTCCGGCGGCTACTGGAAAGGCCTCGCCGCGATAAAAAAAAATTGGCTGAAGCGGCCAAGGTCCCTGAAGACGCCGCAAAAAAGTGGCTGGCGAAGCAGGCGCTTTGGCAGATTTACCTTGCCCCGCTGCAGTACGTTCCTCGGCCGAAATTTGACGTTCCCACTCCCAACAAGGTGCACCAAGCTGACCTTCTTTTTTGCCGCATGACAAGCTACCGCGCGGTCGCAAAGTTTTCAAATACACTCTGACCGTCGCTGAAGTGGCCAGCCGCTACAAAGAGGCCGAACCCTTGACCTCAAAAAACTCTGATGAGGTCGCGCAAGCTTTTCAGAAAATTGACAGGCGCAGCCTTCTAACATGGCCCGAAATGCTTCAGTTCGATCCCGGGCGCGAGTTCATGGGCGCTGTTTCCAAAGAGATGGAAAAACACAAAACTTACATTCGACGCGGGCAACCAGAGCTTTACCGCAACCAGGCCATCGTTGAACGGTTCAACCGCACCCTGGCCGAGCGCCTTTTCGGCCACCACTACGCCATGCTGATGCCTGAAGGAAAACGGTCCACCGCTTGGGTGAAACGGCTGCCTGATGTCATTTCGGCGATCAACAACGAAAAAAAAAAGCCTTACCGGCAAAAACCCGCCGACGCCATCAAAGCAAAGTCTGGTTTTGCAAAACCTTCGTCGACCTACCAGAGGCCTGTGAGGATGAAAGAAAAAAAAAACTCCCCTTCACCGTCCGCGTTCGCTATCTTTACCCGCCCGGGGAGCTGGAGGGCGGCACAAAAATAGCAACCGATCCAGTCTGGTCTTTGAAATTTTTAAACATTGAAAAAATGGTCCAAAAACCCGGCACGCCGGTCATGTTTCGTGCGCGAAGAACTGCTGGTTATCCCGCCAGACACTCAGCTGCCCCCTCAGCGATTGGCGCCCCATTGAAGAAAAAGGTTCATTACCGAAATGGCGCACCCGGGTTTCTACGTCGCGCACCACTATTTCCTCGACTCGGTCGATGGCGTCGGCCGTTGCCACAAGGTCGGCCGAAAAAAAGACCTTACAAAAAAATTAACGCACCGGGCGTACAAAACCTGTTTTGACGGTCCTTTTAAATACGTTTTGACCGTTGAAACCACCGATGCCGACACGGCCGGGCGCATTGAAAACCTTTTTTCTCAAAAACCTTCGGACTGCCGCCTTTTGCGGCCAATTGGCAGCAAATGCGAACTCATGAAAATGACGTTCCAGGCGATTCTCAAGTCCGTAAAAATAATTTTAAGCAAACATTTTCCTGGGATTAAAGTCAACACCAGCCCTGATTATTTCGAAGACGAGCGCTATGAAAGCAATGACGAAGATTAATGTCTGCGACGGCTGGGGGAAAGGGGGCTTGCCCTTCCGCCCGCGGCAGGCAGGTTTGCGGTTGAGGGGTTTGGGGGCTTTCTCCTCAACCGCAAACTCTGTTTACCATCAGGCCTAGAATAATTCTAATATATTTTTTTCCAGATCTTCGTCCGTTAATGCTGGGGGAGGGTTATAACCGTAAGCTCTTGTGATCAACCTGTCGTCTGCAATCCACCTTTTTGTGTCGATTGGCGACAGCGACGTTTTGCTGACAGTTACTCCATAAATTTCATGTTTTTCGCTTCGGAGAAAGTTCATGCTGTCCGTTTTTTTTTTTTTTTTGTAGAAGAGAGTCTCTTTGTAGGTTGCGTACCGAATGTTTTTTTTCAATTATGCCCGTTTTCACCCCTTTGCCTTTTTTTGGTTACAATGTCGTCAGCCAGGAGAATGGAGTACATTTTGGACCTCAAACAAAACGTTTCTGCTATTGACACACCCTTTGTTTCATCTTTCATTTCTCCCAAAACTTTCCGTTTTTTTTTCTGAATGAAGCGGGTGGTCTTGGGGGTAATCACTCGTGTCGTAGAGTTCCGGATTTTGTCCCATGTCCGCGTAAACGTCTTTTGTCGCGATTTCCAACAGGAAACTGTCCGTGTCCGTGTAAAGAAGACTGCACCCCGCGCCGTACTTTTTTTTTTAAGAAATTGTAGTAAAAGTCGTACATCAGGATTTTGCTGTTTTCCAGGATCGTCCTGCCCGTGTAAACCGGTTTGTTTAGCAACAAATGGCTTTTGTGCATCTGGATGCCGGCCAGGTCGTTCGTGAACTCTTTTTTCCCTGCATAAAGCGGACTGGCGATCAACTTGTCGATTTTGGTTTGCTTACTTGGGCGAAGAAGCTTGATGTCCGTCCTGTTGCGCAAATTTTTCATTGTTTTTCCAAACACTGAATTGTTCATCAATTTGTAGAAATTTTGTTCAAATTTTATTTTTGTTTTGGAACGAAACTCGGTGTTGTAAAGGATGTATTTTTTCATCCAGCACTCTTGCTCAAACTCGAGAACCCTGTGCACTTTTTTCACTTTCATTCCCAAAGAAAGATATAGCTAAAGGTTGCAGTAATGCACCACGTATTTTTCTTTGTCCAGCAACGTACATCAGCATCAGTTTGGCCGTTTCGGAGCTGAAGCCCAGCTCGGCCAGCAGCTTTTGCTGATAAGGTGAAAACCACTCTTTTTGCACCTTTCTTTTTTTCCGGTGTGAAAGTGTAATCGTTGTGCTCCTCGTGCCATTCTGCCGGGTACTCCAGGTCAATTTCTAAAATGTAACCTTTTTTGACGTTGGGGCCAATGCTCATAATGACATCTTCCCCCAAAATCTTGTCGCTCCATTTAAAATTTCTTATTGGTAACGGTTTGCACATTGCCCAGCCGTAAAGATTGTTTGCGTCGAGGTAAAGTATGTGGTAGGGGGGTTTTTCGGGATCGTAACCAGGCGAGAAGGGATTGTTTCCTTTGGCGTGCCTTTTGCTTGTCATCGAAATCCCCCCCCCCTGATTCCCCGTTAAACGAAAAGGTACATTTCGTAATCCGTCAACAATTCCAGCTCAGCCCCGGTGTGCTTGAACAAAGCGTCCCACGACAGCCCTGGGGCTGTGTAATAATTTGCAGGGTCCAGTTTGTAGTTTCGCATAAAGACCTGCCTGAAATTTTCGAAAACGTCGGCCAACAGCGCCACGTCCGTTTCCAGACAGACAGACATGTTTTTATTTGGAGTCTTATACAATATGTACATCGACTACGACTTCCAAATAACTAAAAGATACAAACAACAAAAATTCTTACTTAGTTAGTTATTAATTAAGTTGTTAATTGATTAAGTCCCGTCTTCCCCTGTCCTTTTTTCAAAGCATTCGGATATATGTTTTGCTATTAGCTTTTGTATTTTAGCATTTCCGCTAGGGGGGTTTATTAGAAACATGAATATTTTGTTAGGTGACATTCTGCTTATTTTTATTCCACATTCATTTTCCAAATAATTAAGTAACGAACGTCTTTTTTCCTGGTAAGCAGGGCATATATTTAGAAAATGGTATTCGTCCTCCATTTCTGTTTTGCAAATTGAGCAAATTCTTTCTGCAGGTTTCTTGAATGGTCTCGAATAACGTCCTGTCTCTATGGCTAATTTGTGGTTGCTAAGTCGCAGTTTTGTTAGAGCTATTCTGTGTCGTATATTGGTGACCTGATGTAGGTAGTCTTCACATTTGTAATTGTCTATCGTTTTGAATAACCGGTAGGTTCTCATTTTGTTGTTTTGGTTAGCATCTTTTCTGATGTCGTTATTTATTTCACTTAGCCATCTTTGTAGTTCGATATCCTTAAGTCGTTGCCTGATCATGTTTAGAGTTCCTATGTCTACATAGTGTGCTTTCATCCAGAGTTCTCCTAATCCTATCTGTTCCAACAAGTTTTTGATTTTTTTGCTCCAGAAAGCCTTATTTCCATTCCATTTAATATCATTGTATGCTATTTGGGATAATTTATTTTCATTTTTGGTTAAGGTTAACCAGAACTTAAAGTTCCTACATTGGGCTTCAATTATCATTGGGAACCTTCCTGTCTCAGCCCTGCACGCATTGTTATTGCAGTATTTATTGACTCCCAGCAACCACTTTAGGAATTTATTTTGGACTAATTCTGCTGGATCCTTTTCTAATTTCCTATTGCAATCAATCCCCCACACTTCACTCGCATAAAAGAGTATGGGAGATGTCAGTGCATCAAATAACTTCATCATTAATTTTATATTTTCTCTGAAGTGGTCTCCCATCTCTTTTCGTAATTTATAGAGTGCTTTAAGTGCAACTTTCTTCAACTCTTGCCTAGCGAGATTAAAGTTTCCAAAAGGACTCGTTATGAGTCCAAGATATTTATAGGATTTGACATTTTCCAGTTCATCAGTCCCGTATCTGAACAAGTAATTGTTTAAAGACTTACCACAGTTATTAAAAATCATAATTTTCGTCTTGTCTAAATTTACACTTAAATCGGCATTTTTGCAAAAAGATTCCAGCTTATTAAGGGTTATTTGAAGGCCTCTTGCTGATCTAGAGAAGATCACTAGGTCGTCCGTTTCCATGTAAACATCGTGGTAGTCCCCCAAATTTTGGCAGCCAAAAGCTTTCCAGACCATGTTCCCATTCTTTTTCGTCAATCCCTTTGCCCGCCAAGGCGCTGTAAAATTTTTCCTTTGGCGGAAACCGCTTTTCCCCAAACTTTTCAAACCAGTTCATGTACTCGTAGGGGTAAACGCCTTTTTTGATTAAAAGATCAAAAGGGCCGCCCAGCCTTTCCGCCAATTCCTTGGTTTTGGCAAGCTTTTCTTTTGGCGTTGTTTCAACCAGCCCGCCCAATGAGAAAGAAATGTATTTCCCCGAGTTGGAAGCAATGCAGTTCAATTTTTTTTCTTTGTCCGTGTTGGTCATTGCCTGCATAACAATGTGCGCATCATAACCTTTCAAATTATGAAATATTACAGGTATTTTCAAAGTTTTGACATTCAGACGTAGTGTTTTGTTGCATTCCCAATGCGCCGCGCCCCGGAGCTGCCCTGAACTGTGGCAGTGGTCTTTTACAGCGTTTTTCCTCAGCAAAGGCTTTTCGCAGACAATGCACTCTTCCTGAAAAGGTTCGGCCACTTGCTCTTTTTTGTTACAAGGCCCCTGAAGTTTTGCGTAAACCTCCACAAGACTTCCGTTTTCTTTTTTGTGGCTCAAACTACACATTGAATACTTCCAGCGGCAAAGTTTGTGGGCCTGGCCTTGATAAAACCCCGTATTCACGCACCACACGCCCGCCGAGTCCAAATACTCGGGTATGACCAGGCTTTTATCACAGATCCAACAATTGGTATTTTCTTTGAAACTTTTTATTTCCTCAGGCCCCATCACAATTTGAGCCTGCGTTTCCAGTTCTTGGCAAATTTTAACCTTTTCGGTCTGGACGGATTTCAAAAACTCTTCAGCGGCGGAGGCATTCCCGTCTGCCCCCTGCAGGTACTTTTTGGACCAACTTTTGCCATCTGAACGGACAACGATGTAAGAAAAGCCGCAAGCAACATGCTTTGGAAATTTTCCATCTTTTTTGTTCGATTTTTCGGATCGGCGGGCAAGTTTTCAATTATTGACTCAAAGTCGGCGTAAATGACGTACGGCGCTTTTTGCTGGTTTTGGTAATTTTCGAATTTCAGAATGTTTTTACCTTTTTTCCCGCATGTCGATACGGGTTGGGCGACCGTTGGCACCGTTGCAGTAATCCTGGTGATTTTTCAGCGCACGTTGTCCCTATTTTGCACGTTGATTATTGCTTGTTTGGCGGCCAACTCCTGTGGCAATGGAATGGATGAACTGTCTGCCACAGGGGTGTAAACCACCGTGTTAACGTAGCTCGATTCTACCGAGTCAACCGTCCAACCTGAACCTTCCGCGTCCCATGCTTCAATTTCACTTTTTATTTTGTCCATTGTTTTTCTGTATTTTTTTACAATTTCTGACCTTGCCGTTGTTTTTGTTGCAATGAACGGTTCACCTTTGAAGAAATGGGTCATTTTTTCGAACTGCCTTTCGCCATTGGGACCTTTTTGTTCTTTTTCTTTTTCAAAATTAATTTCTTTGTCAAAACTTATCTTGAGACTGCCATACCTCCTCGTTTCATTCATAACCACGTCGACGGCATTTTTTTCGTCCATTTTTATGTGTTTGGCGAGATCGCGGTTTTCGGGGTTTTTTGGTTTGCAAAATTGCGCTTCGTGTTAAGAGCCCCCTGAAAATGGTTTCCAGTGACCTGGTAACGGTCGAGCTGAAAACGTTAGATCACTACTATCGGCTCAAGACCTGCAGCTTCTGCGACTGCAGATAAATAAAGCGGTGTTGGCCATGGTACCCCCCTTCCCCCGCCCCTTTCTCTAATAGGGGGTGCGCGCGGGCCCATGGCAGACACACGTATGAGTGGGGGGTACGGGCAAACCGAACGAGCCCATGCCCGGATAGGTTTTGTCACCTTTTTATGAAACATTTCCAAGGTTTACAAGCGATGCATAGGGGGGTGGAAAGGGGAAAATGACAGCCTCTTCTTTATCACCGAGTTTGCGCATGGGTGACAGAGGTGGGCCAGTACCCCCCACTCATACGTGTGTGATAGGGCTTTTGTTCACGAATAAAACACTGATTTCGGGCCGATTTCTGTAATGGAGCGAAGCTGCGCCGCGTCGATCTTAAAAGCAAATCGTCACCACTTGTTCCAGTTCTCGGCCGTTTCTGTTCATACTAGGCCTTAGTATTTTTCATGTCGACATGATAAGCTATCCGGTGTAGTGCAGACATGGCCTAAATTTAATAGCAACAGTGCATTGCGTTGCGTAGTTTACAAGGTATTACGTAGTTTAGAGAATATTGCGTATATATACTAGTAATGCAACCATTTCGAATGGCGTACCATAGAACATCCCAAGAGTCACTTGTATTTTCTTCGTTTACACGCGAGCCTTAATATGTCTGTGAGTATAAAAACTGTATACAAGTCACAAGTAGCATATCCCATGGTATATCACAAGAAAGCATTACTCAACTTATTTATACCATGTCATAGTGTTAGAATACTTTGTACATTGTTTGTACTAGAACCGCTATGAAGAAAAATAATAAACAAAATACAAAGAAGAATGTCATAGAAAATAGACAGCCCGACTACACAATCAATGCCGGTGGCGCACGATGGGAGTGTTCGCGATCGGCGGAATACTAACGAACATTCAACGGCTCTTACATGCATACTGTTTGGCTGTATTTTCTCTGGTATGGTATAAACGCACTTTACAATGTTTGGTATATTAATGGCGAGACTGGCACAAATTTGAACGAAAGGCTCACTGAACACAAATGACCGGCGAGAAATGGTGACATGAACAATAACATTGCTGTACATCATTCACAGATAATACAAACCACAGAATCGACTGGGACTTTACGGAATGCATTACTTACAGTACTAACTCCTTTCAATGAACCGCACTTAGAACAGCCACCACTGAGCCGTTGCCAACTACTTACCGCACCTTACAAAGGACTTAATTACGACAGTATCAATAGCCAAACCGACTAATTTTACTAACAATACCGGCGCACGGGCATTTGACTAAAAAAAGACGAATAGTAACGCACCAATCACTGTTTATATTACAGACTTCATAGCCAATTACAGGCGACGAATAAACATCACGACTAAGGTGACCAATCACATCAACGATCGGAATATTTCTAACGTCTTCCGACCGCCGTTGCACAAATAAAGCGACTGTGATAATGACTCGATTGTAGTTCACGTAGTTTAAGAGCACACACTATTGATTACAATGAGATGCCGAAGCCAGAGGCTCATATGGATGGCCGTAAAAGGTAGTTTTGGGATCCGTCGCGTTACTCAAATCGCTTTAAACCGCATTTTCACATTTTCACTGTAATTTTACAGAATTATAGAAATGTATCTTCTGTAAAGCTTAAAATGCGTTAAATGAATTATCTATCTTATCTACATTGTCTTATCTTAATTAGTGCGTAAGTGAGGGTTCTACAGAAAAAAAAAACAGTCCAGGCTTCGCTTATTGAATTGACAAATGCAGATACGGTTACAGACAACCGTCGATTTCTTTGTTTTTTGTTTGTTTGTTTTTCTTTTTTTTTGCATTTACATTTTACGCATGTATTTCATTCAGCTGGTTATGAGTGCCATCTCTGTTTTGCGATTGGCTTCCGCTAGCATTACCCAGGTGCAATTTCCTCTTAGTCATCAGAACCACCTGCGTTTTCATCTTGCTATTTAATGTTATGTACAACCACGGGTTAATGGCGCTGTTGGCATGGCCAAGCCAATAAGCCAGGTACATGACGATTGGCTTTACTGAAACCTGCCATGCGGTAAATGTGAGAAAAAGATGATACACCTGTGCGGGGAGCCAGCAAAGAGCAAACACAGTGAAAATGATGATGAGGTTTCGAACCACCTTTCGCTTGGTAATTTCGTGCTGTCGCTGCCGATGATTTTGTATCGTTTCATCCCCAGGCGTCGAATGGACCCACAGCGCATGCGCCGTCTTGCCGTACAAAATTGATGTAATGCACAGGGGAAAGAAATAAGTAATGAGGAAAACACAGAGAAAAATACCGCGGATGGCTGCCAAATCATTTTCTCCCCAGATTTCAAAGTCTAAACTGCAAGTTGAATTTGATGCATCAATATGGTGAGTGACCAGAATTATAGACATGAAAAGTATTGACATGATCCAGATCAGTGGTGTGAGGGTTTTAGCATTTCCAAATCACACTTGTAGATAGGCATTTGCCGATTGTGCTAGTAAAAGTGGCATATTATGCTAGTGGCAGTGCTCGTTTTTTGCCCAAATTATGCTCAAATTATGCTACTTTTTTAAAAAAATTATTCTGTGCACAAACTTCACAACTCACAAGACAAGTTTGAAAATGCATTTTATTAACCCTGGCCAGACGTTCTGGGCCCGGTTGTTCAAAACCTGGGTAACTTTATCCGGTGGTTGGGCCTATACGGCGAATAAATCTGCTATCCAGCGAACAAAAGTAGGTTGCACAAAGCCTGGATAGTGTCCGGTTCCGTTTCATCGAATTCCCGCGGTATCTCAACACAAGTAAAAAAAAAATCGAAAAATAGGAGTGGAAGCAACTGTTAATAGTAATCTATCGTTTTTAGTAGCTGAGATCTTCGTTTTCTTTAATTATTCTAAAATTGTGCTATTAAGACAAGAAAATATACGGATTATGCTAGCAGTGCTACTTTTGGAAAAAGGGCAAAAATTATGCTCAATTCCTCAGATTATGCCAAAAATTATGCTAGCACAATCGGCAAGAGCCTACTTGTAGACGGAAGGGATGTACAACTGCGTAAAATCTGTCGACTGCAATGAAGGATAGGCAGAGAATGGATGCCATGGGTGTAACCCACGCAATGAATGCTACACTTCTGCAGGTGATTTCGCCCAGTGCTCCTTCAATTAACCACTTGCCCTCAGTGTAAAAGACGGCAATGGACCAAGTCACCGCAACTAACGTCACCAGTAAATCAGCCACGGCCATATTGACGAACATAAAGCTGGTTAGTGATCGTACCTCGATCTTTTTCCACACAACGTAGATTAGAAGCGTGTTTCCAAACAATGATGCTAGGATGACTAAGGCGTACAATGTGGTAAAAACCTTTAGTTCTTCTGTGGTCTGCATCTCTTATCTGTTGAAAAAAAAAACACAAATAAAGGGGTTAGTCTGCGGTCTCACAATTTAATAGTTACGCTGGATAAGAAATGATAAATAACGTGCCTGGTAGTTTCTTATGGCCATTCCATATCCTACTCATTACTACCTACTTTTACTCATTACTACCCACTAGTAGACGTAGTAGTAGTAGTAGTAACTACTACTACTACTGCTGCTACTACTACTACTACTACTACTACTACTACTACTACTACTACTACTACTACTACTACTACTACTACTACTACTACTACTACTACTACTACTACTACTACTACTTCCACCGCTACTACTACAAGTACTACTTCCACCGTTACTTCTAATACTACTTCTACTACTACTACTACTACTACTACTACTACTACTACTACTACTACTACTACTACTACTACTACTACTACTACTAAGGGTGACTAGACCATGACCTAGCCTTCACCCAACCAAAAGAGCAGGAGCCGGAATTTTTAATCCCTTAGCGCTTCCTTTGAATTTGTATGCGATAAGTGTGTAGGTTTACAGATAGAGGTAAAGCAGCTAAGGCCAGCGGCCTACGAACATTCACTGTGATGCAGGCGATGAGCATGCAGTTAACACGATCTCTTTCACCCACACCCCGGGGCTGTATTCACAAAATCCTACCTAATATGTGTTTTTAGATACAACTTAAAAGAAAAATTACGACCTTTTTAAGATAAGTCCTTCTTGCTCTTCACGAATGTTGTCTTATCCACATCATGAGAAAGGCGTAACTTAGACGTCTCCCAACTTCACCGATCTCACGAAAATATGGATAGGTACCCACAGTTCAGTCAAGTTTACTCAAAGTCTCGCACATAATATATAGATCATTAAAACTCCAAATTTGAATAATCGCGCTGATCATGAGTATCTCAATCATGGTATCAACAACGTCGGAATTTATTCTTAATGCATCGCGAACGAACTTGTAGGCTGACTTAAGCCATAAACTGAAAGCTTGCTAAAGCATAAAATCGTAGCTAGGGCCACGCACATTTCCAATTCACCGGGAACAGGTTGTAACCGACGTGTGGATTTGTACAAATTTTCTTAATAAATTCGGTTCGTTCACAAATTCCTCCCGGGGATCGGGAAACGATGTTGCTTCAGCAGATTTTCATTTCACAACTCCAGGAAATTGCAACGGTTACGGAATACGCGTTGACGCCATAGAACTTGGACGCAAAACAATATGGCTGCCCCCATCTGCCTTTCATCATCACCATCATTATCATCATTAACTTTCCTTAAACTCGAATTTGAGAGCAGCTTTACAAGCTAGTGTCTTCGAGAAAGCTAACATATATAATTATGAAATATCAATAAATCCCACCATTGAATGATGCATATGAAAGAAATCATATGTGAACTGCAGATATGAAATCAAATGAAGAATGACCGTCGCAGTTGTGATCGCAATTTTTACAACTGCGTAAACAAAGAGAAAATCATGATTTAAACGGATGCCTTTGCTTAGGACGCGTTAGTGAATCCGGCTCCTGCTAAGAAGTCCGGTGCACTCACAAGTGATCTAACTAGGCGTCGGTTTGCAGCTACTACGGAGCTTAAGCAACGACGACGACGACGGCAACGAAAACATCATTTCAAAATATAACTTCTCGTTTTTGTAACTCTTTTGCGATTATTCCAATTTGTTTAACATGAAAACTGCTGGCGAGCTGTAAATCTCATAAACCGTGTATATATCATGTAAATAGTTGCATCAAACAATTTGTCTAGAGACGTAAAAACATGTAAATGGAATGACAGAAGACATATTACCATAGACCTGGAAAATCCTGTAAATGACAAAATTAAGAGAATAATTATAAGTGTTACCCAGTAAGATCTCATGTAAATGATGACGCTGTCAACATCATGTAAATTACAAATAGGGGCCTGTAAAAGCCCTGTCAATATCATGTAAATTACAAATGGGGGCCTGTTAAAACCCTGTCAATATCATGTAAATAGCAAATGGAGGCCTGTTGAAACCCTGTCCGTTGGCTCACCAGGCTCGGTTAACTAATCTGGGTGCCAAACCAACACGATTTTCCGTGCATGTTCATCTGTGTTGCTGAAACTCACGAGCAGTTGTTTTTAAACTAAATTCTATTGAGAAATGGTCGAATCCTGAGATTTTTTGTCTGTTGGAAAGTCTTCTGTCTCCCCAGAGGTAAGCTATAGTAGAGCTTTTAAAGACCATCGATCGATGTAATATAAATTTGATGCGACTTTAAACGTTAGACGTAGGTATCCAATTCGTTGACTCATGCTCGTATCCCGTCATATTTTGAGCTTCTATAAGTGATTCTTATCGTGGATTCCAGTTTTAATTTCCAGCCACAATGTGCGCAACACAGCGAGACAAGCTTGCGACTGCGAGCCACAGTGAACCAGCTTTCGTACGCCTAAATCGATTCTAAAGTTGGGTAAGGGTTAGTTTTGGCTATATTTATAAAGCTATTTATTATCGCTCGACGGGTGGAATTTTAGCAGTTCAGGTGCCCCACTAGGGGGTGGGGTGGGGTGGGGGTGGGCGATTGGGAGGTTTATCAACATTTGAAATGACATGAAGGGGAAGTGGGGGGGGGGGGGTCGAAAATTTAATTGATAAATGTCCCCGCCTTTTGCGCTCGCTCAAATCTTCGCACCTTTGGCGCTCGCTTGGATTATGCGCTCCATTAAATCTCCAGCGAGCCTCTCCCTACAACTTGGAATCTATGCCGCAGGTTAGTACTCCTGTTGTGTTTTTTATATGACATATGGTGATTTGTCTCTGTGACTACGAGTCATGTTTGTTACTTGTCTTAGTTTTCCAATTTCTACGAGGAACGCCGAAGAAACATTCGCCGGCATCGTTCTTTGTTTTCTTACCTTTTGTTGTTTTCATGCTGTTTCGACTAAAAAACGCTCGTCTTTTTTCCAAATCATATTTTCGATCCAATATTTCATTTTCGATCCTAGAACTCTTCGCTTTCCCTGCTGTCGTTCATTTTTTGGGCAAAGAATTGGTTGAAGAAAAGCCAAGCGAAGTCCCGACGGTTTATATACTCGGCTTCGCTTTGTTGACATTATTGGAAACTTGCAAAGAGTAATCGAGAACTCATTGCCAAAAGTAAACGCGATTTTTAACAGCTGCAGCATAGGAAATGCCAGCAATATGTTGTTCCTAAAAAGCAATTCTCGTTGTTAGTTAAAAAATCGCAGATTATCAAGGCTATTGCAATAAAAACTCCTTTGTTCAATGTTTACAGCTGAAAAATGTTTTTCATAATTTTAGCGGTAATGCACAGAAAGCGTTCTCTGAGCTCACTTTGCTTAATGTTTGATCAAACATTGCTTGGCCGATATATTAGCCATTAGATTTTTTGTGATTAATTGTTCTAGGACGGAATGCGTCCCATACGTGACGTACCAACCGGGCTCACTTTTCATGTCAGCGGCTGTCATTCGAAGTGCATTCCGACTGTGAATGCACCTATCAATGTTTAGACGGAGAGGGGGGGGGGGGGGGTACGGGCAAAGGTGCGTCATTTGAATTTTCTTGCAATTTTTTGGTCAAATTCCCGACCCTTGGGACTGGAAATAGTCTAACAATCCTTTATAATATTTGAACTTTAATTAGTACAAGTGGTCAAATTCCCCAGAATGGGGACAACAGAAAACACAAAATTTACAAGAAAAATAGGAACATTTCATACACATTTTATGCGATCTTAGTGCAGAAAATGTGATGAAATTTACAGTCTTTTTACAGAGTTACAAAATCTCAGTGAATGCGCTCATTTACAGAGTTCGTAATTTACAAAGAAAACATAGACATTTTACAGATATTTAACTAACTTTGGTGAAGTCTGTAAACGGGTCAAGTTTTCCAGTGGTAATCAAATCCTCGCCAGATACCAACTTCGATGCCTAAAGCAGGGAGATAGACCACTGGAAGAATTCGTCACCTAAGCGCGGCTATTAGTAGAAGATGGCGGACACGATCTCGCCGTTAAAGAAAATACCCTCAGAGAATAGTAATGGTGCCATGGCCGACGGTCCTGTTTCTACCAGCTCCGATAGCAGTTCCTTCGAGAAGACAACTGTCGAATTGTATTCGATTAAACGTGATTGCCCTGAGCTAGAACATCTTCTGCTTGAAGGTGAACGTCTGATTTGGACTAGTGACTTGGAAACCTTAAAGAAATTTGTGGAAGAAACTATTCAGCTACACGGGAAATGGTCGTCAGCCGGCGGAACAACGAAGACCTTTAAAAGTGACAATAATAGATTGACGATAACATGGTATCGTGGAAAGCAATCAACTCTTTAGTTACTTTTCAAGGGAAGGACGGCCCTTTATTGAAGGAGCATTTAGTCAACTTGTTTCAGCGCAACGAAGCTCAGAAGCCAATTGACGCTGCCGTTTTACTTGTTTTACAAATTCAACCGAGTTGGAATCAGGCGGCCAAGGACCCGAAGTTACCTATAACGACAAACAACAGGTAACGGCTGCTGGGGAAGGCAGTGGATTAAATAATTGTGGGTGTAAGGGACCGAGTCGAGGATTGCTTGCTGAAATGGAGGGTATTAAGCTGGAATTGGTGATTCTACAGAAGCAGGTCGAAGCTAACACAAGATCATTGTCGAGCGACCGGCTAATGGAGGAAGCTGTTATCAACGAGGAGCTCCAGCCATTGGAATTAACGAGCCTCCGAAACGAGAATCGTGCCCTTAGACAGAGGCTAAGTGATCTTGAAAATGGTTACGAGTCTTTGAAGCGGGAGGCGAGAGCAATCCTTGATGAAAATAAAAGTTTGGTAACGGCCCTGCGGCTCCTAAATAACGAAATCGATAAAGGAAATAAACATTCAGTCCAAGAGACTAACAAAGATGATTTGCATACTGACGATCGGCCCTCTTGGGAGGTTAATGGCCCAACTTTAACAACAAACGATCGCTTCTCAGTTCTAAGCAATTGTGAAACCGTTGACGTGGAGAATGTGACAACTAATGCGACAACATTAACAACAAGCAATCGCTTGCCAGTTCTAAGTAACTGTGAAACCGTCGACAAAGAGAATGAGTCAACTAGTTCACAACCTAAGAGAGGTGGTAAATCTCGCGCTCAACCGGAATCGGTATTAATCATAGGAGACTCCTTAATCAAGAACATCGATCCTCAGAAGCTCACCAAGAAAACAGTCGACAAGCGCATGTACCCGGGTAAAACCAGCGACCAAATATGTCATGAGGTAGATA
>OX419344.1:9108121-9113121 GCA_948470475.1 Galaxea fascicularis | reverse complement strand
TGGTTACGGTGTGGCACTAAATTTTTCTCGTGGAAGCTAAATTTTGTGGGGGTGCTTTGCGGGGACTATGTTTTGAATTAATGAAGACTTAACATGTATACTTTCAGTAATTTGGCGAAAACAATTTTGTGTTAATTGCCATGACGAGCAGCCTTGCGAAGGCGCATTGTGAGTACCATGTATAATAACCTTTTTTGTTATACATTGTACTGGCGTCCTGTCGTTTCATTGGCCAGGTTACTCAGTTATATGCTAGCAGATTACTGGCTACTCTGGTTGATTGATGACACTTTCCTCGACCTTGATTATTCCGGATATATCACAAAAACCGAACCGAATAATTGTTTATTATTTTCTTGTGATGTTAGGAGAGCCCTCTTGTCATCCAGGATCAAGAGCCGTCAGTGTTCTGCTAATGAGTCCCCCGAGCAACCAAATATCAGCTCTACTTCAGCACATGAAATTAAAGTGAAGTTGACATTTCAGCCATGGATTCAGTGATTGAAACGGGGGATGAGGCAGAAAGAAGCTTGTGGATAGATGAAAAAGAATTGCAACACAAGAAGAGAGAAACAGTAAACAATGCCGTTGCAAAGCTTACTGAAGGTCGGTACAGCACTATTGCATCAACACTAAACACTTCATGGGATGATGTGTCAGTCACACAGCAAAAATATTACCTGCGAAAAATGAAGGAGGTTATTCAAGCAGCATTATCTGTTGTTGTTTCTGGGCAAGAAGAGTACATGTGGAACTGTTTGCGAGACGAAAGGGTAATTGCAGATGTAAGTGGGGAACCACCAGCGAAAAGAAAACGAATAGACACTGGCCTTGTACAAACGCTAATATCTGCCCATAACGACGCTGAAAACTGGCAAACTAAGCGCTAGATTCTTTCCCTTTTTGTAAATGACTTTAGCAAAACCGAGCTTCATGAAATGATCCCAGGCCTATCGAAATGGCGGATTGACCAAGCCTGTTGCCATGCCACTGACGTAGGCGAAGGCCAGCCCATTCATGATAAGCCTATTTTTCGCGCACGCCTAGACCCTGTGAAGACGGATCATTTCGTTGACTACATATCAAGACCTTGCTTCTTACAAGATGTTGCATATGGCACCCGAAAACTGAAACTAGACAGTGGTGGACACGCTGTAATACCTGCAGTGATAAGAACCCTAATACCGTCAAGGATTATTGCACAATATTAAGCTTACTGCAGAGAAATTGGATTTGATCCGGAAAGCAAACGCACTCTCTTTAGGACTTTAGAAGTCTGCTCCGCTTCAATGCAGAAGTCATTGCATGACCTCGACTATATTACCACCGACGGCGTGCGGACGGCGTCTTCACTTAAAGACATGGTCAGTACTCTATAGCCGTAACTTTCAACTGGGAAAAAGAAGTCAAACACCAACTCTCAGATGCAAAGAGATACCTTAAAGCCGACTTTAGGTTGCATGTGAGCAAGGATGAGAGGTGTGCAGACCATTGTACAATGTATGCACTGAGTGACCCCAATGATCCTCCATTTAAGAGCACGTGTAGTCATGTTCACGACATTCGCTGTGACGCCTGTTGTGGTATTGAGACGGTCATTAAACAGGTTGGCGCTGAAATAGAGGGTGCATTCAACGAAGATGGTGATTTTTTAACTAAACGAAAGCTTCAGTTTGAGTACGGTAAAGCACAAGAAGCCATATGCGCATGGAAAGCGCATAGTCTACGTGCTGTTAACCAAAATCTTGCCAAACAAGATGTGTTGAGTGCGGTTGACGGTGGTAGCTGCCTTATCGTCATGGACTGGGCCATGTAATTTTTGCCTCTGTACTACAGAGAACACATGAGGGATTTCTTTGGGAAGAGAGGTAAGAGCTGGCACGTGAGCTGTGTAATTGAGAAAGAGGAGGACAGCTATCCAGTGCAGTGTTTTTCTCATTTATTTGAAGAATGCAAACAAGACTGGTTTGCTGTAGCATCCATCCATCCTGGAGAATCTCTTAGAGATTCTTAGGAGAGAGAAACCATTCATTTGAGAAGTGTTTCTTCGCTCAGACAATGGCGCTCGCTATCACAACGCAGCCTTGTTGCTTGGTCTTCCAGCCATTGGTTCAAGAACTGGGATACGTATCCTTAGATACGATTTTTCAAAACCACAGGCAGGGAAAGACATATGTGACAGAAAAATAGCACCGATGAAAGCCCACATTAGACGATATGTGAACGAGAAGCTCGATGTGGCAACTGCTGCAAAAATGAAGGAAGCTCTTGAGTCTCATGGAGGTGTCAGAGGGAGCAGAGTAGCTGTTGCCGCTGATAACTTAGCTAATGAAACTGGTGGGACAAGCAAAATCAAAGGAATTAGTAAGCTCAACAATTTTGAGTATACAGAAGAGGGAATTCGCATTTGGAGTGCATACTAAATTGGTCACGGAAAACTGGTGTCGTATGAAGGAATGAAACCACAGGGAAGACTGGATTGAAGTTGTTACCTTTTGGGGCAATTCCCCAGGCCCAAGGCATTTTCAACACGAGGCCCGCTTATAAAGAGCGATCCGTCAAAAATCAGGTCTCTTTCTGCGAGACACCAGGCTGCGTGGTAACGTTTGAAAACGAAAACGAAGCACAAAATCATATGGACACTGGAGTTCATAAGCTTGTTTTGGAACGCGAAACACTTTACGACAGTGTGGGAAGAATAGGCGCAGCATGTTACCGAAATAGCTTCCGGGACGACTCTGAGTGCGCCAACTTCATTAATCCGAGCGCTTGGTACATGCAATGGAAATGAAGCTCCCACTTCGCAGGGTTGGGCACTAAAAGGTCATAAAACTGCTACTAAGACCTCCGAGAACGTTAAAGGTTTTTTGATTGCAAAATTCAATGAGGGCCTTAGTGGCCAGAAGGCAAATCCGTCAGAAGTCGCGAAGGAGATGCAGGAAGGTAAGGACTCGAATGGTTCACCTGTATTTTTGCCTGAGGACTGGAAAACTACACGGCAAATAAGTAGCTTTTTTCACGACTGTCAGCATTAAAGAAAAGCAGTCCTGTTGATGCAGTAACATTACGTGATGAAGAAAATGTCGATGAAGAGGATCTTAGGAGCTTGGAAGGTCGCTTAGAAGCAGAGAGTATACGGAAGGAAGTGTACAGTGCAGTGGATCTTCAACACCCAGTTTATTCTGAAGGCCACAATATTTGCTTGATGGCAAAAGAGAGAAAGCTTAAAAATCTCAAAGTTCTAGACCTAAAGAGCATCTGTACAAATCTTTCTTTGACGGCCACTGGAAACCAGCAAAGAAAAGTTACCTTCATAAACGCCATTGACGAGTTAGTTAATTCTTGTTGATGTAACAATTTGTTGTAAGACATCGACTATATCGTACCAGGGAAGCCTAGATGACTCAGTCAGAGCTAGACCAGTTAAGTGGTGACGTATTTTTTTTAAGATTGCTATTACTGCATTTTGGCATTGTATATAGTAGTTAAGAGTGTGTATTAAGGACACCTTAACAATCGTTACAAATTTATGTATAGAGCGATTTTCGTATAACCTTGAAATGAAAATGCACCATCACAAACAACGAAGGAACGGAAATAAAGCGGTTTGATTGGTTTATCGAACGGATACAAACGCTCGTGGCTTTTGGTTGGTTAAGCGAACGATCGGGTAAAAAAAGTTTATGCCCGAGAACTTTTAGAAATCAATAAGATACTTCGCTTTGATGTCATCCTCCAACACGATTGGCCAATCGAACAACGCTTTCTCACCTTTTATTGGTTTTTCTTTGGCGGGAAAACGAATAGTTCATGTTTTGATCTTTTATCCATTGGCTTATAAAAAAATGACGAACATTTACTGAAACAATTTCCAAGGTCATACGCAAATCGCTCCACTGAATATTTAGGCCAATTAAGGGGCGTATGGTTAACGAGGACCTTTTAACCCGTTTTCTATAACTTTTTCACTTAAATGAGGGTAACGCATGGCTTGTTATTAGAAGCGGGCACGACTGTTTTCCTTTTTTTTATTTTTTACTGACCATATATAGATCAAGGCAAAACTGTGGATAACGAAGAAATCACTAATTCCTGTTAAAAGGCCGCGGTTTGCTACGGCTGGTTCTATTGGTTGCGAGCAAACCAATCACCATCTGTGGAATTGAGCAGTGTGAACTTGGATATCCCTAGCTAGCTTATCCCACCAATTGATTTTTATGTTTTAGCTCAAAGCCATTAAATTCGTAACCTGCGTGCGTCAAAATCTCCGATGGTCCCCTCATGCGCCTGCTTTTCTAGGAAAAAGTTTTTATTTATTATCCAAGTGTTCGGCGGCAAAAAAATGTGGATTTCTTTACACCAACCATTAGTTTTTCATTCTGAATCGCCCTCTTTATCCATGGTTTTGCTTGCCTTGCTGGCCATGGCTGCCATGTCTTAGTCATGTTAATTTGGTCATGGTTAAGAGAGTATGTTTTTCGAAATAGTTTTTTTATTCTCGGAACTTATCCTTCGTTTCAGTAGTTGATAAGAATAAGTACATGTAAAGGCCTTTTATAGACGGAACATGTACCGAGTTCATGGCGGTCTTTTTGTTCAATATCAAGAATATGCAATTTGATACCGGCATCATTCACTTCTGCTAGAAACGGGTTCCAAAATTCGCTCGCATTATACGTTTATTGTTGTTGTTGTTGTTTGATTCCTTTTTGTATGAATAGAGATAAATGCTCAGCGTTTTTACTTTTCTGACCCATAAACAATCGATAAGTTGACATTTCTTTGAGCAATGGTAATGATGTGTGATCAAACAGTGCGTGACATATCGTGCGCATCGGTGATAAACTGGACCTCAAACTATCGCTGACAGCGCCTCTAATTTATCAGGTCCCAATTTTCGGTTTTTTACATGTATAGTAAGGGTAATAATGAGTACAAAGAAGTAGTTCATTTCCTCATAAACTGCCGCCTTTTTGAGAAAACGATTTCTAGAAAAAAAT
>OX419344.1:9058121-9098121 GCA_948470475.1 Galaxea fascicularis | reverse complement strand
TTAATTCTTTTCCAACTTCGTGAGTGAATGACTGCAGGAGCACTAGTTTTACTGCCATGTCCTTTCATTCTTCTCTGAGTGCGGGAGTGGGGGAGCAGTAGATAGAATTGGAATTCAAGGCTTTAACCACCGTTATGCCAGGTCGTTTGAAATGGAATCTGCGCTTAAGATGGAAAAAGATCGTAGAAAAGAGGCTGAACGAAATTTCGCAGACCTTACAAGACTCAAGCTGACAGTGACGGAATGGGAAAGAAGTTTCATGGATTCATGCTTGAGCTGCGATGAGGAGAAACAAATGGTCGACCTAATTCGTCCCTTTAAAATGGGCGTGTCCAAGACGAAGCCAGTTCAGATGATGATAATTCGAAACTGAATAGCAAAGTTAAGGAAAGGAAACAACAACCATTATGTGGAATTAGTGAAGGACATTAGCATTCTTTTTAGAAATGAACTTGGTACAACCAACTATTCGCTATTAACCGATATGTTTGGATTGGCATGTAATACTACTGCATCAAATCATGGAAAAGAAGAACGGCTAGACCCCGGAATCAACGAAAAAGGGCTCAACATTGCAGAACGAAACTACAAAGGGTTTCCAGTAAACGAAGCAAGCGATGGGGCAAGAAGCATGAGGTATCTTCAGCCACGTTTGACAAACTCTGGAGAAGTTGTTCTGCTAGGAAAAGCTTGGAACCCAGATGTTGAAAGCGAGATAGAGGAAGTCATTACGACTCCACGCAGAGATGCATCGAAAGGTGACGAGGACGATTATGATGCTCTGAAGTGTCTTATAAACAATCTGATCGATAAGCATCAACTAGAAAAGAGTGTGTCCATTCATAATTTTACAGCCCTTGGGACCATCGATAAACCCTCACTGATCTATTGCTTGTGGCCACCTGTCGACAAAGGATACACAGCGAGCCATTTGATAAAGTACTGGGAGAAATTGAGAAGACAATGTTACTTTACTTTAACCGGGGAGGTTCGGGAAAATCCAATCGGTCTTCTCACCTACTCTACTGATTCAGCTGGATTCTCACTTTCAGCTGCGAATAAATTGATGAGGGCAACTAAGGAAGAGGTACAGGATGGTGTCGTGTTTCTTGGGTTGGGTGTAGAAGGTGAACGATATGTTGCACCTTGCTATTGGTCATTTCCTTCAATAGTCTGTCTTGACTGCGACCACGAAGAGCGATTGTTCTTAAAGAATCTCAAATACGAGACCAGGGAGCTGACATTCTGGCAACAGTTGATCATCTCTACGACCTGAAACATCGCTGCCAAAACTTAGGATTGGACTGCGGCTTTAAGGCTACTGACCTGCTTCTCGTTTTTTTCTGCGACCAGAATTCTGATGCTTGTGAGAGGCTTTCACACCACTAACAGCTCATCTTCTTGATGAACATATCCCAGGAACAGAAGCCACCAGCTTATACATCAGTATGCCAACTGCTAGATCCATTCAGAAAGGTGGACTTTGGTAGCCCGGCTGCAATTCAAGAGTCTGTGTCCAGTGCAATAACAGTTCTTCGTTTATGGAAACGAGTATTGGAAATAAAGAAGATGCCATTACACTCCAAACGAGGTGCCAAGTCGGATCCAACCAAGCGTGGCAATTTCTTGACCCATGGATGCTACACCACTGCAGAGATATTATTTTCTGCTGCCACGCTGTATCAACTTGCCATGTTTCTTCATTTCAAGCATCTTGGAATTTCTGGCAGTTCCCTTTTCAACACCGGCACTAAGTCCAAGGAAAGAATAATTAGTGAAATTCAGGGGAAAACAAACGAAATCCAGTCTCTTGATTCTCAGCCTACATTTGCGGATATGCTTGATAAGATTACAAGAGTGCAATTTAATATCAATGCTAAGCAGCGTCTGGCTCAAGCGGGTGCAAAAGTGAGGCAGTCATCTCACAGAAGGCAGCGTTCTTTTGCCTTTTCAAAGCACAAGACAAAGGAAGAAGGATCATACAAGTATCCATCAAACTTCCAGGATTTCCGGGAAGAGCAGAGGCGAGCACATTATCGCGGCGTGAGGGAGGGACAGCAATTGTTTGAGAAATACATGCCTGCCACAGTGGTGGATCTTCTAAAGAGCACCGAATACTGGGAAATCCCATACAGATATGACCATCCAAATTCACTGGTATACAGCTAATGGATGGTGCCTTACCAGAAGGATATAATATACTGCACAAATCTTATGCGGATGTCAAAAGCAGTCTTTCTGATTTTGACAATAATGTGCATTTTGATTTTGATCCTGAAGAAAACGATGAAAGCGAGAAAAGAGATCAACTTGAAGACCAAGAAGAAAAAGAACAAGAAGAAGAAAAGGATGTAATCGGTCAGAAAGAAGACGAGAATGAAATGTTAGAAGAAGAAGAAGAAGAAGAAGAAGAAGAAGAAGAGGAAGGCAAGAAACACCAAAAGTGGAAAATTTCCAAGGTTGTTGGTGGAAGAACTACGTATATTCACGTCAAACAGGCTTTAAAGTTCCTCCTACCAAGGGAATACATTGCACGTTGTCGACTAAAGCGCCACTGGGCCGCAAAGTACCTTCCTGGTAAATCGCCATTAGATCCAACGCATGATGTAGTACGGTATTCGCACGTCGCTTTAAAGTCTGTACTGAAAGGGGGGAAGGTGTTTGGCATTGCTCGTGTTGAAGCAATTCAGTTGTCCAAAGACGGCTCTTCCGTCTCAAGCTTCAAATTGCGTGGCGATACTACCATGAAAGTTCGTTTCTCATTGTATCAACGGTCATCAAATGACGACACCTACGGTGTGCATCCAGTTCTAGGATTAACAAAGTGGAAGTCCTCTTCTGCGATTCTGGGAGCTGTCGAACTCATTCCATATGGGGAAGACACTCCAGGTTGCTATAAGCTGCACGACACATCAAGTAAGCATCTGAGGGAAATGGAATATGTCTGTAGAGGAGAAGTCGAATTGGGCACAGACTCAGCCAGTTCCGAGACAGTAGTGGAAGACCCTATTGATGAAAATCAACTTCCCGATGATTTTTATGAAATAGAGGATGTGTTGGAACAACGTCTTTGCCATAAAACCCTTACATATGAATACAGGGTTCGTTTCAAAGGTTATTCTTCGGAAGATGACATGTGGCTTCCAGCTTCATACTTTAACAGGGCAATCAATTTCGAATCCCTCTCAAAGTTTGGAAGGAAAAGAAAGCACAAGATTGACCCTGATGCTGCACAAGAACTTACAAACAAGAAAACAAAAACCTCAGCAAAATCTGCAAACCGAAAGAAGAGAACAGCAAAGAGTGAAAAGAAACCGGAGGAACGGAACAAGGGGAAAGCTTTTCGCTCCACACCTTGACCCGAATTCCGCAACTTCGAAGACGTCTGGGCTATTAAAAAGTGGAAATCGAAAACATCTTACCAAAACCAAGAAGGATGTAATGTCTGCGTTCGATGTGGAAGACAATTCCTCAGACGAGATACCCCCGGACTTTGGTCTTTTGTCCGAGGTACTGCGTCAGGATGACAATTTCAGGTACCCAAGAAGACTACTCGCTGAGGCTAGCTTCCCCAATGTGAATGCCACGCTCACATCATACACTGTAGGAAGTAGTGGAAGTGCAATGATGGACCCCATTACAGTTAAGGAGCTGCCACCACAATCTGTACTTAACGACATCAAAAAGGAATTTGCAACATCCCAAAATGTGGCTTCCCAACTGGTTGTGAAAATCGATTCCTTTGGTGATTTCAACGTGGATGGTATCAGAATTCTGGAAAGATTCCATCGTCTGAAGCGCCTACGCGCAGAGGTCTCCTTTGAGAAGAAATGGATAAAGACAGTATTTAAAAAGACCCTTTCGAAGAAGAAGTGACACACGCTCTGTTGAATAGGTGGAACCTGGAAAGTAGCTATCTTGCATCCTATGGCAATTACAGAATCACATCACAAGAAATTTCGCTTTTGTGTGGGGAAAGATACCTATCAGACGAAATTTTGAATTTCTTAGGACACAAATTCTGCGAAAGGGCAAACAACGAACATCAAGCCTGTTTGAACATTCTCCTTCCTTCATTTCTGTCCAGCGGCAACATTATCAACTCGGTTGTCAGCAAGATATGTGTCAGCCATGACATGGCAAGTGTTGTCCAAATGTTTTTGCCTGTTCATATGCAGAACGAATGCCACTGAGGACTAGCCATATTCTCGGTTAGAGAATGCAAAGTGTTCTTTGATGATGGTCATCATTACCCAGTACCTAAAGAACTTAAGCGTAATGCAACAGATATCATCGACATAATTTACCAAACAACCAGCAATGACAACTTCCATCCTTCCAAATGGTGCCAAATTGAAAGATTCAAAGTTCCCATGCCAGACCAGCCGAGCAGCTCACGCGGAACGACAACCGGTTGTGGCAGTTGTGGAGTGGCTGTCATTTGTTCGATTCGTGACATTTGCAATGGGGTAACCAAGGAATTTACCTGGTCCTACAAAGATACGCCACGGTTGCGTGCTGAATTAATTTTAGAAGTTCTGGATCTGTTCACATAACTGTGATATCTAACACAAGCAATACAGCCAACAGTAAAAGTATGTTACTTTTCATCTGAAATTTTAATCGAGCATCAAGTTACCGTGTTTCTCATACAAAACTGATTTCCTTATCTATTCATCCTATGAATATGCACTTCGAACATTTTCATATTTGAACATTCTCGTGATCTACAATGCTACAAAACAGTCAAAAAAAGAAAAAAAAGAGCCTCTTTGATAACTGCACCATCAAAATTATTATCGTCTACTTTCGCTTAAATCAACTTGGACTTCCTGGCGTGTGATTCCATGACTCCTGGTCGATGCTCTATCAATTGAACTATGAAGCAACAGAGTGTCAAGTTCGTTCCTTTCCACCGCGCCTTGTATCCTGGTAGATGCTCTAAAAACTGAACTATGAATCAACTGAGTGTCAAGTTCCTTCCTTTCCACCGCACCTTACATCCTGGTCAATGCTAGACTCTGCTATGCTGTCATTTGAAACATCTACCTGTGTAGTCAATTCAATGACTGTGCCTCGCTGAAATTTGAATCATCTAGCTGTACCGTTCATCGAAAAGACTGTGCCTCGCTGCCATTTGAAACATCTTACTATGCTGTCTATCCAATAGACTGTGCTATGCTGGTACTTGAAAGATCTAATTGTGTCGTCCATCCAATAGACTGTGCCTTGCTGGCATTTCAAGCATCCAATTGTGCCGTCCGTTCAGTGACTGTGCCTCGCTGGCAATTTTAAACATCTAACTGTACCGTTCATAGCAAAGACTGTGCTTCGCCAACATGTACTTGAAAGTTTAAATGTGCTATCCATGCAATAGATTCTGGAAGAAAAATTATTTCACACTGCGATGTTGGCTTTTGAATTATCTTTGCGTGCCGTTCACCGAATGGACTGTGTGTTACTGGCAGTGGAATCATCTTCACTTCCCGTCCGTCAAATAGACTACACCTACGGGCATGAATGGTTAAATTATGTCTTTTATAATTGTCATATAAATGACGTTTACATTAATGTAAACATTAAGAGCTGAAAAGATAATGAGTTCTAAAAATGTTTTGTTTAGAATTCAACCTGCTCAGCGACATTTTCTTCTATAAAAAATCGATAAAAGTGTTTGTGCTGAAATGGTTCAAGCTCCATTCGCGTTCAGATTTATTGATGGGTTCATCAGTTTTAATCTTGAGGTAAGTGACAAGTCCATTTTTGGTTATAAAGTAAACAAAGTATTTTGTCTAAGATAAAAACGAGTAGGAAAACACTATTTTCTTCAAGTAATTTTCCGGAATTGCCTGTTTAAGGACACAAACCAATTTTGTGGGTTAAAAACTAGTGGCTGGCAAAAGGGGACGAAAAATAAACATTAATCTTTCAGAAAAGGGTGAATAAATGTTGTGGTCGGAAAACCAGTACAAAAACAAACATTGGTGGCAAAAAAATAGGGTAAACAAAAGTTCCTGGCTGGGAAAAAGCCAGTACACTACGGATGCTGGCTGGCGAAAATGGCTATTAAATAATTGCTAGCTGGCTCTAAAGAGCGGATATTTTTTTCCCACGGTAGTTAAAAATTAACTGAAAATACCTTTGCGCATGCCCATTTATCATCTAGGCTACTAATAAATGGATTTCGATAATAACCTTCGTTGGGTACCTCTGAGTAGAATTTATACACTCAGAAGTGGCAGGGTATTCTAAAGTTGCTCCAAAATTTTCCATTATTTTTATGTCTGTGCCAAAGCAAATTTTTATATTTTCATAAATATTATTTCTTGATTATTTTGATTTTTAGTGAGGAATGTATTGTTTTATGTTCATCTTTGTTCCTGGCAAAATTTTACAGATACCTTCATGTCATTATTACTTATCTATAATGATTCTCAGTAATAAATGTGATTACTTTCTGTTTATGTTTGTACACTGGCAAAATTTTACAGATGTTATAAAACATTATTATTACATGGAACCCTGCTGTGTAGACACACCCAAACATTTTTTGGAATATTTTGGGTGTTTCTGTATGCTGAGGTACTTATGGCTACCAATATCCAAAACCCGTATCAATGTGGGTTGTCAGGGATTTAGGAGGAGTGTTTTCATCATTTTATACACAACTGTAACATTTTCATGTAAATCCCCCAATCTAGACACAACCAAAAGATTTTTTCGAAAAAAAATATTTTGGCTTTTTTGCCAATACAAGTAGGTGCTAAAAAAATTGATATAATTCTCTTTTCTGTTCATTTTCAGGCAGATTTGCCAATAAAATGAGGAAAAATGTTGTTTTCAACTTTTTCCTGGAATCGCACCTCATGTTGAACAAAGTAATTTTTTCCTGGAATTATGTGCATAAATTATGCAAATTAGCCTCCTCCTGAATTATATTTGAGAAACTGTAATGGCTTTCTCCAGGAGACAATGAGTTCTTTTTTTTATGGCTGTTTCATTCCTCTTTTAAGTGAGGTATAGCTTTGCAGTCTGCTGTAAACACATGTGAAGAGATCATTTCGGAAACTGTTAAGCCGTGATTGACATTTAATTAGCTTTCTGTCACTTTGTTGATAATGTAGAGTTTTATAATGGATATTTGATCTTGTTTTTGCAATCGATATAAGAAAACCTTTTTGTACTTCGAGACTTGTGTTGTTTTTTTTTTTCGGAACAACCTCGGGACTACTGTACATCTGTAAGTACTGTGAAATAAACAGGTTTGATTGTGATTACTGCGTGTTGAAAGTTACCATACAGAGGCAATTTTCGACAATCAAACAAAATTTAAATGTCGCCATGTCACCATGAATTTGCCTGGTATTTGGGCGGGGTAAAATGTGTTAAAGCTGTTCGGGTTACGTTACACGTTAACTTTGAGTTTACTGATCCTCACACCCTAAATTTGCGTTTGTGTTTATAAACAAAAGTGCTATAGCACAACCTAAACCAAATAATGAAATGATCAGTAAACATTGACGATATGTAATCAAAAAAGCTTTAAAGTACGAGGAAAGAAGAGCAAATTTAACTCTGACTGGGTCGTCTCGGTCACGCAATCCTCATATGGTTATCTCGGGGAGGAGGATTGTCTCAGGAAACAGAGACCACATAAATGGGCCCTCATTCTCGAAGTGTTTCTAATTCCATGCCAAGTCAAAGACCTGTGCAACCCTTACCTGTATTTTTGATCAAATATGATAACTAAACGCAAAAGAGAGGCAGGTCATAATTGAGTCTGAAAGGGTTGATAAGGTAACCGTGCATAACAATTAATCAAACAGAGTGCAGATTCCTTTCTTGTCAGAAATTGAATTGCATTGAACGCTGGGGAAGACCTGTGCATAATGTCATAAATGCAAATTTTAATTTCCCATGTACCATTCCTTATAGGTCCACCATTTAATGCAAGTTCTAATGCACAAATAAAGAGTTGTGATGAAGCTTTACTGGTTGGTCTTGTACTGTTTATCAATCACTTGTTTGTCAAATACTTCCATTAAGGCGATCCCCCCTTTTTTTTTCTCCGTTTAGCGTCGTCGACCAACTCAGATTTTCACGTTTTCCAAAAAAACAAAACAAAAAAAAGTTACTCGGAAGGCAATGAAGGCAATGACAAATTATTTCCAACAATTGTCACTTCAATCTGAAACATAAGCAGTTTTTTTGCCTTACAGATTTTTAGGTTTTACTTCATACTTCAACTGCAGTTTTGGTGGTTCATCCTTTCTCCCTGTCCTCGTTTGATTTTAACAGCGACATTGATTTTTCCTTCCTCCATTGCCGCCATGTTGATTTTGTAACCACACCTTGTTGTTTCCAGGCTCCACGCATATAAGTGGTGGAGCAGAGAATGAACTCTGAAGTGTAAATTAAAGTGCTGAGAGAAACCCATGAAAAACCCACTGGGCGTTAGCCCTACCACTTAGCCCTTACACTTCAGAGTTAATTCTCGCACAGGACAGTGCTCGCCTTTGGTCAGATAAGTGTAGAGAAGTACTGAGTTTAATATTGTAGTGAGATTGTACTGAGAGTAGTCGCTAGCTCGAGTTTAGTTGTCTCCCGTTGTTCACAGTTAAATAAATTGTGTTTCGTGGAAATAGCGAGGTTATTATCTTTCTGCCGGTAATTAGTTACCGTAACAAACAAAAGTGACTGTAATAACAAACTTTTCGAGACCAATCGAAACGCGAAGTTTACATCTTGCATTGTCTCTTGGCATTGTACGTTGTCGTTGTGCTCATAAAAATAGTTGAAATGATACATGTATTTCAGCTAAAATACAGCTGAAATAGTACTAAACTTGTATTTTGCCCGAACAGCTGGATTAGAAGTCGCTACAAGATCACCGAATAATCCAACCATGTGAATTATCAAACAATTACAAAAGAGGCACAAAAGGAAATACAGAAAGAGCCGGGCACTTTTTTTAAATTTGACTTGGACAAACGGAACAAATAGAAAAGGGCTATTTTACAGGTGACTGGCCGTGACCCTGCAGCGACCAATTATTCGTAAAACGTAACGCAAGTGCCACGTTACTCTCTTGAGAAACTGACGTTTCTTACAAGGGACTCAAAACCAGATACGCGTGAAAACTCCCGCTAAACATCACAGCTACAACATAGCTAGATTTTAACCGATTTGTATTTCTTTTTTTGTCGCAATCAGACTGATATTATTCAGGTAATGAAATTCGACTTATCCTGGTATGGTCGTAATTTGACATGGTTCCGAGAATGACTTACCTCTATTATACCACCCGGACTTATAAAGTCCCTCACGGATAAGTAAAAGAACAAAACGGTCAACAGAGGAACAGTTTAACCTTTACCGTTACAGAAATCAAGAATATCAGTCAAATGATCATTATATCTATGAGTACTATATCTAATAACAACATCGACCGTTGTTGTTCTGGCATCCATCATCACTTCTTCGAGTGCTTGATGACCACGCCCAAAAGGGGGAAGCCTTACCTTACATTTCTTGAGTGTTTAAGTCTTTCAATCTTTACGGCTCGTTTGATTGCCAAGCTCTAACTATTTCAACTACTATACAAAAATATTCTAACATTTAAGATCTAGTTATTACAAATGTATCTCAACATCGGATACCGCCTTTTCTCTTTCTTGAACGTAAATTCTTCAAGGGACTTCATAAGCCATTCATAGAGGTTTTACAGATACTTTTTAGACACATTCTAACTTTAAATGTGTACTCGATATTCACACGTCTAACCCTTTCAAACCTAAGATCAAAAATTTAATTTCTCATTTGTTGCCCTTACACATTTTGTATAGAACTAGTAGGGAAAAAATTGTTAAAATATCAAGCAAATTCATCGTGTGACCTGTCCTTAATTCTCGTTACCACTCTGTTTTTTAAGGCGTTGAAATTACAAGGACAAATTTGATGGTGATCACTCTTAGGGTTTAAATAGTTAATTGCTACTTTTGAAGTAAACTGTCTCTATTTTTTTTCGGCTTTTGCAAATAATGGAATAATATTTTCCGTCTGGTTTCACTTTTGCATTATATCATTCAAGGGTAAATAGGAGCACTTTTCGTGTGTAACCTCCCTGTCCAGACCTCTGTTTCGAGTGCCTTCTTTCTATGAAGCGGGAAGTTTCCGCTAAAGAAATTGTGGTGTTACGTCGGTGGCCATGGTGGAGTAGCATACAAGAACTTGGTTTTATTGTAAATTGACCACCCTACAGGGATTTGTGACTGTTTCACAGCAATCGTTGCTTAGTCCCTGAAACACCAAAACTGCGAGCTCAGTTAAGAAAAAAAAGGTTTTAAGGCATTTTTGATGGTTTTCTAAACGGCGTTAATTAAATGGAATGTTCTGAAGAGGTATTTGAACTTCAACTTGTCTATGCTGTCTTGGAATTAAGAGGGAGACTAGAGCTCTTCTGAACTCTGGCATTCTTATTGTGTACACAATAGGATTAATGAGAGAGTTGGCATAAAGTAGTACCAAGGTACTTTGAAACAAACGGAAATATGATACGTATGAAAGAGATAAAGATATATCAGTAATGATCCAAATTAAAAAGATTACATGTGGCAGCCACGTCATTAAACTTAGCAAAGTTACAATAAACAAGGTCTTGGTCAGTTTTCTCTCTCTGCTGGTTGCACCATGGTGCTGAGGATGCGCTCCACAATAAACTTTAACTAAAATGGACGTGTAAGAAACAAAGATAATAGACAGGCAAATGAACGAGGACAAGACGCTCAACATGAAAATCAAAGAAAGTAAAATTGTAAGTAGCCCAGCTGTTACCCATGTGACTGTAATAACTACACTTAGGACCCACTTTTTAATGACACGGTGTTGGAATGGACGGAACGTGGCGTGCATACGTTCTAGGGAAATCGCAGTGAGGTTTGTCAGTGAAGCGAAAACAAACAATGTCGACATGGCTATTCTAACCCAGATTACTGATATGTTCACATTAATCCTCCAAACGCTGCAGTCCGAAGCGCCCATTTCAACCAATTGTATGACCCCCGAAATACCTCCAAGCAACATATCTGCAACTGCCAAGTTAATCACCAGATACATGCTGAGTTTCCGAAGACTGCGGTTTCTTATGAAAACAATTATTACAAGGAAATTTAATGTTACTATGGCTACGGACTCGGTTCCACATACTGCAAGCCAGGCGATGCACTCCGATGAAGAAAATTTACGGAAGCTCCTGTCAAGTTCCGATCCGTTTTTCTGAGTGGAACCGTTGGTCATCTCTCTGTGGAAAGAGGATTGAAAACGTGCGCATGTATAAATGTTTAAGAGATGCCGAAAACTTTATATAGAGATACTTTAAATAAAATGTTAATACCTTAGTCCTATTAATTAGAAACGCTGCATAACCAATTAGCACTCCGAAGTGTGGCCATATTATTAACCAAATTAGTTTTGGAATAAAGATTTCAGAGACTTCAACCCAGTAAACATGCTAAAGCGGTCTTCACTACTGAGGTAAGAGATCCAGTGGGTCTACTCTTGACCAAACTTCTATAGAAACCAGCCTTAAAGCAAGAGCGCCAAGACGACATCAAAACCGTAGCTGCTTTGGGGGTACCTCTTTTTTAATCTTTGTCATCACTGTATCTTTGGTACCATCGAGGGCACCAATATTTTATCGATTGTGAAGACCGGGTCTTAGTCTTCCATTATGAAACAATTTGGAAAAGGAAATTTTATACAAGACGTTGGTCTGCGATTCCATCAAAGGTCAGAATTTCGGGGCTGGGAACTGCTGTTGTGGAGTGGTAAATGGTTTCTTGATAACTGTGACACCGTGTTTTTGAGGATAGGTGTCAAAGGTTCAGTGACTCCTTTGATATAAGGCAGAGAAGCGAAAGACTTGTGTGACTCGGTTGGTTCAACCATCTTGAAAAACGTTCCAACAAGTTCCTCTGGGGATACACTTCTTGCTGAGGATCGTGTTTTTTTAGTCTGTATGTTTTGGATAAACTTAGATGGAAAATTATTAGACTCCAGGGCTGCAAGAACATACTTAAGTTCCCGCTTTTTTCCTTCGGAGGAATTAGGTAAATTTAGGGCTCTGTGCAGGAGGGTTGATGCTGTGCTGACCTTGTGATGACTATCGTGATGGGAATTAAAATCTAAGTACCGGTATCTATCTGTTTGGGTGGGCTATCTTTAAACATCAACAGCGATGACTCCATTTCTACGAGAGACCGGAGTACAAATTGTTCGTGGTGTTATATTGGGGAAGCCGGCAGAGCTTTTGATACCCGAAAAAAGAACATTTGAGAAACACCAAAACTGCGGCAATAGGTTCTAGAATTGCTCATCACGCCTGGTCTCACAACCACGTGATTGATTTTGAAAACGCGTAAATTATTGACAAAGGCCATGTCCACACTGATGCGTTTTTGTTTGAATGCGTTTTCGATAGGTGTAAAAACGCATCGATTGATCTGCGTCCACACTGATACGGATGCCGTAGCGTTTTCAATACGATTCACTTTCAACAGCGTTTTCAAAAGGATCCGTTTTCGATGAAAACGCTCAGCGTTTTCGAGCGTATCAGTGTGGACGGGAGGCCAAAACGCATACATATCAATGCGTTTTCAAACAAAAACGCATCAGTGTGGACATGGCCAAAGGCACTTTCAGAACCAGAAAAACTTTAGAAGCATGGCATACCAGAGTGACACCTAACGCAGACAACAATTATTTCCCGCTTCCTGAACAATACAACGGGTGTGTTTTCACGACAGCCGCTGTCTCGCTTAACATTCCTGAAGGTGTTTTGTTTGGAGACTCCGTTAAGCGACTTAAAAATTATACGTGTTTTCACGGGTAAGATTTTATTTCATTTAGGTAATATGAGGAGAGAGCGCGCGCGGATTTGAATTATATGGCGGGAGATCCAAACGAAGCTTGTATGTACGTCCTTGTTATAATTACTGTTTTCATGCTCTTTGTTTGTGTCCGACGAAGAAATCGATTTGAGCAAAGGCTTCGATTGCTTGCACTTAGAGGTAGGAGAAGAATAACGGAGGCTTATTTTCATGATTCTCTGAAAAAGATATGCCGCACTGAGAAGGAAAATCGCGTGGGTTCTTGAAAGGCTACAATCCTGGTTTGAGAACATTTGGCGTGAACATTTCCGTATCTCGAGGCAAACGTTCCAATTTCTCTGCAATTTGGTTAGACCGCATTTAGTTCGACGAGACACGAACACGAGACGAGCGATTCCTGCAGAGAAGCGAGTAGCTGTTGCTTTGTGGCGGCTTGCAACAGGAAATTCGTACAGGACTACGGGACTCCTTTTTGGAGTTGGAAGATGCACTGCGCTAAAATTGAAAAATGAATTTTGCTCAGCACTCAAGTTTCGTGGGAGGAATGAAAACAGCACGCGTGTTGTATTTCAGATTTGACAGTCCTGTCAGATGGAAAAAATTTAATGAGAATTCCATTGAACTTTGCCGACTATGGGAGGCCATATCATTCAAAAGTGGTACGAGTCCACGATTGGTGATCGAGAACACGATCGCTATGGTTGAGATTATCGATTGGTGATCGAGAATGACGATCGCTATGGTTGAGATTCACTGATTGGTGATCCAGAATGACGATCGCTATGGTCCAAAACACGATTGATGATTGAGAATACGATCGCTATAGTCGAAAAAAAAAAAGATGATCGAAAATGTCGATCTCTATGGTCGAGAATATCGACTGTCGATTGGTGATGGAGAACGTCGACCAATAGATTGAGAATAGCGATTGGTAATTGAGAATTGGAAAGGACTGGAAACGAGTGAGGGATAATACACTCACACTTACATCGAGTAGTAACTACCTGTGATCAAGATGGCGGCCGCCGAATGCGCCGATTACCAAGATTGTCGAGACTTAGAGAATTTTCTTGACTCCATGAAGGAGTGCTTCGATGAGGTGGATAAGGAGCTCAATGATGAACTTAATTCTATTCCTTTTGACTATTTAGAGAGTAGGCTAGAGGATCATTTCCAAGTTGTTCATGCAATAGCAATTGCAATACAAATGCCAATGATGAACTGAAGCGACAAGCCGGAAGACCGATTATCTCAGGTTGTGATGGACCAACCGAAAGAATATCATCATTTGTGGATCATTTATTACAGCCTATTGCCATGCGACAAAATCGTATATCAAAGACACAACTGCTTTCATAAATTTCGTTGAGGAGACAATAATTCCACGTGATGCTATCTTGGTATCTATTGATGTTACAAACTTGTACACGAACATCCCACAAGAGGAGGGAATTCAAACAGTATGCAGTGTATATGAGAATTTTTACAATAATAACCCTCCCATACCATCTCGCTATCTTAAAGAAATGCTAGGCCTCATACGTAAAGAAAATTCCTTTGAGTTCAAAGGGGAACATTATCTCCAGACTCATGGGACGGCTATGGGAACAAAAATGGCGGTCGCTGTTGCCAACATATATATTCATGGCCGAAATCGAAACCAAGCTACTGAACAACTACAGTAGGATATAGCCTATAGCATGGAAACGTTATATCGATGATATTTTCTCGCTAATTTGGGACACAAAAAGAGAAGACATAGAAATATTTATAACACAAGCAAACACATATCATCCAACGATAAAATTCACAGCTGAGATCTCAGACACCGAAATCGCTTTTCTTGACACAGTGGTTTACAAAGGAGTTAGATTCGAAACAGAATCGATCCTTGACATCAAAACCCATTATAAACAGACCGAGACCTTCCAATACACCCACTATACCTCTTGTCACCCCCCAGGTGTAAAACAAGGTTTCATAAAGGGTGAAGCTATCAGACTCTTACTTACAAACTCCTCGGAAACAAAATTCCAGGAGGCCATCTCGAATTTTAAAACGCGACTTACAGCTCGCTGCTATACTAAAAATCTAATAGATGGCACTCTGTCTGCGGTAAAATTTTCCGGAAGGCGATCGGCATTAACAGAGCAAACACAGAAAACTCACGAGAGAATAATACCATTTGTCACAACATATCATCCTGCAGTCAAAAACCTTAAACAACTCTTGATGCAAGAATGGGGTTTAATACAAAACCAGCCAATGCTGAGAAACATTTTCAAAATACCTCCTATCATATCATACAGAAGAGGGAAATCACTAAAAGACATGCTCGTTAGGGCAAAACTTTGAAGGCACATGTTACAGCGTCGCAACCGCAAAGACACGTAAGGAAGTCAGAGCAGGTCTGTCATGATCTTTAACCTCGCTGCCAAGGAGTGTGGAAAGTTGAGATGCCTTCTGCTGCAGTTCTTTGAGTATTCGCTTTTCAGCGCTAGCATCGGCAGACGTGTTCGACGCCATGTTTTTCCCTGAAGGCGCGAAAATCTGTTTACTACTTGATTTAAGTGTGAGTGTATTTTCCCTCACTCGTTTCCAGTCCTTTCCAATTCTCAATTACCAATCGCTATTCTCAATCTATTGGTCGACGTTCTCCATCACCAATCGACAGTCGATATTCTCGACCATAGAGATCGACATTTTCGATCATCAATTTGGTTTTTTCGACTATAGCGATCGTATTCTCAATCATCAATCGTGTTTTGGGCCATAGCGATCGTCATTCTCAATCACCAATCGTGAATCTCGACCATAGCGATCGTCATTCTCGATGACCAATCGATAATCTCAACCATAGCGATCATGTTCTCGATCACCAATCGTGGACTCGTACCACTTTTGAATGATATGGCTTCCCATAGCCGACTCGCTTAACTTTAAGCGAGTTGGAAAAGCAACTGTTTTCACGGAATTTCCGGTTGTCACTCGCTAAGCGTGACCTGAAAAACCGCTCGTGAAAACACGGCCAACATTATTTTTAATAAACATTCATAATTATTTATATTTTTATTGTTTCCCAATTGACACCTATTATTTAAATTTCCTCACCACTTTCTCATGATTCATTTTACCCGTCGAAGACTGCAGTTCGGGCAGTCGAAAGCTCGTAGTTTTCTTAACCTTTTAAGCCAGAGATGGTTTTTAAATTTTACTATGTTTCATCCTGGCTACGGTCCCTCAATATTTGTACGAATAACTGTCTTGTCCTCCAACTTTTCACTTATTAATCGTTTTCTCATAATTATTATCATTCTGGGAGACTACTAAATGCGGACTCTTCTGCAATGCAAAATGTATCGAGTGATGCCTAAACGTCTTAAACGTCCCCGTAGCTGTTATCATGATGTACGCTCATTTTACTGTATTTAGAGTGAATTATCTGCTGTATTTCTACTTAACATTTCTTTTCTTGTTTTCATTTTTATATCATCTTCTGTTTTATTGTACAGTTATAAGCACATATTGTTTTCGCATCTACTGCTCACATGCTCAAAGTAACAGGTCATTTGGAGCGATGGATCCTCTTATCCAGATAAATGAAATAGAAAAGCTTAAATAAAAGTTCGCAGAGCATTGATCATAAATGTCGTAAACTTTAGAGTTACTGCGAACAGTATTTCTTCAGTTGAATGTATATTTTCTTCTTCTCGTTATTTTTGATGCGACAATATATTTTAAAAAGAGCACTGCAAAAAATTAAAACAGTGCTCAACATACCTCAAACACCGCTAACCTTCGCTCTGGGAGAACTCTGAGCAAATTATTTTTCCCTGCAAACCGAAGTACGTGCTAAAAAGTAGAATCTGAAAAAAAATTAAAAGGTTACAATACATGAATATTTAATTTAGATATGGTATCGAACGCGTTCGATAATATCTAAAAATATTATTATTTTTTTTAATAAAAGAGCATAAAGAATGTTTGGAACTCACGATCACTGAAATCCTCATGGTCGAATAAACCCTTTCAAGCTGCTTGGTGCTATGGTTTATTTTTCATACATATTGTGTTAAAAATTACCGTTAAAGGAATTGCTCTGTGTAAAATCACTTTGAAAGACAAAAATGATTTCTTTAATCTTTGGGGTCTTGATGCAATTTGCGAACCCGCACACCTGCGCTAAAAAACTTAGAAAAGCTCAAGTGACAGTTTAATTTATAAACTGTGGTTGAACTGGTCACCTACATCTGATGAAATAAAATGTCAAAAAGGATCGTCATTCAGTACATCAACCTTGCAAAATTTTGCCTTTATACTTCCTCTGAGCCGCTTGAAAAAAGCCGCAACACCTGCCATACTAGTCACGGTGATACGTATACGTACTGAAATGTAGCGCAACGTCAATAATATTTCAGACAGCGTGCTTGAGATATTTTTAGGCAATGAATCTTTAAACATAAATTTAAGACGGACGTTCGATTCAGAACAAATCGTTTTTTATATTGAATTATGCTTATCACACATAAGCTACAATGAGTTGCGAAAATACTTGAGACACTGTACGTCATTTGGTCTCTAATGATTTCCGTCCCCCTCCTCCTCTTATCCAAGTTGCTAACAGTGCAACACCATGCTCGAAACTTTGAGGAACAACTTTGAAAGAGGGAGAGGGAGGGGGTGTGTATTGTATCTCACAGATTTCTTACAGGAGCGTTTTAGACAGAGAAAAAGATGTTTTTTGATAGCAAATGTCTCAACAATTTTTGTAGCATTTTCAGAAAGCGTGGAAAAGCTTGAAGACTACAAGTAGTCCCTTATTTTTTCTCGGGTTAGTTCACGGTACTGGTTGTACCAGTCCTTGAAACTGATACAAAAGATGAACATTTCTTTAATTCTTCGTGAGTGAGAAAATGTATTAGTACTCCTAAATTTAAAGTACTCTTGTAAACCACCGAAAAGACTCTTCTAAAAAAAAAAACAGGCAATGCCAATAAGTTTTTTATGACTTGTGAAAGTTGTATAACGTGCCATTTCGTGAGTGAAACTTTAAATTTTTACAAGAATTTAATCTAAAAATTTTTGAGAAAGCGCACCGCCAGCACATTTTATTCCAAACTAAGACGAGTTTCTGTCAAACTTAAAAGTATTTTGTGTTTTATTGTCTCCTGCGATCAATCTAAATTTTCCACGCAAAAAAAAAGCACCTAGACCAGTTTTGTATGTCAGCAAAACGAAGAGCTAAGCGCCTGCTCGTTTAAACGTCGGTTCGACAGTTTTAGAACCAAAAACTTGTAATGTCCCCGGAGCTACTCGAACTCTTATTGAAAACAAACTATGCCTAATTATTCATGAACAGCATACGTGCTTTGAAAGTCGGATATCAGGCCCTGATAACTCGTCCGGTTAACTGGGTCGAAAACATAACAACTGCCATAATGTATCTATATCACCATCTCACTTAGGGGCAATGATAATTTGTGGAATACAGTCCCCATGTCAAATTAAACTAAAATCCGTTGAACAATATATTAGACATATAGCGATACCAAGTTATTCCGCCAACTTTTCAGACGTTTATTGACACTGTTATGTTTAAGCAGACTTTCCGACATTTGCATGACGATAGCTTTTAAATGTTTGTATCACTGTATTACGTTTGGCTTTACTTAATGTTGGGAAGCTGGTTTCTCTGTAGATAAAAACAAAATCCTGCTCAATCTTAAGTCTGTTTTTACTTGCACAAATAAAGATAAACAACGAAACGTTCAGCATGTTTTAGCGGCTCAGCTTTTAAAAGTCTCATTAATTGGAATTGTTTGCCAGCCAACAGTTCGGTGTTTAAAAAGTGAAAAAAGTTTGTTCTTGATTAAAGTAGGACCCCACACACAAACTTCAAATCATTACGTAGTTAAGCAGATCAGCAGTTGATTTTTGTTGACTTGAAAGATATCAAAAAGTTTTATCAACATTGCCATCTGTGTGCTCATAGTCTCTCAAAGGATTGTTTCTGGTTGCTCTCTTTTCGGTTCACACTCTCCAATGTAGAGCAGGAAATCCGGGCTTGGCGCAATAGCTGACTCAAATGAAATTCAATTTTTTGGAGAAGTTTCCATTCGTAAAATTGGTTATCCTTGTTTTAATTGATGTTTCCTGTGTTCATGTTAAATTTATTCTGCACAGAACATAGAAGCGAGCGTATTTTGAATTTTACTTTAAGCAGACTGTAAAGTAGGCGATTCACTCTTACAAAGGGCTAAATCTCTAAAACATGGTACTCTTTATGGCGGTGAATTCAAGACTTATCAGCTCCGTTAAGAAAGAAAAAAAAAACAATTGCGATATAAAGAAGGCCGATGGCCGATTCTCTTTAAATCTTCCATTTCAGCTGTTTTAAGGCCCGTGTTCAATTTTGGAACCAAATTGAACAAGGTATGAAAACCTTTCTCAAATTTGCATAATCTCATTGGTCGAGTCTAAGGTGGCAACTGATCCCAGAGACGTGTGATTACATTTCATTGTTAACATTAATGGATCATCTGTTACTGCTATTCTTTTTTCGTTGTAATTAGCGTGCTAAATCCCTGCTTTTGGCTGTGTGTTGAACTATCATGATTCTTCCGTTTTTAACTTTTTAGTTGTCAAAGATGGTGCGTTGAAAGTGAGGATAGCAAAGTCAGCAAGATACGGATGGCTTCAAGTTAAAGTTTAACCCCCTTAAACGAAACTCAATCCAGTAGGGTGTCTAATCACATGTCATGGCAAAGACCTGTGCAGTCCTTCGGTGTTTATATTTATGACTGTATTTTTGATCAGGTAGTGAAAGGGAAAATAGATGCAGAACACAATTGAGGCTGTAAGGGTTGATAATATTATGTTGCAGCCATCTCAGCCTCAGGTTTCATAACTTCGCATTTCAGTCGCGCTGAATGTATTTCAAGATACCAAACATCTTAAAACTAGAAAATTACAAATGTCTCATTCAATAAATTAGACTGCTTGCAGCTACCCTTTTCTATTATGCTTGTATGCTAGAGTGTAAAACACCGGAAAAGATCAGAACGCGAAAGAAATCAGGGCAGCTTTCGTTGTTCGCTACCTATTGTTCTCGTCCAACCCGGTCCTTCTTTGCATGGACATTTTGAGAGTTGAATGACAAAAGAATCAAACAGAGTGTAGATTCCTTTTTTGTCCGAAGTTGAATTGCACTGAACGCTACCGAAGTGCGACGCCCGTAAAAAAACTACTGTGCATGATGTCATAAATTGAAGGAAATTTTAATTTCTGATTTACCATTCCTTGTGGGTACACCAAGAGATGACTCCTACATCGCTGTCACCACTAAAGGATTGTGTATTTAATGCACAAAATAAAGAGTCGTGATAAGGCATAAAGCACGAAGTGCCATTTCATTGGTCTTGTACTCGTTATCAATCTTTGTGATAACTGTTTGGTAGCGAGTGCACCGTGATAACATTAATTAATGTTTTTGGTGGACTCTAACACTGGACTGGACTTCCTCAGAATGTGCCCAATCAAACTGGATAGCCTCATTAATATAAGTCGCAGTGTCTTCGAATAACCGGCTATATCTGTTGGATTCAACTTTATTTTAAGAAAACAACATCTGTGCCATACATACCTGCTTTATGACGGGAATCAATCTCAAACTGATTCCGGAATCCTGAATAAAAAACTCTCCCTACGAATGAATAAACGTTTCATCGTTAGATTGGTACTGATGATGTTTTCAGGAATTGCCTTACCTGCCGACTTGATAATATGAACTGATCTAAGTTTCTAACTTTCAGTTGTTAGAAGAATTGACTTTTTTGCACCAAAATGTATCGAGTGATGACACTAAACTACGTCCCAAACCTCCTAGCTGTTATCATGATGTACGCTCCTTTTACAGTATTTAGAGAACATAATCTGCTGTATTTCTCATTAACGTTTCACCTTTTTTTCTTTTAATATCGTCTTCTGTTTCCATTGTTATAAGCACAAATTGTTTTCACATCCACAAGTTATATACTCATAGAAACAGATCATTTTGAGCGATGGATTCTCGTCACGATAAATTGAATAGGAGTTTTCATAAAGTAGGCAGAGAATTATTTATGAATGTCGCAAACTTTCGGCAATTTTTGAGAACCGTATACGGCATTTGCTTCAGTTTCAGTTTTTTTCTTCTCCTTACTTATGATACAACAATATCATTAATTTTTTTAAAAGAGCGGAAAACTAAAACAGTGCTCAACATACCTGAAACACCTTAATCTCGGAATTTCGCGCTGGGGTAACTCAAAAGCGAAATAATTTCCCTGCAAACGGAAGCACGTGTTCAAAAGTACTTTTGGCCTTGCAACGGATGTCCACAACAAAATGTTGTTTAAACTTGAACTCGCGCTATGTTTCCTATATATATCAAACATATTGAGCCAACATTTCTCGTTGACGGAATTGTTCCGTGTAACATTACTTTGAAAGACAAAAATGAATTCTTTGAACTTTGGGTTTTGATGCAATTTGTGAATCCGCAAACCTTCGCTGAAAAACGTAGAAAATCATAAGCTTAAAGGACAGTCTAATTTGTAAAATGTGGTTTAACTGGTCACCTATGATGGTCATATGATGAAATAAGACGTCAAACAGGATCGTCATTCAATGTATTAGCCTTGCAAAATGTTACGTTTATTCTTCCTCTGACCCGACCCGCTTGAATAAAGGCCCAACACCTACTATACATATTCAAAATGTCAGAAGCGCAACGTCAATAATATTTCAGACAGCCTGGCTGAGATGTTCATTAGCCAATGAACCCTTAAACGTAGAGACGAAGACGGACATGGCGATTCAGAACAAAACATTTTTTATATTGAATTAGGCTGATCACACATAAGCTAGCATTTCTTGCGGAACTTCTTTGAACATTTCTTTCTTCGTGAGTGTATTACCCCTAAATTTTAAGTACTCTTGTAAACCACTAAAATGACTCTTCTGAAAAAATAGGCAATGCATACCAATTAGTTTAACATGACTTGTGAAAGTTGTATAACGTGCCATTTCGTGAGGGAACCTTTAAATTTTTACCAGAACTTAATCTGAAAATTTTTGAGAAAGCACACCGCCAGCACCTTTAATTTCTAACGAAGACGCACTATTTCTTTAAGACCTAAAAGTATGTTGTGTTTTATTTTCTCCTGCGATCCACTTAAATTTTCCACGCAAAGAAAGCCACCTAGAGGAACTTTGTATGTCACCAAAACGAACAGCTAAGCGCCTTTACTCACAAGTTCAAACGTCGGTTCGACAGTTTTAGTACGAAGAAACTCAGTGTCACACCCCCGAAGTTTCTCCAGCTTCTCTAGTCGTTGAGGTGCTATTTTATTACCAACTTGCCTTCTCGAGAACTGTTTTTAGAGTTTTTCTAGTTTTATGCAAGCATTGTACATATATTTACGAGAAAACCTGACAAATACCGAAGCATTTTAGAAAACAGCATTACTTCTCACGTAGCGATTCCAACTGAACAGCTTCGATTCTGACACTAGCCAGTTTCTAACGTGTTGATCATCACATCAGGCTCTATCCCAACAACTATCCCAACAACAACAGGATACATAGCTTGGTTTTGCGATCGAAACTTACTCTTGGTTTAGCTCAAATGACTTACCTGAGCAAGGAGTCCAAAGCAGCCCCTTTTTATCAATTGAACTACTAAAAAAAAACGCTTGCAAAAGTCTTACTGAAAACAAACTACGTACTCAACAACAGCATACGTGCTTCTAAACGGTCATGCAGATCAGGCGCTGATGACTCGGGGCCGAAAGCAACAATTGTGAAAATATACTTTTACTACGCGACTGTGCCAATCAACATCTCAGCTTGCGGCAATGATGATTTGTGGAGTACAGCCCCCATGTCGAATTAAACTAAATTCAGATGAATAATATATTTGACCAAAATATCCTCAACGTTTATTATCTGTGTCAAATTTAAGCAGACTTCTCCGCGACATTTCACAACAATAACTTCTAAATGTAGGCATTTAACACTGTATCACTTTCAGTTTTACTTAATATTGTCGAGGTTTCATTCTCTGCAGATAAAAGCAAATCCTACTCAATTTTAACACAATGTCTGTTTTTACTTCTAGAAACAAAGACTAACAACAAAACGTCTAAGGTATTTTAGCTAACATGTCCAATTTAAATTGCCATCGTTTTGCAGCTAACGCGACGGTGCTTTAAAATGAACTAATGTCGTTTAAGTAGAACCCCACACACGCAAATGTAAAATCATTACGTAGTTATAAGTAGATCAACAGTTGGCTCTTGTTGGCTTGAAAAATATTAAAACGTTATATCAACTTTGTCATCTCTCCTCTTAATTTATCGAATGATTGTTTCTGGTCGCTCTTTTTTTCGGTTTACACTGACTCTACAATGTATAGCGTGTGATAACAGGTCTTGATGCAATAACTGAGTCAAATAAATAAAATTCAAATTATTGGAGAAGTTTTCTTTCGTAAAAGTTGTTTTTCTTGTTTCAACTGATGTTTCTGTGTTCATCTTAAATTTAGTCTGCACAAACGATAGAAGCGGCCGTAACTTTAATTTTGTTTTAAGGAGACTGTAAAAAAGACGATTCACTCTGACAAAAGGGTTAACACTCGAAACTGAGTCGGTGCCTGCGAGTCTGTTCATTTTATCAACTCCTTTGAGGAAAACAAACTCGATAAAAAGAAGGCCGATGGCTGATTCTCCTTTAAACTTCCGTTTCAGCTGTTTCAAGGCCTATGTTTAATTTTTGAACCAAATTGACCAAGGTATAAAAGTTTTTCTTTATTTCAGTGACATACGTTGGCAAGTCTCATTAGAAGTTTCTTTGGATGACAACTTACTTAAGCCCATCCCAGACAAGTATGATTATATTTATCTAAGAAAATGTTTTTGCGTTTATTATTAGAATCAATAGTTCGCCTGTTATTGCTATTTTTTTCCTATGATTAGCGTGCTAGTTTCCTGTGTTTGGCCCTGCGTTGAACTATCATTCTTTTCAACTTTTCACTCATCAAAGATGGTGCGTTGAAAGAGAGTATAGGAAAGCCAGCAATATATGAATGACGACTGCAAGTTAAAGCAAAACCGCCTTAAATGAAACTCAGCCCCGAAGGGTTGTTAATCACATGTCATATCGAAGACCTGTGCAACCCTTACCAGTGTTTTTGATCAAGTAGTGATAGTTAAAGGAAAAATAGATGCAGGTCATAATTAAATCTGAAAATGGTTATAATGTAACGGTGCAGCCATCCTAGCCTTAAGGGGGTGACACACTTGGCCATTTTTTACGCGATTGCTGTTTTCGCTGATCGCCGCGATCGGCGTATAAAATCGCCGGTATCTGGCATGTCAGATATCGGCTCAGTGTGCCCGTTCCGTCGATTTTGCACGCTCGTTGCTGCGAATCAACAGTAAAGTACAAGAAATCAGGTTGGGCAATTTTATCACATGACTTGGTTGAGCCTGGGGACAAAAATCGGAGTGGCAAATCACCACGATCGGCCTAAAACTTCGCCTTGTGCCTGCATCAATCAACCGCGAAATTCGCTCTCGATTTTCGCTGGCGATGATGGGCGAATAAAATCGCCAACTGTGTCGCTGGCTTTAGGTTTCAAAACGCCGCACTTTTCAGTCACGTTGAATGCAATTCAAAGTACCAAAAATCTTAAAACTAGAAAATTACAAGTGTTTCATTTAGTAAATTGCAGCTACCCTTCGCCAGTGATAAGGACAGACGACACGATAATAGCGAAATATAAACTCTTTACTAAAGTACAACAAAGCCTCTGCAAAACGGTAAAATAACACAACAGGTCCACGAGGAGACGCCCGCATAACGCATGCGCGGCCGACAATAACCGCTGGCGCAACTTCTTCTTCTTCTGAGTAAATAGAAAACTAACGTGTACAAAGTAGAAGAAACGTAACAAAAAGGTTGTGACCGACAATAACTGTTCTTGATAGCACTTAATTAAACGGGCTATTTCGGAAGTAACTGTCACCTAAAACACTAGTCAAGAATGTACTCCTGTAAGTATGCTGGAGGTCGGCGGGATCGTTGGGGTCTTGGTTCAGATGGAACAGGGACAGGAATACGATCAGTGTCAGCGGGGGTGATGTCTTCTTGGTGCGGGACGTGGTGCGGGGAGGAGGCTGGAGGTTCAGGGCTAGGCGGACGTAACAGATCCGGTGGGGCAGAGGGCTGTTGGCACGGCTAAGGCTGCTCAGCAATCTCCTCACATTCGTCGTCGTCAAGTGTAGGGACAACAGAATGGGATGAAGGTGGTGGAAGGGTGTGTGGTACAGTGTAGCACTCGGCTAGCTTCATCTTGTAAGACGTAGCCCTGAGTTGCGAGCCGGAGAACTTCTTGATGAAGCACCATTCGCCATCGATACTAACAATGAGATAGCGGTCACGGGCGCGTGACTTGTCTCGGTCACTCTTCAAGTAAACCAGGTCTCCAACCTGCAAGGGGGGAACGGGAGCTTGTGGCCGGTAGCCGCCTTTGGCTGCTTCGCTGAAAGGATGGTTGGCTTGACGGGCTTTTTGTTTCGCTAAAATGAGTTGTAAGTCATTGATGGGTATCTGCTCATTGGAGAACTGGTTCCGTTGTGTCCAAAGCTCCCGTGAGGAAAGGCCTTGGCTGCGGATTCGCGAGTTGAGCCGGGCAGTGGCAATGGCAAGACTGAGCTCAGTAACTGGGCCTCCGCCGGGCTCCTGGCGCAATAGCTCTTCTTCTAGTTCCAGCACGGCTCGTTCGGCAACAGGATTTTTGTTGGTGTTTTTGACGCGGCCAACTTCGACAGAGACGCCAAGATGTTGTAAGGCGTGGGTGTTTTTCAGCGAGACGAATCCAGGTGCAGGGTCGACACGAATCACAGCTTGGGGACCATCGAGGGGGTGTAGACCCACCACTAATCGGGCAAGGGCATCACGAAGGGTATCACTCTTCTCGTCGGGTACAAGGCACGATGTAGTGTAAGAGGTGGCACATTCTCGCAAAAGTAAGATGAATTGGCGACAGCGTCTAATGATATCGGCTGCAAATGACACGCCTACAACTTCGGGTGGATCGTCTGAGGACTGACTGGTAAGGGAGGTAGGGAACTTCTTGAGTGAGGCACAATTGTGGCAGGAGTCTGATACTCGAGCGATAGCGGCACTCATATCCAGGGCAAAGAAGTGACGCTGTATGACCATTTGAAGTTGGTGCTTAGAGGGGTGGTCAAGCTTGATGTGAATAGCAGTAAGTAGGCCATCAAGTACGGAACGAGGTACGACGATCAACTCAATAGGGCGGAAGAGTGGTTGTTGACGCTGAACGACGAGCAGACCATCCTTGGAAATGGAAGTGACGTTAAGGTAGCGCTTTACATCTCTGATATTAGTCAGCTTTTTGGAAGGGCGGGTGCCCTGTTTCAGGCGGGCACAGACACGCCGTAGATCGGGGCACTCATTTTGAACACTGAACCATGCAGGTCTGCTGGTGAAGGGGAGGCGCTTGGTGTTGTCAAGGACATCTTGAGTGGAGATGCCACGTACTACAGAAGACTCTGATTCGTGTACGAAAGAGCAAATTTGGCAGTTCGGTTCAGTGCACTCAGGGGCATTGCGACTGGCAAAGTCCGAGGGTAAATTGGCGGTGCCAGCGAGATGCTGGAGGATAACTTGGTATCTACTGATGGTGGTCAAAAAGGAGGTAACACGTGGACTGGCAGAAAATTCGCCTCGGCAGAGTTTCTGCAGGGCTTGAACGCAGGGCTGGCTATCTGTCAAAACGCAGGCACGGTGCTTGGATTGGATGATGAAGGGGCTAAAGTGTTTTACCGCAGCTGCTATGGACAGCGCTTCGACCTCACAAGGTAACCATGTGACCTGATGTTTGCGTAGTTTAGAGCTGAAGAAGCCGGCAAGGAGAAGGCGGTCCTGGCGGGTAAGGTACAAGGTGGCTCCGAGACCGCGTCGGGTGACTGAGCCATCAGTCACAATCCAGAGCTGGTCAGAGGCACGGGGGAGAACGATAGACTTGTGTGTGTGAAGGGCATCTTGTGCAGTGGTGAATTTCTGACGAAGGTTGGCATCCCACTGGACGTGGTCTTGAGACTGTAGATCGGCCAAGGATGACTCAAGTGGATCCATAAGTTGAGAGCAGTGGGGGAGGACACGGCTAAGGACTTTGTAGGCGCCGATGAAGGAACGCATACCTTTCACAGACTCTGGAGGAGAGCAGGTTGCGAGTGCAGCAACGCGGTGGGGGCTTGCAGATAAGGAGCCTTGTGACCAGATCCAACCCAATATGGTGGTTGTTTTGGGGCATATGACAGTCTTAGTGGCAGACAGACGGAGGTTACACCGGGCAAGGGCGTCAAGTATACGAGACCAGTCAGTTAAAAGCTCTTGCGGGGTGTCGCCACCACAATAAAGATCGTCGGCGAGTTTTGTAGCGCATCCCTCTTGGAGGAAGTCACCGAGGACACGACACATTAACTCCTCCAATGCGGTCTCTGAACCAGGCATTCCCATGGCTGACCTGGTATATACTCTGATGCCGCCAAACGGAGTGGCCACACCGCAGTATTTCATGGAGGCCTTTGATAGAGGTATCTGGTAAAAGGCACGGGTGAGGTCAGACTTTATTATATACTTCCATGGGGCAATGGTGCGGAGAGTAGAATCGACGTCGGGCATCAGGGAGGGTTGTGGTTTGCTGTAGCGTCCAACGTCTGTGAAGGCTGTAACGAGACGAAAACCGCCAGAGGGTTTTTTAACGAGAAATGAAGGATTGAGGTACTCAACGGTAATTCCGATGTCCTCCGGACGCCGGAAGACCTGGCATTGTTCTAACTCGTCGAATTTCTGTTGCAATTCAACCAGCTTGTCACGGGAATATTGGGGAACACGGCCTTTGCGTTGTGGAGGCTGCACAGGTCCCATATTGACAGAGGCTTGAACAGGACCAGCTATGCCGTTGTAACCAACAATGGCAGAATTAAAAACCTCGTCGTGAGTCTGGAGCACTTCGCGGAACTGGTTGCGAATGGTGTCCGGTAGGATGTTGTCAGGGTCAATTTCAACGGCATCTGAGAAGAACCCGGGCTGAGGTGAGATGCTTCCACCAGGGTGGGGAGGTGGTGGGTGTGGACCAACAGGTGACGAGGGAGCCACAGCTGTGGTGTGGCGAGCTTGGCAGAGATGTTCGTGGCGTCGGACAGTCCTTGGCTCAGCAGTGTCGTTGACTAAACGAACTCTACTAGCAACTGCTTCTACAATTTGGGGCTGAAGCCAAAGTTGTGAAACTTTGGAGCATTTGTTGGATGGTGCATCGGTACGGGCTTCTATGGCCAAGGTGCAGTCGGGATCTATATGAGGTGGTAGGTCCAGCTCAAGATATTCCCCAGGGAGGACCACTGTTGTAGGGGCGGACGAGCGTAACACATAAGACTGGGTGCGACGGACGGCGTGAGCCTGGGAACTGGCACTTGACTCGGGATGGTAGGCCAGTATTTCTGAGCCTTGGATAAGAACCTGACCCTTTGCTGGGCGAACGGATATATCATTAGTGATCATAAATGGAGTTCCAGCTAAAACGTCAACATCTAAGTCTTCTACTACGAGGGCATCAAGGGTCAGGTATTTGCCAGCTCGTGAAAGAGTGAGGTGGGTCTCGCCAACAACGACAAGAGGCGTAACTCCATCTGCTTGTAGGGCCTGCTGGGATGTTTTTTACGATGGGAGCGGCGATGCTACGGGCGACGGAGGCCTTGATCATGCTGGTTTCGGCACCAGTGTCTAAGGTGAGTTTAAGCGAGTGGTGATGGTAGAAGGCATTGAAATGGGGTGATTGCTTTGTGCTTACACGGCGAGACACAACCCTGGCCGAGGAATGGGGCGAAGAAGCAAATTCCTCCACATCAGGTGGACAGAAGAAATCAGAATCGGTGGGGTCATCGTCGTTATCTAGGCTACTTGCGAGGCGTGCTTTGGCGAGGAAAGCGCGATCTTCGGCAGGTAGGTAAGTGCACTGACTTAAGAAGTGACGTTCATTACGTCCAGCCTGCTTACACAAGGGGCAAGACTTGACTTGTGGTTTAGTATATGCCTTTTGGGAGCGGTTGTAAGGGCCCCTCGGAGGCGGCTGTCTGAACTTCGATGCCGTGGAACGCAAGATTTTAGCATCAACATTGTTATTGATCTCTTCCAGGAGGGAATCCAATGCTTGAGAAATTTCAGGTTTGAGAGATGCAAGAAACTTGGACCGGAGCTCATTACCGTAGCGTTGCTTAACCAAACTGGGGAGGTCAGGGTGGACTAATCTCAACCATGTTAGTACTACAAGATTTTCTAGAGTGGGAGACATTTCCTCGTCGGTGTCGGGAACTTCGCCATGGTGTGAGATATTTCCATTTGCCAATAATAAATTATCTTCAATAAAGGACATCAGACGTTGATAGACATCCTCGGGGCGCTCAGCAGGGGCAAGTGTGATGTTGTTGAAGTCGAGGAAGTGAGCACCGGTTGATTGGAAACCAAAGTGAAGGCGAATCGCTTGCCAGATAGAGCTCATGGAGGTTGAGTTCTTGACGATGGTGTTACGAGAAATTACAGGACAATAGTTCGCAATTTGTCCAAGCATTAATTCAAGATGAGTACACTTTTGTTGTGCTGTTCTACGGGAAGCTTGAGGAACGGATTCGGGGTCGTCCTGGAGGCCGCGACGAGGGCTGCCGGGGGATTTCTTCAACCATGTCACGCCATCAGCGAGAAAGCCCGCGAAATTGCGGTCGAGGGAAAGAATGTACTGAAGATTTTGTCTCCAGGCTTCGAACGACGTTATCGTTTCTTGTTTGGTTAAGGACCACTGTTTTGGTGCTCTTGGATTCATTTCGTGTTCTTAAATGAATAGAGGAAAGGCAAAATGTGTACTTATCTGTGAGTCCTTGAGTATTGTTGACACAGCTATCGACTAAGCTGTTTCGCTAGTTCCTCGCTTGGAAATCGGTCGACGATCCGTTATGGGCTGGCTGTCTCTAAGTACGAGACGAGGGTAAGTTCCAACTGCTGCCACCACGCCAGTGATAAGGACAGACGACACGATAATAGCGAAATATAAACTCTTTACTAAAGTACAACAAAGCCTCTGCAAAACGGCTGAGTAAAACAACACAACAGGTCCACGAGGAGACGCCCGCATAACGCATGCGCGGCCGACAATAACCGCTGGCGCTTTTCTCTTATGCTTGTATGTTCGAGTGTAAAACACCGGACAGGAGCGCGAAAGTTATCAGGGCAGAATTCATTGTTTTCGTCCAACCCGGTCTTCCTTTGCATGGACAAGAAACAGACTGCAGGCGGTCCATGTCTTCTTTCTGGCTCAGTCGGATAGCAAAACGAACAACAAGTTATGCTTCACTTTGAAAGTTGAATGACATAAGAATCAAGTGCAGATTCCTTTCCTGTCAGTGAAATCGAATTGCCACGTTCGGTAACACTAATCGTAACCAAAAAAAAGCAAATTTAAATTCTGATTTGCCATTCCTTGTAGGTCCACTAAGAGATGTTCCTCATCAAGCGATGTCACCACTAAAGGATTATGTATTTAATGCACAAATAGAGAGTCGTGATGAACCCGAGTGAAGCATGAAGTGCCACTTCATTGGTCTTGTACTCTTTATCAATTACTTTTTTTGTCAAATAGTGCCTTTAATTCAAAAATCCCTAGCTTTTGCTGCACATGGCTGCTTTAGGTGATTGATAAACAGTTAAGATCTGACTATTAACTCTCCTTTCCAGCTGCTATATATATAGTTCCTTAATTAATGAAACAATTGTTTCATGCTTAGCTTGCGTATATCGAGTTGTTTATGTAAGCGTGATTGGAGAGCACGAGAGAAGCTTTAGAGTTGCTCGAGGCGTAGCCCGCGCTAAAAGTGGGTCCTGAGCCTGTATGACAATAATAACTTATCAATTTCTATAGCGCATTACCATGACGCAATGATCTAATGCGCTGTACAACACTTTGTGGGGGACTTTGCCAGACTGCTTGTATAGGCGCAAATTGCAGCCACGCAGTTCACAATCTTATTAGAGAGAGTAGTATGATACACAGGTGCCCCCAGAACAGACTAAGTGAATAAACCATCAGTGTGTGGGTTCTTTAACGTCCCACACCAGTACTGATAGACGGGACCTTCGGTTTATCGTCCTTATCCGAGAAGACTAGAAAGTCTAACCATTTGCAGATGTTAGCAAAGAGAGCACTTTCTCCTCAGTTATTTAAAGACCCTAAGTGTCGGGTCCGGTCGAGGTTTGAACCCGGTCTTAACTAACTGATCGATAGTTTTGACTATTTTCCTTAAATAAGCAGAGGTGTATGTGCCTGAAACAGCTGAAAGCGTGGAACATAACTAATCCATAATTTGATGATACTGTAACTTACAAGGAGATGTCGGAAACAGGATAATTAATATATATATTTAGGCTAGCCTAAAAGCGGAGCTCCACAATTATTTCCTCAATATTAGTATTTACAGATAAAATAATATGGCAATGCCACAGGACTTGAGCCATGACTCCAGTAAGGACTTCACTATATTGTGATTACATATCTGTCCTGAGTTAAAAAAACATACTCGCAAATTTTTCACTCAAACACACTAGCTACCACACAACTTCTTTGCACTAGTACTTTACTGGGGCAAAATTAATAGCACCCCCCCCCCTTAAGTTACCCCTCTTATTTTAACCAGTCATCGCCTCCGTTAGAACCGAAAAAACTTGGCTACATCAAAGCATCCCAATTCATATTATTAGGCCAGGGCATAGTGTGAAAACAGACTATTCCTGTTTCTGACTGCCTACACTTTACAGTTATATTCTTTCAAAATAAGACAGATATATATATATATATATATATATATATATATATATATATATATATATACCCGACCTTATGAAAACCAGGTGGACGAAAATTCGAGGCCTTTTAGAACTTCCTTTGCTATTACCTCCGTTGTTCAACAAGGACACTTAACGTTTTGCTTATTACCAGATTACAGTGTCGACGAAAGGAAAAAAAAAAGAACATGGCTATTTGCTATATCACCAGACACGAAATCGACGTAACCTCTATCGTGTGGGCAGTAGTGTCAGTTTTGCCCAAATCTTGCTTTGAAACGTCGACCTTGCCGAGAGCAAAGTTGCCGTCGGAAAAAGGCATCGATTTCCACGAAATCAAGCAACGTTTTAAACCGAATTCCCTGGTGGCTAACACAAATAACAGCAAGCTCTTGGTAAATTACATCTACGTAAACATGTGGCAAATGTTACGACTAGATTTGAGGCCGGAAATCACACATTATGACACTTCAAATTATCACATCACTTATCAGATCACTAGCGTAGAATCACTAAAGCCGCAAGGGCGGTAACAAGTCGGGAAACTGGAAAAACTTACGGTTTTCGCGCAGAAATACAGAGGCAAATCTTGTCCTCGCCTGATAGTTACTTGAAGTCCCGGATGTTGAAAAACGATTTCAAGCGAACTTCCGTCAAGCCCTTGTTTCTTGCTCAATTTTTACTAAGTCTTTAGCCTGGTCAAAAGTCAAGTCCAATTTCACCATGTGCGCTTACAAATCAACCCTGACACCTACGTTTTGAGGCTAAAGACTCCTTACCTCCGAAAGCAAAGCCCTACAATAACCTTCGCTGCGCCTAACAGTCGACTTCATAGCCCCGACAACATAAATACGCACGAAGGTTATTAGACGAGGCAGATACTGCATCTCGCTAGAATTTTTCCCTCACTGAGCTTCATGATGCTCTAAGGAAAACTTTGCTCTAGGAAGTGAACAGGAAAGCTAAATATACTGACTCCGTTTGAAACTAAGCCTACGCTAAGATTTCAAATTCATGCAAATTTTCTTGAGAAAGAGAGAGAGAGTGGGACCAAATAAAGAGTATTAAAAGGGAGGAGGAAGAGGGTAGGGGGGGGAAGAGCTTATTTCAACTTTCAGTGTTAACTTTCTCTTACTAATCAGCTAATTGCCATCGTCGCTCCCCCCAGCACAAGCAAAGACGAAGAAGAATAGAAGGGGGAAACACACCTTAGTACTAAAATAAACAAGGCTTAGTATAACTTTCCTGCGACCCTGTTTTCAAAAATCCAGGTAGATATATATATATATATATATATATATATATATATATATATATTATAGGAAGTCCGTGTATCGATGTTTCCGTAAAACAGTGCTCAATGCATGAAAGCAGAGCGCAATATATGTTGAAAAACAGAAAAAAACTACACTTTCATCCCGACAAGCCTGTTTCGTGATTACTCACTCTTCAGGGGATTAAACCCCCTGAAGAGTGAGTAATCACGAAACAGGCTTGTCGGGATGAAAGTGTAGTTTTTTTCTGTTTTTCAACATATATATATATATAAAGAGTAAGTTAAGTAGGTCCCTTGAGCCAACAGCGTATCACCTCCAGGAGGATCGCAAATGGATTCACAGTCTAAGTTGAGGAGAAATTATGAAAGAAAGTAAAGGAAACCCAACACTGGAGTTTTTACTGCAATAGCCTTGAAAATCTGCGATTTTTTAACTAACAATGAGAATTGCTTTTGAGTGACAACATATCGCTAGCATTTACAATGCTGCAGCTGTTGAAAATCGCGTTTACGTTTGGCAATGAGTTGTCGATTACTCTTTGCGAGTTTCCAATAATGTCAACAAAGCGAAGCCGAGTATATAAACCGTCCGGACTTCGCTTGGCTTTTCTTCAACCAATTCTTTGCCCAAAAAATGAGCGACAGCAGGGAAAGCGAAGAGTTTTAGGATCGAAAATGCATTTGGAAAAAAGGCGAGCATTTTTTAGTCCAAACAGCATGAAAACAACAAAAGATAAGAAAACAAAGAACGATGCCGGCGAATGTTTCTTCGGCGTTCCTCGTAGAAATTGGAAAACTAAGACAAGTAACAAACATAACTCGTAGTCACAGAGACAAGTCACCATTTGTCATATAAAAGACACAACAGGCGTACTAACCTGCCAGTCAACAAATTTATCACTCCGAACACAGAGCTAAAGCAGAAGCTGTCCTTTCACATTGCAAAAGTATTCATTTGCTAAGCGGATACAAATCCTTATCGGGCCTTGAAGTTTTTGACCGTCACTTTGTGTTACTTCCCGTGTCCACCAAGGAAGCTTCTTCAATTAAGGATTTTTAGCGGCAAACCGTCCAGTTCATTATTACACAGCAAAAGTCAGCAACCAAAGACAGCGTCTGCATTATTAAAACCCTGCGAAACCACATGATCTTTTCTCTCGAAGATCCGTAAACTATAAAATAGCAAAGTCAGGCAATCCAATTTGTTCCTCTTAACATCCAAAGGCTGGTTCTCATCGGTTTAAACAAAAAAAAAGAACTGAGAAATAGTCAAGTTAGGCGGCGAATATCGCTTACAGGAGGCTTACAGGACGAAAAATTAAGCCTCGTTTTTGCCTGGCTTGAGCCTGCGATCCAATTGAAAACCAGTACCTGATCAGCGGTCAACTTCAAAAAAACATCTGACCTCGACAGCTCATAACTTGAGCCCGCAATATGGTCACGTGATACTGGTCAGCGGATACGTTGTTTTGACAGGTGTCAATTGATCATAACATGGATATCTAATATCAAATATGTCTGCTGTAAACTAGATGGTCAGCTGGAGTATGGCCGCCATGTTGGATTATTATCATTATTATTAGGGCACTATTAATTATTGTGCGACGTCGTCGTCGGTCGCAACCACGAGCAATACCGCTAGCCAAGATTACCATGAGAATAGCAGTTGACGGGTTTCTATAGGTATGAGGCTCCGCTTTGCGGCCCTTCGGGCCGCTGGAGCTCCGCTAGTAATTAGTACTGTAACGATTGCGAAATATCTGCCCGGAAATCGACTGTCACGATCTGTCTGGTCCGATGAATAAGCTTGTTTATCTTTTGTTTAGCCAATCAACTTACGTTTTGATCAAGGTGTGTTCGTGAGATAAGAGAAACATTGATTGTAGTTTTAGTTGGTCAGAGTCGTCTCCACGGAATCGGAGAAATAAATTTCTGGAAGAGAACAGTGACGGTGTGGGCTTTTCACTTATTCCCCACATTAGAGAATAACGAACCAAAGATCCAAGTAAATTACTCTAACACGATGCATGACTTTAAAATCGAACTTGACGAGAATTGCAGACAGTAACTTGAACAGATTTATTGAAGCGCAGCTCAATGTTCCTAGTACAAGGGTCACAACTTGATACGACGATACAGATGAATCGACGGAGTCGATTGACAAAGACAAATAAGCCGTTTAAGTTGCTATGTCGTATAGTCGGTTCGAACTGAAAGCGATAAATAAAACAGAGACGAATTTAGGTGGATCACCTATAAAACTACAAAATATAAGACCAGACTGAAAACTGATAATTCTAGAAGACCATAAGAATATGAAATCACAGCAGAAGGCTGCACCAAATAAACTAATAATTCGTGTAACGAGAGTAGCATGACGATAAAACACTGGCATCAATCAGTAAGTAGATCCATGTTGAAAGGCAACGATTAACAACTTGAAAGGTGACTAATAACGACGAGACAAGAAGGACATCTCGCGTGAGCAAAGGATAACTAAACGATATCGTAACTGACAATCAAAGCTAAGCGAAAACAACACTTAAAGCGAAGTTTATGCTAAAAAACTATAAGCAATAATAACACTATACTCACTTTGGTTTGCACATACACCAGTGCTAGTCTTGACAAAAGCTGAGTTGAGATAGGTGAGCACGAGCGTAGACAACAAAAATCCCAATGGATGATAGAAGTTGACGATTCGAAGTCCACACTAGAACTGGCTTTACTAAGTTAAGGCCTAGAATTTAGGACTAATAAAACGTGCTAGAAACAATCTAGAGATCATTACGTATTTCCCATGCGGACATTGCAGCGAAGGGCTGGAATAATAATTTTACCAAATTTGGAATTTTTGGTCAAATTGAACCGAACCGAACAATTAACTTGACAATTAATTAAATTAACCTAACGGAAGGACGTACCGAAGCCATGACGACATGAGGGGCTTAACCCAGTTCAGGAATGCAGTTCCCGGCTGCTTAAGTAATTTTGTTTTTGCCTAAATCACAGTAGGAGTCGAAACAAGAGCCATCCAAAGAACGTCAGCAAACTTCATGAAGGTGTTAATACTGACGCCTTGTGTGCGCCGGCTAAATTTGCTCATTAGTTGTTACTGTCGAGAAATTTCTTAATCAGCGAACGGGACAATGTGAGGCGATATATGAACGTGATTTTAAGGTTACTGTAGACCTTCAGGGGTGTCTTCCGAAGAATATTTCGTATGCGCGTCGCTTGCGCTATAACCATAGAAAAGTATATATCATCGTAAAGCTAATAAAATGTAAAATCAGAAGAGATCAACATTTTTAAGATTTGATTTAATGGTAAGCGCACGCAAGCCTTCAAACGCAAAACTGACACTATTTGCTTGTGTTTTCTTTGTTAGTGCCAATGAATATTAGTCCTCCCTATTTGAGTTAGACTAAAAAGCGTATTCGGCTTATTTTGCTTTTAATAAAGAGGGTAGTTTTTAAAGAAACTGTGGTGCTACGTCGGTGGGGAAGTAGTACACAAAAATTTGGTATTATCAACAGAGTTGATAAATGTAAATTGACCACCGTACAGGGATTCTAAAAGCTGGCGTTTCGAGCTTTTACCAGAGTAAATATATCGGACCATGTCCTTTGAAAAACGTAACTAGTCTTAACCCCGTTATTGTGCAGAAAAGTATCCAGGATAAAAGAAATAATACCTTTATACAGAACACTTTTAGATAAAATTGTCACAAGCGATTTATTCTTAACAAGCGCGGTCAGTTTAACATTGAATGATTAAGCGGTCAGTAAAGCATGGCACGCCAAATCGTGCACGGTGAAGGAAGGATTCAGGAGCAACGTATTAGAACAATACTTTCCAATCAGTATTTTTTTCCATCGTGCCAGTGACCCGGCCTAAGGGCCCAAAAAATTCAGTTTCACAATTCTGGTCGTAAACTCTCATTATGTGAAGGAATGAAGCTTCAGCCTTACATCTGATATTTCTGATCTCGTTGTACGCTCAAATTTGAAGTGGCCTTCAAACACACAAAGGCGATAAGGTTGCAAATGAATAGACAATTCTAGCAGTTGATTCGATTCCCTTACCGGTAACAAAGTTTTCTGGGGCGTGCAATGCGCGGTATGTTTCCAGATTTCCTGGAACTGCCATTTTTTCGAGCTGAACGTAGTTAAAGCACTATTTCAGAGCAGATCAAACCCTGTGACTCTAACTTTCATTGGAGAACAAGACGCAAGTGACACTTGATCAATTCTGAGTGATGTATCAGCTGTTGCCCTCACAAAAACAAAACTGAGGAAGTAGTAAGCCGGTAACTGACATGCCGGGCCTCTCACTAGATCAGTTTGTTGGCCGGAGGTGTATCAAGGTCAACGGTGAGGAAAATTATCTTTACGGTATTATATTAGCAACGTATATAATTAAATACAATTCACAACGCAAACTCAAGTTATTCGGATTCAAGACGGCATGACAAAAAAATCACCTTTAGGAAAATATTCATTTATATGTAAAGTTGATACATCGACCATTTAACTCAAAAGTAAAAACATTAACCACTGCAAGACCTTGACTCCTGCAATTGTTGTAAAAATTTTCACTTTTTAAAGACTGCATTTCTTGTACAAGTTAATGCAAAGGGCAGGGTTTGAGTTAGATTTAAAGCAGTAAAACACAGGCAAGTAAATTAAAAATTGTGGCAGATTAAACACATACAAATTAGTGTCCAAGTAGTTTAGGCACAGGCAAATTAATGCCCCAGTGTACTTGTTAAGGAATGTAGCCGAGTAAAATTAAACACAGATAAATTAATACCCTAGTGTACTTGCTAAGGAATGTGGCAGTAAAATTGAACACAGGTAAATTAATACCAGGCTTGTTAATGAATGTGGCAGTAAAATTAAACACAAGCAAATTAATACCCCAGTGTACTTGTTAAGGAAAGTGGCATTAAAATTAAACACAGGCAATTTAATGCCCCAGTGTACTTATTAATGAATGAGGAACTGAAATTAAACACAGGCAAATTAATACCCCAGTGTACTTGTTTAAGGAATGTGGGAGTAAAATTAAACACAGGCAAATTAATACCCCAGTGTACTTGTTTAAGGAATGTGGCAGTAAAATTAAACACAAGCAAATTAATACCCCAGTGTACTTGGTATGTTCAAGTTCACACTGCAACCAGGTGGACAATCAGACATTGTTTGATGCTACTCTGGTTTGAAAATAGATGAATGTAACTTAAAAAGTTACAATTATATTCACGACCCAACGTTTCGACACTCCTGTCTAGTGTCTTCATCAGGGGTGATCTAGTGTTGCAAAAAGGACCCTTAACTACCTTTTGTTTTGATGAGGTGTAAATAGGTGTCAGGTAAAAGGCCGCCATCGTCACGGTTTAAAGGAGCGTGGGCGGCATTTCTCGACTCAACGTCCATCAAAAGCATTTGATGAGAGCTGAAGTTAGTAGCATCCTTAGGCGCGCCAAGCCGCCTCCCAAAAACATCAGCAATGATGTTTTCAAGGCGCTCGTAGCTCTTAAAGGGCATGTAAACCCACAAATATGACTATTTTTCATTTGTCGGTAAATGTGACGGTGAAAAAGGTTTTACCATTTATTTTGACCAATTCGAAATATTTAGGGTGAAAAACGAAATTTTCTCAGAATGATTCACTTCCGGTTAAAACAATAGCGGGTGTTCGTGACGTAAGCGGTGGAACACAAATATTGCGCAATGTAATCACTATGGCGGCTCGTGCTGATAGCACCAGTTCAGAGGAGATTTTATCCGATGTAGCCAGCGAAAATGAATGCAATTTCTACGACAGCGATGTTGCTGAAACCTCAGAAGTTTCTATTGATGTTGGGCCTCGTCCTTTTCGTTTTGAGCCGCGCAGAGTCCGTCATAATGTGGAGCCTGGAAGTGTAAACGACGAATGGCATGGACAGAGAGTGAATTTTTTTTTGTTTTTTCGTCCACATCCTATTTGATATTTATTATTAATTTATTTGTCTCTCCTGATGTTCTAAACGTTTTTTTTCCCTTTTTCTATATCTTAGGTGCGAATGTGGAATGTGCCAGCCGATGCCCACAGTTGATGAGAGCGTTTGTTGTGGAGAAATCGGGCAAATATGGCAGAAGGTATAAGACCAGAGACCTGAAGTGCAAATGTCCTGTATTACAGAGCACTCAGGATTTCAGTCTAACTACCTTGATGTCTGGGTCCTTGAAACTGCGTATTACGCATAGAGACAGGCAGGACACGAGTAACTTTGTGTTTACTATTTATAGCGTCACATTACAAACAGTACAAATTTGATATCAGCCTGGCAAGTTGTGTAGTAACAAAGATAGTGGTGATTTCTTCTCTATTGTGCACAGGCAGCCCAAGCTCTCTTAGTGACCCACACAAGCAACACAATATGGCGTCGAATTATAAGGGTTTGTATGGGATTTTCGACAAGATATTCATGGAGGTAGTTAAAAGTGGAAATATTCAATAAAAAACGCCTTACCTTATTTATATGGTGTGTTCTTGCTTGCTGTGTGGTTATTTTCCCGATCCGATGCCATTTTAGCGATTTCTTTCATTTCTGAGTTTCCACTCTTAAAGAGAGAGCAAGGTCGAACACTCCAATCTGGACCAGCCCGCCGAACGCAGCCAAAAACTCCAGGTTAAAATATACCCACGGCCAAAATTCCACCGCGGAATCCAACTGCAAAGGTTAAACTTTCATTTCAACGTTCTAGCCACGCAATCGCATCCCTGCGAGCAAAGCCAGGCGGCCGTTTGTTTCCCAGATGCTACGGTAAAACGTTGGAACAGATCCGTGTACGAATCCATCACGACACAACGACCGTTGAAATCGGCTTGG
>OX419344.1:9025621-9048121 GCA_948470475.1 Galaxea fascicularis | reverse complement strand
ATTTAGGTTTGAATCATGAATGTTTATCTTGTTCACTCTACCTTCAGTGAAGATATGAGACGACCACAATCCGTCCGCTCAAGGAAAACTTTAAGGGACCACCACAGCAGCAACAGAAAATTGCCACTTACGTTTAGAATGTCGGAGACATACAGCTCAGCACCATTCAAACTGCTCGTACGAAAAACGTTCTTCATTCTTCCGCCACAAAGCGACGAAGCAAATGATTTTGCTCATATATTTTTCCAAACACTTCCCTTTTACAAACTAGCTAACCTTACGGTCCACGAGTCTGTTCAATTCTTCCCTGGTTTAGCCGTGAACCAAAGACACGATAAAGCAAAAACAATATTGCATTGCTTAGGGCTACGCCCCATTTTGATCTGGCGCGAAAACCGAAGTACATTAACTTGAATTTTCTGTCTTGCATCTGCAAATGACAAGTCATCTGATGCAAGCAATTACTTTTAACAGGAAGTCGACAACAACGCTCCTAATCGCCTTTGCACTTTCGATGATAGATTTTTAGACCGCTGATCTAGTTGTCCTATGACGTCAAATGAACTCCAGCAGAGAATTCCTGAGAAGGGTTAAGCTCCTCATGTAAGGCCAACAATGTCGGTAAGAGATTAATTTGTAAAGGTTTGTGAGGGGGTAGAAAATCCGGTTAAAGGGCAACACTACAAAGAACTAAAGTATTTATTCGTAAAGATAGAATTATACAAATTGAATGATTTAATTTTGGTGCCAAAGGTCATGTTTCTACGCTGAAAATATCGACAGTTGCATATTGTTACAGATCAGGATCGAAACAGATCGAAACGTGACGAAACATGAGGCGTGAAACATGAAACGTTACATTTTTCCGAGTTTTGGAGAGGTCGCCAAAACTTTAATACGGCCTCCCATTCCTGCTTAGATTCATATGATGAATTTTGTGCATTCATTATGAGTAGCTCGGATTATGACTTGGTATTAAAAAGTAATATGAAGACACTTTTGGTACAAAAAGCAGATCGATGCCTAACAGTGTAACTATCAGTTATTTTCTTTTATTTCATTTTTGATTCTAGTCGCGCAAGTGAAATTTTCCGTGTGGTTTATATTGGGCTTTGTAGGAGGCAGGCTTACCTGAGATTTATTGGTCAAAATGCTCCCTGAAACTGAGCTGTAGAGGAGAAATTCTGTAATGTTATTCCGGCCGAACAACTCATCGCTAACTTGTAAACGAAATAAAGCGCCGTCTGTTGATTTATTACTGGTCGTGTCCCATGTGGCTCATGGGAAGAAACTAATCACCATTAAAAGGAGGTGAATGAGAAGATATCCAACTGAGGCATAACCTCTTCCGCAGACGTTTTTTGGGATGTCACGCAACGCACTCCCAAAGAAAACCACAAAGAAAACAGAAACGCAATAGGAAAGGAATGTGGTTCGCAATAACGTGAGCAGTCGCTTCTTCGCGGGGGCGTTGCGTTACTTCCCCCCCCCCCAAAAAAAAAGGCTGCGAAGGCTAGGAGGCGTGAAGTAATGCTCAGGGCACTTTGTAAAGCACAATGTTGGCTTGAATTCTGTTATTCCAGTGGAGCTTGGAATTTTTGTTTATGTACTTGTACTGCAACCAGATACTGAAATAACGTTTGATCAATACTTTTATGATACACTTGGCAACTTCTTCTGACATAATCTTTGACAAGAGCCCAGCACAAGGAGCGTACAACTCCCACATGTCATGCCATCTTTACTCGCGAGAAAAGGAAGTTCTGGTACACGTGGTACCGCATCATCATCACCTTTCTCTTTGATCTAAACTTTGTCAGCTTCGCGAAAAAAAAAAACTTTAGAAAAACTAAAGAAAGGTCGAAGAAAAGTTTCGCGCGAGAGAATGGGGGATAATGGAGCCGAGTGTGATCGGCCATTGGGGCTCTTGCGGGAATCCCATATTCATGACAACATAAACGCCGTGACAGGAATATAGGGCAGTAAAACATGTGATGAACTGTATTGCAACTTAAAAGAATGGAATGAATTTGGATCGACAATTTGGATCGAATGTCAGGGATTCTTACGTCTTTGCAGGGTGCCCAATAGGATTTACGGAATCAGGAATTTGGCATATTTGAAGGCCGGGATACGGGATTTAGAGGAGAGGAAGGAGCAAGACACGGGATTGTAGCTGTGAACGGGACACGGGCAGTTATTCAAGGAATGCCTGTCATTCCGGTGCAGTCAAACCTTGCTGGCATACACCCTTTTTCAGCAGAAACTGGAAATAATGGCTAAAACGAAGTGTCGTATGCTGTTGAGGCTCGTTATTGGGCCTTGTGTTGGCGTGGAAGTAATGTCTTGAAAATGAAGAAAAGTACTCATAGGAAAAACAAGTTCCCCACCGCCTTCTGGTGTAGAAACCTGGGGAGAGTGAGATTGCACGCCTCAGTGGACGTCATTTCCGTCCGGAAGTTGCTCGAATCGTCCCGATCCAACGAACCTCCGATTTTAGAAGTCCCGTTTTCCGGCAGGGGCACATTGCATGTGAGATAGTAAGATTTGCACCGTTAAAATCCGGCAAGGTATTTTAAGTAAACAGTCTCTCGTGATTTACCAGACGTTTGTTTCTCGGGAGCGAAGTGAAAACATCTTTTTTAATTTTCATGATCCCCTACTGTTGATGTGTTTTGGCGCGAGATTTCGAGCGAGCCTGAGCAGTTGAAAAATAATGGCGACAGAAAGTGTCAAAGTTGCTGTGGTAGTTCGAGCGTTGGCCGAGAAAGAATGCTGAGACGGCGGAGAATGCGTTGTGTGGACGCAAGGCAATGAAATAAGAGTGCTAAATCCTGAAACTAGAAAGGAGAAGGTGTTCAAATTTGACTATACGGTAAGTTAAAGTCTATGCTATTAATTTTGCTTGCTGTGAATATCCTTTAGCTTGTATTGAACACTCGGTGGGCAGTGTTACTCTTGCGGGTTTCAAAATTTTTAATAATTTTGGAGATTTACTTAGTTTTGATAAAACAAAACAAAAACTAACCTCAAGTTCTTATATATGGTGACAATTTTCCTAGTATAAGTAACAGTATTGACAATTTGTATATTAGAACCTCTTTATTAAATCAATCTATAATTTCAGGAAAAAGATCAAATGTTGTTTATACCTTCACTACTAATACTATACCACGATCGCTACCTTTTGAAATCCAACCAATGAATCATCTATGGAACAAAATTAATACGAATTTAATTAATAATGTCAGAATTTATATCACAGATGATGAAGATAGATTAGTTGATTTGAATGATATAGATATATCTTTAACACTTGTATTGAAAACAATTTAATTGTCTACATCAATAATATATAATGGATCTAACTAGACGTGAAACAGATTTCGATATTGAAGAATATATTTATGGTGGTGGAATAAGTAAATCCATGAACTATTGTGGAGCAAAAGAAAAAAATCCAAAAGGAAAAACTAGAGGAAGCCCATATCAATGTTTACAAAATAATAAATTACGATATTATGGAATAGAGCAAATAGATCCAAAAATATTATAACGAGATAAAGAAAGCAAAAAAATAACTAAGAAAACTCACCGAGTTATGACAAAACTCAGAAAATACTTGATATAATTGAAAAAAACAAAACAAAAAAAATAGGTAAAGGAGTAGACATTCATAAAGCAATTGGAAATTTACCAAAACCAAAAAGAGGTTTTACAGTACCAGGTCATAATTATAATGGCCCATATAACCCATAAGAACAACAATTGAAACTTGATCCAAATACTGGCGAAATCCTTGAAATCTATCAACAACCAACAGGAAAAACACATGCTGTAGCAATGCATCATGATGTTGATTACACTGTTTGTGAAGATAATAAAAAATGCAAACATGAAGCTGATAAAAAGATGGTAAAATCTCTTGATGCTGTACCATATAAAGAACGCCAAAGGGGACATTGGTTAGCTAGAAATGCTATTAATGCAAAACAAAAATAGGTCTTGGGGCTCCAAAAAACTGATAAAGCCGTCGAATTGGCAAGAAGAATTAGCAGATGAACTACATAAGCCCATAAAAAAGAAATTTACTCGACGGCGTGTAATTGTAAATCATATTGATGAAATATGGGCTGCAGATCTCGTTGAAATGCAACAATTCAGTAAGTGGAATAAAGGTTATAAGTATCTTCTTACGGTAATTGATGTTTTCAGTAAATTTGATTTGATTGTACCATTAAAAGACAAAAAAGGTGAAACAGCTACTAAAGCATTCAAAACTATCTTCAAAGAAGGAAGAAAACCAGAATTTTTGTGGACTGACAAAGGCTCAGAGTTCTACAACAAACATCTGAAATACTGAATAAACATAACATAACACTGTGTTCAACAAAAAAATGAGGAAAAATCATCAGTAGTAGAAAGATGGAATAGAACAATTAAAAAAATGTGGAAACAATTTACTGCTCAAGGTAATACACGGTATTTGGATATATTACCAAAAATATTGGAAAAATATAATAACACAAAACATAGTTCAATTATAATGGCACCCACAGAGGCATCAAAGAAAAAGAATCAAGGAGTTGTTTACTTTAATTTGTATGGTGGTATAGAGCCATTGTCATATAAACCAAAATTTAAGATTGGTGATAAAGTTCGAATATCAAAGTACAAAAGAAAAACTTTCGATAAAGGTTACACACCAAATTGGACAAAAAAAAGTTTCACAATGAATAAAATCTTGTGTACTAACCCAGTCACTTTTAAAATAAAGGATCTCAACAATGAGGAAATAAAAGGATCATTTTATGAACCTGAATTATTGGAAGCAAAACAAGATGTATTTAGAATTCATAAATTCATTCGTAGAGATTATAAGAAGAAACAAGCTTTGGTTAAATAGAAAGGATACAATGATGATTTTGATAGTTGGATACCAATGAAAGATTTGCAACAAATATCTAAGTAATATATAAACAACCAAAAAAGTGCTTATGGTCATTGTAAAATAGAACAAAACAAACAAATGAAAGAAGAATTAGAATTATTAAATCTTGAGTAAGGAGGGCATCAAGTGTAAAAATTGAGAAAACGTTTTTCAAAATTTGACAAAAAAAGGTTTTGAAAAATTTGAAAAATGTCCTAAAATAGGTTTGCAATTAAATAACGTTTTTAAGAAAACATTTTGAAAAATGCCCTAAACCCGCTATTTCTATCACTACTTAAGGCCATGGCGTTTTATGATTTTACTTTAAAACGCTATGTATTTCTCACTTCTTCTGGGATACACTGATTCTCTCCTGCGATCCGGCGGTCAATAACTTATGGAAATCAACCTAAATTTTTTACGCGAAAAAGTCACCAAGAGCAATTTTGTATGTCAGCGAAACGAACAGTTAGGCGCCTTTACTTGTTCAACTTGAAACGGCTCATTCTCCAGTTTTGAGGAAAGTAACTTGTTGTGGCCCGAAGTTGCTCGAGACTACTAACTGAAAAACAGCAAGGCTAGGATCTTTCGTCGTTAAAGTCCTATTTGATGCTTTAATCGAGAGCTGTTTTCAGCTCTTTCCAGTATTTCTAGTTTTAATTAAGCATTGTTTACACTGCACGATATTTACGGGGGAAAACGAAGATCGACAACTTTTAGACAAAAACCGGCTTACTTCACTAGCAACGATTCCCAAAACAACTCTATTCTGACACTGTTTACACTGCACGATATTTACGGGGGAAAACGAAGATCGAAAAGTTTTAGACAAAAACCGACTTACTTCACTAGCTACGATTCCCAAAACAACTCTATTCTGACACTGGTTGTAGCGAGATGAACATCTGGCACATCAGGCTCAAAAGTTTCCCAACAACAACAGGATACATAACTTGGTTTTGCCATCGAGATTTACTCTTGGTTTAGTTCAAATGACTCACCTGAGCGATTATTCCGCGAGGCAGTTCCTTTTCTCTAAGTTGAGCTTTCGATAAGTGCTTTTGCAATGATTAAACTCTTACCGAAACCAAACTACATGTATGTTCGTTGAACAATATATTAAACATAATATATATATTTAGGCAAGCCTAAAAGCGGAGCTCCACAATTATTTCCTCAATATTAGCATTTACAGATAAACTAATATGGCAATGCCACAGGACTTGAGCCATGACTCCAGTAAGGACTTCTATATATTGTGATTACATATATATATATATATATATATATATATTTTTTTTTTTTTACTGTTTTGCTGCAGAACCAAAGCCACCATTCAATCAAGTGCAAATTTTTCGAAATATCATCGAGCTTTGTTTCACAGGAACTATATGATTATGATGAGCAAAAACGATTAACAAACTTTTCTTCATCACAGTTTAATTACATCTGATTACATTTCGATACAAATAGTAAAAATCACTTCACTAGGTTAACAGTTCTAGTGTCCCACTATTAAACCAACTTGACAACAGTAGTATAAGTGGCTTATATGGTCTGTGACCAATCAGCATCGAGTATTGTCTACCACGTGGTACGATTCGACCAATCAGGTTGCGAGTTGCTAATATATTCAAAATGGCTGACACGCTGCTTTTAACCGCGCCTGCAACCTGATACCGTGGCTGATAACCGCGCCTGGTGTATGGCAAAGATGGCGCCCGCCCCAAATAAGGAGAAAACCCCGGAAATGAATGAAACAGAAAGTGAAAAAATACGATTTTTTATTTACAATGACAAGGCAAAAAAAAAATGTTCAAAAGTTTGTCGCTTGGAGTTCAGCACGGCTGCATCACGTGCGTGGTAGGGACACCCAACGTCGGCTGCAATACATACAGTGGACACTGTTGGGTAGAGGATGTATCCACCATCTGTTGAAAAAAGGAGAAGACGTCGGTCATCACCTTCTGAGGAACGGGTTTAGACTGCAAGATGGGCAATGGCAGCGTATGTCGGAGAGGGAGTGATGTATGCAGTGGAGAGAGCCCGTGCATCGTCGACACCAAACGAAGTCCTGAAACTCCTCTCCCGCAAAGGAATCGTCATCGTGGCAGGTACTGCAGATGGCACTGTGAAGGTAAGGAGAGGCAGAATTATTTTCAAAAGGGAAGGTCGCACATGACTGCTGGTGGTGGGTTCTGCCGGCAAGATGGACAAAAGCAGCGTCTGAGGACGGGATGAAATCAAAAGAAGGAAGGCTCAGAGCATCGTTGACACCAAACGAATCCGCCGAATTCCTCTGGATCGATGTAATCTTCCAGATCGTAGACAGGACAGACGGCACTGCAAAGGTGACACTGAATCAGCGATAGAAGGAGCATTGAAAATGACCGGTGGGGTCTATGTGATGCTGGATGCAGTAAATGGCTCCCGAACAACGAGGACAGAAAAAGTGTTCGTCATCGTGCCAGTCGGGAGTCGAGTGTTTCAGGGGACAGACGCGTAAGCTGTGGGGGTGAAAAGAGAGACACGACATCAGGGGGCGAAGGTATGACGGCGACAATGCGGACACCAAATGAATCTGGGAAAAAAAGGCAGAGAAGGAAGTGTATGTCAAAGGATGGGATGATAGGCGTGAGCAGGGTTGAGTCGTCTGGTGTAGCAGTACGAGCACCACCGATGAAGGACCCCCTGCCACTCCCTAAAAGAAAAAAGAAAAACGGCTCACCCCTCAGACCCTCAGTCCACCCGGGAATCGACGGAGATACACTCGATGGAAAGAATGGTAAATGACACCCATGCAGAACATCGAGTGGAAACTGCAGTAGGCGCACGGGACGGAATTCACTGTGCGAGAGGGTCTGAAAAGAAGGAAAAAAATGTTTTTCGAAAGTTGTCATGACTGACCTCTAATCCCTGCGAAAGGGGGAGGTGAGAGCGTTCTATCGAGGCAGGTGGAAGTGAATGGCCCCGGGAAGATCAGGATACTCGTGTTGGGTGCATCGATCGCATCGTATCCAGTCCGGATCCCACGGAATGATGACCGCAACCTCCCACGGTGGTCAAACGGTTCAGGCTTTCGAATTTGGGACATCCCCAGACTTCCAAGTCGACGCAGGGTATTCCCATCTTGAATAAAATGTCCTTCTCGACGCATCCGCCCTTGTACCCCACCAACGTCCGGTCCGAGGTCTTGTGGGTCGAGTAAAGTGTTTGGAGGTCCTCGCGTAATTGCCAGGGAGGTCGGGCTTGTTCCTCGGGGGTGGGACGATAGGACGCGAGACAGTGCACTGACCATGTGGAACCGAGTGCGGAACGAGAGGACTCGTCGTCAATCAGGCAAGGACGAGACCGGTGTGGAACCCCCACCCAAACGTCCCAGGAACACGCTGACCTGCGATTGTTACCCCGGTGTGAGTGCGTCGCACGATGAAGGTAGAAAAAAAAAAGAGCAATACCGCATGGAGGAGATGGAGCTTGCAGGGCTCACCAAGGAGGAGCGTCGTATCCACGCGGAGATGGAGCGTGCGGGGTTCAGCAAGGAGGATTGCCGTCGCTATGCGTTGACGTGCATGGACAAACCCTGAGAACTATAACTAACATGTCAATGACTCAATAAAATCATTTTGAACCCAACATGTGTAGTGTGATGAACTGGCGTAGGCGATGGTTAGTGACCAGTTGGATCTGTCGACGGTGGGTGGGTGAGCATCCCATGCCCGTCGAGGAAGAGATCGAGGGATGGGGCTTGGCCGAGGTGATGGACCTCTGGCAGGAGGTGGTGGACGTACCGGAGTTTCGCATTCACCATTACGCGGTGTTTGTGGAATGGTTGAGACAGACGTTCGGGGAGAAAGACGGGGAATTTTACTGGCGATACATCCATAAAATACGAGAGGAACGCATTCCCTCCGTCAAACGATTGATACTGTGGTGGGGATGGGAAAGTCTCAAACGTACACTGATCCGAGTGTGCCTGGAGCGTTGGGCGGCTTGGTCCGGTACGCCAAGACCCACCGAATAACACTGCCGGAAGCACGTCGCCGTTTAGAAAGAGAATTGGCGTTTACTCTACACCGACCCATCCGACGTCGGTTTGCCACGTTACCCGTCCTGGTCTTCGAGAAAGACGAACAATGGGTGGCGGATCTGGTGGAAATGCAAAACACCGCCAAATGGAATAAAGGCACCCGGTACCTCTTGACGGTCGTCGACGTCTTGTCCAAATTTGCCTGGGTCCGTCCTTTGAAGAAAAAGACCGGAGAGGAAGTGGTGAAAGCGTTTCAGAACATTCTCAAGACCAGCGGGCGTAAACCTCGGCGTTTACAAACGGACAAGGGTAAAGAGTTTTACAACACCAAGGTACAGACCTGGTTGAAAGAGAAAGGCATCGAACATTTTTCGACGCACGGCGATGCCAAAGCCAGCGTGGTGGAACGGTTCAATCGCACGTTGAAGGGACGGATGTACCGATACTTTACGGCCGCCAATACCTTGACGTACCTGGACGTACTACCGGCCTTGGTGAAAGCGTACAATGCGGACGTGCACTATAGCATCGGCATGGCACCCCGAGACGTCACGGAGATCAACGAAGCCCAAGTGTGGCAAACCTTGTACGGCAAACGAGTGGGTAAACCGTCCAAAGCCAAGTTCAAGGTGGGCAATCAGGTTCGGTTGAGCAAGAGGGTACGAACCTTCAAGAAAGGTTATCTGCCTCAATGGACGGAAGAAGTGTTTGTGGTGTCGCGGGTAGTGCCCGGTCCGGTGACCACTTACCGCGTGGAAGAAATGGACGGTACCCCGTTACGAGGGACGTTTTACGAACAAGATTTGCAAAAAGTGATCGTGGACGAGAAGACGTTGTGGCGTGTGGACAAGGTATTAAAACGCAGACCCGGTCGGATGCTCGTCAGTTGGAAAGGGTGGCCTGCCAAGTACAACAGTTGGATCGACGATGCCTCAAGGAAGAGGAGAAGGAGGAGAAGAGTTTGAAAGTCTTTACTTGACGCTTCCCAGCAATGGAGGGGGCGCTCAGTTCGACGACACCAATCGAAACAACGATTACAAGATCAAGTTACCGTACCGGTTGCGTCTGCCCGGCAACGGATGGCAAGTGGCTTTCAGCGCCATCACATTACCACGGCCAACACTGGCCACGAAAATCGATAGAGAGACCTTGTTGCAACAGTTTCCCGAACGAACGCAGCTGATCAGTGCCATCATCACTCTTTACAAGGCGGACGACACAACTCAAATATATCGGCGCACGGCGTGGGTGACGATGGGAGAGGTCATCGATTACTACGAAGTCACAGATGGGGCATCCTTCATGAAACGATTGAAACTGTTGTTGGAACGCGACATTTACGACGTATTCTACCAACACGGTCAGGGCAAGGAATACACATTTCGACGCACCAAATTGGATTCCGACGGAAAGGACACGGGAGTACGAGGTTACCCCCTGTTAAAATGGAATGACGAGGAAGAATACATGGAGGTGGACTGGTCCGACACCGACGACGACCGTCAAGTGGAATTGAGCGTGACGCGCAAGTTTGGGGAATATATCGGTTGGGTCAAGTGGTACGACGGAGATGTGGTCAACGAATGGCATTACGGACCCAATGTGATCCTCTATCCGAAATACGACGATCCCGTAGACAAGGCACCCTACATGGACTCGGAACATCTGGCCGATGTGAAGGGACCCATCTATTACTCCTCCAATTCTGGTCCTTTCTTTGGTTTTCACAATCATGCCAGGTACCGTTTCATCTTGAACCGGGATTGGTTTGTGGCGAAACAACGCGTGAGAGAGGATGGTGTCCCCAAAGATACAATGGTCTACGTCTACAGCAACGTGGGACGCGGAACCATCCTAGGGGGAAAGATCACCGACTTGTTGCGCCAAGTCCCTGTGGGACACGAGGACAAGGAAGGATTCGTCTATTACGAACCCAAGAACATGCAACACATCGATGTGCGTAACACTGAATTGGATGTAGTGGAAATCGCCATCGGCAAACCTAGTGGAGGACTGGCCGAATTGGGCGAAGGGATCACCACCGTCACCTTGCATTTTAGACGCGTCCCTTGGGCGCGATCGTCATTCGTCGCGGAGTGATGAGCGGACACGGTAGTACCGTGCGATACGAACCGGTCTTTCCGGAGACCATGATCGGAGGGAGGTTACGTATCTTCGTACCGCATCCGTCCGAAGAAGGTCAAAGTGGAAGCGGATCGAGGAGAGGAAGAAAGACGAAAAGGAAGAAGAAGAAACGTGCCAAACCGTATGCCCGAGGGGATATATTCTCGTGAGAGGGGGTGAGAACCCTTCATTCGATGGTGGAGAGCATGCCCGGTAGACGACGAAAAACGAAGAAACGGCAGCGTAGAAAACGCTCGCAACGCGGTGGGACAGTGTGGGGACCTCTACCGCCAGAGATCGAGTGGGCTCAACGGATGGCCCCCTACTACGCGAAACGGTCGCAACGCGGTGGTGGGTTCATGGAACCTCCCATGCGACCGGTGCGACCCTATCATCACCGACGACGGGTCTACACGCACAGTCTCATGACATAAAGGAGGGAGCATCGAGCCGACGTTCAATCAGTTGCTCCTACTCTTCGGAACGTACACAGCGACCACCATGCCCAAGGGACAAAAACGCCCAAGAAACGTAGGTCGGTTGGCCGAAGGTCTGAATCTGGCCGATCCGAGATGGGAAAGACCCGTCAAACGCATCGGATTGGGTCCGAACGTCGATCCCAAGTTTGCACTCTTCACCGTCCCTCCGGTGGATGAAAGTGTGGCCTCGCGACGTGTCGTGGAGATACCACCCTCGGTCAGCGGACAGATCAACCCCATCGAATTCGAGATCAAACCCAGCACGTGTACGTGGATCTGAGTTCGAGTTTCTTCATGCTAAAGTTGCGGTTGCAAGCGGCGGGTGGCGGCAACATCGCTGCTGACACCTATCCCTGTCAGAATCTGTGCCACACCATGCTCAAGCAAGTGTCGGTCTACGTCAATGGGGTGTTGACCACGGTGCAATCGGACACGTACGCACTGAACGCCATGCTCCAGACCATATTGAACCACGACGAGGACGATCCCGTATCCGTCCTTCGACCGCAAGCCTTCATACCTGGCGCCTTGAACGTGCCCAATGTCTACGCCGCCAACACATGGGACAGCACCACACCGCATGCCGATTACAGGGGTCTTACTGGCACAGCGAAAACGTCCGTGGATGGTGTGATAAAGGAAAGAAGTTTGTACACGGGTGGTGTGCGTCGCACGTTGGTCTTCAAACCGTTGGTGGAAGTCTTTCATCTGAACAAACCCTTGCCACCCAACACTCGCGTGCTGATTCGTATGCACTTCAATGAACCCGCGTATTTCACGTACGGTGGCACGGCACCACGATTGGTGGCCGACGATGTGGATCTGAAAATGTACGTGTCGTCGTTACGTCTGAAAGCTCCGTTGTACAACACCCTGACCCATCTGAGGGATACCAACCACTACATGCAGTACCCGGTGGTGCGGTACGAGACCCGCACCTTCACGCTGCCCAACGGCGAGACCAACTTCGACAAAGCCGACATCTTCGAACAACGGATTCCCAACCGCGTGTTCGTGTATTTTCTGGACAGTCGAGCCTTCAACGGCACGATCGGTTACTCACCGTTCGCTTTCCGGACGTTTGGCGTGGAATGGATCAAACAGTTGATCAACGGGGAAGAGTACCCGCATACCAGTACTTTGGAACTGCAACACGACAATACCAGCAAAGACTACGATGGGTATCGTCGCTTCTTGTACGACACGGGGGCTTTGAAGAGAGGCAGAAAACCGTTGGTGAGACCCGAGGATTGGGGGCAAGGAAAGAACTGCACCATCTTTTGCTTCAACAACGTGGAGAGCGGAGATGCCGACAGTCGCTTCATGAATCCGCAGAACCAGGGTAATCATCGCACCCAAGCCAGGTTCAATGCGGGCATAGGCCACGCCATCACCATCTGCGTGACGGGTGAATTCGAAAACGTCATGAAGATCACGCGGGAAGGGGGTGTCCTTTACGAAACCTATAATGGCATGTGAACATCCGCTCCGACGACAAAAGAGACATGGAGTTCGTGGCGACCACGACGCAACAATTGGAGACGTTGGCGCAACACGACGCCCGGTTGCGACCCTACTTTGCGGGGGTCTTTTCCAGCGATGCCTTACCCTCGTCGCCGTCGAAGGCGCATCCTCGAGGGTACATCGTCAATGTGGATCGTCGGGAGGAACAGGGTTCGCATTGGTTGGGGGTGTGGACGGAAGACGAGACCTGCGAAATCATGGATAGTTTTGGGATGAACGTGACTCGGTACGACATACCCTGGTTCGAAAAGTGGACGCGAGACCATTTCTGGGCGGTACCAGAAAGTCGCAAGACCTTGCAGGCCATCGACAGTCAGAGCTGCGGCATGTACGCATTGGCTTTTCTCATCGTTCGTGCCACGGGCATCTCCATGGACGGGTTCTTGTCCATGTTCACCACTCACGATTACGTGAAGAACGATCACAGGATTGCTCAATGGTTCAAGAAGACGGTGAAAGACACGTTGGTGTGGGAAAAGATGAAACGCGAACAGCCCGCTCTTTTCCAAGGCAATACCGTTCCGGTACGGTTATTGGACATGCGCGCCATGTGGCGTTCGTTGGACGAGGAAGAGTGCGGTGATACGGTCTTTTGAGAGATTTCCCACAAGGCCGAGCCGGTCGGCGAGACGTGGATATATGAGGCACGTCTTCCCTCCCGTCAGGTGCGAGGTGGAGACACGCGGGAGGTGGTGTTCTTTGTAGACGGGTTGGCAGTCCACCCGTAGAGAATATGGAGTTCTGTCAATAAAAAGTCTTGTTAAGTTCACGCCACTCGTTTCTGCCTCATTCATTTTGACTTCGACACTCGTCATGAACGCAAGTCTTCCTCCGGGTTGGGATAAACTATTAACGGAGTATGCGGCACCGGGACACGAAACCGACCCCAATAAGAGGGGTCGACCGGTCGCGCAAAGAACGAGACCTCCCGTGGCACGCAAGAAGAAACCCCTGAGGAAATAAGCCTTGACGAAACGTCGACCGAGACCCATCGGCGTGAAGGAGTACGTGACGTTGAACAGTTTCATGCGAAAATTGCCCGTGGAACATCGACGTTATCGATTACCCATCACTCGCGGCATGACCATGACGTCTTACCTGAACCGATTAGGAAAGAAATTGGGGTGGACCCGCGTGAGATTGGATCATTTGCTTTGGAGTTGAAGGCATGAAGTTCTTCAAGACACCGTGCAGCGTGTTGATTGCCGGACCGTCCAATTGCGGCAAAACGGTGTTCGTTTTTAAACTCCTCCACGATGCGACGCATTATTTTCGAGGGTTGAAACCCAACGTGCATTATTGTTACGGGGCCATGCAAGACAAATTCCAGGAGATGGCCAAGACGTCCAAACCCAAGATCCATTTTCACGAAGGTGTGCCGACGGTAGAGGATTTGGACGAGTGGTTCCGTCCGACGGGAGGTGGATTATTGGTGATGGACGATTTGATGGACGAGTGTGGGAACGACAAGACGGTCATGGACATTTTCACCAAACATTCTCATCACCGCAACGTCTCGGTGATCTACATCACCCAAGATCTTTTTCCCGCCGGCAAATTCGCCAAGACCATCTCGAGGAACGTGCATTACATCGTGGCCTTCAAGAACCCGCGCGATACGGTGGGCGTGCGCACGGTGGTATTACAAGCGTTTCCTAAAGACTGGAAGGATGTCATGACGGTCTTTCAGAAAGCCACGAGTCGACCCTACGGTTATTTGGTGATGGATTTTCACGCGCAAACGCCCGACGATTATCGCCTGTGGACGCACATCTTAAAAGAGAAAGGCACCTACCCTAGACTTTACAAACCCAAGAAGACGTCGTAGAAGCATGAGTTCGTTCGACGCCGCACTGGAGGCGGAAAGACGACGTCTGTCGACTCCGCGCGTGACGCCTTTCGACTCGCAATTGGGAATGACCCACGGTGCAGAGGATCTCACGTTCGATCCGGACGATGTGCTTTCGGACCTCTTTCCCCATGCCATCATTTCGTCGTCGTCGCCCCTGACACGAGACTCGACGGACAACATCGGGGTGACCTCCACCTTACAGACCACGTCTCTTTCTCCCTTGCCTGTCCGCACGGGTCCTGCACCCCCCATCGGCGTTTCTCCGAGGGGAGTGAACGTCCACATACCGGTCGGAGCCGCGGGATCGACCACCAGCAACCACCAGCACCAGCAACGCTCGTCGATTTGGGGACCCACCGGCTCGTTTGAGAGCCTTGGTCGAGCGACAGAATAGACGTCGTCGAACGGGGGCCATGACCAGGACGACCACGACCACCACGAGCCGACGAGGACGTCCCAGAGATTCGGACGATTTGTTGGGAACGCCACGACGCTCTCCTCCCAGTTGGGGTGCACCTAGCCCGACGACCAGTGCACCGGGATCCGTCGCTGCCAGTCGTCGTACTCCTCCGACACCCGGGTCGGCCGCTAGAGTTCCGACACGCAGTCTGAGAAGAAATTACGACAGAGTCGTGGAAGGACAACGTCGTAGGATCGGACGTCGCGGGGCTCATTCGGTGACCGAGACGCATACCACGACCATCGTGTATAAGGACGGACGACCACCCGAAGTGCATCGCAATTCGTCGAGACACACGACACCGAACACATCGAATCAATCCGGCAGCGGAAAATTGTTACCTTTGGAGTGGTTCGTCGGATAGAGACATGCCCAAGACCGGTAGACGTAAACGAAGAAGAAGAAGAAGACGAGGTCAAAGAGGTGGTGCGATCCCAGCGGCCGCAGTGGTCATTCCGGTTTTGAAAGCCTTGGGGAAAGCAGCGGCCGTGGGCGTGGCAGGGTCGGTGGCCAAAGCGGGAGCCAAGAAAGCCCTGACCGCTCTGAAGCGCAAAGCCATGAGCGCCCTCAAACGCAAAGCCAAGGGCACAGCGCGATCGGGATTGAAGAAAACGACGCAAGCCTTGGACGGTTGGATCTCCAGACGATAAAAAGAGACGCATTCCCCTTCCTCTTCATCAGTATGGCGAAACCACGCCAACGTCGACGAGGTGGTAGTAAAAAGAAGAAGAGGAAAACAACGACGACGAAACGTCGAAAGCAGCAGCGTGGTGGTATGATGCCTTATGTGGTGGATGTCAAGAAAGGGTTCGAATTGCTCACGGATCCTAAAATGTGGCATGTACGTACCAAGGCCGAAAAAAAGCAGGACCAACACATGGTGGCACGCGTCAAGAAGGAATATCGTCAGAGCGGAAGCAACGACTCCTACGATTCGTGGGTCCAAAAGAAAGGATACGCCAAGAAAGCTGATGCGTGTACCATCATGTAATAAAAAGGCCGGGAGAAGGGTCCTCTCCCTTCATTGCGTGCAGACACCATGGTGGTGACAAGATCTCAGTTCCAACGTGCATTATACAAGGTCATCGTGGACGAATTGGAGCATACGCATCCAGACACCGCCCGACATGATTTTTTAGATGATCTCTTGTATCTACTCGACCAAGGGATATCGTACGACAAGTACGCCCGTGCTCGAGAATCGGAGTTCCCGTACTTGCTGCGTAGTATGGAAGAGGACGCGGATCGTCAAGTCAGGGGTGTTCACGACGTCATGCAAATTTTGAAGGACCGAGGGATGACACGGCGATAAAAACGGTCCACACCACCCTCCCACCCATCAGACGACATGAAACGCATTCGACGACAGTGGGGGTTCCTGAGGTCTCTCTTGGACGAGGCCAAACATTAGACCCGTAAAGACATTTTGCAACATGCCAACAAAGATCAGATCAACGCCGTGAGCGAGATCGTGATGAACACGTTGCGAGGTAATCACGCGGTACCTCCGTCTGTCGTGGCTCGTCTCCGCAGGTACAAAACACCCTTGCGACAGTTGGTCCGGCGCAAAGACAGCGTGTTGAAGAGACGCAAGGTTCTCCAAGCGCAAAAGGGAAGTGGATTTTGGCAAGCGTTGAAGCAGGCATGTCATTACCTCACTTGATCGATCTCCTGAAAGAGAGTAATCTGAAAATCAGTCACTTGCAAGCCCAGTTGGAGAAGAGAACCGACGAGAACCTGAAACAGACCATTCTCGTACATCGTTTGAAAGGAGTTTTGTTGTGTCCGAGGTGTCGTTTGGTGTGGAACGATCCCCGAATAGAAGAAAAGGGAGTGTGCGACGCCTGTCGGATCATTCTCGAGACCTACGCGTGCGATGGAAGAGTTCATTCTGGTCCCTGCCAGTGAAGACCCTCAGACCGTAGCTCAAGTGAAAGCGGATTTGACGGAAAATTCCGCTCTCACCAACGCTGCTCGATTAGGAGCCAAGAAACGACGTCTCTTGCGCGATCCCACCTTGACGCCGGACGAGAAGATGGCCAAACTGTTACCCGTATCGCGCGCTTTCGCTCGAGCGTCCAACAAGATAAGACAATTCAATCTACCCAGCTCCACCGGTGCGCAAGAGGAAGAGGACCCCTTCGAGGGGGACGAACTGGTGACCCCTTCCCTTCACAAGTGGATGAAACGAATGGTCCGCGCTTTGGGACCGTCCAAGTCGAGTGCGACACCTGCGCCCGGTCAGACCGACGTCACACCGAAACGCAGGCCACCCAAAACAACACCAAAACGCAGACCGCCACTTCCACCCAAACCCAGACCGCTGACCTTTGGCGAAGACGACGATGACGAACCGTTTCCACCACCACCACCACCCCTTTCCCCTCAGCCGGGTCCGAGTGGACGCGATCCCAGTCCCTTTCCCTTCCACGATGAGGATTTGGCCCATGCCATCAAGAAATTGAAACCGACTCCCAAACCCAAAGGCAAAGGCAAAGGCAAAGGCAAAGCCCCCATGGAGTCGATCATGGAACGTGCCCTCCGGGAGAAGTTCAAGGGGACAAAAGGCAGTGACACGGACGAGGACGAATCAGATTGGGACGGTAGACGACCGTTACGGAACTTACGACCGTTACCTCACCGCACGAAACAATGGGAAGAGTGGTCGGACGGCGACGGGTGGTGAGACATTCCAAACGTAAGCGGGGGCAGAGAGGACGCGGTCTAGACGTGCAGAAATGGTTGGGAAAGACCGGCATCGAATTTCATTGGCCGGGGTATCAGTACATGGGACCGGGTACGCATCTCAAGAAACGTCTAGCCCGAGGGGATCCTGGGATCAACCGATTGGATCGCATCGCCAAGCAACACGACATCGATTACGACAAGACCAAGTCGTTGAAAGACAAGCATGCAGCCGACAAGAAAATGATCGAAAAGATCAAGAATTTACCGGGCAAGAAGACGTGGACGGAAGCCATCGTCAAAAACATCATGCACGCTAAAGTAAAACTAGGTTTATGAGTTCAATAAAAAAAACACACGCCATGTACATATATGTGTGGTCATTGACTTTCTTGACATTTAAGGCGGGGGTTGAAAAACCCCCTAGGGTCTTGTCCGTGGGGCGGTCCGGGTCGTCAGGGTGAAGTTCCTCGGCAGAAAGAGCACTGGCACGACGTGAACGGTATCGGTCTCAGTTCTCGGCAATGCGGGCAGCGGGGCGTCACTCCGTCCGGCGTGTGATCCAGGAGCTGCCTCACGCACGGCTCGTGGATCGCCACACCACAGCAGGCCATTTTCCGTGGACGAATGGGACCTCCTCGGTACATCGGTCCTTTGTATTTCTCCAGACAAATGACACAATGGTCATTGCTCAAAGGCGTGGGAGCCAACTCCCACATCTCGCCATCAATCATAACGTGTTCTTCCGTCATCTTGACCGACTCGAGAAGAAGTGAAAATGGCGGTCCTCGCACTCGTCTCCTTCTTATACACTCTGGGTTCTGACGTCACATTGCCATGTCAACCCTCGTGCTATTGGGGGATACCCCCCTATCCCCCATTCAGACTCTGACGTCCAATGCATCGACATGGTGACGTGACGTCACAACTGCATCGCGTATATAAGACCCAGCGCGTACGAGAGAGCACTCATTTTTTCGTGTGTGTGCTCTTGCAAGCAGTAGTGACCATCATCATGGATTGGACCGACCACGTGACAGACGAGGAATTGAATGAAATGATGGACATGGTCGAGGCCAGCAATCAAACAGGTGGGCATTTGTTCGATTTTCATCTCGTGCCCACCGCTCCGCGCCAACGCTGGAGAAACGTGGCGGACAGACGCGTGTTCGATGCCACCCTGACGCACCGTCGCGACCCGACGCGGGACGATAATTTGGGAGAGGAATTAACGGGTGCCCTTCATCGTGCCGTGATGGACCAAATCCAGGAGGACCCTACCATCGAGCCTCACCACCGCCTGCACTTCGTCTTACAGACCACCACGGATACCTTTCGCCACCCTTTTCAGTCGGCCACCTTCACGGTCCAAGAGTTCCGAGACGGCAGCGATCGGTTAAACACTTACCTGCACACGTTGGCGGGCAAACTCAATTCCAACGAGTCTTTTGATGCAGACACGCCCCTGCATACGGAACTGACCTTCATCCGCACACCGGCTCCCGGTCGAGGAAACGGCAAACGTTATCGTGCCGCTACCGCTGCCCTCAAGAAAATAGACAAACGGTGCATCGTCACCATCAAAAATGACGACGATCTCTGTTGCGCGAGGGCCATCGTCACCATGCAAGCCCTGGCCGACGAAGGTGCACGCGGTCCCAACTACTGCAATCTCCGAAAAGGTTATCCCTTGCAAGCTCGATTGGCTCGTGACCTCCATCGTTTGGCAGGTGTCCCCGAAGGTCCCTGCGGATTGGAAGAGCTGGCCAAGTTCCAAGCTGCCCTGCCCGGCTACCAGATCAAGGTGATGACCGTCGACCCTCCCTATAGTATCATTTACAAGGGTCCCATCCAATCCGACAAGCTCATCTTGTTGGTCAAGTCGGATCGTCATTACGACGGGTGCAACTCGTTCTCCGCCTTCCTGTCTCGCTCCCACTATTGCCACGAGTGCGACCGCGGCCACAACATAGAGGATTACGCCCATCATCCTTGTCAGGGCAAGTGGTGTGGTGCTTGCCGCACCAAGAACTGTCCCGATCACGTGTCCGCCAAACGGACGACGAGACATCCTCGCCCCACCGTCCCTTGCAATCTCTGCCATCGTTCGTTCTTCGGGGATGCGTGCCTGGCCCAACACCACCGCGGTACCGCCAACCGACGCGCCTCGTCCCTCTGCCACACCTTGAAAAAATGTACCACCTGTCAGAAGGAGTACAACGTGGGAGGTAAACATCCGAAACACCGATGCGGGTGGTCCGAGTGCCCTTACTGCACCCAACGCGTGGAAGTGGCCACCTACCAATGTCACATCCAACCCGAGGGCGAGGATTGCGATGCTCTGCGTCTCAAGACCGTTCCCCTTAACAGCGTGGGTGCTCGGGCCGTCGTCTCCATGGACGTCGAAGAAGGCACGGCTCGAGTGGGACGTCAACCGCCTCTCCTGGTCTACGCGGACTACGAGGCCTACACCACCGCCGACGGAGAGCAGATCCCCATCCTCATTTGCGCCGAGTCCGAGGAGGAGGAGCAGACACACACCTTCTACGGAGTGGACTGCACTTCGGAGTTCTTCGACTACCTCGACGAACTGTGCGTGGATGAAGACGGGGACGACCGTTCCGTCATCATCCTCTTTCACAACTTCAAGGGGTACGACGGGATGTTCGTTCTCAAACATTTGTACCGGACTCACCGCGAAGTCACCGATCAAGTCACCGTGGGGGTCAAGATCTTCTCTCTCCGCTCCGACCTGCTGACGTTCAAGGACTCCTTGTGTTTCCTACCCATGCCCCTCAAGAACTTCCCTGCCACCTTCGGATTGACGGAGCTGCAAAAAGGGTACTTCCCTCATCTCTTCAACACCCTGCCCAACCAGGACTACGAGGGACCCATGCCAGCTGCCGAGTTCTACGATCCGGACGGAATGTCGTCCAAGGCCAAGGCTGCCTTCCAGACCTGGCACGCCGACCAAGTCCGTCGCGGGCACGTCTTCAACCTTCGTCGGGAGATGGAAGCGTACTGTGTCTCGGACGTCAAGCTGCTGAAGGGCGGGTGTCAAAAGTTCCAGGAGGAGTTCTACGCCGAAGCCGAGTTTCGTCCCATGGAGAAATGCATCACCATCGCCTCGGCCTGTCATCGTTTCTGGCGCAAGAAACTTCTGAAACCCGACACCGTGGCCGTCGAACCTCCTCGCGGTTGGCACGGGGCACGCTCCAACCAGTCCTTCAAGGCCTTGCAGTGGTTGGCATGGCAGGAATCCCAGCGTCGGGCCCAGCACCGGGAGGAGAACGCGCCGGAGGTTCTAGAAGAGGAAGAGATGATGGCAGCGGCCTACCCCGACACGCCCGTAGCGTGGAGTGGAGTGACGAGCGATTTCATTCGTCACGCCTACAACGGAGGTGAAGTGCGGTTAATCGGACGTCATCTGGTGGACGGTTACGACGATTCTAAAAACACCGTATACGAGTTTCACGGTTGTCTGTGGCACGGTTGTACGTCCTGCTTTCCCGACCGTACCTCCAAATCCAAACTCCACCCCGACCGTACTTTCCACGAGATGAGGGAGGCCACCCGCGCCAAGGAGGAGGCCTTGCGTGCTGCCGGTTACACCGTGGTCGCGGAGTGGGAGTGCGAGTGGGACCGTCGAGTCAAGCAGGATGCCACTCTCCAGACCTTTCTGACCGACCTGCATCTCGTGCAGCCCCTGGAACCCCGAGAGGCCTTCTTCGGTGGGAGGACCAATGCGGCCACGCTCCACTACCAGGTCGATCCCACGGTAGGAGAACAGATCCGTTACGTGGACGTCACCTCCTTGTACCCCACCGTCAACAAGTACGACGAGTACCCCGTCGGTCATCCCACCGTCCTCACACGACCCGAGGACCAGGACATTGGTCATTACTTCGGACTGGCCAAGGTGGACGTGGTGGCGCCCCGCGGTCTCTATCATCCCGTCCTGCCTCATCGCAGTGGTGGCAAATTGACCTTCCCACTCTGTCATACCTGTCTGGCGGAAGAAATGCCCAAACCCTTGCACGACCGTTCCCATCAATGTTCCCACGACGACGATGACCGTCAATTCACCGGAACGTGGTGCACGCCCGAACTGGTGGAGGCAGTGGAGCAAGGGTACCGTATCGTGAGGATTCACGAGGTGTGGCATTTCCCTCAGCGTCGCTGCGGTCTCTTTGCCGACTACGTCAACACCTGGCTGAGGCTCAAGCAGGAATCCTCCGGCTACTCTGCCTGGGTCCAGACGCCCGAGCAAAAACGACAATATGTCACCGCTTACCGTGAGCGGGAAGGTGTGGCTCTCCAACCACACCTCATCTGGAAGAATCCCGGTGGCAAGCAGACCGCCAAACTGGGTCTCAATTCCTTTTGGGGCAAGTTCGGTGAAAATCTCCTCAAGTC
>OX419344.1:8993121-9020621 GCA_948470475.1 Galaxea fascicularis | reverse complement strand
ATGCTCTTAAAAATCGAGAGAATTGTTCCTGATCGTTTTTTTTTGGAGCGCACTTTCCATGACTGCTGCAGGTGGTCTTTCCTTACTAGTGCCTTAACGCACTCAATTAAAATTCCTGTTGTTGGAGACGTTTTGAAGTAATCTGCCTTTGTTCATGTTAAATTTACTGTCCTCAAAACGTAGAACCCGTGGCGTAACTTTTACTTTACTTTGGTTGTATACTGCAGACTGTTAAGAATGTTTCGCACCACGGGTTAGGGCACTACTGATTTTGAAGATACACCGGGAAAATAGTCCTCAGGATCTACCAATGTTTTGAACTAGTTTATTCAGCAAGTTTTTCTTGCACACGCTAGCTAGTCAACTAAAAGCGAAAAACACGTGTGGACCTCCTATATAACGACTTAAAAATCGAATAAGACGAAAACAGAAACAAGAAAGCTTTAGAATATAATATTGATATACTTACAATTCTGTACGGCGTTATCCCGCTTAAGACTGACAGTTTTCCGGTTTTTGCTCAAAGGCGTAAAACTGACACTTTTCCGATAAAGCTGTTCTTTAAATCTGATATTCGATTTCCAACTAGTGTTTGCTTAACCTTAGTCACGAACGTAAACTAATCTGTTTGGCTAATCACGATTTGCCTGAAATGGCGGGAATCTCGCGTGATCGGTCAAATCACGTGACAAAACAAAAAAACTTAAAAGATCATGTTATCTTAAATAAACGAAAACTGCCTTATATAAAAACATCTGTTAGCGAAGTGCAAAACAAAGAAGGCGATTCACTCTGACAGTCAACAAGGTCCAACGCTCGAAAAGTCGGTACTTTCATAAGTCCCTTTACGGTGGTTTATTCACCTTATCCACTTCGTTGAGAAAACCGGCAAAATTCTGAATAAAGAAGGCCCAACGCCGATTGTCCTTAAAACGTCGGTCTCAGCTGTTTCAAGGCCTGTGTTTCGTTTTTGACCCAATTGCAATCTGATCCAATTTGCACCAAGTTCGAGTCTTATTGGTCGATTCTGTTGACTGCAACTTGCTTACGTCGATCCCATCTTATCTTTGCATTTATTATTAAAATATAGTTGGCCTGTTATTGCTATTCGTTTTTCTTGTATTAAGTGTGCTAGATTCCTGTTTTTTGGCTCTGAGTTAATTAAACTATCATTCTTTTCAACTTTTTACTTATCAAAGATGGTGCGTTGAAAGTCAGCAAAATATGATTGGCTGCAGATGTGAACGTCCCAGTCCCGGCCTTCTTTGCACGCGAGCAAACGCAGCCGAGTTATGTCGAGAAATAAATAGACTTAACGCAGTCCATATCGTAGACGGATAGCAAACCGATAAACAAGTAATATAATTCACTATAATGCTTTTCTATAACTTTACAGATCGGTATTAATAAGCGTGTTTTTAATAACGCTTTGTTGTCGTTCACCTTGAGAGTTGGATAACATAACAATCAGGCAGAGTGCAGATTCCTTTCTTGTTAGAAATGGAATTGAATTGAACACTACCGAAATGCGACGCCCGTAAATAAATGTTATAAAAGCAAACTGTAATTTCTGTTTTACCATTCATTTTATGTTCACCAAGAGATTACTCCTAAATCGATGTCACCGCTGTGGGATTAAGTATTTTATGACACCCATTTGGAAATCACTCGTCATTCATGAAATCTGGTTGGCTCTCGACAGTGCAATTTATTCCCAAATTGCACCATTTTTTGCTCTAAATCACATCCTTATATAAAGCCCATCAAAATTCAAAACTGGTTTTCCTGAAGTGAACATTAAATAAATATTACTATTGACAAAAACCTGTGTGATTTCAAAATGGGTGTAATAAAGTGGTAATTGAACTTCGTGTCGTGCAGTTTTGGTCTAAAATCATGCTTGTGATTTCAAATCGAACTCGCGCTGCGCGCTCGTTCGATTTTGAAATCACGCGTATGATTTCAGACCAAATTGCACTCCACCCAGTTCAATTACCATTATTAATGCACAAATAAAGAGTCATGATAAAGCAGAAACTGCCATTTCACCGGTCTTGTACTCTTTATCAATCACTTGTTTGTCAAATTAGTTCCATACTTTTTGCTCAGTGTGGTTCCTTTGAAGATTAAAAACCAGGATTAATAGTTAGCGTCTATTCTGCACACTCCTTTTTTTTATTATTTATCTGGATTTTTTTTTATTAGAACGCGGGGACTTTTTGTTAAGAACATGGTTCAGACTAAAAAACAGTTAGGGACGTCTTCAGTTATTTGGCTCATTTGTTATTTTTTGTTTTTGATGAGAAGTAAAGCCAAATTTACTAAGAGTTGGTTGGCGCGAAATCTCGTCCGTAGCAAGTGACAAGCAACTTTGATGAAGACTTCACACCAGACAATGCCACACTTTGGTCGGTGTCCCGGTCAGGTCCGCATTGATTTATTCAAATACTATACCCTGTAACACCGGTTTAAATTCACTAAAAGAAAACAAAAAAGGTTTAGCGCGGTCGGCTCCAAAATTAGACTACCTAACAGAAGTGACTGTAATAACAAACTTTTCGAGACCAATCAAAACGCGAGGTTTACATCTTGCATTGTCTCTTGGCATTGTACATTGTCGTTGTGCTCATAAAACATTGTTGAAATGATATTTTAGCTGAGAAACGGCTGAAGTAGTATTAAATGAGTATTCTACCCGAACAGCTGGAATAGAAGTCGCTACAAGATCACCGAATAATCCAACCATGTGAATTATCAAAATATTCCAAAAGGCCACAAAAAGAAATACAGAAAAGGACGGGAACTTTTTCTTTTTATTTGACTTGGATAAACGGAACAGATAAAAAAGGGCAATTACTTGTGACTGGCCTTGACCCAACAACGAATAATCATGCGTAAACCGTGACGCGTGTCACGTTCTCCTCTTGAGCAACTAACGTTTCTTACAAGGGACTCAAGAAAACTGCCAGTAAACATACAGCTCCAACATAGCTAAACTTTAAGCTATTTGTATTTCCTTCACTTTCGTAATCAGCGACTGATATTATTCAAGTAATTGCAATTCACCCACTTGGAAGCCCTTTGACTTATTTTGATATGGTGGTAGTTTGATATGGTTCCAAGAATGACTTACTTCTATTATACCACCCAGACTAGTACTTATAGGGTCCCTCACTAAAGAAAAAAAGTGGGTCGACAAAGCAAGAATGAAACCTTCAGAAACACTTTTAATGTTCCTTTTAATAAAACTGTTTACCGTTACAGCAATCAAAATTATCAATGGTCGTTACATCTATGAGTACTATATCTAATAACAACATCGACCGCTCTTGTTTGGGAATCTATCATCACCACCGTATCGAGTGCTTGGTAACCACGTCCCCAAACAACGGCATCTTTGCCTTAAATTTATTTGATTCCTAAACTGTAGTTATTTTAACTACTATCCAGAAATATTCTAACATTTAAGATCTAGTTTTTACTGACAAATGCATGTCAACATGGGATACAGTAGACGCCTTCAGTATAAAGGCTATCTTTAATATATGTTACACCGCCTTTCCTCTTTTTGTTATGTAAAGGGACTTCATAAGCCATTTAAGAAGTCTTACAGATACGTTTAAGATACATTCTAACTTCAAATATGTACTTGATATTCACACGTCTAACCCTTTCAAACCCTAAGATCAAAATTTAATTTCTTATTTGTTGCCCCTACACATTTCGTATAGAACTAGTAGGGAGAAATTGTTAAAATATCAAGCAAATTCATTGTGTGATCCTGTCCTTAATTCTCGTGACCACTCTGTTTTTAAAGGCGTTGAAATTACAAGGACACATTTGATGCTGATCACTCATAGGGTTTAAAGAGTTAATTGCTACTTTTGAAGCAAACTGTCTCTATTTTTTTGCGGCTTTTGCAAATAATGGAATAATATTTTCCGTCTGGTTTCACTTTTGCATTATATCATTTAAGGGTAAATAGGAGCACTTTTTGTGTGTAACCTCCCTGTCCAGACACCTGTTTGGAGTGCCTTCTTTTTATAAAGCGGAAAGTTTCTAAAGAAACTGTGGTGTTGCGTCGGTGGCCATGGTGGAGTTGTACACAAGAACTTGGTTTTAATGTAAATTGGCCACCCTACAGGGATTTGTGACTGTTTCGCAGCAGTCGTTGCCAGGAGCCCATCACTAGGGGCGTACAACTCCCATACTAAGCCTATGTCACGGCATTTTTACAGAGTGATTTATTTTTAGACTATCTTTCCCGTGAAAAAAGGCAGTTCTGGTACACGTGATACGGCATCATCATCACCTTTCTTTTGTTCTAAAGTTTCTTAGCTCCGCAGAGAAACTTTAGAACAAAAGAGGGGTCGAAGGAAAGTTTCGCACGAGAGAATGGGGCTCCTGAGGGAGTCCCATATTTGCGAAAAATTCAGTCTAAAAATAAATCGGTCTGTGAAAACGCCGTGACAGGAATACAGGGCAGTTGTACGCTCCTAGTGATGGGCTCCTGTCGTTGCTTAGTCCTTGGAACACCAAAACCGCGAGCTCAGTTAAAAAAATGCTTTTAAAGGCATTTTTGATGGTTTTGTAAACGGCGTTAGTTAAATGGAATGTTCTGAAGAGGTATTTGAACTTGAACTTGTCTATGCCGTCTTCGAATTAAGAGGGAGACTAGAGCTCGTCTGAACTCTGGCATTCTTATTGTGTACACAATAGGATTAATGAGAGAGTTGGCATAAACTATAACCGAGGCACTATAGACCAAACGGAAATATGATACGAATGAAAGAGATGAAAATATATCAGTATTGACCGAAATGAAAATGTGTGCAATTGCTGGGAACCACATCCCTAAAGATGCCAAAGTTACGATAAACAAAGTCTTGGTCAGTTTTCTCTCTCTGTTCGATGCACCATGGTGCCGAGGATGCGCTCCACAGTAAACTTTAACTAAAATGGACGAGTAAGAAACAAAGATAATAAACAGGCAAACTGACGTGAACGAAGACAAGACGTGCCACATAAGCACGTAATAATTAAAACTATTCCGCCACCCGAATTCAAGAATAGTGACAAGCAGCCCAGCTGTAGCCCACGTCACTGTAATAAATACACTTAGGACCCAATTTTTAATGCCACGGTGTTTGAATGGACGAAACGTGGCGTGCATACGTTCCAAGGAAATCGCAGTGAGGTTTGTCAGTGAAGCGAAAAGAAACAATCTCGACATGGCCTTTATACTGTCAGCCCAGATTGCTGATCCGATCCCATTGACCCTCCAAACGCTGCACACCAAAGCGCCCATATCAACCAATTCTCTGACCTCCGTAAAACCTCCAACCAACATATCTGCAACTGCTAAGTTAATCACCAGATACATGCTGAGTTTCCGAAGACTGCGGTTTCTTATGAAAACAATTATGGCAAGGGAATTTAGTGTTACTATGGCTACGGACTCGGTTCCATATACTGTAAGCCAGACGATGCACTCAGATGAAGAAAATAACCTGAGGCTCCTGTCAAGTTCTGATCCATTTTTCTGATTGGAACCGTTGCTCATCTCTCTGTGGAAAGACGATTGAAAAAGTGCACATGTATAAATGTTTAAGAGGTGCCTATAACTTCATATAGACCTGTTTTTAATAAAATGTTTATACCTTGTCCCATTAATTAGAAACGCTGCATAACCGATTAGCACTTTGAGGTGTGGTCATCTTATTAACCAAAATAGTTTTAGAATAAAGATTTCAGAGACTTCAGCCCAGTAAACATGCTAAAGCGGTCTTGACTACTGAGGTAAGAGATCCGGTGGGTCTACTCATGACAAAACTTCTATAGAAAACAGCCTTAAAGCAAGAGCGCCATGACGACATCAAAACCCTACAACGAGTTGCAAAAATACTTGAGACACTGTACGCCATTTGGCCTTCAATGACGTTTCCATGATCTTCCGCTTTCCCTCCCCCTCCTCCTCTTATCAAAGTTGTTAACGGCGCAGCACCATGCTCGAAACTTTGAGGAACAACTTTAAAAGGGGGAGAGGGAGGGGGTGAGTATTGCATGTCACAGATTTGTTAGCCGGAGCAGCGTTTTAGAGAAAGAAGAGACGTTTTTGATGGCGAATGTCTCAACAATTTTGCAACTGGTTGTAGCTGTTTTCGGGCACATTCTATTAATCTTTGTGATCACTGCATGTTTGGTAGCATAAAGTGTACCCTGATTATATCGATTGTGAAGACCGGGTGTTAGTCTTCTATCGATTTGCGCACATCAACAATAACAATAACTGTCTTGTCTTCCAACTTTTCTCTTATTAATGGTTTAGTCATAATTATCATCATTCTGGGTAATTACTAAAAGCGGACTCTTCTGCAATGCAAGTGTCATCTCTCTGGAAAATATTAATTCATGTTTTACTTAGTCTCGTGAATTTTAACACCAGACTGGACGTCTTCAGAATGCGCTTAATGAAACTGGATAATCCATATTTGTTGTATTCAGTTTATTTTAGGAAAACGTAATCTGTGCCATGCATACCTGTAGGACAGGAATCAAGCCTAAACTGCTGGGCGTAGAGGCCAAAAAAATACCCGTAATAAAAAATTCTCTCTGCGAATAAATGTTTCAGTGTTACATAAGTATTGATGATGCTTTCAAGAATTGTTCTTCCCGACTCGATCATACGAATGGTAGTTTCCATTTTTCAGTTGTAGGTGAATTGATTAAATTTGCACCAAAATGTATCGAGTGATGCCTAAACGTCTTAGACATCCCCGTAGCTGTTATCATAATGTACGCTCGTCTTACTGTATTTAAAGTGAATTATCTGCTGTATTTCTACTTAACATTTATTTTCTTGTTTTCATTTTTATATCATCTTCTGTTTCATTGTACAGTTATAAGCACATTGTTTTTGCATCTACTGCTCACATGCTCATAGAAACAGGTCATTTGGAGCGATGGATCCTCTTGCACTGCAAAAAGTTGAAACAGTGCTCAACATACCTCAAACACCGCAAACCTTCGCTCTGGGAGAACTCTGAGCAAATGATTTTCCCTGCAAACAGAAGTGCGTGCTAAAAGGTAGAACTTGAAAAAATTTAAAAGGTTATAATACATGAATATGTAATTTCGATATCTATTGCTTTTCAATATCTAAAAATAGCAAATTATTTTGTTACAAAATAAGAGAGCAAAAAGAATATTTGGAACTCACGATCACTGAAATCTTCATGGTCGGATTTAAACCCTTTCAAGCTGCCTGATGCTATGGTATCATACATATTGTGGGAAAAATTACCGTTAACGGGATTGTTCCGTATAAGATTACCTTGAAAGACAAAAAGGATTTCTTTAAACTTTGGGTTTTTGGTGCAATTTTTGACTGATCCGCACACCTGCACTAAAAAACTTAGAAAATCTTAAAAGACAGTTTAATTTGTAAACTGTGGTTTAACTGGGCACCTACATCTGATAAAATAAAATGTCAAAAAGGATCGTCATTCAATACATTAACCTAGCAAAATTTTACGTTTATTCTTCCTCCGAGCTGCTTGAAAAAAGCCGCAACACCTGCTATATTGGTGTGATACGTATCCGTACTGAGATGTAGCGCAACGTCGATAATATTTCAGACAGCCTGGCTTAGATATTTTTAGGCAATGAATCTTTAAACATAAGTTGAAGACGGACGTTCGATTCAGAACAAAACGTTTTTTATACTGAATTATGCTTATCACATATAAGCTACAATGAGTTGCGACAATACTTGAGACACTGTAGGTCATTTGGCCTCTAATAATTTCCGTCCCCCTCCCCCTCTTATCAAAGTTGCTAACAGTGGCCGTTTTTATGCTAGAGACGTTAAATTCGTCTGAGACGTTAAAGTCGTCTCCAGACGACTTTAACGTCTAGTATAAAAACGATAAATAAGACAGACGCATTTAACGTCTGACGACTTTAACGTCTTGTTTTAAGTGCGTCGTTGAGACGCACTTGACCGACGACTTTAACGTCTCAGACGTTAAATGCGTCTAGTATAAAGACGGGACGCCCTAACTGGGACGCATTTAGCCCTGAGTCCTTTGTTCATCTGCACTTCGTTCCTTCCTTACTCTCTTGGTTTACACGACAAACAAGCCATATGCCGAGGCTACATCTAGTTCCTCGTCCATCGCCAGAAAATGCTGATTCCTAGACTAACTTTTCTTACAAAAATATTTGAAACTGTCCGTCTGGGCGACGTCGAGACATAAATTTGAGAAGCTGCAATTCCGTCGTGTTTATTTGCTTATATATTCGGGTGTTAACGTTATTTTGGTGATGAGTTTGCTCGTGCCCAGTGTCTTCCGAGAATAGAACCTAGTCTTTTTTTAGAAAAATCTTGTTTTCGTCCGTTAGTTTGTCTACTTTTATGCGTCCCGTTTTTATACCAGACGGCTTTAACGTCTCAGACGTCAAATGCGTCTTGACGACTTTAACGTCTCTAAGGTCGTCTACCCGCTAAGGTCATCTCTAGCATAAATACGGCCACTGGCCGTATTTATACTAGAGATGAAATTATTCCAGTTCCGCATGATATCCAGATGCCCACCAAGAGCCATCTCGTGGCTCATTCTGGCCTCTCTCTTTCCTCTCATTCGAGCGAACTCAACAAAACAACACATCGAGCAAAGACCTGATCTTCTTCCATCTCTTCGTTCATTTGACTTAAAAACATCTGACTCTCGCTTCTTCGTCGCTTTGCTGCCCATAACTGGAGCTGTTCTGTATCCTGTCGAGCTCTTTTTCTAGATAGCTGTTGCAGAAGTGGAAAAATGCCGCTATTTTCAATTGAGCTTTATCTACACTTGAGGCTATTTGACTTTCCCGCCTTCGACCTGTTCGAAACAGAACTTAAGTCAGGCTCTTAGCGCGCCGAACATAGTTTCAGCGTAAGGCAGTCTGCCGGTAAGGTCGTTCCGAATTTACACTACATGACCTTAACTAAAAGTGTTAAGGTCATCTCGACGACTTAGCCGTCTTCTAGTATAAATACGGCCAGTGCAACACCATGCTCGAAACTTTGAGGAACAACTTTAAAAGGGGGAGAGGGAGGGGGTGTGTATTGTATCTCACAGATTTCTTACTGGAGCGTTTTGGAGAAAGAAAAGATGTTTTTGATTGCCAATGTCTCAACAATTTTGCAACTTATTGTAGCATTCTCAGAAAGCGTGCAACAGCTTGAAGACTACAAGTAGTCCCTTATTTTTGTTCTCGGTTTAGTTAACGGTACTGGTTGTAGAAGTCCTTGAAACTGATACAAAACATGAACATTTCTTTAATTCTTCGTGAGTGAGAAAATGTATTAGTACCCCTAAATTTAAAGTACTCTTGTAAACCACCGAAAAGACTCTTGTAAATAATAGGCAATGCCAATAAGTTTTTATGACTTGTGAAAATTGTATAACGTGCCATTTCGTGAGTGAAATTTTTACAAGAATTTAATCTAAAAAATTTTGAGAAAGCACACCGCCAGCGCCTTTTATTCCCAACTAAGACGAGTTTCTTTCAAACTTAAAAGTATTTTGTGTTTTATTGTCTCCTGCGATCAAACTAAATTTTCCACGCAAAAAAAGCCACTTAGACCAATTTTGTATGTCAGCAAAACGAACAGCTAAGCGCCTGCTGTTTAAACGTCGGTTCGACAGTTCTAGAACCAAGAAACTTGTGAATTGATGTCCCCGGGTCCTCGAACTCTTATTAAATACAAACTATGCCTATTCATGAACAGGATACGTGCTTTGAAAGTTGGATGTCAGGCCCTGATGACTCGTGCATTTAAGGCCGAAAACACAACAATTGCCATAACGTATCTATATCCCCATGATCTCAGTTAGGGGCAATGATAATTTGTGGAATACAGCCCATGTCGAATTAAACTAAATTCCGCTGGCGACACCAAATTATTCCGCCAACGTTCAAGTTCAAGTTCAAGTTTATTAAAATTGATCAAACGTTTATTGTCAATATTATGTTTAAGCAAACTTTCCGACATTTGCATGCCGATAACTTTTAAATGTTTGTATCACTGTGTTACGTTTGGCTTTACTTTATGTTGGGAAGCTGGTTTCTCTGTAGATAAAAACAAAATCCTGCTCAATCTTTTAAAGTCTGTTTTTACTTGCGCAAATAAAGACCAACAACAAAACGTTCAGCATGTTTTAGCGGCTCAGCTTTTAAAAGTCTCATTAATTGGCATCGTTTACCAGCCAACAGTTCGGTGAAAAACATTTGTTCTTGATTAAAGTAGAACCGTACCCCGCACACAAACTTCAAATCATTACGTAGTTAAGCAGATCAACAGTTGATTCTTGTTGACTTGAAAGATATCAAAAAGTTTTATCAGCATTGTCATCTGCGTGCTCTTAATCTATCAAAGGATTGTTTCTGGTTGCTCTCTTTTCGGTTCACAATCTCCAGCGGTGTAGAGCGGGAAATCCAGCCTTGGCGCAATAGCCGACTCAAATAAAATTCAACTTTTTGGAGAAGTTTTCATTCGTAAAATTGGTTATCCATGTTTTAATTGATGTGTCCTGTGTTCATGTTAATTTTTTTTCTGCACCGATCATAGAAGCGAGCGTATTTTGAATTTTACTTTAAGCAGACTGTAAAGTAGACGATTCACTCTGATAAAGGGCTAAATCTCGAAGACATGGTACTCTTTATGGCGGTGAATTCAACTTATCAGCTCCGTTAAGAAAGATAAAAAAAACAATTGCGATATAAAGAAGGCCGATGACCGATTCTCTATAAAACTTCCGTTTCAGCTGTTTCAAGGCCCGTGTTCAATTTTGGAACCAAATTTTCTGATCAAGGTATGAAAGCCTTTTTCAAATTTGCATAATTTTCCGCCATATCTCATTGGTCGCGTCTGCGATGGTAACTGATCCCAGAAACGTGTGATTACATTTCATTGTTAAAATTAATGGATCATCTGTTACTACTATTCTTTTGTCGTTGTAATTAGCGTGGCAGATCCTTACTTTTGGCTGTGTGTTGAACTATCGTGATTCTTCCGTTTTTAACTTTTTAGTTGTCAAAGATGGTGCGTTGAAAGTGAGGATAGCAAAGTCAGCAAGATACGAATGGCTACAAGTTAAAGTTTAACCCCCTTAAACGAAACTCAGTCCAGTAGGGTGCCTAATTACATGTCATATCGAACACCTCTGCAATCCTTCAGTGTTTACATTCATGACCACTATTTTTGATCAGGTAGTGAAAGAGAAAATAGATGCAGAACACTATTGAGGCTGTAAGGGTTGATGATATTATGTTGCAGCCATCTCAGCCTCAGGTTTCAAAACGTCGCTTTTCAGTCGCGTTTAATACAATTCAAGATACCAAACATCTTAAAACTAGAAAATTACAAATGTCTCATTCAATAAATTAGACTGCTTGCAGCTGCCCTTTTCTATTATTCTTGTATGCTAGAGCGTAAAACACCGGACAAGATCAGAACGCGAAAGAAATAAGGGCAGCTTTCGTTCTTCGCTACCTATTGTTCTCGTCCAACCCGGTCCTTCTTTGCATGGACACTTTGAGAGTTGAATGACATAAGAATCAAACAGAGTGCAGATTCCTTTTTTGTCCGACGTTGAATTGCATTGAACGCTACCGAAGTGCGACGCCCGTAAAAAACTACTGTGCATGATGTCATAAATTGAAGCAAATTTTAAGTTCTGATTTACCATTCCTTGTAGGTCCACCAAGAGATGACTCCCAAATCGCTGTCACCACTAAAGGATTATGTATTTAATGCACAAATAAAGAGTCGTGATGAAGCATGAAGCACGAAGTACCATTTTCATTGGTCTTGTACTCTTTATCAATCTTTGTGATAACTGTTTGGTAGCGAGCGCACCCTGATAACATTAATTAATGTTTTTGGTGGACTCTAACACTGGACTGGACTTTTTCAGAATGTGCCCAATCAAACTGGATAGCCTCATTAAGTCGCAGTGTCACTGAATAACCGACTATATTTGTTGGATTCAACTTTATTTTAAGAAAACAACATCTGTGACATACATATCTGCTGTATGACGGGAATCAACCCCAAACTGATTCCGGAATCCTGAATAAAAAGAATCTCCCTACGAATGAGTAAACGTTTCAGCGTTAGATTGGTACCGATGATGTTTTCAGGAATTGCCGTACCTGCCGACTCGATAACATGAACTGAATCTAAGTTTCTAATTTTCAGTTGTTAGGAGAATTGACTTTTTTGCACCAAAATGTATCGAGTGATGACACTAAACTACGTCCCAAACCTCCTAGCTGTTATCACGATGTACGCTTATTTTACAGTATTTAGAGAACATCATTTGCTCTATTTCTATTGAACGTTTCCCCTTTTTTTCATTTAATATCGTCTTCTGTTTCCATTGTTATAAGCACAAATTGTGTTCACATCCACAAGTCACATGCTCTTAGAAACCGATCGTTTTGAGCGATGGATTCTCGTCCAGATAAATCGAATAGAAGTTTCCATAAAGTAGGCAGATAATTTTTTATGAATTTCGCGGCAAACTTTCGGCCATTTTTGAGAACCGTATACGGCATTTGCTTCAGTTTCAGTTTTCTTCTTCCCCTTACTTATGATACAACAATATCATTAATTTTTTAATAAGAGCGGAAAACTAAAACAGTGTTCAACATACCTGAAACACCTTAATCTCGGAATTTCGCACTGGGGTAACTCAAAAGCGAAATAATTTCCCTGCAAACGGAAGTACTTGTTCAAATGTACTTTTAGCCTTGCAACGGATGTCCACAACAAAATGTTGTTTAAACTTGAACTCGCGCTATGTTTCCTATATAGGGGCATATAGCAGCTCTCGTAAGGTCTCACGAGATTGCCTTGCAGCCCTCCAGGTGAACAAAAGAACAAGCAACACAAACAATGGACCCTATCCCTAAAACAATAGAAGTGCTACACTATGCCTGCCTATGAAATTTAGAGCTTACGAGAGCTCTTACACAGTACCTCCTATATATATCAAACATGCATATTGAGCCAAAAATTCTCGTTGACGGAATTGTCCCGTGTAACATTACTTTGAAAGACAAAAATGAATTCTTTGAACTTTGGATTTGGATGCAATTTGTGAATCCGCAGACCTTCGCTGAAAAACGTAGAAAAGCTTAAGCTTAAAGGACAGTTTAATTTGTAAAATGTGGTTTAACTGGTCACCTACATACGATGAAATAAGACGTCAAAAAGGATCGTCATTCAATACATTAGCCTTGCAAAATTTTACGTTTATTCTTCCTCTGCCCCGACCCGCTTGAAAAAAGCCCCAACACCTACTATACATATTCAAAACGTAGCGCAACGTCAATATCGACAGCCTGGCTGAGATACAGTCATTAGCCAATGAATCCTAAAATATAAAGACGAAGACGAACATTCGATTCAGAACAAAAGGTTTTTTATATTGAATTAGGCTGATCACACATAAGCTAGCATTTCTTGCCGAACTTCTTTGAACATTTCTTTCTTCGTGAGTGTATTACCCTTAAATTTTAAGTACTCATGTAAACCACCAAAAAGGCTCTTCTAAAAAAATAGGCAATGGATACCAATTAGGGAAACTTTAAATTTTTACAAGAATTTAATCTGAAAATTTTTGAGAAAGCACACCGTCAGCACTTTTAATTTCTAATGAAGAGGCACTATTTCTGTAAGACCTAAAAGTATGTTGTGTTTTATTTTCTCCTGCGATCCACTTAAATTTTCCACGCAAAGAAAGCCACCTAGAGGAACTTTGTATGTCACCAAAACGAACAGCTAAGTGTCTTTGCTCACGAGTTCAAACGTCGGTTCGACAGTTTTGGTACGAAGAAAGTCAGTGTAATACCCCGGATGTTCCTCTAGCTACTCTAGTCGTTGAGGTGCTATTTTATTGTCAACTTGACTTCTCGAAAACTGTTTTAAGGGTTTTTTTCTAGTTTTATGCAAACATTGCATACATATTTACGACGAAACCTAACAAATATCTAAGCATTTTAGACAACAGCCTTACTTCTCAAGTAACGATTCCAACTGAACAGCTTCGATTCTAACACTAGCCAGTTTCTAACGTGTTGATCATCACATCAGGCTCTATCCCAACAACTATCCCAACAACAACAGGATACATAGCTTGGTTTTGCAATCGAAACCTACTCTTGGTTAAGCTCAAATGACTTACCTGAGCAAGGAGTCCAAAGCAGCTCCTTTTTATCAATTGAACTACTTAAAAAAAGCGCTTACAAAAGTCTTTCTGAAAACAAACTACGTACTCAACAACAGTATACGTGCTTCGAAACGGTCATGCAGATCAGGCGCTGATGACTCGAGGCCGAAAGCAACAATTGTCAAAATGTACTTTTACTACGCGACTGTGCCAATCAACATCTCAGCTTGCCACAATGATGATTTGTGGAGTACAGCCCCCATGTCGAATTAAACTAAATTAAGATGAATAATATATTAGACCAAAATATCCTCAACGTTTATTATCTGTGTCAAATTTAAGCAGACTTCTCCGCGACATTTCACAACAATAACTTCTAAATGTAGGCATTTAGCACTGTATCACTTTCAGTTTTACTTAATATTGTCGAGGTTCATCAGTCTCTGTAGATAAAAGCAAAACCTACTCAATCTTAACACAATGTCTGTACTTACTTCTACAAACAAAGACTAACAACAAAACGTCTAAGGTATTTTAGCTAACCCGTCCAATTTAAATTGCCATCGTTTTGCAGCTAACGGGACGGTGCTTTAAAATGAACTAATGTCGTTTAGTAGAACCCCGCGCACGCAAATGTCAAATCATGACGTAGTTAAGTAGATCAACAGTTGGCTCTTGTTGAATTGAAAAATATTAAAACGTTTAATCAACTTTGTCATCTCTCCTTTTAATTTATCAAAGGATTGTTTCTGGTCGCTCTTTTTTCGGTTTACACTGACTCTACAATGTATAGCGTGTGAGGTCTTGATGCAATAACTGAGTCAAATAAAATTCAAATTATTGGAGAAGTTTTCTTTCGTAAAAGAGTTTTTTCTTGTTTCAACTGATGTTTCTCTGTTCATCTTAAATCTATTTTGCATAAACGATAGAAGCGACCGTAACTTTAATTTTGTTTTAAGGAGACTGTAAAGAAGACGATTCACTCTGACAAAAGGGTTAACACTCGAAACTGAGTCGGTGCCTGCGAATCTGCGGTTCATTTTATCAACTCCTTTGATAAAAACAAACTCGATATAAAGAAGGCCGATGGCTGATTCTCCTTTAAAGTGCACATGAAGTGAAATTGTACCACCTCTTTTTTTCACATTTTCGACTGGTTTGCATGGTCCTTATTTTATTTTTAACGTCTTACCCCTTGTGAACGAAGTGTATCCATTAGTTTTCGCTCTTTGAAATTTGCATTCCCGCGTCTGAAATTTGCGACATTCTTCGCGCGGCCAAAAGGTCCTTGCGACGTCATTCGTGTGTTTGACTCTAGGTCCTCTTCTGATGTACTGGAGGAGAATTCCTGATCGCTTTCAGTCACATCAATAGAAAAAGTAGCTTTCAAAGTCCACCGGATTCTCTTGCAAAACGAGGGCCGCACTGAAGAGACGCCGTTGTCAATACACACGAATGACGCTACGACCCCTAGATTAGACCCCGGGCCCTGGTCTAGAATTTTACCATGAAATACCAAACTTTTGTCGCTCTTTAAAATAAGTTCCCGCCGAGCCGGACCCTTTATTTTTCCGTTAAAATATTTCTTATATGATTAATTTTCAGATTCCATAGAAAAAAGTGGTGGTAAAATTTCGTTGCATGTGCACTTTAAACTTCTGTTTCAACTGTTTCAAGGCCTATGTTTAATTTTTGAACCAAATTGATCAAGGTATGAAAGTCTTTCTTTATTTGGCATAAGTTGGCAAGTCTCATTAGACATTTCTTTGGATGACAACTTGCTTATGCCCATCCAAGATACATATCATTATATCTATCTAAGAAAATGTTTTTGCGTTTATTATTAAAATCAATAGTTCGCCTGTTATTGCTATTTTTTTTTTCTTATGATTAGCGTGCTAGACATGGTTTGATGCTACTCTGGTTTGAAGTTTGATGAATGTAACTTAAAAAGTTACAATTCACGACCCAACGTTTCGACACTCCTGTCTAGTGTCTTCATCAGGGGTGATCTAGTGTTGCAAAAAGGAGCCTTTTATACGCTTACTAATTAACGACCTTTTGTTTTGATGAGGTGTAAATAGGTGTCAGGTAAAAGGCCGCCATCGTCACGGTTTAAAGGAGCGTGGGCGGAGTTGATGTGCCAAGCTTCCAAACAAAGCCGTTGATGGTACCGCCGGTTAGTGGTGATAATTTTGGAATTATCCCACGCTATTGTATGGTTGGTTTGGCAAGCATGTTCCGACAAAGCGGAATTTTCCTTTTTGCAAAGAAAAACTGCTTTTTGATGCTCTTTTAAACGCGTGCCAAGCTGACGCTTGGTCTGCCCGATGTACTCATGATCACAGTCATTGCATGGAATAGAATAAACAGCGTCAGTTCGTTGTTCTTTCAACACAGGATCCTTAGGTGTGCTAGTTTCCTGTGTTTGGCTCTGTGTTGAGCTATCATTCTTTTCAACTTTTCACTCATCAAAGATGGTGCGTTGAAAGGGAGTATAGGAAAGCCAGCAATATATGAATGACGACTGGAAGTTAAACCAAAACGCCCTTAAATGAAACTCAGCCCAGAAGGGTTTTTAATCACTTGTCATATCGAAGACCTGTGCAACCCTTACCAGTATTTTTGATCAAGTAGTAATAACTAAAGGAAAAATAGATGCAGGTCATAATTGAGTCTGAAAAGGGTTATAATGTAACGGTGCAGCCATCCCAGCCTTAGGGTGGATTTCCACTGTCGCGTAATTTTTACGTGCGTTCGGACGTAAACTTTAAATGGCTTTACGTACGTAAATAAAATAGAGACGATATATGAAAGCTCGCGCGTAAACGTAAAAGTTGAACTTTGCTCAACTTTAACGTTTACGCGCGAGCTTTCATACATCGTCTCTATTTTATTTACGCACGTAAAGTTATTTAAAGTTTACGTTCGTACGCACGTAAAAATTACGCGGCAGTGGAAATCCAACTTTTAAGGGGGTGACACATGCACTTGGCGATTTTATACGCGATTGCTGCTTTCACTGATCGCCGCGATCGGCGTATAAAATCGTCGGTATCTGGCATGTCAGATATCGGCGATTAAATTCACCGGCATTCGCCTAGTGTGCCCGTTCCGTCGATTTTTGTGCGATTTTTGTGTTGCTGCGAATCAACATGGACATGACTTTTCAAAATGTCCTTGTTGGAGACTGGGAACAAAAAACATCGCCTTGTGCCTGCATCAATCAAATGCGAAATTCGCTCGCGATTTTCGCTGGTGATGATCGGCGAACAAAATTGCCAAGTGTGTCGCCGGCCTTAGATTTCAAAACACCGCACATTTCAATCTTAAAACTAGCAAATTACAAATGTTTCATTTAATAAATTGCAACCACCCTTTTCTCTTATGTTTGTATGTTCGAGTGTGAAACACCGGACAAGAGCGCGAAAGAAATCCGGGCAGAATTCGTTGTTCTCGTCCAACCCGGTCTTTCTTTGCATGGACACGAGCCACAACAGGACTAAGAGACAGACTGCAAGCGGTCAATGTCCCCTTTCTGGCTTAGTCGGATAGTGAAACGAACAACAAGTTATGCTTCACTTTGAAAGTTGAATGACATAAGAATCAAGTGCAGATTCCTTTCCTGTCAGTGAACGTTTAAATCGCATGGAAGGCTATCGAATTGCCACGTTTGGTAATACTAATCGCAACCAATAAAAGCAAATTTTAATTTCTGATTTGCCATTCCTTGTAGGTCCACCAAGAGATGTTCCTCATCAATCGATGTCACCACTAAAGGATTATGTACTTAATGCACAAATAGATAGTCGTGATAAAGCATGACGCATGAAGTGCCATTTCATTGGTCTTGTACTCTTTATCAATTACTTTTTTTGTCAAACAGTGCCTTTAATTCAAAAATCCCTAGCTTTTGCTGCACATGGCTGCTTTAAAGATAGATGATTGATCAACAGTTAAAGAGCTGATTATTAAGTGCCGTTATCTGAGAAAACCGGGCAGAGGCCACGGATCGAAGTTAACCGATTCCTTTCATCTCTCGACTGTTTTCAACCTTCATTGAGACAAGATGAATGGCAGTATTCTTAAAGACCCATGCCGGACCAATATGCTTTGCGCGCGTCTATTATTGTTGTGACAAACACAAGGAGGAGGCTCCATTGTGTGATGTGGTCGCCGAAGTTTGAATATTTCGCGTGCTTGTCGGTTGATCAGAGCACAATATGAGTTCATCATTGTCATTATTGGAAAACTCTCTGGAGGAGAGAAATTTAGGCGAAAGATGGCTCAATAGTAGCGGATAACGAGAAGGAGGAAGACGAAGCCGTCGAGATTGAAGAGGTTTGAGAACAATTTTCGGTAACTCCAAATGTTCCCTGCCTTCCATCTCGTTCACACGGGCTGTTAAAATGAACAAAGCTGTGATACATAAGCATTGTAACAAAGCTATAAGAAATAAACAAACCATCGAACTCTAGGTCCTAAACTTGATGCTCTGTGGTCTGTTTGATGCAGTAGATACTCAGCAAAGGCAGTTCCTTGCTTCCGAGAACCCAAGAGTAATTTTCCTCTCATGCCATAGTTCAAACACAGATGATCGTACCATGATATAACGGGCACAACCAGATAAACGTGGCCTCCACTTACGCGAAGGTACGGCCATCAAAATGCCAAACGATCAGAGCTTTCTAGGAGTTCATCATATTCACTCTACAGATATTGCAATTCCAAAAAAATCATCAAAATCAACACACAAGTGAAATAGTGAAATCCTTTGGGCAACGAAACGTGAAATCAAGCTCCATAAACGCCGGATGGAAGCGGATTGCTGTGGATTCAACGGTCTTCACTTGACTTTTCGACTCACAAAAAATATGGCGACTTGACTTGACGCGCGCAAAGCATATTGGTCCAGCATGGGTCTTTAAACTTCATCATCTTTTAGTTGCCGAGATCAGACTACCCACCCCACCCCCCCCCCCTCCCCCCTAAAAATCAGCCGACAGGAACTGAAAAATGAAATACGTGTAATTTAGATGCTTAACTTGGCAACGCGTGAATTTTTTTTTCTCGAGCTGCAAATACCTCCAACTTTAGGATACTATTATTTCCATAGACCTGCTATCATTCTAGGTCATCAACGGTCACTTCCAACCTTTTATCAATGTCTCAAAGGCAAAATAATTTGCACATAGAAAAATTTTGAAATATTATTTCCTTGACGGAACCACTTTTCGAAAAATCGTTTTCTCAAAAAGGCGGCAGTTTATGAGGAAATGAAATACTTCTTTGTACTCATTATTACCCTTACTATACATATGTAAAAAAAAAAGAAGTTTAAGTGTTGTTAACGAGAATTAAGAGTCCATTTTGTCGCCAATATGTCACGGAATGTTTGTCACGCATTCTAAATTGACCGAGACTTAAAAAAATCTCACTGAGAAATTCGGTACATTACAAAATAAAAAAAAAATCAGTTGATAAAATAAGGCTATCCGTCAAACATCAGCATTCTTTCTTGAAAACTGTTTCCGTTTTGTTTACATTTGCGCGATGGCACAACGCCAGTTTTACAGTGTTCAGAAAAAGTTGAAAACGTCTTTCGGGAAATTTTCGATATAAATTTGCCTATTAGAATGACGGCTGAATTCAACTGACAAAAACTTTGATATATTAATTTTTATGGGGCTCTTTTTTAGCGAAACTTGAATAAGTTTTCTTTACGTTTTTGGATTTCACCTGTCTGTCATCCTAATTACAAAATTTTCACACACGCTTTGGAAATAATCATTAATTTTTCTGTCGATGTTAAAAAACGATAGCATCTTCAAAATGAGTTGCTCCTTTTTCCCGAAGAAACAGGTAGACGAATTGACTGTGTGTCCACGGCATAGATTTCTCTTAACCTATGGATGGCCGGGTAGAAAGCGATTGACATGTTTCCATCCTGATCATCTGGGAAAGCGCACGAAGTAGAATAATGCTCGACGCGTCAACCTGGAAATGTCGAGAAGCATATATTTCTTGAAAAACCATTCAGTTCCACTTGGAGCAGGTATGAGAAAACATTATTACATGCATTGATAGAACACTTCTTAACGGAGAACATTTAATTTATCCGTGATTTCGTTTTAAGAAAAAACTGTATTGTTTTTCCTAACCGAACAAAAGACAACAGGCTTACTTGAACAATTTCAACGCACATTTCCAGGATATTTAGGTAGCAGTTCGCAGCGGAACAGAATACTGTTTTGTAATACATAGAAAATAAGATTAGATAAAACTATTGGAAAGAAATCAAACATATTCACGGAATGCTAAGTTAGGTGGAATTATCATAACTAAGTGGCTTGGGTTTTGGAATCTTGAGTAGAAACCCGGGTTTATTTCCATCACGAGAAAGAGTGAGAAAGGAGTGAATGTTCCTTATTTTTCCACCAATGCATTTTTTGTGAGAGAAAACAAAATCAGGAGACGTTTTTATTTAGCTATTAATCTATTTTGCCTTGGCTTCGTTAGTTATATGTACAAAGTACAGAAAAAGACACTACCAGATACGACGAGTAAAGCAACTTGAGACATCTGTAGTGGTAAATTTACACTAACCTGATTAGCAATTTTACATTACAGTTACATTTGAATAGCGAATGACACATATAACTAAACTATATAAATAAACCGCATAGTGGTTACGGTGTGGCACTAAATTTTTCTCGTGGATGCTAAATTTTGCAGGGGTGCTTTGCGGGGACTATGTTTTGAATTAATGAAGACTTAACATGTATACTCTCAGTAAGTTGGCGAAAACAATTTTGTGTTAATTGCCATGACGAGCAGCCTTGCGAAGGCGCATTGTGAGTACCATGTATAATAACTTTTTTTGTTATACATTGTACTGGCGTCCTGTCGTTTCATTGGCCAGGTTACTCAGTTATATGCTAGCAGATTACTGGCTACTCTGGTTGATTGATGACACTTTCCTCGACCTTGATTATTCCGGATATCTCACAAAAACCGAACCGAATAATTGTTGATTATTTTCTCGTGATGTTAGGAGAGCCCTCTTGTCATCCAGGATCAAGAGCCGTCAGTGTTCTGCTAATGAGTCCCCCGAGCAACCAAATATCAGCTCTACTTCAGCACATGAAATTAAAGTGAAGTTGACATTTCAGCCATGGATTCAGTGATTGAAACGGGGGATGAGGCAGAAAGAAGCTTGTGGATAGATGAAAAAGAATTGCAACACAAGAAGAGAGAAACACTAAACAATGCCGTTGCAAGGCTTACTGAAGGTCGTTACAGGACTATTGCATCAACACTAAACACTTCATGGGATGATGTGTCAGTCACACAGCGAAAAATGAAGGAGGTTATTCAAGCAGAATTATCTGTTGTTGTTTCTGGGCAAGAAGAGTACATATGGAACTGTTTGCGAGACGAAAGGGTAATTGCAGATGTAAGTGAGGAACCACTAGCGAAAAGAAAACGAATAGACACTGGTCTTGTACAAACGCTTATATCTGCCCATAACGACGCTGAAAACTGGCAAACTAAGCGCTAGATTCTTTCCCATTTTGTAAATGACCTTAGCTAAACCGAGCTTCAAGAAATGATCCCAGGCCTATCGAAATGGCGGATTGACCAAGCCTGTTGCCATGCCACTGACGTAGGCGAAGGCCAGCCCATTCATGATAAGCCTATTTTTCGCGCACGCCTAGATCCTGTGAAGACGGATCATTTCGTTGACTACATATCAAGACCTTGCTTCTTACAAGATGTTGCATATGGCACACGAAAACTGAAACTAGACAGTGGTGGACACGCTGTAATACCTGCAGTGATAAGAACCCTAATACCGTCAAGGATTATTGCACAATATTAAGCTTACTGCAGAGAAATTGGATTTGATCCGGCAAGCAAACGCACTCTCTTTAGGACTTTAGAAGTCTGCTCCGCTTCAATGCAGAAGTCATTGCATGACCTCGACTATATTACCACCGACGGCGTGCGGACGGCGTCTTCACTTAAAGACATGGTCAGTACTCTATAGCCGTAACTTTCAACTGGGAAAAAGAAGTCAAACACCAACTCTCAGATGCAAAGAAATACCTTAAAGCCGACTTTAGGTTGCATGTGAGCAAGGACGAGAGGTGTGCAGACCACTGTGCAATGTAGGCACTGAGTGACGCCAATGATCCTCCATCATAAGGGCACGTGTAGTCATGTTCACGACATTCGCTGTGACGCCTGTCGTGGTATTGAGACGGTCATTAAACAGATTGGCGCTGAAATAGAGGGTGCATTCAACGAAGATGGTGATTTTTTAACTAAACGAAAGCTTCAGTTTGAGCACGGTAAAGCACAAGAAGCCATAAGCGCATGGAAAGCGCATAGTCTACGGGCTGTTAACCAAGATCTTGCCAAACAAGATGTTTTGAGTGCGGTTGACGGTGGTAGCTGCCTTGTCATCGTGGACTGGGCCATGTAATTTTTACCTCTGTACTACAGAGAACAAATGGGGGATTTCTTTGGGAAGAGAGGTAAGAGCTGGCACGTGAGCTGTGTAATTGAGAAAGAGGAGGACAGCTATCCAGTGCAGTGTTTTTCTCATTTATTTGAAGAATACAAACAAGACTGGTTTCCATCCATCGTGGAGAATCTCTTAGAGATTCTTAAGAGAGAGAAGCCATTCATTTCAGAAGTGTTTCTTCGCTCAGACAATGGCGGTCGCTATCACAACGCAGATGTGGTTGCTTGGTCTTCCAGCCATTGGTTCAAGAACTGGGATACGTATCCTTAGATACGATTTTTCAAAACCACAGGCAGGGAAAGACATATGTGACAGAAAAATAGCACCGATGAAAGCCCACATTAGACGATATGTGAACGAGAAGCTCGATGTGGTAACTGCTGCAAAAATGAAGGAAGCTCTTAAGTCTCATGGAGGTGTCAGAGGGAGCAGAGTAGCTGTTGCCGCTGATAACTTAGCTAATGAAACTGGTGGGACAAGCAAAATCAAAGGAATTAGTAAGCTCAACAATTTTGAGTATACAGAAGAGGGAATTCGCATTTGGAGTGCATACTAAATTGGTCCCGGAAAACTGGTGTCGTATGAAGGAATGAAACCACAGGGAAGACTGGATTGAAGTTGTTACCTTTTGGGGCAATTCCCCAGGCCCAAGGCATTTTTAACACGAGGCCCGCTTATAAAGAGTGATCCGTCAAAAATCAGGTCTCTTTCTGCGAGACACCAGGCTGCGTGGTAACGTTTGAAAACGAAAACGAAGCACAGAATCGTATAGACACTGGGGTTTATAAGCTTGTTTTGGGACGCGAAACACTTTACGACAGTGTGCGAAGAAAATGGGCGCAGCATGTTACCGAAATAGCTTCCCGGACGACTCTGAGTGTGCCAATTACATCAATCCGAGCGCTTGGTACAAGCAATGGAAATGAAGCTCCCACTTCGCAGGGTTGGGCACTAAAAGGTCAAAAAACTGCTACTAAGACCTCCGAGAAAATTAAACGTTTTTTGATTGCAAAATTCAATGAGGGCCTTAGTGGCCAGAAGGCAAATCCGTCAGAAGTCGCGAAGGAGATGCAGGAAGGTAAGGACTCGAATGGTTCACCTGTATTTTTGCCTGAGGACTGGAAAACTACACGGCAAATAAGTAGCTTTTTTCACGACTTTCAGCATTAAAGAAAAGCAGTCCTGTCGATGCAGTAACATTACGTGATGACGAAATTGTCGATGAAGAGGATCTTAGGAGCTGGGAAGGTCGCTTAGAAGCAGAGAGTATACGGAAGGAAGTGTACAATGCAGTGGATCTTCAACACCCAGTTTATTCGGAAGGCCACAATATTTGCTTGATGGCAAAAGAGAGAAAGTTTAAAAATCTTAAAGTTCTATACCTAAAGAACATCTGAACAAATCTTTCTTTGACGGCCACTGGAAACCAGCAAAGAAAAGTTGCCTTCATAAACGCCATTGACGAGTTAGTTAATTCTTGTTGATGTAGCAATTTGTTGTAAGACATCGACTGTATCGTACGAGGGAAGCCTAGATGACTCAGTCAGAGACCAGTTCAGTGGTGACGTATTTTTTTTTTAAGATTGCTATTACCGCATTTTGGCATTGTATATAGTAGTTAAGAGTGTGTATTAAGGACACCTTAACAATCGTTACAAATTTATGTATAGAGCGATTTTCGTATAACCTTGAAATGAAAATGCACCATCAGAAACAACAAAGGAACGGAAATAAGGCGGTTTGATTGGTTTATCGAACGGATACAAACGCTCGTGGCTTTTGGTTGGTTAAGTGAACGCTCGGGTAAAAAAAGTTTATGCCCGAGAACTTTTAGAAATCAATAAGATACTTCGCTTTGAGGTACGCCTGTATCGGTTATGTCTGGCGTTCCGCAGGGCACTGTACTTGGCCCCTTGTTGTTCCTTATTTACATTAACGATATAGGTTTAAATATAAAGTCTCGTATACGCCTTTTTGCCGATGATACACTCTTATATGCAACTGTGAGCAGTGAAGATGACGCCAATACCCTACAGCAAGACCTTGATAGCTTATATTAGTTGCCTGGACCACTCACTGGCAAATGTCCCTCAATCGTGACAAATGTAAGATCTTGAATGTTTATCGCTCGAAAAATCCTATCATTCATCAGTACACAGTGAACGGAGTTCCTTTGGACACTGTAACTCGCCATCCCTACCTGGGAGTTGAACTGTCTTCCAATTTAAATTGGAGCTTTCATATAGAGAACATTATAGGGAAGGCTAACCAATCCCTTGGTTTCATCAGACGTAATCTTTATTCTTGCCCAGAAAGTGTTAAGGCCTACCTCACCCTCGTTTGCCCTTGTCTGGAGTACGCCTGCAGTGTATGGGACCCGCATACTCAAAAGCATTGTCACGATATTGAAGGAGTTCAGCGGCGAGCCGCCAGATTTGTGAAAAACTGCTACATACGGGAATCTGGTACAGTCACAAACCTCCTGAACGATTTGAACTGGCATTCTTTAGAACTGAGACGCAAAATCACGCGACTTACTACCATGTACAAAATAGTGAACGCCAAAATCGCGGTCAATATCCCGCAATATATTGTACGCCCCACTCGTGTTACACGCTCTTATCATAGCAGCAAGTTCATTAACATTGGTATTAACCAAGAAAGAACTAGAAAACATTGTTGAGTATCGGACCAAAGGGGCTATCATCAGGTCAAAGTCGCAGTGGTACAATGAGGGTGAAAAGAACTCCTCATACTTTCTAAATCTCGAAAAAAGGCACTGTAAACAAGGAACAATTAGCCAATTAAAAATTAATGATACTGATTTTGTCACCACAGATAGAGATATTTTATCTGAATGTATGGCTTTTTATACAACTCTTTATACGTCAAAAATCACCAACAGAGTCCAGTCAACATTTTTCTCCGAAGTGATTTCCACTTCTTTGACCGATGAAGAACAAACTTTATGTGAAGGCGCCCTAACTAAAAAAGAATGTCTCGAAGCCCTGAAGAAGATGGAGCCCGACAAAACGCCAGGCACGGATGGACTTCCGGCGGAATTCTACAAAGTTTTTTGGAAAGACATTTCTTCTTTTTTAATCTCGGCCATCAACTATGCTTTTGACTCTGGCTGCCTTTCAGTCACACAAAGACGAGGGGTTATAAAACTAATTCCAAAAAAAGATGCGGAACTATACTTCATCAAAAATTGGAGGCCTATCACCCTTTTGAACACTGATTACAAAATTGCAGCAAAATCTATTGCAAACCGAATTAAACTAGTACTCCCAAACCTTATCAACCATGATCAAACAGGATTTTTGAAGGGCAGATTTATAGGCGAAAACATCAGACTCATTGACTCTATTATCCAATACGCCACAGAAAAGAATATTCCCGGCCTGTTACTTTTTATTGATTTTGAAAAGGCATTTGATTCTCTTGAATGGCCCTTCATACATGATACATTAAGATCCTACGGTTTCGGTGCTTCGTTAATAAACTGGGTGAAAACCCTCTATAGTCATTCTGAAAGCTGCATTTTGAATAATGGATGGGCAAGTAATTTTTTTGAGATTCAAAGAGGTGTTCGGCAAGGCTGCCCGCTGTCACCTTATTTATTTATGCTATCGGCAGAGGTGCTTGCCACGGCAATAAGGAAAAATACTAGTATAAAGGGAATCTCTGTAAACGATGTGGAAATTAAGTTAAGTCAGTATGCCGATGATACAACACTTATATTAGACGGTTCAGCTGAATCTCTCCGTTCATCCCTTGCAACGTTTGACAATTTTAGCAAAGTCTCTGGCCTCAGACTCAACGATAAGAAAACGGAAGCTCTATGGATCGGCGCAAGTATTGGAAATGATAAAATTCTGTTACCAGAAAAAGAACTTAAATGGCCAAAAGACAAGGTAAAGTCCCTAGGGTTATGGATTTCAACAGATCCCGAATTATCTGCCTCTTTAAACTACAAAGAGAAGCTTGAAAAAGTTAAAGAAATCCTAAGATGCTGGAAATACCGCCGACTCACATTGTTAGGAAAAATCACTGTTATCAAATCGCTAGTGGTCTCTCAATTAGTGTATTTACTCTCGCCTCTTCGCTCAAACTACAGGATCTTAAACGAAATAAATGATTTACTCTACACTTTTCTATGGAATGGTAAAGGTGACAAGATAAAACGGAAGATAATGATTAATGATCTCAGTGCTGGCGGCCTAAAAATGATTGATATTAGTTCCTTTAATAAATCCCTCAAAACCACATGGATTAAAAAGTACCTAGATAACAATAACAAGGGAAAATGGAAAATATTTTTTGATATAGCCCTCAAGAATTATGGCTGTCAAAGTTTTTTTTCCTACAACCTTAACGTTAGAGACACCTCATCGACAATAGCAACTTCGGATGCCTTTGTAAAAGAACTATTAGGAATTTGGGCAGAAGTTAACTTTGAACCTGAAATAACATCGAAAGATCACTTTCTTGATCAACAACTTTGGCATAACTCGTTAATAAAGATAGCTAACAAGACCGTTTTTTTCAAAAACTGGTTCATTAAGGGAATTACTCGGGTGAAACACCTTTTAGGACCGGACAATAACTTTCTCTCGTTAAATGATTTCCGCTGTAAGTATGGAATAGACCCTCGCCCTCTCAGTTTCTACGGATTAATATCGGCTGTAAAGTCTCTTCGGGCTGTTTCCAATTTTCAAGATTTACAGAACACCAATCACAAATAC
>OX419344.1:8975621-8990621 GCA_948470475.1 Galaxea fascicularis | reverse complement strand
AAGTGTGGTTCATCACAGGATTGTTTCTGGGTGCTCTCCTTTCGGTTCACACTCTATAGCCTCCTCAAATGAAAGTAAACTTTTTTTGGCGAAGTTTTTATTCGCAAAATTGGTTATCCTTGTTTTAATTGATGTTCCTGTGTTCATGTTCAATTCATTCTGCTCAAAGCATAGAAGCGGGCGTATTTTTAATTTTACTTTAAATAAGCAGACTGTAAAGTAGGCGATTCACTCTGACAAAGGGCTAACTGTCGCAAACTTGGTACTCTTTATGGTGGTGAATTCAACTTATCAACTCCATAGAGAAAACAACCAAATTCGATATAAAGAAAGCCGATGGCTGATTCTCCTTATTTTTGGTTTCCAGTGGTTTCCAGGCCTGTGTTTTGTTTTTCAGTTGTCCCAAAGTGGCCTTTCTCAAATTTGCATATTTTTATGTCCTATTGGTCGAGTCTGCATGTGATGACACAGTTACTTATGTCGATCCCAGACACGTGAAATTATGTTTATCTAAGGAATGTTTTTGCATCTATTATTAAAATATAGTTTTCCTGTTGTTGCTATTCATTTTTTTTTAATTAGCGTGCACGGTTTCCTGTTTTTTGCTCCAGCAGTGTTGAACTACCATTCTTTTAAACTTTTGACTTATCAAATATGGTGTGTTGAAAGCGAGGATATAACAAAATCAGCAAGATATCCTAAATGACTACAAGTTATGTATCAGTCAATTCCAATAACGCCCATCTCTCCTCTCCCCGGGCAAACCTTGGGGCATTTGACGTCTTAGAAAAACTGTGGTCAAATTCCCCACTATGGTGCCTCACCGGGTTTGGGCTTCATAAAGCCTCAAATTTCCCATGCGCTAGATATATAACCAAGCCTTTTAATGAAAATTTTCTTGCGTTTCAGACCATTCAGATAATTTTATTATGACAACATTCAAATTTTGATATTCTAACTGTTGCGCGCTCTTAAATGCAAACTTTGCGTCAATATACACAGCATAAATAAACAAGAAATCTGCACGGAAAACTCAAACGTAAAACATAACCTAAAACAAAAGAGAGAAAATGCTGATGTGAAGTTTTTTTTTTCCGTGCAGCTTATTAAAAACGCACTTTCAAGCTCTTTCACTGTAAAGTAATCATGAGTAGTAATTCTCTATTCATAACGCATTTAAAGCAAATAACTATTATGACAGCAAATCCACGCTTCATGTGTTTTCTTTTTTTACACAGAAGCACTGCAGAGAGACATCCTGTGACATTAATTGTTTTGTTGCTGCAGTTTTCTCAGACGTGTTGTTTTCCTTTTCCACATAATCCTTTAGCTTGTTGCCTCTGGCCAACATTTTCTGGATAGTCAAATGCCCGACTGGGCGGGCTGCGTTTCACATCAAATTCCCCACCATACAGAGCTAACCTCTCATCAAATGCCCGGGGTATACCCGGGGGGAGGGGGGATGGGCGTTCTTGGATTTGGCTGATACATTACAGGTAAATCCCTTTCAACGAAACTCAGCGCCTGTTTATATAGTCTCGCGTACCCGAGACAGCCCTCCCCCCGAGTTACCCTGGGTGGGCTATAGTTTTCTACTCATTTCCTTGAAGAAAAGTTCTATCAACCATTTACATGAAGATGGGTGAGAGAACATGGGTTGTCTCGCCTCGGCAGGTTGGGTATAACCCTAGTGAGGCAACTTTTTTTCTTTTTTTTTTTTTCATGTAAACACTTTGGCTCGCCTACCCGGGACAAGACCGCCGAAAAGTCAATACGTCCTTTTGCGAAAAAAGAGGTTTTTGTCCAATTTCTGGGTTTAATCACACTTATGTGTTTCAGGGTAAGTATATATCGAAAGTCATCAAAATCCACAGTGATCAGATACAGCGCTTAAATATCGTTCCTCCAAGAACTATACGCAAAAGAAGTGATAAAAAAATGTGCGTTACTTCCGATTGCCACCAAATTTGGCCCATAGGAAGTTTACAGTTTTAGCGGCCAATCACAGGCCAACTTGCACGCCATATAAGGTATAGACCATCACTTCGTGACGTTTTTAAAGATGGCTACCGCGAGTGAGAGATCACACTCTGAAATATTCCATGTGGAAGAAGCTTTGCGAAAGTTTTATCGAGATAATAACGAAGTAGAACGAATTTCAAGTGGCATACAAACTGATTTAGATCGCCTTCTGTGCGAATTGGATCAAAAACTGAGGTAAGCGATCATACATCTCGCTTTGCAACTGCTCCACACTGATACGCGTTGTCTTGAAAATGTAAAGATATGCCATTAGATGGGCTTTTCCGTTCAAAACCTTGCCTCTTACTTGAATTAGACCTCCAAAACAGTATTTGCGTGTTTAAAGCCCGATTAATTTGGCCAAAGGTAAACTTTTTGATGGCCGGAGTTTTATTTTGTGAGTCACGTGAGGGACACGAAAGTCACGTTGGGGGGTGGAGGGTTGGGGGTGGCGGTTGGGGTGGGGGAGCACTAGTGTCAAAACCATGTCCTTTCATTCTTCTCCGACTTCAGGAGTGCTGGACTGTGGGAGCACTAGTTTCACTGCCATGTCCTTTCATTCTTCTCCCACTTAGGGAGTGCGGGACTGCGGGAGCACTAGTTTCATTGCCCTGCCTTTTAATTCTTCTCCAACTTAGGGAGTGCGGGACTGCGGGACAGCGGGACTGCGGGACTGCGAGAGCACTAGTTTCATTGCCCTGCCTTTTAATTCTTCTCCGACTTCTGGAGTGAAGGACTGCGGGAGCACTAGTTTCACTGCCATGTCCTTTCATTCTTCTCTGACTGCGGGAGTGTGAGAGCAATAGAATTTATACACTCAGAAGTGGCAGGGTATTCTAAAGTTGCCCCGATATTTTGCATTATTTTTATGTCTGTGCCAAGGCAAATTTGTATATTTTTATAAATATTGTTATTTCTTGATTATTTTGATTTTTAGTAATAAATGTATTGTTTTATGTTTATCTTTGTTCCTGACAAAATTTTACAGATACCTTCATGTCATTATTACTTATCTATAATGATTCTCGATGATAAATGTGATTAGTTTCTGTTTATGTTTGTACACTGGCAAAATTTTACAGATGTCATAAAACATATCATTATTACATGGAACCCTACTGTGTAGACACACCCAAACATTATCTGAATATTTTGGGTGTTTCTGTATGATGAGGTACTTGTGGCTACCAATATCCAAAACCCTTATCAATGTTGGTTGTCAGGGGTTTTGGAGGGGTGTTTCCATCATTTTATACACAACTGTAGCATTTTCATGTAAATCCTGCAATCTAGACACAACCAAAAGATATTTTCGAAAAAAAATATTTTGGCTTTTTTGTCAATACAAGTAGGTGCTAAAAAAAATGATATAATTCACATTTCTGTTCATGTTCAGGCAGATTTGGTGGAAGTTTTGCAATAAAATGAGGAAAAATGTTGTTTTAAACTTTTCCTGGAATCACTCCTCATGTTGAACAAAGTAAATTTTAACTGGAATTTTGTGCATGAATTATGCAAATTAGCTTCCTCCTGAATTATATTCTTTTGAAAAACTAATGGCCTTCTCCAGGAGACAAGGAGTTCTTTTTATAGCTTTTTCATTCCTCTTTTAAGTGAGGTATAGTTTTGCAGTCTGCTGTAAATACCTGTGAAGAGATCAAACAAAATTTAAATGTCGCCTTGTCGCCATGCATGATTTGACTTGGTATTTGGGTGAGGTGAAATGAGTTAAAGCTGATCGGGTTAGGTTACACGTTAACTTTGAGTTGACTGATCCTCACACCCTAACTTCGCGTTTGTGTTTATAAAAAAAAAGAGTGCTGAAGCACAACCTGAACCAAACAAGGAAATAATCAGTAAACATTAACGATATGTAATCAAAAAGCTGTGAAGTACGAGGAAAGAAGAGCAAATTTAATCCTAACGAGGTCGTCTCGGTCACGCAATCCTCATATGGTTATCTCGGGGAGGAGGATTGTCTCAGGAAACCGAGACCATATGATTGGGCCCTCGGTCTCGCAGTGTTTCTAATCACATGCCATGTCAAAGACCTGTGCAACCCTTACTTGTATTTTTGATCAAGTAGTGATATTACTATAAAAGTTAACGTTAAAAAACAACGACGTTTCGACCGTTGGACGGTCATGTTCAAGTTAAACAGTAAAAATTTTTTGAATGCGCTAAAATATATGCAATCAATTATAAAATGCTAATAAAATACTGACCAAAATTCTAAAATATTTACATAGAAACAATACAGGCACACCAAAAAAAATAAAATTGCGACATGAAGAAACGCTAAGTAAATAACTTCGTGTGGATCGAGTCACTCTGTTCAGATTTGGTTTAAGTTTGCGAATAAAAGCATTTCAAAAATCAAGCAGTCAAGTTTACTCTGACACTTCTTTAAAATCTCGAAGTCGCTTCCAATGTAATCCAGATCCCCTCCATGCTCGTCCTTTACGTGGTAGCCGGTTGTTGATCACTTATGTTCCTCCACACGTTGATGTAGGTGTCGACTCGTGAAGCCGACATAGTCTGCATCACACAGACCACACTTGTAATAATAAACAACGTTTTGTTGGTTTACAATTGGAGGTTTATGTTCGTTCGGCTTGAAATTTCCTTTGATCTTTTTGCTTACAAGTAGTGATAATTAAAGGAAAAATAGATAACCGTGCATAACAATTAATCAAACAGAGTGCAGATTCCTCTCTTGTCCAAAATTGAATTGCATTGAACGCTGGGGAAGGCCTGTGCATAATGTCATAAATGCAAATTTTAATTTCTGATTGACCATTCCGTGAAGGTCTTTTCCGACCGACCGACCCAAAATCAGAAAACGCATACGACAATAAATGAAAAAAACAAAAAAAAAAAAACAACAACAAAAATGGGGGATGGCCTAACTTGAAAAAGTCCTAGATTTTGCTCATTACTTTCCAGAATCAATAGTTAGTGTTTTTACTTCACACTCCTTTTTTAACATATTAAGAACATTTGTCTTTATTTGGCTCATTTGCTTGTTTTTTGTTTGTTTGTTTGTTTGTTTCTTTTTATTTATCGAGAATTGGTTGGCGTGACATCTTGTTCGTGGCATGTGACAAGTACTTTGGTGAACACATCACACCAGACAATGCACTTTGATCAGTGTCCTGGTCAGGTCCGCATTGATTTATTAAAATACTATACCATGTAACGCAGGAACATGCTAAGAACGTTTTCGGGTTCAAATCCAGCAACTGAAAAAAATTAATAAGAACGTTTAGCGTCGGCTGCAAAATTAGACTATCTAACAAAGGTGACATGGTTCCGAGAATGACCTACCTCTATTATACCACCCGAACTTATAAGGTCCCTCACGGATAAGTAAAAGAAAGAAAGGTCAACAGACGAAGAGTTTAACCTTTAGAAGCAGGTTTTAATAAAACTGTTTACCGTTACAGAAATCAAGAATATCAGTCAAATGATCATTATATCTATGAGTACTATATCTAATAAGAACATCGACCGTTGTTGTTCTGGCATCTGTCATTACTTCACCGAGTGCTTGGTGACCACGCCAAAAAAACCGGAAGCCTTGCCTTACATTTCTTGGGTGTTAAAGTCTTTCAATCTTTACGGTTCGTTTGACTGCCAAGCTCTAACTATTTCAACTACTTTCTTGAAATATTCTAACATTTAAGATCTAGTTATTACAAATGTATCTCAACATCAGATACCGCCTTTTCTCTTTCTCGTACGTAAATTCTTCAAGGGACTTCATAAGCCATTTATAGAGGTGTTACAGATACGTTTTAGACACATTCTAACTTCAAATGTGTACTCGATATTCACACGTCTAACCCTTTCAAACCTAAGATCAAAATTTAATTTCTCATTTGTTGCCCCTTCACATTTCGTATAGAACTAGTAGGGAGAAATTGTTAAATATCAAGCAAATTCATCTTGTGACCTGTCCTTAATTCTCGTGACCACTCTGTTTTTTAAGGCGTTGAAATTACAAGGACAAATTTGATGCTGATCACTCTTAGGGTTTAAAGAGTCCATTGCTACTTTTGAAGTAAACTGTCTCTATTTTTTTGCGGCTTTTGCAAATAATGGAATAATATTTTCCGTCTGGTTTCACTTTTGCATAATATCATTCAAGGGCAAATAGGAGCACTTTTTGTGTGTATCCTCCCTGTCCAGACCTCTGTTGGAGTGTCTTCTTTTCATAAAGCGGAAAGTTTCTAAAGAAACTGTGGTGTTGCGTCCGTGGCCATGGTGGAGTTGTACACAAGAACTTGGTTTTAATGTAAATTGACCACCCTACAAGGATTTGTGACTGTTTCGCAGCAATCGTTGCTTAGTCCATGGAACACCAAAACCGCGAGCCCAGTTAAAAAAAAAAGCTTTTAAAGGCATTTTTGATGGTTTTCTAAACGGCGTTAGTTAAATGGAATGTTCTGAAGAGGTATTTGAGCTTGAACTTGTCTATGCCGTCTTCGAATTAAGAGGGAGACTAGAGCTCGTCTGAACTCTGGCATTCTTATTGCGTACACAATAGGATTAATGAAAGAGTTGGCATAAACTATAACCACGGTACTATAGAACAAACGGAAATTTGATACGAATGAAAGAGATGTAAATATATCAGTATTGGCCGAAATAAAGTGGTGTGCAATTGATGGAAACCACGTCACTAAAGATGCCAAAGTTACGATAAACAAAGTCGTGGTCAGTTTTCTCTCTCTGCTGGTTGCACCATGGTGCCGAGGATGCGCTCCACAATAAACTTTAACTAAAATGGCCGAGTAAGAAACAAAGATAATAAACAGGCAAACTGACGTGAACGAATACAAGACGTGACACATAAGTACGTAATAATTAAAACTATTCCGCCACCCTAACTCAAGAATAGTGACAACCAGCCCAGCTGTAACCCACGTGACTGTAATAACTACACTTAGGACCCATTTTTTAATGACAGGGTGTTTGAATGGACGGAACGTGGCGTGCATACGTTCTAGGGAAATCGCAGTGAGGTTTGTCAGTGAAGCGAAAAGAAACAATGTCCACATGCCCCTTATAATGTAAGCCCATATTGCTGATCCGAACCCATTAACCCTCCAAACGCTGCACACCAAAGCGTTAGAATCAACCAAACTTATAACCTCCGAAATACCTCCAGCTCCAAGCAACAAAAGCCAAATTTACCAATAGTTGGTTGGCGCGAAATATTGTTCACGGCGGCATGTGACAAGCAAGTTGATAAACACATCACACCAAACAACCTAAACCCGAATAAATCAAGGGGTTATCCTATAGGATGGACCCAAATTTCATGAAAAAAAGACCCCACTGAGTTAACCCCATCTCTTGCTGTGATTTTTAACTGAGAGATTAGAAATGGGGAATGGATAGCAAAGTTAATTAAAAGCGGGAAGAATGGATCGGGTACCAGTACATAAGAAAGATGAAAAACAAAGGGATAAAAATAACAGACCAATTACGGTGCTACTATTTGTGGATAAGGTTTATTAAGTATTGTTGGGGCAACAAGTCGGTAAGTTTATGGATGACAGACTAAGTGATACTATGACTGCCTATCGTGCAAATAATAGCTGTGAGACCACGCTGATAAGGCTAACCGAAACCTGGAGGGCAGGATTGCATAGCAAAAACGTTGTCAGTGTATTGTCATTGGATATGACTCTCTTACTGTGGTCAAAATTAAGCAAGGAGGAGAGAAATGTTGGAACTTTGGCAGCTTTTAGGAAAATGATACGCAGAAAGATGTAATATCGATTGTTCAAGGATGTGGGAGTGAATGCCCCTTATGCTTCGGGTAATCGGACGTGTGTATAAACCTATGCATATTAATTTATTCAGCATGTTTGGTAGACGAACATGTTTAGGGGTCCATATATGGCTTTACTTCTAAGTGTAAATACAATACTTAGTTTTAAAGTACAAACGTGTATTTATTGATGTTTAGTATATAGTGGTACCTGAATGGTGTAAATTTAAGTTTTTTTATATCTTTTATTCTAGTTAAATTACTTTTAAATGTGTTACCAATTAGTGCCAAGAGGCGCTAGAACGCTTAGACACTGTAACAAAGGCTATGTATGTATGTAAGTATGCACTTTGATCGCTGTCTTGCTCAGATCCGCATTGATTTATTGCCATACTATACCATGTAAAGTAGGAACATGTTAAGAACGTCTTCAGGTTCAAATCCAATATAATAGTAATGATGATGATGATGCTGATGATGATAAGAATATGAAGTAGATAAAGAAGAAGAACGTCCAGTCTGAGCTCCAAAATTAGACTATCTAATAAAAGTGACTTTAACCCCAAACGTTTCGAGACCAATCAAAACGCGAGGTTTATACTGTGCACGATACTATGTCTTTGTGCGGGTGAAAAATTGCTGAAATTATATTTTATAAAAATACAGCTAAAATAGTATCACATTTGTATTCTGCCTGAACAGCTAGATTAGAACTCGCTACAATATCAACGTCCTACCATGTGAATTATCAAAGTATTAATGGAGGCCAAAGAAGGAAATACAGAAAAGAGAGGATTTTTTATTTTATTTTTTGACTTGGATAAACGGAACAGGGCCCAGTTGTTCGAAGGCCGATTAGCGCTAACCCGGGGTTAGACTTTTACCCGGGTTTCTTTTTCTTTTTGTCAAAAGCATTTTCTTGAATAGTTTTCTCCATTCTTTTTAGAGTATTCAATCATCAAATTGTAGACAAGAATAATGAAACTAAATTTGCTTTTTAAGCTTTCATATCTGAATTCAAATTTCGCACTAACCCTGGGCTATCTTAACCCACCTTTGAACAACCTGGCCCAGATGGAAAAGGCTATTTATTGTAAAGAAACTTGACCCCACAATGACTAAGCATAGGAAAAATGTAACGCAAGTGTCACGTTTCTTACAACGGAGTCAAAACCAGATACGCGAGAAAACCCCCGCTACAAATCGCAGCTCCAACGTTAAGCTGTTTGCATTTTCTTTCCTTTCGTAATCAGCGATTGATATTGTTTAGGTACTGAAATTCACGTTTGGGAGCCGTTTGACTTATTTCTGTCCCACTCGGACTTATATGGTCCGTCAGTATAGAAAAAGAAATAAAAACAAAGAAGACAATAGAGCAAAAGTTTAATCTTTAGAAACAATTTTAATGTTAGTTTTAATAAAACTGTTAACTGTTACAGAAGTAAAGATAATTAATCAAACGATCATTAATTCTTTGAGTACCATATCTTACACGAACATCGACCAGCTTGGGAATTCGATGGAGTGCTTGGTAACCACGCCTAAAAGCCGAGAAGCCTGGCCTTAAATTTCTTGAGTATTGACGTCTTTCGACATTTACAGTTCGTTTGATTGCCAAGCTTTATTCACGCTGCTTTTCAAAAAGATACACTTTACAACACTTGAGCTCTAGTCATAACAAATGTATGAGAACATCGCACACCGTTGGCGCAGTTTTTTGAAGGCTGTATGAAATGTATGTTGAATCTATTTTCCTCTTATCGTGTGTATATTCTTCAAGAGACTTCATAAGCCATTTCTATAGGTTTTACAGATAAGTCTGCTACCCCAATACCAATACCTAATCGTACCTTCTTGTTACGCTTTTGGCGGCATATTAAGGTCGAGCCATGGTTCGTGTTTTGGTGAGAAGCAGTCGAGCCTAAATACAATGGCGAGACCAAGCGAGACTGATACGCCCCCGAAGCGTACCAAGAAAGTACGATTAGGTATTTACCGTGCACAAATTCCGCCCAAAAACCGGTCAGGATAATTTTAGAGAATCCGGAGTAAAGTCTGTCAGCCGTCCTATCGTGTGGCCTCCGAGGAGAATAATACGAGCCAACAAACGGCGCTAAACGTGATGAGTAAAGAATAATTTTATCACAGGCAGACCAATCGTGGTGTGTGAAATCTTAAGTTCATATAACAAAAAAACCTACCGATATAACCTAGCATTCCAACGAACCAAATAGCGGTGGAAATGTTTATATTCTAGTCATATAATGGTGTGGTCATTTTGTCCAGGTAAACTGCACTAGGAAAATGCTGTGCGTCAGCATCGTTGGAAAAACATTTTTGGCGGGCTTCGTCGGATGTGGGCCATGCCAAACGTTTGATTTCCGGTCAAATCTAACGCACCGCCCTTCCCCAGCGCACTGATTGTCACGTGGACAAAATGATCATTCCTCCCCCGTGCAATTGCCCCTTTTCTTAAGCAGCTGCGGTCACTAAGCCAATGCATTTGAATATTGAAGCTGTCTTGAATGGATCACACGTTATAGTACATTCAGCGAACATGGTTAAATTCGAGCGCTGAAGCGAACGGTTCCCCGTTCGCGTTGCCCAGGTTTTCGAGCAAGTTGGGAAAGAAAGAGAGGAAATTTATCTACGTGACCTTTACTGGCAATTTGATGCGGATACTCCGCTTTGTTTGGAATTTATTTGCCTTCGAACGTCGACTGGTTCGATCTTGAGTCACCGGCCTTCCCTTTATATTTTAGAATGGACACTCACCTTGGATTTGAAACAGTGAGTGAAGGTAGGAAGGCGTTATTTGGCTACAATATAAATATATCCACCGCTATTCGGTTAGTTGAAAATCTAGGTCTGAACGGTATATATTTTTTTGTATGCACTTCAGATGTTGCTCACCAGAATTGGGCTGCCTGCGATTTTATTTTAAGTTTTATACAGGGAGCAAAGTGGAACCTCATGGTAGCAAAATGTATGTAAACGTCTCTGCAAATCTATTATGGGCATTTCAAAACGAGAAAATGACAGTGTATGCCGAAGAAATCATATTACAAGTCTTACCGCCGAGGGAATGAACGCATACATAGAAAGCCTAGAAATGTCACATGAAAGCTTCAAATACTCCCTACGGCAGTTCAAACGTTCAGTGGGATGGACTTTTCGAACCACAGGTTTAGTTGAAAGTTGACGTTAATAGTGGCATTTTCAAACTTTGCAAGCAAACTTTCAGTTGCAAATTCGAGCGCCTTCCAGTTTAGTTTTGGCAGGAAAGTTTTTACTCTTCAATTTCACGACCGGCAGGAGCTGAATCTTTAATTACGATTCTGATTCTTAAATTCTGATTCCCCCTTTTAACTTTTGATTCTAAAAGTAACCATGATATCGTGTAGCCTTTTTCGTGCGTAAACCGCCGACCGGTTGGCTCAGTTAGTAGAGTGCCGGACTACCGTGCGGGAGGTCGTGGGTTCAAAGCCCCGGCCGGACCAACACTCAGGGTCTTTAAATAACTGAGGAGAAAGTGCTTCCTTTGCAATGACATCTGCCAATGGTCCCGTCTCACAACTCTCCACAATTAATTCTGTGGGACGTAACGAACCCTGGCTGTGACCACCCCTAGTGCTGACCTTGGGTTGGTGCTTCACATAGGAATAACCTCATTGCACCTTTCCCCCTTTGACAGAATTCCAAGAAAATTAGTATGAACCTCCCCCAGTCTGGACCTCTGTCTGAAGTTCCTTTGTTTATGCCGGGAAAAAGTAACGTTCGCACAAGTTTCTAAGTTTCCTTTCTCATAATCATTTGTGGGTATTGAAACTGTTTATCTCACTTGATTTATCTGTGATTTTCAAGACTTCCTGTTTCCTTGATCGTGAAATGTGCCAGAGATTCAACACGGATCAAACGCCGAGGATTTTCAAATGTTTGCATACTTATTTCCTTGCAAATGGTGCTCAGTGCCGAAAACGCACGACGCTCACGTTGATTAAGGCATGGCTCCTCAAGAAATATCTCTTTTTATTTTTTTATTTATTTATTTGTTAATTTTATTATTATTATTTTATTTTTATCTTTTTGCTTACAAATAGTCTTGTTAGACATCTTATAAAGATAGAAACGCAATTTTGATGACTTGCTTGGTTGCTCTTGTCGCACAATCGACCACACCCTAATTTATGCAAATTCAAAATTCTGGGTTGACAACTAGATAATCAACGTTTAAGTTACCGAACCCTCTCCCCAGGTGTGAAAACTACAGTAAAGTACATGGCAATAAACGGGGTGTTAGGAAAACTTTAAATGTCACCCAGCTACTTAGAGTTTATCTCTAGTCCCAGTCCTTCTCAAAAATTCAAACGTTACAGCTTATGGAAAACAATTCGAAAAGCATGGTTAAAGCAAGAGTTAACTCTTCAGAAAAAATTTTAATGTTCGTATTTTAAAACTTTTTACCGTTACAGAAATCAAGAATATCAGTCAAATGATCATTACATCTATGAGTACTATATCTAATAAGAACATCGACCGTTCTTGTTCTGGCATGTATCATCATGTCATCGAGTACTTGGTAACGACGCTCAAAAAACGGAACCCTTGCCTTAAATTTCTTGAGTCTTTTAACGTTTACCGTTCGTTTGATTCCCAAGCTCTAAGTATTTACGCTACTACCCAGAAATATTCTAACATTTAATAAGATCTAGTTATTACAAATGCATGGCAACATCGGATACCATAGACGCCTTTTTAAAAGATATCTTTTATGTACGTTACACCGCATTTCTTCTTTCTTGTATGTAAATTCTTCAAGGGCTTTCATAAGCCATTTAAGTTTACGGATAAGTTTTAGACACATTCTAGCTTGAAATGTGTACTAGATATTCACACGTCCTAATTCATATAATAAAGTATGTCACAAGTACTTGGATAATACTTAATACTGTAATCACTGAATGTTGATAATTAGGTCCGTCTCTGGTTTCACTCAGTAACTCCTCTCTTCGGGGAGCTCTGTACTGAAATTCCCTCATCTCCTTTTCACAAACCAATTTTGACTGAAATGGAAACTTTTCACTTGCATTTAACCCTTCAAACCCTAAGATCAAAATTTAATTTCTCATTTGTTGACCCTATACACTTCGTATAGAGCTACATGTAGTAGCGAGAAATTTGTTAAAATATCAAGTAAATTCATCGTGTGATCCTTCCTGTCTAGAACTCTGTCTAGAGTTCCTTCTTTTTATAAAGATGGTAGTTTCTAAAGAAACCGTAGTGTTGCGTCGGTGGGGGAGTTGTACACAATAATTTGGATTTGTTGTAAATTGACCACCCTACAGGGATTTGTGACTATTTCTTAGCAATCGTTGCTTAGTCCTTGGAGCATAAACCAAGACCGCGAGCTTTGTTATAAAGAAAAGTAATGCCTGTTAAGGCGTTTCTTGCGGTTTTCTAAACGGTGTTAGTTAAACGGTATGTTCTGCAGAGGAATTTGAACCTGAACTCGTCCATGTTGTCTTCGAATAAAGAGGGAGACCAGAGCTCTTCTAAACTCTGGCATTCTTATTGTGTACACAATAGGATTGAGAAGAGAGTTGGCATAAAGTAGAACCCTGGCAGTATTATACACACGGCAATATGATACCAATGGAAGAGATGAAAATATATCAGTATTGGCCAAAATAAAGTCGTGTGCATTTGTTGGGAACCACGTCATTAAAGATACAAAAGTTACGATAAACAAGGTCTTGGTCAGTTTTCTCTCTCTGCTGGTTGCACCATGGTGCTGAGGGTGCGCTCCACAATGAACTTTAACTAAAATGGACGAGTAAGAAACAAAGATAATAAACAGGCCAATTGACATGAACGAATACGTGACTTGCAACATATGTACATAATAATTTAAACCATAACGCTGCACTAATTCCCAAGAAGTTGCATAAAGCCCAGCTGTAACCCACGTCACTGTAATAACTACACTTAGGACCCATTTTTTAATGACACGGTGTTTGAATGGACGGAACGTGGCGTGCATACGTTCTAGGGAAATCGCAATGAGGTTTGTCAATGAAGCAGAAAGAAACAATCTCCTCATGCCGTCTATAATGTAAGCCCAGATTGCTGATCCGAACCCATTAACCCTCCAAACCCTGCACTCCCAAGTGCCTATAAAAACCAAAGTCACGACCTCCGAAATACCTCCAACCAACATATCTGCAACTGCCAAGTTAATCACCAGATACATGCTCAGTTTCTGAAGACTGCGGTTTCTTATGAAAACAATTATGGCAAGGAAATTTAGTGTTACTATGGCTACGGCCTCGGTTCCACATATTGTAAGCCAGGCAATGCGCTCAGATGAAGAAACTAAACTGGGTCTCCTGTCCAGTTCTGATCTGTTTTTCTGATTGGAACCGTTGCTCATCTCTCTGTGGAAAGACGATTGAAAAAGTGCGCATGTATAAATGTTTAAGAGGTGCCTATAACTTCATATAGACCTGCTTTTAATAAAATGTTTATACCTTAGTCCCATTAATTAGAAACGCTTCATAACCAATTAGCACTCCGAAATAAAAATTTCAGAGACTTCAGCCCAGTAAACATGCTAAAGCGGTCTTGACTACTGAGGTAAGAGATCGGGTGGGTCTACTCATGACCAAACTTCTATAGAAACCAGCCTTAAAGGAGAACGGAAGGCTAGGGGTCGTATTTTATATGGGAGCTTAAAACTGTTGAAATAGCTTAGATTTGTAGTAAAAAGCAAGAAAAAGTGAATTTTGCCTGTCGAAAGTGACGAAAAGAGTCCAAAACCGGTGGTCATTTTCAAAATTGAACGTCCGCCATTTTGGACATCTTTCTTTCCGGTTATTTCTATAAAAGGAATGCCTGGCGCCATGCTGGGACGTCACTGCGCACAGGCTTTTTTTCAGGTCAACAAAACTTGTGAAGAATCTTGTCTCGAAACGGCCTATCGAAACTTCATTTAGCTTGGATTATGGCTGAGATCTAGCCTTATTCTTTTGAACCTATGCGAGACAGTTCGGAGTCAGACGAAGACAATGTTCACGAGAGTCAAGATGAGCGCAGAAGAGGAAATACATCGGAATGTGTATGCGAGTGTTGTGCGAACTGGAAAGGGCAACAAGAGAAAGAATGTTTATGCTGCAAGGAGATTGAGGAAGCCGTAAATA
>OX419344.1:8923121-8970621 GCA_948470475.1 Galaxea fascicularis | reverse complement strand
TAATTTACATCCCTATGGCAACTGCTGTAGTATGGTTTCATCTTGTTGTGATCTGACATTACACTGTAAATTTTGTTTTCAGTTGAGAGAGAAGAGCAGCTGCACTGTGCTTGTGAAGATTTGTGCTGCCGAATATTGTTAAACTCGTCGCCTGCTGGAAGAGATTCAGTTATGTTTGGTGACGATCATGCAGGTATAAAAACATTCCTTTGTTTTTAAATTAATACAGAGTAGACTGAAGTTTGAAGAAGCCAAATATGATAATTATGTGTTTTTGTTGTTTAATTTATTATCGCATTACTTAATTGGTCTTGAATATTCACCAATGTAAGTTTTGGATGTTTTTGGATATCTCTTAATAGCTTAATACATAGTGATAATATATATATTTAGGCAAACCTAAAAGCGGAGCTCCACAGTTCTTTTTTTATTGTATGGCATTTACCGATAAAATAAAATCAATGCCAGGACTCGAGCCAGGACTCTGGTAAGGACTTCTGCATTGTGATTTTAGTTTTTACTGTTTTGCTGCAGAGCCACAGCCACCATTCAAACATGTGCTAACGTACATTTTCGATTTATCATCGGCCTTTGCCACGTTGGATCAAGGGACTACATAACCAGAGCATAAACGATTTTACTTCATCACAGTTTAATTACATCCGATTACATTTCAATACAAATGGTGTAAATCTCTAAACTATCGATTAACAGTCCCAGTGTCTCACTTTTAAATCCAACATCACAACCGGTTACAACCCAAAGTGGGTACTCTTCGACACTACCCAAAAAAGAAGAAAAGTACTTTGTTCGCCTTGTTTTGACTATTTTATGGCGTCATTTTTTGTGAGCTATAAAGAAGATAGAAAGGTGCCGTCTGTGTCCTTTGTACAATAGCACCAAAAAACATTAACCGAAAAGTGGCTGCGGCACAATAAGCCATGAATCAACTCAGGTGATCAACTACAAATGGTTGAGAATGGTTTTATTCTTGACTTCGATCAACTACAAATATTGCAAACTACAAACGTTGACTACGAGTCGTGGGCCGTATTATTTTTTACATCATTGTTAATGATAACATCTGATTGGCAATGACAACAGACAAACAAATCGGTTTCAGAAAAACATTTGTCAATAAACATTGAATTAAAGACGAAGTTTTTACTGCAATTAGCCCATTAAGTCTACGATTTTTTAACTTACAACGAGAATTGCTGTGAAGGACAACATATTGCTGGCATTTCGACTGCTAAAGCTGTTAAAAATCGTGTTTACTTCTGGCAAGGAGTTGTCGCTCTTTGCGAGAGTTTTCCAAATGCCAATCCGGCTCTTGTTCCTAACAAAGCGGAGCCGAGGATTTAAACCGTCCGAACTTCGTTTGGCTTTTCTTCAACCAATTTTGTGCCCAAAAATGAGCGACAGCAGGGAAAACGAAGACTTTTAGGATCCACTAATGAAATATTGAATAGAAAACATTTGGAAAAAACACGAGCATTTTTTAGTCCAAACCATATTTGAGATAAAAGCGTGAAAACAACAAAACGTAAGAAAACAAAAAACGATACGAATGTTTCTTCGGCGTTTTGGCGTTTCTTGGAAAAATAAGACAAGCAACAAACATAACTCGTGAGCAACCTAGGCAAATCGCTAGTCCGAGTGTTCTTGACATAAGTCTCCGTATAAAAGACAAAACAGGAATACTAAACCTACGGATGCGGACAGTTTAGGTTAGTCAATAATCACTCCGAACGCAGAGCTGACATAATAGCCGTCATTTCACACAAAATCATTGCTTTGCTAAGAATTGCGGCGAGGGACAATATACTGCCGGCATTTCCAATGCTGCAACTGTTAAAAATCGCGTTTACTTTTGGCATGGAGTTGTTGTTCTTTCGGCGAGAGTTTCCCAAGTGTCAAACTTACCAAGCGGCGCCGAGGTTATAAACCGTCCGGACTTCGCTTTGCTTTTCTTCAACAAATTTTGTGCCCTAAAACGAAACGTTTTAGGATCCAAGATAAAATATTGGGTAGAAAACATTTGGAAAAAACAAGAGTACCAACCAATTTGAGATGGAAGCGTGAAAACAACAAAACGTAAGAAAAAAGAAACCGATGCGAATGTCTATTCGACGTTTCTCGTACAAATCGGAAAAAATAAGACAAGTAACAAACCGAGACAAATCGCTATTCAATTTTCTTGGCATAAATGTCCATATAAAAGACAAAACAGGAGTACTAACCTGCGCACAGTTTAAGTCAGTCAACAATCACTCCGAACGCAGAGCTTAAGCAGAAGCGGTCATTTCACACAAAAGTAAGTCTTATTACTTCTCATGCCTGTCCAGGAAGCTTGTTCAATTAAGGATTTTAGCGGCAAAACCGTCCAGTTTAATACACAGCAAGGTCCGAAGACAGTGCATAATTACTGAAACCTTGCCAGACCACACCGACGATCTTTTCTCTTCGTGCAAGCTTATGCCGGCAAACACGGGGAAAAGCTGAAATTTCCTGACACTTGAATTGGTAATGTTTTTACAGCTTGACAAGAGACACTCTCTTTTCGCTGTTCCTCACTATAATTTCGTCTCTTTTCTCGAGCTTTTTGTTGTTCTTTCTCCCGTTGCTCCCAGTACGATTCAGCCTGTTTACTTGAGCCCTTTCTTATTCTTTCTCCCGTTGCTCGACAATACAATTCAGCCAGTTTGCTCGTACTTTTTCTCCCGCTGTTTGTCACTGATACTCTGCCTATGTACCCGTGCCCTTTCATGTTCTTTCTCCCGCTGTTTGTCACTGATATTTCGCCAACGAATAGACAAAACTGACTTTGTTTTAAAACTGTCTTCAAAATTTGGCTATGCAGTTTCCCGCCACAGAAACGCGGGTTGAGAACTGCGTGTATGGGCAACTGATCTTTCCAAAAACAGTCCATATGGAAGCGTGCCTACATGCGAGCTTGCACACGAAAGGGTTAACTGGAGTATCACATTTGACTTTGGCTTACATGATGGGGTGGACGTACGTACGGTCGGTCGGACGGTCGGACGGTCGGTCGGACGGTCGGACGGTCGGACGGTCGGTCGTACGATGACGTCATAACCAAAATTTCTCGGATGGATGGGTTACCATATTTTCTTACCAATGGTGCTCCGCGCGCGCGCGCCTTCGGCGCGCGCGGAGCTCCGCTATAATTTTGTACTTTTAAGAATATCAGTTCTATTGAGATCAGCCTTTTTTTATATCAATATTAATTGAGTAGAAAGATGCAGCTAATTACTGCTGGCATTATTTCCCTTATTTTGTACCTACAGATAATGAATGAAAATATCAAGTGAATGCCTTACACTAATAAACTATAAATGTGTTGAATGATGAATTAGAAATCATCGCTGATCAACAGCATCAGGGACTAACTAACCCAAGGACAGAGATAAAAATCTCTGACCTGGGTGGGAATTGAACCCAGGACCTCCGGATTAGATCACCGTTGCTGTACCGACTGAGCTACAAGGCCAGACAGGAGCAGGCCACGGGAATTTCAGGACAAATTGGCTCATTCCAAACCAAATACTAACTGTGAATGAGTGTTGTCCTGTTGTCCTGTCTAATTCATCATTCACCACATTTACAGTAGTGTAAGGCCGCAGTTGATGTCTTCATACATATATACACACAAGTGAGGATGACACTCATTCACTACAAATAATGGTATTATATATTTGTTAGGCAAACTCAGTTTGTAATAATTATTGTTATAGGATGTGACTGTTGTAGTATGGTTTATTCTAGTTGTGATCTGATCTTACATTTTGTTTTCAGTGGTGGGAGAACAGCAGCTGCAAAATTGTGCTTGTGGAGATATGTGCTGCCCGATATCATTAAACGCGTTGCCTGTTGGAGGAGATTCAGTTGTGTTTGGGGATGATCATGCAGGTATAAAAACATTCATTTGTTTAGAGAGTAGACTGAAGTCATTATCAGATTTTGAAGAGGCCAATGGTAATTATGTGTTTGTTGTTGAATATGATATTATTCTTGCATTACTGGTCATGAATATTCACCATCATAAGTGTTGGATAATGATATTTTTTATCACATAGCTACTACATAAAATTAATGACATAATTTTGTAGTTTAGACTGCAGTCCTATTGAAATAGCACTCTTAGGATTTAAGGGGATACCTTGTTCCATTGCAATAATTGTTGATAAAATGCACTCATTTGATGGTGTCACTATCTTAATTCTAATTGGCTGCAAGGACACATGCAGTTGATAACTGCTGGCACTGTCTTCCTTATATCATACCTACCCACTACAGTTTTTACACATTTGTTAGAGGAATAAATGCAGCTTGTAATAAATATTATTGAAAGCTGCAATAATTGCAATTATTGTCGCTGCAGGATCTCAACTGCTACAGTTGATGTACATTGTATAGTGTGGTTTGTGATTCTTTTTTTTGATCTGATGAATTTTGTTTTCAGTGGATCAGGGAGAACAGCAGCTGCAGAGTGCCAGTGAAGGTGTGTGTGAAATGGATTCAGTTCAGTGTAGTCGTGAACATGAAGGTAAAAATATTATTCCTTTATATAGACTGAAATCAGTATCACATTTGAAGAAGCCAATGATAATTGTGTTTGTGTTTGGGCCATCAGATGAATATTCACAAACATAAGTTTTTAAGTTTTTTGGAAGTTTACAATGTAGAATATCAGTTTTATTGAGATACCTTTTTTGGGTTATTAAAGTGGAGACCTTGCTCTACTATAATAATTGTTTTTATGCCCACAAACTATCTCAATTTTGATTGGCTACAAAGACAAACATGCATAGTAGCTTGTTGTTTGTACTATCATCATTTGGTAGATGTGTCAACATGCCCACAGACAGTAGGTTTTATATGTGCAGAGGTGACATCATTTTGCAGACCGTGTTACACATGTGAGAATCTTGTTTGTTTTGATGAACCTTTTCAAGAATTCTTGTAGAGGTTTTACCAGAACAATTCAATCAAAAGTTAAAGTTGAACAAAAATATGTCTTAGAGTGGGCTTTATTAAGGTCATTTCCCAGAGATAGAAGTCGCAATAGATGTTATTTGAAACTTTGCTAGTTGGTTATCAATGTCAAAGAAATCAGAGAAATGAGAGGGTCCCCATGTCCGTTTTCATGCCTTGAGGCCTTAGTTTATGCCTACTTTAATTGGTAAATTGTTAGGACAGAATAAGTTGATAGCTGAAAGTGGTCTGAGACTGTATAACTTACAAAAACGGGACAGAAGCAATGGAATATAGGTTTTATTTTGTCAAAAGCAAATCATAGTTGAAGTTCAACCTCTCAAAGGTTGAGAAAAAATGAACTAATGAAAGAGATTATCACTTGTGTTTTTTGTGTGTGTGCTTTGCCACTGAAGTTTCCATAGCATCATCCTAAAGGAGATCTTCTGTGAATAATGAAAAACTGGACAATAAAAATTTCTTCAAATCTTGATATGTCGGGGAGAATTGCATTTTCTTTGAATATGAGAAATAAAAAGCATGTTCCCATACTCGTTTGAGAGAAAATTGCCATTTACTTATTTCTAGGAGATCAGTCCTTCAGAAAACCTGCAGTGTTTTGAACATGCACTAATGCTGATGCAAGAAATTATGCTCAGTAAGAATACACAATGCAATTCAGAGGAATTACCTTAAATTTTAGCCTGTGTTGCAACTTTTTGTTCCCAAGCTTACAAAGTTGTTTACAAGTAAGGAAGACTAAAAGTGTATTCATAATAAAACAATAATATTATTGATTTCAATTTTTACATGATAGCGAGAATTATCAAGGCCGCGCTATTTGTTATCTGCAGATAACACAAACCTCAGGCATAATAATTTGGGCTTAATCAAACTGAACCTCATTCAATGATATTGTTAATTGTTGTTAAGCTTGTTGTCCCGGATGAAAACTGGTAATTTTAAAATAAACGCCAGGGGCGTTTGATCAAGGCCACAGCGTTTGATCCAGAAAATGCACTATACTTGCAGTGGAAGAAGGACGTTAGTTGAATCCATCTGCTTGCATAATGTACATGCTATGTAATTGCTTGTTCATGCTTGGTAATAATCATTTTTGGTGACTTGGGGACTGCAGTTTGTAGGGTTCTGTCCTAATAAACCTCTTTATCTCAAAGAACAGACAGTAATAATCAACTAAAAAGTGAAGAAAATTGCACCTTGTTAATAAATGCTAGACACCAATTAAATGTCAGCTTCAAACAAACGCTAGGTTCATCAAGCCAAGTTTGAAATAAACATTGGGGGTGTTAAATTGACAAAATAAAGTATCTGCAGATCTAGAAGGGATAAAGAATTTGTAAGGCCACTATGTTTTCCTGCCAGATATTTTTGGGGAGCAGGGTTGGCGCAGTGGTGAGAGCGCTCGCCTTCCACCAATATGGCCCGGGTTCGATTCCCGGATTGGACGTCATGAGTGGGCTGAGTTTGTTGGTTCTCTACTCTGCTCCGAGAGGTTTTTCTCCGGGTACTCCGGTTTTCCCCTCTCCTCAAAAACCAACATTTGATTTAATTTAGAGTTTATTTGATTTACAGTCTCCCCAATTAGTAGAGCACTCGTGTTCAGCTAGAACGATTTGAGACTTAAATAAAGTTATTATTATTATTATTATTATTATTATTATTATTATTATTATTAAGATGTCAGTGCTACTGATAAACGAAATGAATATTCAATGAGCCTCAACACCATAAGGAGGATACAGTTTATGGGATGTGATAATAAGGGTTAGGCTGTGGTTTTATAGTTGAGTATCTGCATAATGGAGCAGATGAATAAAATTTACTATATATCTCAAACTCTGTATATGAATGCATTGCAGTAAGGGAAAAAGTAATTCTTACCTTAAACAGTACATGTGCGTGAAGCCTGTTTTTGTGTATTAGGTGATGGTCCTTGTGAGAATGATAGCACTTAGTCAGGGATTTCAGTAATTATAATCATTTGAGTGTAAATATAGACAAAGTGGCAGCAGGGAGAGGTAAATTCTGACAAAGTGGATGATAGCCTTTGTCAGTTGGTGGCTTCTAATGAAGCCTCTGAGCTTGGTATTGTTCTTTGTTCTTTCCCCACATCAGAATTTTATTTGGACTGGGGACGTATCAGCTGATGGTGAACATAATTATTTTAGAAGTAAGATGATTTTTTCCGAGCTTTTGTTTTGAGTTTAATATTTTCAACCCATCACCGGGGTTATAGATGCTTCAAATTTGCCATATTTCACAAAAGGAGGGAATCAGTTAGTAAATGAGAGTAGAAAATATGTGCTTCCCTAAATTTTGTCAAGATTTCCACACAGCTCCATACATAATTACATATTCATTTTTGGAACAGGGTTAGTATGATAGTCATGCATTAATTTTATAATAAGTGGATGGGTCTATGCAGAAATCTTATTGTGATTTTTCATGTTTTAGGAAATGAGATGAATGGATTTAACAATACAACAACCATATTATTAATACATTTAATTCTGGACAATGTTCTTTTCAGTAATAGCATTTGGAAATTATGTGAAAGTTGGATCTCAAAGGGCATGAAATTCCCATGAATCACCTGTATAAATTCACAATTAAATATCATGAACCATGAAAAGCTTGTATGAAAGGAGCTTTTTAAGGCATGAAACCTTGAAGTACACTTCATGCCCCTATGAGTAAAACAGTAAATTGTAGGCGATGATAATTACAGGGCCTGCGCAATCGATGGAAATCAATGATCAGAAAATCAATCGGTGGCATTCCATAATGGTTAAATAATTATATTAATTGAGTTGAGAATTGCAAAGAATTAGAATTCAAAAGATTTCGAATTGTAAAGTCTATTATTGTAAGGCACATTTCATCATATTCATATGCTAATTTGTGCCGAATAAGTAATAAATTATTACTATCATTATTATTATATAAAGTTATTAATATTTCATAGGTTAAGTAATATCACTCTTAGTTAAAAGAGATCAAAACCAACTTTACCACAAGTTACTTAGTTTGAAGGAAAGAAATCTTTTAATAATAATTAGCTGCTGAATCCAAGTCCATGTTGAAGTTCATTTTTGGTGTCTGAAAATGGCATGGATGTTTGCTACAGAGACAACAAAACGGTTTACTCACTTACTAGCCACAGAATTACTAGCCACGTATTCCACTGGCACTTTGTCTACTACAAGGTTGTAGATCAGTAATTTCAACAGTCCGAAGCAGTTTATTTTCACAGTAAAAGCCAGACTTTTCATACTTCTGCAAGATTAACATTGTAGCAGGTCGGTGTAGATTTCAGCAAATCATTTCTTGTCACTTTATGGACAGTGCAGTCTCTTAATTAATATAAGCAAGAAAAAAGTGAAATGCAAAGAATGTGATTGGGTGGGTGGCAGCCATCTTGGATTTCAAGGGACAAAGTAGAGACTGGAAATGAATGAGCCGTATCTCTCCTGTTTCTTATAAGGTAAAATGATGCCTCAAAACAAGAGAAAGTGGGTGACTACTCTTTTTAAAGAGGCGAGCTTCAGTTTAAAAAGGGAATTATACTAAATTTATTGAAAGACTTACTTTAAAACATTGATTTTACAAAATCTTAACAGACTGGCCAAATGCTTGATTGACTTAATTTAAGCAGTCAAATTCGGTTGGGTTTTCATGGCATGTATATCTTGGTATAATTAATTAAAAGCAAATGCCAGACTATCTGAGGTCTCACAGTTTTCTTCCATGTTGACTATTTTTTTTCAGTCTTGGTCTCTCATGATCCTACAGTAATCTCCATTTTAATAACTGAAAAACATTGAATACATGCACAGGGGCTCTTACGTAGATTGATCAGAGATTTTTACAATGCCGTTTTGTTTTACCGTAATCAAGATTGTGGGAAATCAGAACAGTCAGCTTCAGAGTCAAATCTTCAAATTGTTCTCAATGAGCTAAGTTGCTAGTTTTTTAAAGTGATACAGTAACATGATGCTTTCAATAAGGACAAGAAAATAATGGTCTCTACTTTTGTGATAAATTTTCCAAAACAATGGGAGGCTGTGCTAAAATACAAAAAAGTCTCTCTGCCTTGTTTAAAGGTTTTTCTCATGTAATCTTTAATAGAATTTATTACACGACTTAGGCAGTCAGAGGGCCAATAACTAAAATCAACCAATAAAATTGCTGTATTGCCAATCCGATCCTCTCTGAGTATTGGATCAGGTATTGTCCCGATTGATCCTGCGTTGTTCAATTTGTCTCAGTTCAGTCGTGTAATAAATCTATTATTAACCAAGCTTTCTCAGGACTGTACTGGGAGAATATCAGGCCTTGGTCTTTTTTGTACAGACGTCGCTGCGGTGGGTCCATACTCTCAAGACCTGGGGCCAATACTCTCTCAGTACGGCCCTAGCACTTAGTTAATAAGATATATAACTCAGCTGAGGTTATTTCATTAGTTAAAGAGACAAACATGTGGAAAGTTTCATACTGCGATCACCGATTGTGTCCTATAATTTTGTTATCAATTTTTATGGATTTGTAAATATTGAAAAGCAATGATTGAAAAATGTATTTTTCAAGCAATTTACAGTCAAACCAGGTCAAGCATACCCCTTGTAGATCCATCAATGAATCGAGTATTCGAAAATTGAACCTGTTGGTCGTTCAGAGAATATGCTTTCATTTTAAAAATGAGGAAAGCAATGTTCAAAGCAAAATTCAGTTTCTGAAACAGGTGGTAAAGTAAACTCATCACAAATTCCTTCAAGGAAAGGCTTATTTTTGATTTTCCAAGGATAGGCTGTTGGTTTGCACTATAACATATCATATCTTGTCTCACATTCACCACGGGCATAAGCAGTCAAAAATATATTTTCTGTTGACATTTTCACAGTTGGGATTTTTAATTCTTTAAGTAAGCATTCAAACAGATTCATTGTTCCAGTTAACTTCCAGAGTTAGGGAGTCACGGAAAATTTTTAAGGGGTCATAAGACACGGGTCTTCCCTAATTTTCTTACTTAACAACTCTGTGTGTCGGGTCAGGGAGCCAGATTTCTCGGGTTTTTGACCCGAGACCCGCCGCTTATCTGGAACACTGAGATTTTAGAGCAAACAAAGTGTATTTGACCTCTAAATAAAAATGTATTTAGAGGTCTGAACAATAATTTATTAGGCCAGGGAAGTCAGGGCAAGAGTAGCCAGACTTTCAAATTTCTCCCTATTAGTCTTTTTCTCATTCCACCATACTATGGTGGCCCATCGTTATCATAGAAAAACTAACTGGAAATGCCTGTTTTATTTAAGAAAATTGAAACATATTTTAAAAAAGACCAAAATAAATAAATAAATATACATAAATATAAAAACACACAAAAAATTAATTAAAATAAAACTTGAAAGGTGGAAATTAAAGATTAAAAATTAAAAAAAACAAAATGAAAATGTAATTAAATTTCAACCAAAAAAAAATTTAAATTAAATAATAATAATAATAATAGTAAAAAAAATGAAATCGAAAAAAAAATAGTAAAAAAAATTAAATTAAAAAATAATAATAATAGTAAAAAAAAATGAAGTCGAAAAAAAAAAGTAAAAAAGAAAAAAAAACAACATATTAAAATCACTTAGTACAAATGCAAATTGATTTTTATTTTGCTATGATAACGCTGGGCCGGATAAAAAAAAACATATTAAAATCACTTAGTACAAATGCAAATTGATTTTTATTTCTGCTATGATAACGCTGGGCCGAACTGAAATCACGATACTGATTTCTCTTCTCCAAATGAAATGTCGTAAAGTGACCCATTGTTATCATAGCCTGCGACACGTTACATCAGCGGAGTCATGTGAAAACGGCGGCAAGCACTGTACTTGGCCTGGATGGTTCCTCTCGCATGTGAGCTGGAAGCTAGTGCTTTCCTCATACATTATACCCATTTAAAGTCCTTTTATCGAGATGAATAAAAGGCAAACTGTATGGAACCGTTTACAAGAGGAAATGAAGGCGAAAAGGAAGCGACCGGATCCTCGCGGAAAGGGCAAGAGCAAGAAATCTGGTTCCGCTCCGCATGAGTTAATCGTGCAACGTTTGGCTTCAGAGCCAGACAACAAACAGACATTTCGTCCCGTACAGCCTAGAGAATTTGTGGCATTCCCTTATGAGGATCTCACGCTGACAAACTTGAAGAAAGCGTGTGCTGACCATTATAGTTTGCCAGCGAGCTTATGCGACGTCCTTGTCACTAACAAAGGACCCTCGTGTACCAGCATAGAACAAATCCCTCACAGGAAGGACAAGGTGAGAGTATTACAGATACATGTGAAATGTACATACAGAAGCTCAAACTTTTGTCGTTTCACCTCTGTGGTTTATGAATAGTTATATTGAAATGAAACTTCAGCTAGCGATGGTTTATCACAGAGATCAACTCCCTAGGTTTTCAAAGAGGCATCATCTGAGCCATTGGCTGGAATATTAATTTTACATAGAAAAGCTTGTTTGTACCCCACGAGAGTTATGCTTAACTCTTTAAGTTGAAACTGTGGTATTCATTCAATTTTTAATAATAGAGTGGGATGTGGTTGGCAACTTGAATTGGCTATTTGGCATTTTATTACCACCACACAAAACTTTGGCAGAGGAAGAAATGGTTTTGCTTGGGGTTTTGGGTTTTCAAATTGTTTAAATTTTATTGGGTCATTCAGTTGTATTAAGAACAACTGTGCTTACCTTTACTTGGTTGAACTCTACGATGCAAGGCAAAAATCCTTACATTATGTGAAGAGCTTTCCTTTGTATCCATACTTATTTTGCAAACCGTGCATTACATTTCTTTAGTTTTTTTACTTAAATTTTCTCCAAACACAACAAAACCCAGATATTTGTGTGAGAAATGGCAGCAACATATAAATGCCATGTTGCCTATCACTGTAAATGCAAGAGGTTGCTGGGACTCCTCCATTACTAGTGCTGTTTGGGACCATTTAAGGGTGACTGAAACAAGTTTTAGGTTCCTTGCTTCCCTCTCGTTATTAAAATGTATATAATGCTGCACTTAAAATGCAGTGGAATCACTCTTAAATAACCCCCAAATACCACAGAAACAGTATTAATGCATGGAAGAATGCTATCATGCTGACTTTCAATACAGTGAAGTCCAATCAAATCTCTTCTTTGATATTTGTAGGTGTATTTGGTGCGGTTTGTAATTGGCCAAGATTATGGCGAAGACTCCTATCACTCTCACACACAAGATGTTCAGGAAGAGATGTTTGATAAAGACTCAGTGCATTGTACTACTGGTGCGCTATCTGCTCCAGTGAGAAAAGCGAATGCATCCAATAATCCCAAAGCAACTTATGGAAGCTTTTCGGTATCCACTAAGTTTCCTGTATCTGTATCCATTGCCTCACTACTGGAGGCTGGAAAGCTGGTTAAACCTCTAGCAAAAAAAAAAGTTATTGCTGAACTTTGAACAATTTGACATTGCCTCCCGACAATGGAAAGATGCAATGGAAGTTGAGTGTGCAGTAGATTCAGAGAAGTTTTCGTCAGGTGGATTCCGTGATGCTTATCACTGTGTGCTAACTGGAAAATCCACCAAGCAAAACATTCCAAATCACTGGGTTATCAAAATGTACAATGATAAGTCCAAGGAAACAATTGGTTCTCAGTTTAACACAAATATAGAGAGCCATTGCCGCAAACAAGTTCAAATGCATGAGGTAGCGAGGCATTTAACAAAAAAGTTTAAGTCGCAGGCTCCGAAAGAAATGGGAGAGTGTTTCCAGTACAACCACGTGTACTTCACCACAATAAATGAGCAACCTGCTACAGTGGAGGAATTTGTACCAGGACCCTTTGCCAAACTGATAAATAATGATGGTACGAAAGCCAAACCACCTGAAGATGCAGATGGTGCTTTAAAAGATTTGTTTGCTAAAGCAGAGTGTCTAGTTCACTACACATATGAATCATCCAACCATAAACTCATGCTACTAGATATACAGGGGTCTGGCTACTGTTTATATGATCCTGAAATAGCAACGAATGTGCTTATGGATGCCGACAGCATGGAATTTTATTTCTGCTGCGGAAATTGTTCATCAGTAGGGATAACAGGCTTTATTGATGCACATGAATGCAATGACTACTGCGAGGTGATGGGGCTAAGTCAGCCATAGTCTGCATTCCATTTCTTACCACACCTCGGCAAAAAAGCTGCAGCTGTTTTATGGCTGGTTTATTTTATTTTTATTCAGTATTGTTACATTACATACAGAACTCTTTCTATGGTTTTTGTCATCCATTGGAAGGTGAACATGTTATAGTTCAGTTCATTTACAAAAAGGAATTGTTTTGTGTATAGTTGCCTGTGTTCGGACCTTGTCTTAGGTATCTTGACTTTGTGCAAATAATATGCAAAATTTATAGGTTATTGTTTAATATGGGTATACTGACAGAAATAACCCTTTTCTAAGAAGTTATAAAATGAGATAAAGAATGCTGTATTTTGGCCCTTTTTCAAATTTCAACAATAAAAAAGCTGCAATAATGATGTATGATTGTGATGATCATGATGTTGGCTCTCTGTGCTGTGCCTTTAAGAAGAGATATGCATCTGCTGCCTCAGCTGGCTTTACTCCATCAATGTTTGGAACAATTCGTTCACATTCCTCTCTCACACTACTTGGCAAGTAATCATCTCTAACAGACATGACACCTGATAATGTAGCAACCTCATCCAGAGCTTCTTGAGTGACTTGCATACCTATGGTATACAAAATAAGAAGCCTGTAGAAAGCAATAAACTTGCTGTTGTCTCAAGACCTTCATGTACGTATTGAGTCCCTCTCTATTTTGAAATGCAATATTGATGGTTAAAACTACTAGAGCTGGTTATTCAAAGAAGGTCTAACTTATATCCTGGTTTAAGGTACTCAGGTTAGGTACATAAATGGATTTCTAGTCTGGATTGCAAGCCCTCTCGATGCTCTAAATATAAAATGAGGGTTAGCCGAATTTAAATGGCCTTTAGAATGTGGTTTTGTTAAACACCATTTAAACTCTGTTTGAGTAACCAGCCCTTAATCTTTTTGCAAACAACTTGGAGAGCAATCTTCACAAATTAGCACTTGAAAAAAAGAAGGAAATATGCATATGTAATAATATCAAGCCATACCACACTCATCTGCATTATATTGCCCAGGAAATGAATAGAGATGATTCGGTATCCCTTTTGGAACTGCAGCATCCTTTTGGCTTCTCACTCTGTGTGAATTCCACACAGTTTCCCTAAAGATATTCATTTCTTTTTGGATGACAGGAATAAAAATGAATGCCAATAGGTGCCTATTAAAAATGCAAACACAAAATAAGAACATACACATACTGTAGATGCATGATATAGACATGTCACAGGTAAATATGTGAGGTCAATAGTTTATAAAATAACAACAAATAGAAATACAAGCTGTTCTCTTAACGAATCCCAAAAAACTATTAAACAATGTTAAGAATACATTTTAAATTAAATGTATTACATGTAATACCTATCTGTTTGATTACTTGGATCAAAGTGGCCTTGTTCAAGCAGCATAGTCAGCTGCCTCTTAAAAAACCTCTCAAAGCGGTTGTGGAGATCTCCCCACCATCTTTCAATCTGTGAAAAATGGATGAACTCTATTATGGTTTATACAGAAATTCCAAGATCAACACAACGTGCAATGGAAGTCTTCTGATAGCCTGGAGTTAGTGGATTTTGTGATTGGGCTACTGAATTCTGTTCTCAAACGAAGTTTTTCCTGAGAATTTGCATTACTTTACTTTAGAACTTAAAGACAAATAATTAAAAATTCTTAATAATTCCACGTGAACTGGATTTTCTCAAGCTCATCTCACAACGTGAAATCTGCAAGAACGGTGTTACATTATGGACTAGATGTTGTATGATCTGCATGCACAATCTTCAGGTAAAACCAATCTCGGAAATACTTTGGTAGTCAGTCTGAGTCCAGAAGCTCTCATTATACATGTAGCTTACTACAATCCATTGATAAACCAAGTAATTGATTAATAATTATCTAATGGTTCTTCCTAGGTAATTTAAGCCAGGCTGACTGTCAGGCTTAATTCACTGGAAAATTGTTGCTGCCTAGCTACAGCTTTGTACAAGTGACTTTCTTTGCACCCTGTAGTATAAGGCATTTTGCCATTCATACACAGACTGCATTGGTTGTAAAATAATGGAGAGGATTCAAATGTTACAGCATACATCTAGTTTTCTTATCTAAAACTATCAACATGATAATTAAGAAAAGCCTACATGGGCATCAAACCAGTAATTTTTATTTTATTGATTATATTGATTCATCGTCATCTTTATGAACAACCAACTTCGAATGCTTTTGTGAATTCCTGAGATGGGTGTGTAGGAGAGCCCTTTTTAACTGTATCACAATCTCAATGCATATATTATAGAAACAGGACAAGTTACCTTTCGTGCTATACAAATGGTCCATATACCAACGCCCAATCAGCTTGGGGTCAGAATTTGTGGTCCATAATTTCAAATACAAAATGTATCCACTAAAGGCATCTTGCAACCCGTAAACAGCTAAAGGAAACGTGCTATTCATGAAGCCCATGAGCTTATCATGCCCATCCCCTGAATGGGTGTGGTTAGGTCCCTGTATTTAAAACAGCAAACAGGAATAGTTTGAGACAAAAATCTATGTAAAGACTTTTTTGCTAGACACACATTACAAAGCACTACGACAGTTAATAACATGAAATGGACAGCACCTCAACTTCTTCTATAGACCGCCGAGGGGATAATGTGGAGAAGTATGGGGACTGGTTACTTTGAAAGATGAAGGATGACTGGGAATGAGTGCAACTGATCAATACAATAACAGGGGACAAAAAGAAGTCATGTCATGTGCCAATAAATTTATTGTTTATTAAAACCTACAAATTCCTAAAATCTTACCAGTGATGTAAACGTTCCTGTCGCCCCCCTTTGCCGTTTCTTTTGACCAACATTCCCTCGCCTTGCCATTCCTTCGGGGTCTACCATACTCATAACATCATAGACAAGATTACGAGGAACAGCCAATTTATGCTGTGCTCGAACTTTCCTCTGCATAGCTCGATATCCAAGGTACTGCCCTGGGCCTTCCATTTCCTTCTGTATAGCCTTTTTGACATCTTCCACACTCGTTTCATAACGAATGTATTTGATGTCGAAAAAATTCAATCTCCTACTAAGTGTGGGTAGACTCCATGCATATTCAGGGTAGTCGCGACTAGCAAAATCTAGTATCTCTTGTCTCGAATAATTTTCTAACACGTAGCCCTCAAGATCGCTCTTTAGTTGCTGGTCCTTCTCCCAGTCTGAGCAACGAATGCGAACCGCCATCATTTTGAGAGAAGAAAGGTAGAGGCGCTGGTAACGAGGGGTTCTCCACTGACCATACGGGTCGCAGGCTATGATAACGATGGGTCACTTTACGGCATTTCATTTGGAGAAGAGAAATCAGTATCGTGATTTCAGTTCGGCCCAGCGTTATCATAGCAAAATAAAAATCAATTTGCATTTGTACTAAGTGATTTTAATATGTTTTTTTTTATCCGGCCCAGCGTTATCATAGCAAAATAAAAATCAATTTGCATTTGTACTAAGTGATTTTAATATGTTGTTGTTTTTTTTTTTTTTTACTTTTTTTTTTCGATTTCATTTTTTTTACTATTATTATTATTTTTTTAATTTAATTTTTTTTACTATTTTTTTTTCGATTTCATTTTTTTTACTGTTATTATTATTATTTTTTAATTTAAATTTTTTTGGTTGAAATTTAATTACATTTTCATTTTGTTTTTTTAATTTTTAATCTTTAATTTCCACCTTTCAAGTTTTATTTTAATTAATTTTTTGTGTGTTTTTATATTTATGTATATTTATTTATTTATTTTGGTCTTTTTTAAAATATGTTTCAATTTTCTTAAATAAAACAGGCATTTCCAGTTAGTTTTTCTATGATAATGATGGGCCACCATACACCAGCTTTACATAGACTGATTCATGACAACAACAAGTTTGTGTCATGTGCATTTTTGCTTACAGCACTGGTCAAATGTAAATAGAAGGTGACAACTTGATTCTCAAAACTTCATTGTTGTATATAGAACTTTGAGATGTGGAAATTGAGTCTCGTGTCTCTTTAGTTTTTTTAATTCTCAAATAATTTCTTTTGCTACGAAAGAACAACAGCCATAGCACCTATAGCAATTTGCATCAATCCCAGCACGTTCAGGTACATAATGCAGTACCCTCCAACATGCACACATTTTAGGTATTAACAATATTTGATGTTGGTAAACTGAACTTAAAGTACATGACTTTGTGTGTAGATTTTGTATGCAGTCTATTTTAAGTTCAGTGCTTAGATATTGACTTATACTAAGTATACTGTACTCTTACTAAAGAGGAATGAAACTGCAAGTAAAGAGTCAACTTATAATTAAGTAGTAAAAAACATTTCATATCACAAACTATCGATTTTTGTAGGAGAAGGGTCTGAAGGACAGAATGCTGTTGTGGAAAATCGCCTACCTTCAGCAACAACCAGCTCCATGGACACACAGGAACCTCTCCCACAGGTTAATAACCATGACCATTTGGAAGATGTGCAGCTTATTGCAAGGGCAAGGGCAGTTGGTGTGCAGTATGAGTTTGCAGAGCCTGGTGTAGTAGAAACCGAGGATGACAAGAGAAAAAGAAAGCGCCGAATTCAAAGGAGAGTATCAGAGGAAGAGAGAAGGTTACGTGGAGTTATTGGGGATCTTCCACCACCTCCACCAGCAGGATCAAATGAGGTAGAGGATGGCGCATACTGTGCTATACGTGCATTTGAAGTGGAGCAAATGATCTACAAGTTTAGTTATTGTGAGGTGTGCAACGAACGGCGCTTAGAAGGCAAAGGCACAGGAGACACGTGCACTCGTTGCAGGAGAGACAAGACAGTACCAAAAGTTTGGTCTGGTGAAAACAACATGGACCCACTGTGTGTACCTGAAGAGCTGTCTGGAATGTCGGATGCCGAGCAGATGCTGATAGCGAGACTGGCACCCACTGTGCATGTACACATGTTGAAGCATGGAGGCATCGCTTCAAAGGGACATTGCATTGCTTTCCCTCAGGCTGTGCAAGAACCAGCAACTATTCTCCCACGCCTACCAGCTGAGGTGGACATCATACGTGTGAGAAGACAAGGAAAAGGTGATACCCATAAGGACTTTCCGGTTAGAAGACATCGTGTAGCTGGAGCTCTTCGATGGCTGAAGGACAACAATCCAGCCTATAGTGACATTGTTATTGATGTTGCTCGCATATGGACTTTACCAGAAGATGGTGAGTTGCCAAATTTGAGAACGGTGGAGTTTTCTGAAACAAAACACATGGATGACCAAGGCCCAGCTCCACAGCAATTGGTTGTTAGTGAAACAGATGATAATGATGACTCGACGGTCTCTGGAGTTATTCTTACTGAGCCCGGAGTGAATGTGCAAGCCCAAGTCGAAGCAGCCATAAATCAAGTTGTGTCTGAACCGAGGGAAGTTGAGTCAGAGCAGGCTCGAGAAGGCAGAGAACAACCAGTGATACCATGGCCAAACACTGACAAAAGTCCAGCATCTGAGTTTAACACTCCATATTTTTTCACTATGGCGTTTCCTTGCTTGTTTCCTTATGGAAAAGGTGATTTCCAGATCAATCGTCCGATTACATGTCCTGCACTCCATGATTGGGCAGAGCACTTGCTTTGGTATCAAGATGGGAGATTTGCTCGGCATAAAGTGTGGAAGTTTGTTGTTCACAACATGATCTTGAGGAAGCGTGCCCTGGAGCAGAGCAGGTACTTTGTTGACCAGCAACTAGGCGACCCACACATAACTGTAGCAGACCTGCAAGAGCGACTGTCAAGGGGTGATACTTCATTCACCAACAAGCTTTTGTATTTTGGTGCAAATCTGCGTGGTACAGCTCAGTACTGGCATCAAAGACGCAGAGAGCTTCGTGCCTTTGTGGAGTTCATGGTCAATGAAAAACGTGGATTGCCTTCATTTTTCATGACTGGAAGCTGCGCAGAGTTTTACTTTCCCCCATTAAGGAGACTATTGGAACAGTACATTTTCCAGACCACAGGGGAAGAAGTCAACCTTACTGAAGATAGCAATGCCCGCTTCAAAGCTGTTCAAGAGAACACTCACGTAGTGGTGAGCTACTTTGACCTACGTACCCAGTCATACCATGAAAAGGTACTGAAGCCAGTGTTTGGAATTTCTGACTATTGGTACCGCTATGAATTTGCCAAGTCCCGGGGTCAAATTCATTGGCATCAACTAAGCTGGAGAGATGACAGACAGCCACACCAGCTGTTGCACGAAGCTCGTCAGGATGGTTGTGACGAAGATGAGTATGCTGTAAGACTTGGGCAGTGGGCTGATGAAAACTTTTCCATGACGGCACTGCACCCAGCTGGTAGTGATGAAGATGGACAGCCAAGGAAAGACCTCTGGCCACCACCTGAGGGTTCAGCTGACCCAATATCACATGATAGAGATCCCCTGGTGAAGATGCTTTTGGAAATAGCTGCAACACAAGATGCAATACTGGAAGATCATTTGCTTTTAGTAAACCGAGTTGGTCTGCACAGTTGTTCTGATTACTGCTTGAGGACCCCTCGTCACCCTGAGCCAGGATTGCAGCCAAGAGAACGTGTATGTCGGATGGAGTTTGGAAGCGAATTTCGCCCAGGAAAAAAGCTGCAGAATAGCCCAGTTATTGTAGGAGATCATAATGGAGCTCCTCGCCTTGAGATGCAACGTGACCATCCACGTGTGGTTCAGCATTCTCGCTATCAATTACAGTCTTGGAGAGCAAATGGGGATGTAAGCTTGATTCTTTCAAGGTCCTCCCCTGACAATCCAAGCACCGATGATATCATAGCCATAATTGACTATGTGTGTGGCTATGCTTGTAAGGATAGTGAACCCACTGGGGCAACTGCTGATCTCTTTAAGGACATGGTCAATGCTGTTGATGCAACTGATGCAGACCAAGTGACTGGCAAGTCAATGTGTGCTAAAATGCTGATAAAAAACGTGGGAAGACGAGATATCAGTGGACCTGAGGCGTCATTTGAGTTGAGTGGACTAGCACTTTGGCGGTGTAGCCGTTCATTCACATACTTATCAATGTCAGGGTCAAGGCGACTTGAACGGGATGGTGACACTGCAACTCGCAGCACTCCTTTGGATAAGTACCTTGCACGACCACGGGAGGAGCACTGCTCTTGGTACCATTTTGCATCCAAAAATGGGAAGGTTCCTGTGGTAAGTGGTGGTGCTACGCACGCAACATGGCCATTGAATGAGGACTACTGTAGAACAATGCTTCTTCTACACTGGCCAAACTGGTTTAACATCCAAGAAGTGAAGGGAGATGCTGAATCATGGACGGATCGGTTTACAGATTTCATGTCGACTAACAAGTGTCCAACATTTGTGAAGGCACAGGTTGCTAAGGCACAGCGTTATGCAGAGCATCCACAAGAACAGGTGTTTGAAGAGGACGAGGATGACGATGACGCAGAAGCAGAACAACAACCAGATTGGGTGGATGTCTATGCAGGGGAGAACCAGATGTATGAGGGTGTGCAGAAGGATTTGGATTATGATGATGGCGGAGAAGACTATGACTGGGGCAGTACCTGCATTATTGTTCCGGAGGGCAAAGACCCCAAGACGTGGCTTCAAGAAAGGGTCAAAGAAGATGAAGAACAGCAGATGGAAACGGAAGACCTTGAGTTGCCACAGGTGTCTCTGCTGTCCCTAAATGACAATCAGAGAGCCATAGCCAGTCTGGTTTTACACACCCTCCTCAACTTTGTTGAAAACCGAGAAGATTACCAGCCTTTGCGACTTGTTGTCTCTGGAACTGCGGGAACTGGAAAGTCGTATGTTATCAAGTGCCTTCAGAGGTTAGTGCGGCAAGTGTTTGGAGCCAATAATGCGATACAGGTGATTACCCCGACGGGGAATGCTGCGTATCTTGTTCAAGGGAGTACAGTTCACAGCTTTCTAGGAATCCCAACTGGCAGAAGGTCTTGCAACGAGTTGACCGTTCCTTCAGGTCCTATACTAGAGAAAATTCAGAGAAAGTGTGAAAATTTGAAAGTTCTGGTTGGCGACGAGCGATCAATGTTTGGCCGCACCACAATGGGCTGGATGGAACAGCATGCACATTATGCAGTCAACAGAGGAGCCAATGTAGATGAGTTGTGGGGAGGTATTCCTGTTGTGGTGTTAATGGGAGATGACGTTCAACTACCTCCTGTGTGTGACACTCCTGTCTACATTCAAGATTGTCGTAGTGCACCATCTAATCATGGACGCTTGGTATGGACAACTTTTGATAGTGCAGTGGAGCTAACGCAGATTGTGAGGCAAACTGAATCTGAGCGACAGCTGAGAGATGTGTTGATGTCATTGAGAACTTATAGTACAACACGCCAGCAAATCCATTGGCTACAGCAGTTTCAGTGGCACAATCTCCGCTTAACCTATGGTCCAGAACTTCTGGGAAGGATGGATGAACAAGGTCTGTTTGTGTTTCCAACACATCGCCTGGAATGGGAGCGCAATAAGACTAAGCTTCTCCAGTGCAACAAAAAGCCAAATCATCCAGTAGCAAGAATCAAGGCAACTGACAATGGCAGGCATGCACAGAAGGCTGACAGTAATAAGGCAGGAGGATTGCTACCACTTCTATATCTTTGCCGTGATAGCAAAGTCATGCTGGTAACAAACTTAAAGGCTGAGTGGGGTCTATACAATGGAGCAGTTGGCACAGTAGTGGACATTGTCTATCAGGATGGTTGCAGACCAACAGACGATCCTGCACCACTACCTGATGTCGTGTTTGTGCGGTTTTCAGGTTACAAGGGTCCACCTTATATGAATGAAGATCCTACTGTCGTGCCAATTGTGCCTGTAAGTCGGTGCACTGACTGTACATGTCGATGCAAGCGTCTTCAAGTTCCATTGAGACTGGCATGGGGAACAACAATCCACAAGTGCCAAGGGATGACTGTGGGTGACGGGCAAGCATTCAGATATGTTGTGATTCACCCAGGTAAGCATGAATTTGAAGCAAAGAATCCTGGAGCTCTATTTGTGGCATTGTCACGAGCAAAATCAGCAGGTGGAGAAAGCAGAGATCCTGATTTTGCATTTCATGAAGATGTCTTGCTAAATGATGACAGATTCAAGCCTGTCAAGACTGCAACTACCCGTGCTAGAGCAGTGGAGATGGAAAGACTGCGTGTTCTAGCAAATCAGTGTCAGCAGAGAGAGACTTTAGCACCAGAATATTGCCAGGAAACCTTTCTTAGAATGGTGGAATGGGCTCAGTCGGGAGGTCATCATTAAGCCATTTCGGAAGCTACCCGACTGTAGTCAAGCCGTTCATAAAATTGTCTTTGAGCTAACTGCTGAAGTACGTGTATGATTGAGTGGGTCTTTTGAGAGCCTGTCCCTGAGTTAATGTAAAGCCTATCTTGTAATCAGCTTGTATAGATGAGGGCCTGTGTGGCTAGGCTTGACAGTATATTACAAGGTAACCAGGCTGGGCGCCCAAGAGCCTGTGTGGCTGTGCATAGCAACTACAAGGTTAGTTATGCTGTAATCAGCCTGTGTGGCTGAGGGCCTTTGTGGCCATGCATAACAAGTATAAAGGCTCTTATGCTGTAATCAGTCTGTGTGACTGAGGGCCTTTGTGGCCATGCATGAAAAATAAAAAGGTAGTTATGCTGCAATCAGTCTGTGTGACTGAGGGCCTGTGTGGCCATGCATGACAAATAAAAAGGTAGTTATGCTGCAATCAGTCTGTGTGACTGAGGGCCTGTGTGGCCATGCGTAACAAATATAAAGGCCATTATGCTGCAATCAGTCTGTGTGACTGAGGGCCTGTGTGGCCATGCATAACAAGTTGCTCTGATGTAATCACTCTGTGAGACTGAGGCCCTACCTTACAAATTAAAAAGTAATGATCTCTAATTGTGGTATTTATTGTGACTAGCAATAACCTTTATACCTGTTTTTAAATTTCTGGCAGTATAAATTATAACATTTGAAGCCATTCCTCTGTTTTTTTTACTATCAAGACTCATTGTTGACAGTAAAAGTTGTTATTACAATTTATTATTTCAGAACAACCTGCAGCAATTTTACTTATTTAATGACTAAATATTAAATGTTTATTGTAGAACCAAGAGAGCAGAGGCATTTTTCACATTTAAATGCTTCAATTACTGTAGTTACCTACATGTATTAGTATTACCAGTAGCATATTAGTTAGATTTATTAATATTACATCTTGTAAAGTTAGCCTGTTAACTTTGTTTGTTTGATAAGTGCTAGAGAGTTTCAAGAAACTACTTTATACTTTATATAAATGAAGTAACAAATCCAATGAGGACAGGGTAAGTTATTAACTCTCAGCCTGGCGACAATGAGTGAAGGTGGTGCCTTCATGAGACCCCCGCCTTCATGAGTGGATAATACATGGCGAGGTCTGGGAAGAGAGCTTTAAAAATGCCATGGGGGCCCAGGAACCCAGTCTTATTTTTATTGGTGACATGTGCTACCTATTTAAATTGTTGTTATGAACAATTCCAAAATAATTATTGTCTTTTTTACACTCAAGTCTGCTTACAAGTCACCTCAATTGTCATGTCACACTCCTGCCATCTTCATATTGATTCTGGAAAAGGCTGTGTTCACTCCCAAACATGACTGTCCTGATTTTGACAGAATGTCACCCAACCAAACATTACATGTCACTTAATAAGGAAATACAATTCTGCTTTATCTTCATGTCTAAACCCTAGGAGTAGGAATACCGACTGCAGTTTGATGACTTGCTTTTGCTCTTGTGTGACAACAAAATCATGTTTGAAACTTTCAGAGCTTTTAAGCACTAAACACTTCTTTTTCTCACCTAGCAATGTTCACACTCCACTTTAATTATCTTCTGCTAAGGTGAAAACACTGATTACACGCAAACTTTGCCACTTTCATGTCAGATATACTTTGCATCAGATTGCCTACATAAAACAATTTCAGACTGTCCTTCATGAATAATTTCAGTGATGAATGTACAGTGTAGCTGAATTTGAGAAGAAAATAAAAAATAATAAAAACACTTAGGTTGCTAATTTTGAAGCATGTATATTAAAATAACGAAAACATATTTTTCAAGCTCTGTAATACCCGGTAATTCATGATGTTATTAATGGCATGGATTCCGTTTTTTTGTATAAAATAACAAAAGAAACATAAAAGAAAAAACAACTTAACATGTACAGTGTATGTATCGTTTGCACAAATACCAGTCGCTATCAATTTTCGGCTTAAGGAGGCTCCAAAGGGTTTTTAGCTGAGTGTGTGCGGATGTACGAAACACATGCCATACAGTATCTACAAAAACCAAAAAGCAAGCGTGTGTTGCACATGTTCAAATGCTAATCTTGTCGACTCAAAATTTTGGAAGTTTCGTAACTTTACCTGCTTATATTTCCGCTTTCGCTTAGTATATTTTTTGTTTTCATTTCTTCAGTAACAGCTAAGATCAATTGGCTGCTTACTTTTCACCGATCTCTTTTTTAAGTAAGACAAAGGTCTCGGTTTCAGGGGCTCAATTGAATGCGTCATATGGTTGCTATGGTAACAGGTTTTCTGAAATAAATATGTTGTGAATCTATGATATTTCTATTATTTCTGTGCCAATTTTCATAGTTATAAGATAAACCAAACAGAATTAAGAAAATCAGTTGTTGAACTTGTCTTAGGAAAATGAAAACTATTTCAATGCACCTTAAACTTCGGTGTAAAAACATAAGACTTAAACGTAATACAAATAAATCAAAAGGCTCTAAACAAGAGCGTTCGGCAAAACATTAAGCTTTATACCTCACAAAACAAATAAGAAAATCTCTTCAGGATCTTACATCGAGGTTGAAACCCGAATTTTCTATAAAACGATAATACTTTGCTCAAACACTCGCGTGACTTGAACAAACAATAAAGTACTGTCTTTAATAAGAGAGCTAACGTCTTACCGAGAGGCAGGCTAATTGGCTTCCATTTACAAGTCGAGCTATATCTTCAGATACTTGGAGTATTAGTTCACGGTGAATGATATTCCAAGCCTTTGTCAATTCTTTGTTCAGCCCCCTTTTGTCTTATTCCAATTGCCAGAAGCTATAAGTTCAATAAACACCAAGACATGTGCTCCCCATTTTCAGTGTTTGCTACTGCATGGAATTGCCCATCGTCCTTCGAAACGTGGCCCTGTATTCTGTAGTTGCTCCCGAAGACAACAGGTCTAGGCTACTCGTTTTTCGAATTTTGGGTTGCTTCGTCCTTCGATCTACATGCTGATCGTAGTTTTATCCCCAGGCGTTACTTCTGAGAGGACGAAAGATGACGTCATATGAATTCGTCAGATGTACAAGTAACGCAAACTGAATGGAGTGCGTGATATGTCCAGGCAAGATGACCATGAAGTGGAAGAAAAAACGGAAAATAAGCCTCGCATGCCGTATGGTGAGCTTAATTTACGACGAAATCGGCTGATTTTAATTGTATACCCAATGTTAGACTAAACCGTACCCTTCACAGGGGCAGAAAGCTGTAGTCACATTGAGTTAACCTTCGGCCAAGCATAAGCACCCTCCTGGATGTTTGATGTCATGCCTGAACGTTTGTCTATATTCATCAGGTCCTCTGTATCTTCTGAAGGGTACGAATGTGTATTAATAATTTCACATAAGTGGTTGAAAAACTGGTCTATTTTACGCAAACTAAATGACAAAATTTAAGCTTAAGTGGGTGTTACACCTGAACGCCATTTTTCCGCCACCTGACATGGCATTAATGGGAATATCTCGTTCACGTTTCAAGTAATCCAAAAACCCTCTCATCATTTTTGGGTATATTTGGCAGGAGTAGTTATTTCTAGAAAGATTGGTAAAATTAAGAGAAACAAGAAATATTGTAGTCTCCTTCGCAGCCGTTTTTTGGGCTGTCGCGCAACGCTCCCCCCAAAGGATTTGTATTGAAATGTAATCGGATGTAATGAAACTGTGATAAAGTAAAATCGTTTATGCTCATAGTCATGTAGTCCCTTGATCCAACGTGGCAAAGGCCGATGGGGGGGGGGGGGGGGGGACGGAGTAAATCGAGAATGTACGTTAGCACATGTTTGAATGGTGGCTGTGGTTCTGCAGCAAAACAGTAAAACCTATAATCACAATACAGAAGTCCTTACTAGAGTCCCGGTTCGAGTCCTGGCATTGATTTTATTTTATCTGTAAATGCAATAGAATAAGAAAAGAACTGTGGAGCTCCGCTTTTAGGCTTGCCTAAATATATATATTATTCTAGTCATATAATGGTGTGGTCCTTTTGTCCAGGTAAAAATGACTGGACTGGGAAAATGCTGTGCATCAGCATCGTTGGAAAAATATTTTCGCTGGCTTCGTCGGATGTGGGCCATGCCGAACGTTTGATTTCCGGTCAAATCTAACGCACCGCCCTTCCCCAGCGCAGTGATTGTCACATGGACAAAATAACCATTCCTCCGCCCGTGCAAGTGCCCTTTTCTTAAGCAGCCGCGGTCACTAAGCCAGTGCAATTGAATGATGAAGCTCTCTTGAATTGATCACACATAGCACATTCAGCAAACATGGTTAAATTCGAGCGCTGAAGCGAACGATTCCCCGTTCGCGTTGGTCGAGTTTTCAAGCAGGTTGGGAAAGAAGGAAAGAAAATTTATCTACGCGTGTTTTGCTGGAAATTTGATGCGGATACTCCGCTTTGTTTGGAATTTATTTGCCTTCGAATGCCGACTGGTTCGATCTCGAGCCACCGGCCTTCCCTTTATATTTGAGAATGGACACTCACCTCGGATTTGAAACAGTGGAGTGAAGGTAGGAAGGCGTTATTTGGCTACAATATAAATATTTCCACAGCTATTCGGTTGTTGGAAATCTAGGTCTGAACGGTATATTTTCTTTTGTGTAGACTTCAGATGTTGCTCACCACGATTGGGCTGCCTGTGATTTTACTTTGAGTTCTATACAGCGAGCAAAGTGGAACCTTATGGTAGCAAAATGTGTGTAAACTTCTCTGCAAATCTATGTATGCCAAAGAAATCATATTACATGTCTTACCGCCGAGGGAATGAACGCATACATAGAAAGCTTATAGATGTCACATAAAAGCTTCAAATACTCCCTACAGCAGTTCAAACGTTCAGTGGGAAGGACTTTTGGAACCACAGGTTTAGCTGAAAGTTGACGTTGATAGTGGCATTTTTAAACTTTGCAAACAAACTTTCAGTTGCAAATTGGAGCACCCTCCTCCAAATGTTTGCATACCTATTTCCTTGCAAATGGTGCTCAGTGTCGAAAACGCGCGACGCTCATGTTAATTAAGGCATGGCTCCTCAATTTATTTGTTTGTTTATTTTTTTTTTCTTACAAATAGACTTGTTAGACATCGTATAAAGAAAGAAACGAAATTTTGGAATGACTTTATGCAAAACTCAAAATTCTGGATTGACAGCTAGATAATGAACGTTTAGTTACCGAACCCTCTCCCCAGGTGTGAAAACTACAGTAAAGTACATGGCATTAAGCAGGGTGTTAGGAAAACTTTAAATGTCACCCAGCTACTTAGATTTTATCTCTAGTCCCGGTCTCTCTCAAAAATTAAAACGTTACAGCTTATGGAAAACAGATAAATTCGAAAAGCACGGTTAAAGCAAGAGTTAAGTCCAGAAACAATTTTAACGTTCGTTTTTTAAAACTTTTTACCGTTACAAAAATCAAGAATATCAGTCAAATAATCATTACATCTATGAATACTATATCTAATAAGAAGATCAACCGTTCTTGTTCTGGCATCTATCATCATGTCATCGAGTACTTGGTAACGACGCCCAACAAACGGAACCCTTGCCTTAAATTTCTTGAGTCTTTCAATATTTGCCGTTCGTTCAATTTCCAAGCTCTAAGTACTTGCGCTACTACCCAGAAATAATCTAACATTTAATAAGATCTAGTTATTACAAGTGCATGTCAACATCGGATACCATAGACGCCTTTTTAAAAGCTATCTTTAATGTACGTTACACCGCTTTTCCTCTTTGCTATACGTAAATTCTTCAAGGGACTTCATAACTTATTTATAGAGGTTTTACAGATAACTTTTAGGCACATTCTAGCTTCAAATGTGTACTAGATATTCACACGTCTTAATTCATATAATAAAGTATGTTACAATTACTTGGATAATACTTAATACTAATCACTGAATGTTGATAATTAGGCCCGTCTCTGGTTTCACTCAGTAACTCCTCTCTTCGGGGAGCTCTGTACTGAAATTCCCTCATCTCCTTGTCACAAACCAATTTTGACTGAAATGGAAACTTTTCACTTGCATTTGACCATTCAAACCCTAAGATCAAAATTTAATTTCTCATTTGTTGCCCCTACAGTACTGTGCAAAAAGAATGCAAACGAATTTCGCTGCTTTTCCTGACTTTTCGGTGCTTTTCGACGAAATTTGACGAAATTTCGAAGGAAACGATATTTCAGACGAAGTTTCATGAATTTTCGAAACGACTATTGTTTTAACGAAAACGAAAATTCGCGCTGTTCTTCGCAAGACCTCGCGAATATTCGAGCGAAATATCGCTGAGTAAAACAATCTTTCGCGAGAAGAAGTTCGCAGAAAGTTCGCACGAAAGTTCGCTCATCAAACGATGTTCGAAAACAGTGATACATGTAAATATCCTTTAAATTTACAACTGTAACTGATGTTTCGCACTTGTTTACAAAATTCTTACCCGTGACTCTCTGGAGACTGGTACCTACCCTCCATATTTGGCTATGAAATCAAATCCAAAATGGCGTCGGTTAACAGCAACCGTTCCAAGGCATTTGTTGACTTTACTGGTGCGCTAGACATCCAATTTGCCGCAGTTAGAGAAGCTGATTTCAATGTAAGGGTTAACAACAGGACTCGGCATAATTCGTGAATACACGTCTTAATTAATCTCAGTGAGGATAACGGACTAAACGCGAGAGGGAACGAAACAGCTACACTGTATCTTTGAAGTGTGACTTGTTATGATCAATATCAAAACGGTAAGGGGATTATGCTGTTGTATCTCTATAAACAAACTACCACTCGAATAAACGTTATAGTCTGTGGAAATCGCTCGTAAATGCTTGTCTACAGTTTCATTCGGGTCGTGTTTACACTCGATGAGCCACGTGTACAGTTGTCGATTTCATTCATTCATACTACTAAATACAAACCATTTACCAACATTTTACGAAATAACGTTTCAGGATTACGATTTTTCGATCTACAATGTATACATTTAGGTTCTTGAGTTTTAATTTCCGTGCATACGAACTGTCACCGAAATATTGTTGTTCGAGTAGCGAATGTTCGTACACGTGTTAGAACGTTCGTGTGGCTCAGCGAAATTTCTTGAATTTTCGTTTCAGCACATACGAAATCTCACCGAAATTTCGCTGTTTGATTAGCGAATTTTCGTGCGTGTGTTCGAACTTTCGTGTGGCGCAGCGAATTTTCTTCGAAATTACGGCCGAAAAATCACACTTTTTCGCCCGAAATTTCTGCGATATTTCGAGTGAACAATACCCGAATTTTGGCGAAATTCGTTTGCATTCTTTTTGCACAGTACTGTATACACTTCGTATAGAGCTAGTAAGGAGAAATTTGTTAAAATATCAAACAAATTCATCGTGTGATCCTTCCCGTCTAGACCTCTGTCTAGAGTTCCTTCTTTTTATAAAGATGGTAGCTTCTAAAGAAACTGTGGTGTTGCGTCAGTGGCGGAGTTGTACACAATAATTTGGTTTTAATGTAAATTGACCACCCTACAAGGATTTGTGACTATTTCTTAGCAATCGTTGCTTAGTCCTTGGAGCATAAACCAAGACCGCGAACTTACTTATAAAAAAAAGTAATCCCTGTTCAGGCGTTTTTCACGGTTTTCTAAACGGCGTTAGTTATACGATATGTTCTGCAGAGGAATTTGAACGTGAACTCGTCCATGTTGTCTTCGAATTAAGAGGGAGACCAGAGCTCTTCTAAACTCTGGCATTCTTATTGTGTACACAATAGGATTGAGAAGAGAGTTAGCAAAAAGTAGAAGCAAGGCACTATAATACAAACGGCGATTTGATACGCATGGAAGAGATGAAATCATATCATTTTTGAACAAAATAAAGTTGTGTGCAATTATTGGGAACCACGTCATTAAAGATACCAAAGTTACGATAAACAAAGTCTTGGTCAGTTTTCTGTCTCTGCTGGTTGGACGATGGTGCTGAGGATGCGCTCCACAATAAACTTTAACTAAAATGGACGCATAAGAAACAAAGATAATAGACAGGCAAATTGAAATGAAAGAACACCTGGCTTGCCACATAAGTACAGAACAACCATAACGCCACGTTAGTTCCCAAAAGGTTCCAAGTAGTCCAGCTGTAACCCACGTGACTGTAATAACTACACTTAAGACCCATTTTTTAATGGCACGGTGTTTGAATGGACGGAACGTGGCGTGCATACGTTCTAGGGAAATCGCAGTGAGGTTTGTCAGTGAAGCGCAAAGAAACGATTCCGATGTGGGCCTAATAATGCCAGCCCAGGTTGCTGACCCGATGCTATTATTCCTCGAAAAGCTGCACCCAGCGCCCATACCAACTAATTGCATGACCTCCGCAAAACCTCCAACCAAAATATCTGCAACTGCCAAGTTAATAACCAGATACATACTGAGTTTACGAAGACTACGGTTTCTTATGAACACAATTATGGTAAGGACATTCAGTGTTACTATGGCTACGGACTCGGTTCCATATACTGTAAGCCAGACGATGCACTCAGATGAGGAAAATTTACTGAAGCTCCCGTCAAGTTCTGATCCGTTTTTCTGAATAGAACCATGAGCCATTTCTGTGAAAAGAAGATTAAAGAAGTGCACATCTGTAAGAGGTAGGTAGGTGCTTATAAGTTCATGGTTGTTAATAAAATGTTTATAACTTGGTATGGTCCCATTAAAAGAGTACATGATGTAACATAACCAATTATCACCCCGAAACGTCTCCATCGTATTAGACAAAAAAAAAAATATATATATATATATATATATTATTTTTATTTTATTTTATTTTATTTTTTACTGTAAGTATTATATCTGTCACCGATCACCAGTATTAGACTATAGACTTCAAAGGCTCAATCCCAGTGAACATGATGAAATCGTGACTAGCTAGTCAGGCAAACGATCCGGTTAATAATGCGTGGTTGTAGTTAGCAAGCAAGAAAGGAAGATCACTCTTAGTCTAACCATGCCTCAACTTCCAGAAACCAGCTTAAAGCAAGATCGCCAAGACAAAATCAAAACCCTAGCAGTTTTTAAGCACTTCTTATGATAAATGTTTGGTAGCAAGTGCACCCTGAGTATATCAATTGTGAAGACCGAGCACTACCCTTCCATCAGTTTGCAAGTGCACATCATGAAATTAACAAGAACTGTCCTGTCTACCAACTTTTCCCGTATTAACCGTTCACTCATACTTAACTTCATTCTGAAAGACTTCTGAATGGGGATTCCTTTTCAACGCGAGGTTCATCTCAGTGGAAAACATTTCATGTTTTTTGGTGGACTGTAACACTGGACTGGACTTCTTCAGAATGTACTCAATCAAACTGGATAGCATCATTAAGTCGCAGTGTCACCGAATAACCGGCTATATTTGTTGGATTTAACTTTATTTTAAGAACACAACGTCTGTGCCATACATACCTGTGTGACGGGAATCAAGCTCAAACTGATGTCAAAATCCTGAATAAGAAATTCGCCCTGCGATTGAATAAACGTTTCAGCGTCAGATTGGTACTGATAATGTTTTCAGAAACTGCCGTACCTGCCGACTCGATAACATGAACTGTATCTAAGTTTCTAACTTTCAGTTCTTAGGAAAATTGACTTTTTTTGCACCAAAATGTATCGAGTGATGACACTAAACCTCACAAACCTCCTAGCTGTTCCCCTTTTTTCATTTTATATCGTCTTCTGTTTCCCTTCAGTGTTATAAGCACAAATTGTTGTGACATCTACAAGTCACATGCTCATAGAAACAGATCATTTTGAGCGATGGATTCTCGTCCAGATAACTGAATCAAAGTTTCCATCAGATAAAGTTAGCAGATAATTTTTCATAAATTTCGCCAACGGCCATTTTTGACAACGGTATTTGCTTCAGTTTCAGTTTTCTCCTTCTCCTTACTTATGATACAACAATATCAATTTAAAAAGAGCAGAAAAATAAAACAGTGCTAAAAATACCTCAAACACCGCAATCTCGGACTTTCGCGCTGGGATAACTCAAAAGCAAAATAATTTCCCTGCAAACAGAAGTACGTGTTCAAAAGTAGTTTTGTCCTTGCAACGGATGTCCAGAACAAAATCATGTTTAAACTTGAACTCGCGCTATGTTTTCTATATATATCATACATATTAAGCAAAGAATTGTCGTTAACGGAACTGTTCTGTGTAACATCACTTTGAAAGACAAAAATGATTTCTTTAAATTTTGGGGTTTTGATGCAATTTGTGAATCCGCACACCTGCGCTGAAAAACTAAGAAAAGCTCAAATGGCAGTTTAATTTGTACAATATGGCTAAACTAGGCACCTACATCTGATGAAATGAAATGTCAAAAAAGAACGTCATTCAACACATTAGCCTTAGCCTTGAAAAAAGCCCTAACACTTACACTAGTATTGTACTATACTGAAAATGTAGCGCAACGTCAATAATATTTCAGGTCAAAGCGTGCGTGGCTGAGATGTTTTAAGTCCAAAAACATGAAGACAAAGACAAACATTCGATTCAGAACAAAACGTGTTTCATACTGAATTAGGCTGATGCCACATAAACCACCGAAAATTTTGTTCTAAAATTAAAGATAAGCAATGCCAATTAGTTTTACATGACTTGACTCGTGACAGAAACTTTAAATTTTCTCAAAATTAATCTGAAAATTTTTGAGAAAGCACAACGCCAACACTTTAATTTCGAACGAACATGCGTTTCTTTATCACTTAAAAATAGTTGTGTTTTATTCTCTCCTGCGATAAGCCAAAATTTTCCATGCAAAAAGAGCCACCTAGAGCAATGTTGTAGTCAGCAAAACAAACACCTAGGCGTTTTGCTCGTTCAAACTGAGTCGGTTCGCCAGTTTTGTAGCGAAAATACTTGTGGTGCGATGTTCTTCGATAAGACTACTATCCCAAAAACGGCAAGCTTCTCTAGTCGTCGAGGTCCTTTTTATTGTCAACTTGCCCCAGTTTTGAGTGTTTTTTCTACAGTTTAAGCAAACATAGTTTACAATATTTGCGAGGAAACATAGCAAAGATCGAAGCATTCATAGACAACAGCCTTACTTCGCAAGTAACGATTCCAAACAGGTTCGATTCGGACACAGGTTCTAACGTGTTGATCATCACATCAGGCTCTATCCCAACAACAACAGGATACATAGCTTGATTTTGGAAAGGAGATTTACTCTTGGTTTAGTTCAAATAACTTACCTGAACAATGACTCCGCGACGCAGCCCTCTTTTATCAATTGAAAGTTTAAGCGCTTGCAAAAGTCTCACTGAAAACAAAGTACGTACACATGAACAGCATGCGTGCTTTGAAAGTCAGAAATGAGGTCCTGATGACTGATACGATTAAGGACGAAAACATAACAACTGCCATAATGTACCTATATCACCATCTCAGTTAGGGGCAACGATAATTTGTGGAATACAGGCCCCATGTCGAATTAAGCGAAACTCAGTTGAACAATATATTAGACATATGGCGACACCAAATTATGCCAAATTAATTGAAACTTCGAGCGCAAGAGAAAAATATATTCTCCAGACGTTTCCAGGCTGCTGCCTCTTCATCAGTGGAAAATGCAACTGAAAACGCTCGCGTCACATTAAATTATCCCGCCAACTTTTATTATTGTACTATTTTATTACGTTTGACTTTACTTAATGTTGGGCAGCTGGTTTCTTCGTAGATAAAAACAAACTCCGCTCAATCTTAAGTCTGTGTTTACTTGCACAAACAAAGACTAGTTACAACAAACGTTCACACCAACGTGCTTTAGCGGCTCACCTGTTCAAGTTAAAACTCTGACTAATTGGATCGTATTCTTGCTAACGGTTCGGTGTTTTAAAATGAACTAATTTCCGGTTTAATAAAGTAGAGCCATGCACACAAATTTCAAATCATTACGTTGTTAGGTAGATCAACAGTTAATTCTTGTTGAGTCGAAAGATATGAAAAAGTTTTCTCAACAATGATGATGCGGACATTTGTGCTCTTAGTTTATCAAAGGATTGTTTCTGGTTGCTCTCTCTCTCCAGTCGGTAGAGCAGGGTACCCGGCCTTGGCGCAATAACCGACTCAAATAAGCTTCAATTTTTTGAAGAAATTTTCATTCGTAAAATTAGTGGTTATTCTTGTTTTAATTGATGTTTCTGTGTTCATGTTAAATTTATTCTGCACAAAACATAGAAGCGGGCGTATTTTTAATAGTAGGCGATTTACTCTGACAAAGGGCTAACTCTCGAAAACTTCTTATTCAACTTCTCAACTCCGTAGAGAAAACAACCAAATTCGATATAAAAAAAGGCCGATGGCTGATTCTTCTTAATTAAGACTTCTGTCACAGTGGTTTCAAGGCCTGTGTTTTATTTTTGTCCCAAAGTGGCCTTTCTCGAATTTGCATTTTTTTTATGTCTCATTAGTCGAGTCTGCATACGATGGCACAATTACTGATGTCGATCCCAGACACGTGTGATTATATTGATCTAAGAAATGTTTTGCATTTATTATTAAACTTTAGTTTCCCTGTTGTTGCTATTCATTTTTCTTTTAATTAGCGTGCACGGTTTCTTGCTTTTTGCTCCAGCAGTGTTGAGCTATCATTCTTTTTAATTTTTGACTTATCAAATATGGTGTCTTGAAGGTAAGGATAGCAAAATCAGCAAGATATGCTAAATGACTACAAGTTATGTCTCATTCAAATCCAATAACTCCCGTCCCCCCCCCCCCTCCCCGAGCAAACCTCGGGGCATTTGACTTTTTAGAAAGATTGTGGTCAAATTCCCCACCATATTGCCCCACCGGGTTTGCGCTTCATAGAGCCTCAGATTTCCCGTGCTCTAGACATATAACGAAGCCTTTTAAGGAGAATTTCCTCGCGTTTCAGACTCTAAAACCATTTTCTTATTAAAATATTCAAATTTCTTATTCTAACTGTTGCCTGCTTTTAAATGCAAACTTTGCGTCAATATACACAGCATAAGTAAACGAGAAACATTAAATTACAAGAAGTCCGCACTGAGGGGCAAGCATCAGCCGTCCATTCAATTGAGGCTTGTGCATCCGAAATCGATGAATGGATGAGGCTCAACAAGTTGAAATTAAATAGTGATAAGTCTGAGCTTTTAGTGATCAGTTCTAAGTACCGCCCTCGTCCTTCGCTTGATTCTATCTCCATTAGTGAACAGGTTGTAAAGTCGTCAGTTTCAGCTAGGGTTTTATAGTTGAAACAGGTTAACTCTATTTCTAAGTCTTGTTATTACCACATTTTAGACGAATTGCTAAAATCCAAAAATATCTGTCTGAAGATTCCACAGCAGCTCTTGTGCATGCTTTCATCACCTGCAGATTGGACAACGGAAACGCACTTTTGTGCGGCTTTCCAAAATATCTGATTCAGCGACTACAAGCAGTTTAAAATTGTGCCGAGGTATGCACGTGCTACACCAATCCTCAGGGAACTGCACTGGCTGCCAGTCGAAAGTCGTATCTTTTTTTAAAATTTTATTATTAGTTTATAAATCACTTAATAATTTAGCTCCTGTATATATTAACAGTCTTCTGAAGAATTATAAACCGAGTCGCAATCTGAGGTCGATTGATCAGGGTCTTCTGACGATTCCTAGGTCCTATCAAAGGACCTATGGGGACAGGACATTTTCAGTTGCAGCACCAAAGCTCTGGAATGCCTTACCCCTTGACATAAGGAATAGCGGATCTCTTTTTAAATGTAAATTACCGACTTTTCTTTTTAAGAAATATTATTTATATTTTTTGATAAAATATTTTTACTGTAGAATTGTGAAGCGCCATAGAGCAGGTAGTGTATATGGCGCTATATGAATGTCGTAATTATTATTATTATTTATTAATAATAACGCTTATGTATTTCAGGGTAATTAGATTTCAAAAATCATCAAAATCCATAGTGATCAGATGCAGCGGGGAATTTAAAACGCTTCCCCCCCCCCCCCGGCCCTTTAAATATCGTTCCTCCTAGGAAACTATACACAAAAAAAATATGACAAAAATGTGCTTTACTTCCGATTGCCACCATATTTAGCCCATGGGAAGTTTATAGTTTTATCCAATCATATGCCAATTTGCGCGCCGTATAAGTATAGACAATCACTTCGTGACGTTTTTAAACATGGCTACCGCGAGTGAGAGATCACACTCTGAAATATTCGATGTTGAAGAAGCTTTGCGAAGGTTTTATCGAGATAAGAACGATGTAGAACGAATTTCAAGTGGCATACAAACTGATTTAGATCGCCTTCTGTGCGAATTGGATCAAAAACTGAGGTAAGCGATCATACTTCTCGCTTCGCAACTGCTCCACACTGATACGCGTTGCCGTGAAAATGTAAAGATATGCCATTTACATGAGCTTTTGCGTTCAAAAAGTTGCCTCTTATTTAAATTAGACCTCCAAAACAGTATTTGAGTGTCCAAAGCCCGATTAATTTGGCCGTAAGTAAACTTTTTGATGTCCAGAGTTTTTGTGAGTAACGCGAGGGACGCGAAAGTCACGTGGGGGGGGGGGGGGGGGTGGCGGTTCGGGTGGGGGAGCACTAGTTTCACTGCCATGTCCTTTCATTTTTCTCCCACTTAGGGAGTGCGGGACTGCGGGAGTACTAGTTTCATTGTCCTGCCTTTTACTCAGAAGTGCCAGGGTTTTCTAAAGTTGCTCCGCGATTTTGAATTATTTTTATGTCTGCGCTACAGCAAATTTTTATATTTTCATAAATATTATTTCTTGATTATTTTGATTTTTAGTAATGAATGTATTGTTTTATGTTTATCTTTGTTCCTGACAAAATTTTACAGATACCTTCATGTCATTATTACTATAATAATAATTGGACCGCCACCTGGTCAGCTCAGTTGGGAGAGCGCCGGTCTGCTGAGCGGGAGGTCCTGAGTTCGAATCCCGGAATAATTTCCGTACAGGTCCCTACATTATTTATGCATGCAAAGTTAATTGATTATGTATTACGCTATTGTTTTTTTAGACAATGCGTTCTCCCAAGCGTATTGAATATATATTTTACAGATGTCATAAAACATATTATTATTACATGAACCCTGCTGTGTAGACACACCCAAACATTGTTTGAATATTTTGGGTGTTTCTGTATGATGAGGTACTTGTGGCTACCAGGTTGTCAGGGGTTTAGGAGAGGTGTTTTCATCATTTTGTACACAACTGTTTCATTTTCATGTCAATCCCTGCAATCTAGACACAATCAAAAGATATTTTCGAAAAAAAAAATATTTTAGCTTTTTTGCCAATACAAGTAGGTGCTAAAAAAATTGATATAATTCTCATTTCTGTTCATTTTCAGGCAGATTTGGTGGCAGTTTTGCTAATAAAATGAGGAAAAATGTTGTTTTAAACTTTCCCTGGAATCACGCCTCATGTTGAACAAAGTAAATTTTTCCTGGAATTTTGTGTATAAATTATGCAAATTAGCTTCCTCCTGAATTATATTTGAGAAACTGTAATGGCCTTCTCCAGGAGACAAGGAGTATTTTTTATAGCTTTTTCATTCCTCTTTTAAGTGAGGTATAGCTTTGCGGTCTGCTGGGCGGGGTGAAATGAGTTAAAGCTTGTCGGGTTAGGTTACACGTTAACTTTGAGTTGACTGATCCTCACACCGTAAAGAAGGAAATGATCAGTAAACATTGACGATATGTAATCAAAAAGCTTTAAAGTACGAGGAAAGAAGAGGCAAAATTAACTCTGACTGGGTCGTCTCGGTCACGCAATCCTCATATGGTTATGTCGGGGAGGAGGATTGTCTCAGGAAACCGAGATGATATAATTGGGCCCTCAGTCTCGAAGTGTTTCCCAATCACATGCCATGTCAAAGACCTTTGTAACCCTTACTTGTATGTTTGATGAAGTAGTGATATCACTATAAAAGTTAACGTTAAAAAACAACGACGTTTCGACCGTTCGACGGTCATTTTCAAGTTGAACAGTAAAACATTTTTGAATGCGGTAAAATATAGCCAGTCAATTATAAAATGCTAATAAGATACTGACCGAAACTCAAACATTTTTACATAGAAACAATACATACACACCAAAAAATAAAATTGCGGCATAAAGAAACGCTAAGTAAATAACTTCGCGCGGATCGAGTCACTCTGTTCAGATTTGATTTAAGTTTGCGAATAAAAAGCATTTCAAAAATCGAGCAGTCAAGTTTACTCTGACACTTCTTTAAAATCTTGAAGTTGTTTCCAATGGAATCCGGATCCCCTCCATGCTCGTCCTTTACATGGCAGCCGATTGTTGATCGCTTATGTTCCTCCAAACGCTGATGTAGGTGTCGACTCGTAAAGCCGACATAGTCTGTATCACACAGACCACCCTTGTAATAATAAACGTTTTGTTGGTTTACAATTGGAGGTTTAAGTTCGTTCGGCTTGAAAATTCCTTTGACCTTTTTGCTTACAAGTAGTGATAATTAAAGGGAAAATACATAACAGTGCATAACAATTAATCAAACAGAGTGCAGATTTCTTACTTGTCGGAAATTGAATTGCATTGAACGCTGGGGAAGGCCTGTGCATAATGTCATAAATGCAAATTTTAATTTCTGATTTACCGTTTACCATACCGTTTTACTGATCGGTCTTGTACTGTTTATTAATCACTTATATGTCAAATACTTCCATAAAGGCCATCTGCCCTTTTTTTTCTCCGTTTAGCGTCGTCGACCGACGCAGATTTTCGCGTTTCCAAAACAAAAAAAAGTGTTACACAGAAAGCAATGAAGGCAATGACACATTATTTCAAACAGCTGTCACTTCAATCTGAAACATAAGCAGTTTTTTGCCTTCCAGATTTGTAGGTTTTGCGTCATACTTTAACTACAGTTTTGGTGGTTCATCCTTTTTCGCTCTCCTCGTTTGATTTTAACAACGACATTGATTTTTCCTTCCTCCATTGCCGCCATGTTGATTTTGTGACCACACCCTGTTGTTTCCAGGCTCCACGCATATTATACGTGGTGGAACAGATAATTAACTCTGAAGTGTAAACTAAAGTGCTAAGAGAAACCCATGAAAAACCCACTGGGCGTTAGCCCTAGCACTTAGACTTTACACTTCAGCAGTTAGCCCTTACACTTCAGAGTTAATTCTCTGTTCCAGCACTTGTACGCGTTTATAGTGCTACGCGGCACAACATATGTACCCTTACCTTCTCTTCGCTGCGATTCACCACCTTAATCGTTCACACTTTCTTTGTCCGACCTCGTAGCTCAGTCGGCAGAGCAACGGTAGATCTAGTCCGGAGGTCGTGGGTTCGATTCCCACCGATGTCATAAGAATTGTTTCTTTGCCTCGCGTGGTTCCCTGATAGCCTTTACTAGGGCTAACAACCAGTGGGTTTTTCATGGGTTTCTCTAGCTTAGCACTTTAATTTACACTTTAGAGTTAATTCTCTGTTCCACCACTTGAACGTGTTTATAGTGCTATGCGGCACAACATATCCACGGATATTATGCTGAGGTACCGGGCCTCTTAGCTCCAGACTCCTTTTCCACTTTTATTTTTGTTTTTTGTTTTTTGTTTTTTTCTTTTCCAACCGACCGACCCAAAATCATAAAACGCATTCGACAATAAATGAAAAAAAAAAAGGGGGGGGATGGCCTAACTTGAAAAAAGTCCTAGAGTTCGTTCATTATTGCTTTCCAGGATCAATAGTTAGTGTCTATACTTCACACTCCTTTTTTTAACATGAGAACATTTGTCTGTATTTGGCTGATTTGTTTGTTTGTTTCTTTTTATTTATCGAGAGTTGGTTGGCGTGACATCTTGTTCGTGGCATGTGACAAGTACCTTGGTGAACACATCACACCAGACAATGCACTTTGATCAGTGTCCTGGTCAGGTCCGCATTGATTTATTAAAATACTATACCATGTAACGCAGGAACATGATAAGAACGTTTTTAGGTTCAAATCCAGCAACTGAAAAAAATAATAAAAACGTTTACCGTCGGCTGCAAAATTCGACTATCTAACAAAAGTGACTGTAATAACAAACTTTTCGAGACCAATCAAAACGCGAGGTTTACATCTTGCATTGTCTGTTGCATTTTCTCTCGGACTTGTACATTGTCGCTGTGCTCATGAAATGATACATGTATTTCAGCTAAAATACAGCTGAAGTAGTATTAAATTTGTATTCTGCCCGAAACAGCTGGATTAGAAGTCGCTACAAGATCACCGAATAATCCAACTGTGTGAATTATCAAACTATTAGAATAGGCCACAAAAGGAAATACAGAAAAAGGCGTGAACTTTTTTTAATTTGACTTGGATAAACGGAACACATAGAAAAAGGGCTATTTTACTGGTGACTGGCCGTGACCCTGCAACGACCAATTATTCGTAAAACGTAACGCAAATGCCACGTTACTCTCTTGACCAACCGACGTTTCTAACAAGGGAATCAAAACCAGATACGCGTGAAAACTCCCGCTAAACATCACAGCTACAACGTACATAGCTAAATTTTAACCCGTTTGCATTTCCTTTTCTTTCGTAATCAGACTGATATTATTCAGGTAATGAAATTCGACTTATCCTGGTATGGTGGTAATTTGACATGGTTCCGAGAATGACTTACCTCTATTATAACACCAAGACTTATAAAGTCCCTCACGGATAAGTAAAAGAATAAAGGAACAACAGAGGAAGAGTTAAACCTTTAGAAGCAGTTTTAATGTTCGTTTTAATAAAACTCTTTAACCGTTACAGAAATCAAGAATATCAGTCAAATGATCATTATATCTATGAGTACTATATCTAATAAGAACATCGACCGTTGTTGTTCTGGTATCCATCATCACTTCATCGAGTGCATGATAACAACGCCAAAAAAAAAAACGAAGCCTTGTCTTACATTTCTTGAGTGTTCAAGTCTTTCGATCTTTACGGTTCGTTTGATTGCCAAGCTCCAACTATTTCCACTACTATCCAGAAATATTCTAACATTTAAGATCTAGTTATTACAAATGTATCTCAACATCTGATACCGCGTTTTCTCTTTCTTGTACTTAAATTCTTTAAGGGACTTCATGAGCCATTTATAGAGGTTTTACAGATACGTTTAAGACACATTCTAACTTCAAATGTGTACTCGATATTCAAGCGTCTAACTCTTCAATTTCTAGCATCAAAATTTAATTTCTCATTTGTTGCCCCTTCTTATTTCGTATAAACAAGTTGGGAGAAACTGTTAAAGTATCAAGAACATTCATCGTGTGATCCTGTCCTTAATTCTCGTGACCACTCTGTTTTATAAGGCGTTGAAATTTGATGCTGATCACTCTTAGGGTTTAAAGAGTTCATTGCTACTTTTGAAGTAAACTGTCTCTTTTTTTTTTTTGCGGCTTTTGCAAATAATGGAATAATATTTTCGGTCTCATTTCACTTTTACATAATATAAGGGTAAATAGGAGCACATTTTGTGTGTAACCTCCCCGTGCAGGGCTCTGTTTGGAGTGCCTTCTTTTTTATAAAGCGTGTAGTTTCTAAAGAAACTTTGGTGTTGCGTCGGCGGGGGAGTTGTACACAAGAATTAGGTTTTAATGTAAATTGACCACCCTACAGGGATTTGTGATTATTTCACAGTAATCGTTGCTTAGGCCCAGTTCATACGTCGTGCTACCGCCGTGCCGAACTAAATTAAGTTCGACAAAAGCACGGCAGAAGCACGACGTCTGAATCACACTTTTGAATTAACTTCAGCAAGCAATTAAGTTCTGTCGTGCTACACGACTCTGGCACGGCAGCGATTCAAACGTCGTGCTTCTGCCGTGCCAAACAAAATTCATAAATTATATATATGTATTTTGGCGGGATTTGTTTCATTACCGCTGACTTATTGTTGCGTGGCTTCAGTAATCCTGAATTTGGCACGACGTCTGAATCAAAGTCGTGTTTCTGCCGTGCTACAGTTGAACCTAATTGCAATTAAGTTCGGCACGGCAGAAGCACGACGTCTGAACTGGGCCTTAGTCCTTGGAACACCAAGACCGCGACTTCAGTTAAAAAAAAAAAACAAAACAAAACAACAATAATAATAAAAAGCTTTTTAAGGTATTTTTACGGTTTTCTAAACGGCGTTAGTTAAATGGTATGTTCTGAAGAGGAATTTGAACCTGAACTTGTCTATGCCGTCTTCGAATTAAGAGGGAGACTAGAGCTCTTCTGAGGTTTGGCATTCTCATTGTGTACACAATAGGATTAAGAAGAGAGTTGGTATAAAGTAGAACCAAGGCACTATAATACAAACGGCGACGTGATACGACTGGAAGAGATGAAACTATATCAGTATTGATCAAAATATAAACGTATGCAACATATGGCAGCCACGTCATTATAGATACGAGAGTTACGATAAACAAGGTCGTGGTCAGTTTTCTCTCTCTGCTGGTTGCCCCGTGGTACTAAGGATGCGTTCTACAATGAACTTTAACTAAAATGGACGCGTAGGAAACAAAGATAATAAAGAGACCAATTAGGATGAACGAATACAAGACGCTCAAGTCAAGAGGATCATAATTTGAAATATTCCGCCTCCCTAATAAACTTACAACAACAACAACTAGCAGCCCGACCACTGTTACCCACGTGACCGTAATTACTACTCTGATGAACCATTTTTTAATGATAGTGTTTGAATGGACGAAGCGTTGCGTGCATACGTTCTATCGAAATCGCAACGAGGTTTGCCAGTGAAACGCCAGGAAACAATATGTGCATGCCCCATTTAATGCCGCCCCAGATTTGTGAGTAGATCCTATAAGCCCCGCAAACGCTGCACTCCCGAGCACCCATATCAACCAATTTCATGACCCCCGAAAAACCTCCAACTAACATATCTGCAACTGCCAAGTTAATCACCAGATACATGCTGAGTTTCCGAAGACTGCGGTTTGTTGTGAAAACAATTATGGTAGGGAAATTTAGTGTTACTATGGCTACAGACTCGGTTACATATACTGTAAGCCAGACGATGCACTCAGATGAAGAAAATAAACTGACGCTCCTGTCAAGTTCTGATCCGTTTTTCTGAATAGAACCGTTAGTCATCCCCTGTGAAGAGAAGATTAAAGCCTGGTTTTCACTAGCGAAGCAAGCATAGCGCGAACATAAGCACAAGCGCAAGCAAAAACAGCAGCAACATCAGCATAAAAAGAACGAACTTACTTATTTGTCAAGTCTGGTTTTAACTACTGACACAAACAAAAGTACAAGCACAAGAATAGGAAAAATTTTGATCCTTGTGCTTCGAGGTCGTTCAGTCGCAGTGAAATAAGAACTGTTATGCTTGCGCTGATGCTTTCGCTGTGGTTGCGTCGCTAGTAAAAACAAGGCTTAAAGAAGCGCACATGTTAGCATGCATTTTTAAATATTTTGATATCCCATCAATTTCTATGATTTGGCTGATTTTATGCTAGTGGTTTATATTAGAGTGTTTTGATAGTTTGGCTTATTCTATTTGGTTGAGTGTTTTGATACTTAAAGTTTAAAACTAAGGTTTAATGAGGCAACCGTGACGTACCAGGCTGTTCCTAATCAACGCGTCTCATTCCAAATGGTAGTGCAAAAGTACACGTGTGTTGCCTCAGTTTGGAAAGCCCTCACGAGAGGTTTCGTGCGTTCTAAAGTCTACCCTTTTGTTGGCTTTGCGCTGGACATAATAGCTGGCCAACTTAATTATTTTTACCGCAAAAGCCGTAAACAAATTTTGTTCTCTTAACCTGAGTTATTACTTAGGTTGTGCTGAAACCACGAGTTGCACGTAATGCTAGCGCCACTAATTATACTGTATTAAGTACTTTAACTAATTTATCGGTTTGTAAGAATTACCCTGGCCAGCAAGAACCGTGGAACTACTTGGGGTTTCCCTACGGCAAACCACGAACACTTTAATTAGTTTTTACGCGCTGTATCGATAAGCTTTTCACCGTTTGTAATCCGGTTCCGAAATAAGATCACGTTCCGACAAGTTTGTAATTGTTAGCAGTTCTCGCACGCTGCAAGTCAACACGTCAACGAGCGAAGACAAATACGCGCAGTGATAGGTATTGGAAGATCCTTCGGTTAGTTTTACATTGATCTAGGTTCGGTTAATCATTGAATCTAGAGTGAAACGTAACACGGTTAGTGCAACTTGCAAATGGTGCTAATCCTTCAAAGGTTACCGAAAGGTTACCGCCTATTGCATAGAACCTGCTTTTGACCAATCACCGCGTGGCATGTAACTTCGCGCGTTCTTTTAGTGGTGTGGTTTAAGTGGAGAGTAAGAGAGTTGTAGCTGACGGCGAAGTGCTCAACAATTCTTAAAGCCTCATTCAAGCCAAAAAAACCCCGTAACAGACTCAACCATTAAAGCCTCGTTCGAGCCAAATAAAGCCCCCGTAACAAATATCTATAAGAGTTAGATGTTTATAAGTTCATTTAGTCTCATTAGAAATGTTCCATAACCAATTAGCTCTCCGAAATATGGTCATTTTATTAACCAAAATATTACTGTAAGTATTGTATCACCGATGATGAGTTCTAGACTAAAGATTTCAGTGACTTAATCCCAGTAAACATGCGAGAGTCGTCACCAGTCAGGCGAACGATCCGGTGGATAACGCGTGGTTGTAGTAAGCGCAGCAGGAAGAAAAGAAGAAAGCAAGGAAGACCACTCTTAGTGTACCTGTACCCAAACTTCCAAAAACCAGCTTAAAGCAAGATCGCCAAGACCAGATCAAAACCCTAGCTGTTTTCGGGCACCCCTTTTTCATCTTTGTGATAAATGTTTGGTAGCAAGTGCACTTTGATTATATCAATTGTGAAGACCGAACATTACCCTTCTATTAGTTTGCGCACATCATGAAATTAACAAGAACTGTCTTGTCTACCACCACAAATTATATCGTTCACTTATACTTGTTTTTCTTGAAAACTACTGAAAGCGGATACCTCTGCAACGAGACGTCCATCTTCGTGGAAACTGTTTTTGTTGGACTCTAACACTGCGTCTTTAGAATGTATTCAGTCAGACCGGAAAGCCTCATTAAGTCTTAGTGTCACTGATTAACCTATACATACCTGTATGACGAGAATCAACCTCATCTAAACTGATTCCGAAATCTAGCCCTTCAATAAAAAAAACAAACAAACAAACAAACTCTTCCTGCGAATGAATAAACGCTTTAGCGTTAGATTCGTACTGATGATGTTTTCAGGAACTGCCGTACCTGCCGACTCGATAACATGAATCTAAGTTTCTAACTTTCAGTGTCCGTGGCTGGTAGTCTTTATTTGAACTCAGCTCAGAGTCTGCGTTTTATACCTACTCCGCAGTCCGCATTTCATGTTTTATACTGACCGCTGGGGAACATGCAGACCAAGCATTCCATCCCCCAGCTTCCCTGGGGTACGTTTGTCATTCGGTGTGCGAACGATTGATTGATTCTCAGCCCAAAACAAAAACATTGAAAAACATTTTCAATTTTCAAATTTCTTCTAAGGTCACGTAATCGTCAATGACTCAAGACTATGGCAATGGTTTTCCTGCTAACAAGCGAATACCATAGCCTGTCTGATTTTCTATTCGATGGTAACTGCATAAAAAAAAGAAGCCAAAAGTGATATTTTTAGTTCCTATAAAAGTGGAAACGGTGAAATGTTTACAGGTACACGTTGATTGATTTTTCGAGCGGAAAAGAAAGGAAAATGAAAAATTGACATCGATTTTCAATCTTTATTTTGAATTGAAAATTGAAGGGAGGAATGACCCACAGACCCCCCACGGACCAGCATTGCCACATGATTTTTGTTTTCTTAAAATCAAAAATTGAAAATCAAGGGTGGTATTTTTTTAATTTTCAATTTTTGATTTTTTTTTTTTGAAAATTGAATGGACGGAAGGTACACACGGACCCCGATTCTGCTTAAAACTTCCGTTTCAGCCCTTTCGAAATATGTGTTTAATTTTTGAACGAAATTGATCAAGATGTAAAAGCCATTCTCTAGTTTGAATATGAAGAGATCTCATTATTCGAATCTGTAAATTGCTCTGACTTACTTATGTCGATCCGCCCGCACTTACTTAAAGGCACCGGAAGAACTTTTAGTCATCTATCAGTCAGCTGGATACCCAGTAACTCGCAGCAATCATATTCCTTTGATCGATCATCGCATTTCTTTCCTTATTCGTTTCTTCTAGTCAATCTTAGGTGAAAGTTAAAACATGTGCTCCAATATTTATCTACGAAAGCTGTATGTTTTTTAAACATGCTTCAGCGGCAGAATTTAAGTTTCCGCCAAGAGGCGCGCGTTCACGGTAAGGCCATGGCCTTTTGTGATTTTAGTTTAAAACGCTATGTATTCCTCACTGCTTCTGGGATACATTGATTCCCTCCTACGATTTCCTACCTTTTGAAATTCAACCAGAATTTTTCACGCGAAAAAGTCACCCAACAGCAATTTTGTAGCGAAACGAACAGTTAGGCGCGTTTACTTGTTCAAATTGAAACGGCTCAGTCTCCCGGTTTGAAGAAAGTAACTTGTTGTGGCCCGAAGTTGTTCGAGACTAATAACTGAAAAACAGCAAAGCTAGGATGTTTAGTCGTTAAGGTCCTATTTGATGCCTTAATCGAGAGCTGTTTTCAGCTCTTTCCAGTATTTCTACTTTTAATTGAGCGTTGTTTACACTGCACGAAATTTTCGGGGAAAAACGAAGATCGAAACCTTTTAGACGAAAGTCTTACTTCATTAGTGACTGTTGAGATACAAACACGTATGTACTGGTCAGAGGTTATGTAATTAAGCCTGACACCAAGTCGAGGCTCAAGGTATTGCACCATCCTGAGTTGTA
>OX419344.1:8910621-8918121 GCA_948470475.1 Galaxea fascicularis | reverse complement strand
CTTTACCGTTACTACACTGAGACTAAATACTGTCGTCTGTTACGGATGACAAGGATGCAAATGGATTGCATTTTGAAAAACATTAGTCTAATATTTTTCATATTATCGCACGTAATTTTAATGGCATGACCAAAAATGTATTATGGATGGCTTTTCCTGACAAGAATTGATTGATATCTTTCTCCTGCGATTCAAAAAATGTTTTGGAATGAGTAAAAGTTATAACTAGCAACTTCTAGGAACTTTGGTTCAGAAAACAGCAAACCCCATGGCAGTACCCCTTTAACTGGATCATATGTTGCAGCCATTGCAGCGTTAGGTTTCAAAACATTGCATTGCATTTCAGTCGCGTTTAATGTAATTCAACGGGATTTTCAATAACTTTTGAAGTACCGGTTTCAAAGGTTAAATAAGCGGACGTCAGACGTTAAAAAATAGTTCAGTATTTCTTCTGGACTAACAACATATGAAAAAAACTGGACGTTTGATACAAGGAACAAAAAATCTTAAAATTAGAAAACTAGACAATATATCTTGCAATTGGAGTAATTGGCCACCCTATTCTCTCATGCTTGCATAGTCGAGTGTCAATCACAGCGAACAAGAGTGCAAATGAAATCAGGCTGGGATTTGTTCTCTGTTATCTCTCTAATTCTCTCCCTTTTCTAAGCTATCCCTTTTCACACGAGCCAAAGCAGGTTATTTCGAGAAAGAAACTTACTGTTAGCAGTCCACTATCTTAATAGGATAGCAAAACGAACAACAAGTAATATGCTTTACTTTCAGAACTGAACGACGAAAGAATCAAACAAAGTGCAGATTCCTCTCCTGCCCGAAATTGAATTGCTTTGAACACTACCGAAATGCGACGCCCGTTAAAACTACTAAGCATAATGTCATAACAGCAAATTTTAAGTTCTGATTTGCCATTCCACGTAGGTCCACCAAGAGATGATTCCTAAAGCGAAGCCACCACTAAAGGATTATGTATTTATTTAAGAAATAAAGAGTCATGATGAAGAAAAAGCATGAAGTGCCATTTCAATGGTCTTTTACTCTTTATCTATCACCTAATATTTGTGAAATAGTTCATTAAACTTCAAAAATCTCTAGTTTTTGCTCAATGTAGTTCCTTTCAAGGTTGAAAACCGGGATAAATATTTAGCGTCTATTCCTCACACTACCCTTTTTTTTTAATAAGAACGTTAAGGTTTAAAGAAAACATGCTTGGGATTGGGGACTATAATGTTGACGCCCATTCCCTAATATTGAAATTCAACACCAATGATAACGAACGTTATAACTATGGTACTTCGCTTACATCTGTATGTAACAATTCTCTCCTCTCTATTTCCAAGTCTGCTCTGCCTGTACTTGATTATTATGTCTTGTTAAATTTACTAGTAACTTTACTGTATTTTATTTGTATGACAACTACACGTATCTTTTAGCTTATAATGTAGTGAACTAATGCATAACTTAGAACAGTAATAGTGTAGTAGTAATGTAAAATTTAGGTTACAATGTGTAATATTTATTTATTTATTTATTTATTACTAATACCCGCCAAGATTACCTAATGCTATAATCGAGTTGCGTAAATTGCCTTTTTTAATATTCCATGAAATAAAAAAAGAAACAGAACAGAAACATGCTACGAAAACAGCCCGACTGAGAGACAGTTAAAGACGTCTTTATTCGGCTCAATTTTTGTTTTTGTTTGTTTGTTTTATTTATTTATTTTTTTTTTTTTTTTGGGGGGGGGGGGATTGGGAAATCTCTTTAATGAGAAATTAAGCCAAATTTACCAATAGTTGGTTGGCGCGAAATATTGTTCACGGCGGCATGTTACAAGCAAGTTGATAAACACATCACACCAAACAACCTAAACCCGAATAAGTCAAGGGGTTATCCGATATGATGGACCCAAATATCATTAAAAAAGACCCCACTGAGTTAGCCCCATCTCTTGCTGTGATTTTTAACTGAAAGATTAGAAATGGGGAATGGATAGCAAAGTTAATTAAAAGCGGGAAGAATGGATACCAGTACATGAGAAGGATGAAAAACAAAGAGATATAAATTACAGACCAATAGGCCATATATTCGTATTCTCGGTATTGAACTGGATCTAGCATGAAGTGGAGGCTCTTTCGGGGGAATACATTTACATATGAAAAGATTCGCCCGCAAGAGCCTCCACCTCATGCTAGATCCAGGTCAATACTGAGAATACGAAAATGGCCTATTACGGTGCTGCCATGCGTGGATAAGGTCTATGAAACATTGTTGGGGCAACAAGTCAGTAAGTTTATGAATGACAGACTAAGTGATGCTATCACTGCCTATCGTGCGAAAAATAGCTGTGAGACCACGCTGATAAGGCTAACCGAAACCTGGAGAGCAGGATTGCATGGCAAGAAAGTTGCCGGTGTATTGTCATTGGATATGAGCAAGGCATTTGACGCTCTAGCTTACTGTGGTCAAAATTAAGCCAGGAGGAGACAAATGTTGGAACTTTGGCAGCTTTTAGGAAAATGATACGCAAAAAGATGTAACATTGATTGTTCAAGGATGTGGGAGTGAATGTCCCTTATGCTTGGGTAATCGGACGTGTGTAGAAACCAACAGTATGCATATTAATTTATTTAGCATGTTTGGTAGACGAACATGTTTAGGTCCATAAATGGCTTTACTTTTAAGTGTAAATGCAATACTTAGTTTTAAAGTATAAAAGTGTATTTAGGGATGTTTAGTATATAGTAGTACTTGAATGGTGTAAATTAAAGGCTTTTTATATCTTTTATTGTAGTTAAATTAGTTTTAAATGTGTTCCCAATTAAGAGGCGCTAGAACGCTTAGACACTGTAATAAAGGCTATGTATGTATGTTAGTATGCACTTTAGTCGCTGTCCTGCTCAGATCCGCATTGATTTATTCAAGTACTATACCATGTAAAGTAGAAACATGTTAACAACGTCTTCAGGTTCAAATGCAATGTTGATGATGTTGATGATGATGATGATGATGATGATGATAAGAAGATGAAGAAGATAAAGAAGAAGAACGTCTAGCCTGAGTTCCAAAATTAGACTATCTAACAAAAGTGAGTTTAACCCCAAACGTTTCGAGACCGAGGTTTATACTGTGCACGATACTATGTCTTTGTGCCAGTGAAAAATTGTTGAAATGATATTTTATATAAATACAGCTGAAATAGTATCACATTTGTATTCTGCCTGAACAGCTGGATTAGAAGTCGTTACAATATCACCGTCCTACCATGTGAATTATCAAAATATTAATGGAGGCCAAAGAAGGAAATTCAGAAAAGAGTTTTAAATTTGACTTGGATAAACGGAACAGATAGAAAAGGGTATTTGTTGTAAAGAAAACTTGACCCCACAATCACTAATCATAGGAAAAATGTAACGCAAGTGTCACGTTTCTTACAACGGAGTCAAAACCAGATACGCGAGGAAAACTCCCGCTACACATCGCAGCTCCAACGTTAAGCTGTTTGCATTTCCTTTCCTTTTGGTAATCAGCGACTGACGTTATTTAGGTAATGAAATTCACGTTTGGGAGCCGTTTGACTTATTTCCGTCCCACTCGGACTTATACGGTCCCTCAGTATAAAAAAAGGAAGAAAAAAAAAAACAAAGAAGTCAACAAAACAAAAGTTTAATCTTTAGAAACAATTTTAATGTTCGTTTTAATAAAACTGTTAACTGTTACGGAAAGTAAAGAAAATTAATCAAACGGTCGTTAATGCTTTGAGTACCACACCTAACAAGAAGATCGACCAGCTTGGGAATCTGTGATCACTACTTCGATGGAGTGCTTGGTAACTACGCGTTAAAGCCGAGAAGTCTGGCCTTAAATTTCTCGAGTATTGACTTCTTTCGACATCTACAGTTCGTTTGATTGCCAAGCTTTATTCACACTACTAGTCAAAAAGATACACTTTATAACACTTGAGCTCTAATCATAAAAAAAAATGTATCAGAACATCGCACACCGTTGGCGCAGTTTTTTGAAGGCTGTATGTAACGTATGTTGAAACTATTTTCCTCTTATTGTGTGTAAATTCTTCCAAGAGACTTCATAAGCCATTTCTATAGGTTTTACAGATAAGTCTGCTACCTATACCAATACCTAATTGTACCTTTTTGGTACGCATTTGGCGGCATATTAAGCGAGTTTGGTCGAGCCATGGTTCGTATTTTGGTGAGAAGCAGTCGAGCCTAAATACAATGGCCGCCGAAGCGTACCAAAAAGGTACGATTAGGTATTTACCGTACACAAATGGTAAGGATAATTTTAGAAGTTCCGAATAAAATCTGTCAGGCGTCCTATCGTGTGGCCTGCGAGGAGTATAATGCAAGCCAACAAAACGTGATGAATAATGAATAAGTTTATCACAAGCAGACCAATCGTGGTGTGTGAAATCTTAAGTTTATATAACAAAAAAAAACATACTGATATAACCTAGCATTCCCACGAACCGAATAGCGGTGGAAATGTTTATATTCTAGTCATATAATGGTGTGGTCCTTTTGTCCAGGTAAAAATGACTGCACTGGGAAAATGCTGTGCATCAGCATCGTTGGAAAAAAATATTTTCGCTGGCTTCGTCGGATGTGGGCCATGTGAGCCTCCACTTTATGCTAGATCCAGTTCAATACTGAGAATACGAATATGGCCTATTGATCACACATAGCACATTCAGCAAACATGGTTAAATTCGAGCGCTGAAGCGATCGGTTCCCCGTTCGCGTTGGTCGAGTTTTCAAGCAGGTTGCGAAAGAAGGAGAGAAAATTTATCTACGCGACTTTTGCTGGAAATTTGTTGCGGATACTCCGCTTTGTTTGGAAATTATTTGCCTTCGAATGCCGACTGGTTCGATCTCGAGCCACCGGCCTTCCCTTTATATTTGAGAATGGACACTCGGATTTGAAACAGTAGAGTAAAGGTAGGAAGGCGTTATTTGGCTACAATATAAATATTTCCACCGCTATTCGGTTGGTTGGAAATCTAGGTCTGAACGGTATATTTTCTTTTGTGTAGACTTCAGATGTTGCTCACCACGATTGGGCTGCCTGTGATTTTACTTTGAGTTCTATACAGCGAGCAAAGTGAAACCTCATGGTAGCAAAATGTGTGTAAACGTCTCTGCAAATCTATTATCAGCATTTCAAAACTAGGAAATGACAGTGTGTGACAAAGAAATCATATTACATGTCTTACCGCCGAGGGAATGAACGCATACATAGAAAGCTCATAGATGTCACATTAAAGCTTCAAATACTCCCTACAGCAGTTCAAACGTTCATTGGGAAGGACTTTTGGAACCACAGGTTTAGCTGAAAGTTGACGTTGATAGTGGCATTTTTAAACTTTGCAAACAAACTTTCAGTTGCAAATTCGAGCACCCTCCTCCAAATGTTTGCATACTTATTTCCTTGCAAATGGTGCTCAGTGTCGAAAACGCGCGACGCTCATGTTCATTAAGGCATGGCTCCTCAATTTATTTGTTTGTTTGTTTTTTTCTTACAAATAGACTTGTTAGACATCTTATAAAGAAAGAAAGGCAATTTTGGATTAACTTGCTTGGTTGCTCTTCTCGCACAATCGACCACGTCCTAATTTATGCAAAACTCAAAATTCTGGGTTGACAGCTAGATAATCAACGTTTAAGTTACCGAACCCTCTCCCTAGGTGTGAAAACTACAGTAAAGTAGATGGCATTAAACCGGGTGTTACGAAAACTTTAAATGTCACCCAGCTACTTAGATTTTATCTCTAGTCCCAGTCCCTCTCAAAAATTAAAACGTTACAGCTTATGGAAAACAGATAATTTCGAAAAGCACGGTTAAAGCAAGAGTTAAGTCCAGAGACAATTTTAATGTTCGTTTTTTTGAAAACCGTTTACCGTTACAGAAATCAAGAATATCAGTCAAATAATCATTACATCTATGAGTACTATATCTAATAAGAACATCGACCGTTCTTGTTCTGGCATGTATCATCATGTCATCGAGTACTTGGTAACGACGCCCAACAAACGGAACCCTTGCCTTAAATTTCTTGAGTCTTTCAATATTTGCCGTTCGTTCAATTCCCAAGCGCTAAGTACTTGCGCTACTACCCAGAAATAATCTAACATTTAATAAGATCTAGTTATTACAAATGCATGTCAACATCGGATACCATAGACGCCTTTTTAAAAGATATCTTTAATGTACGTTACACCGCTTTTGCTCTTTCTTGTACGTAAATTCTCCAAGGGACTTCATAACTTATTTATAGAAGTTTTACAGATAAATTTTAGACACATTCTAGCTTCAAATGTGTACTAGATATTCACACGTCTTAATTCATATAATAAAGTATGTTACAAGTACTTGGATAATACTTAATACTAATCACGGAATGTTGATAATTAGGCCCGTCTCTGGTTTCACTCAGTAACTCCTATCTTCGGGGAGCTCTCTACTGAAATTCCCTCATCTCCTTGTCACAAACCAATTTTGACTGAAATGGAAACTTTTCACTTGCATTTAACCATTCAAACCCTAAAATCAAAATTTAGTTTCTCATTTGTTGCCCCTATACACTTCGTATAGAGCTAGTAGGGAGAAATTTGTTAAAATATCAAGCAAATTCATCGTGTGATCCTTCCCTTTAGACCTCTGTCTAGAGTTCCTTCTTTTTATAAAGATGGTAGTTTCTAAAGAAACTGTGGTGTTGCGTCGGTGGGCGAGCTCTACACGATAATTTGGATTTAATGTAAATTGACCACCCTACAGGGATTTGTGACTATTTCTTGGCAATCGTTGCTTTGTCCTTGGAGCATAAACCAAGACCGCGAGCTTAGTTATAAAAAAAGTAATGCCTGTTAAGGCGTTTCTTGCGGTTTTTTTTAAACGGCGTTAGTTAAACGCTATGTTCTGCAGAGGAATTTGAACCTGAACTCGTCCATGTTGTCATGGAATTAAGAAAGAGACCAGAGCTCTTCTAAACTCTGGCATTCTTATTGTGTACACAATAGGATTGAGAAGAGAGTTGGAAAAAAGTAGAAGCATTGCACTATTATACAAACGGAAATATGATACGAACGGAAGAGATGAAAGCATATCAGTATTGACCGAAATAAAGTCGAGTGCAGCTATTGGCAACCACGTCATTAAAGAAACCAAAGTTACGATAAACAAAGTCTTGGTCAGTTTTCTCTCTCTGCTGGTTGCACCATGGTGCTGAGGATGCGCTCCACAATAAACTTTAACTAAAATGGACGAGTAAGAAACAAAGATAATAAACAGGCAAATTGAGATGAACGAAAACGCGACTTGCCACATAAGTACATAATAATTTAAACCATAACGCTGCACTAATTCCCAAGAAGTTGCATAAAGCCCAGCTGTAACCCACGTCACTGTAATAACTACACTTAGGACCCATTTTTTAATGACACGGTGTTTGAATGGACGGAACGT
>OX419344.1:8893121-8905621 GCA_948470475.1 Galaxea fascicularis | reverse complement strand
ACCGTATTTAACAAATCAACAAATTCAACGTTTGATATATTCTTTTCTTGTTTAAACAACCTTTACGGACATTTAGCTTCTATTGCGAACAGTCATACTTACGGTTTTCGTCTGGCCTTTGTTTTTTGTGGCGGTTCAGTTTCTGCGGCCATGGCACACTCGGTTGAGGATAGAAATCTTATACTGAGAAAACGTAGGGAAAACGTATTTATTGCAAAGCCAGAAGCCTCAAATACTTTCTTGATAAAGAGAAGAACAATCTACAATAGGTTTTAAAACCATCGACTATAAAAAAGTAGGAGAAAGGTCGACTTTTGTACTCACGTAGTAGCGACTACGCCAGAAGACAGGTTTCCACGTTGTAGGATTTGGCGCTACGGTGCAAGGTCAAATTGAAGCATGCGCACTGCGTCGTTTTTGGGCTTCCCTACTTCCGGCCGCCGTAGTAGAGGTCGCCATAGTGATTTGCTTAAAGTCCCTAATAACGCCTGCACTGCAGGCTAGTTCGCTACCATGAAGTGCACCCTGATTATATCGACTGCGAAGACCGGGTGTTAGTCTTCCATCGACTTGCGCACATCAACAATAACAATAACAGTCTTGTCTTCCAACTTTTCACTTATTAATCGTTTACTGATAATTATCATCACCATGGGAGACTACTACAAGCGGACTCTTCTGCAATGCAAGGTTTATCTCTCTGGAAAACATTAATTCATGTTTTACTTAGTCTCGTGAACTTAAACACCGGACTGGACTTCTTCATAATGCGCTTGATGAAACTGGATAACCTATATTTGTTGTATTCAAGTTCATTTTAAGAAAACGTCATCTGTGCCATACATACCTGTAGGACAGGAATCAAGCCAAAACTGCTGGGCGTAGAGGCCAAAAAATATCCGTAATAAAAAATTCTCCCTGCGAATAAAAGTTTCAGTGTCACATAAGTATTGATGATGTTTTCAATAATTGTTCTTCCCGACTCGATCATACGAATGGTAGTTTCCATTTTTGAGTTGTAGGTGAATTGATTAAATTTGCACCAAAATGTATCGAGTGATGCCTAAACATCTTAAACATCCCCGTAGCTGCTATCATGATCTACGCTCATTTTACTTTATTTAAAGTGAATTATTTGTTGTATTTCTCCTTAACATTTCTTTTGTTGTTTTCATTTTTATATCATCTTCTGTTTCATTGTACAGTTATAAGCACAAATTGTTTTCGCATGTACTGCTCACATGCTCAGAGAAACAGGTCATTTGGAGCGATGGATCCTCTTGCGCTGCAAAAAAATAAAACAGTGCTCAACATACCTCAAACACCGCAACCCTTCGCTCTGGGAGAACTCTGATCAAATGATTTTCCCTGCAAACAGAAGTACGTGCTAAAAGGTAGAATTTGAAAAAAAATTAAAAGGTTATAACACATGAATATTTATTTTTATTTTAATATCTAAACATACCAAATTATTATTATTATTTTTTTATAAAATAAGAGAGCAAAAAGAATATTTGGAACTCGCGATCACTGAAATCTTCATGGTCGGACCGGATTTAAACCCTTTCAAGCTGCTTCATGCTATGGTATCATACATATTGTGTTAAAAATTAACGTTAACGGAATTGTTGCGTGTAACATCACCTTGTAAGACAAAATGATTTCTTTAACCTTTGGGTTTTTGGTGCAGTTTTTGACTGATCCGCACACCTACGCTAAAAAATTTAGAAAAGCTTAAAGTGCACCTAACCCCAAAATATTTTTTTCGCTTAAATACATCTTTGCACCTGATCGAAACACATTGAGCCATTTTCCGCCTTTTTAAACCAAATCTTGACTATTTGTAGGCTATAAAAGTTACGAGTCATCTGTCCCACGACCGAGCTAGTAAGGGGCATGGGTCTATTCCTTACAGGACGTCACAAACTTATTTGCATGGCATTAAGTCTTTGTAAAAATGCGTGCAAAGCAGTTTGTGACGTCATGTAAGGAATAGATCCATGCCCTTTCAAGCTCGGTCGTGGGACAGATGATGGCTAGATTTCGTATCTTTTACAGCCTATAAAAAGTCAATATTTGATTAAAATAGGCGCGAAACGGCGCAATATGTTCCAGACAGGTGCAAATATTTATTTAAGCGAAAAAAATATTTTGGGGTTAGGTGCACTTTAAAAGACAGTTTTTAAATTTGTAAACTGTGGTTGAACTGGTCACCTACATCTGATGAAATAAAATGTCAAAAAGGATCGTCATTCAATACATTAACCTTTCAAAATTTTACGTTTATTCTTCCTCTGAGCCGCTTGAAAAAAGCTGCAATACCTGCTATACTAGTGTGATACGTATACGTACTGAAATGTAGCGCAACGTCAATGATATTTGAGACAACCTGGTTGAGATATTTTTAGGCAATGAATCTTTAAACATAAATTGAAGACGGATGTTCGATTCACAACAAAACGTTTTTTATACTGAATTATGTTTATCACACAGAAGCTACAATGAGTTGCGAAAATACTTGAGACACTGTACGTCATTTTGCCTCTAATGATTTCCGTCCCCCTCCCCCTCTTATGAAAGTTGCTAACAGTGCAACACCATGCTTGAAACTTTAAGGAATAACTTTGAAAGGGGGGGGGGAGGAGGGGGTGTGTATTGTATCTCACATATTTCTTACAGGAACGTTTTAGAGAAAGAAAAGATGTTTTTGATTGCGAATGTCTCAAGATTTTTGCAACTTTCTGTAGCATTTTCAGAAAGCGTGCAACAGCTTGAAGACTACAAGTAGCACAGGACGAAATCACATGTTTCCGTATTTCTGAAACGTGGCGGAAACATGCAACTCCACGTTTCCGTTGCGTTTACGTCTTGCGGAAACGTGAAAATTCAAGTCTACGTGATTCCGTCACGTTTCCGGAACGGAAATGCCAAGTCACATTTCCGTTATATTTAAGCCAGCAGGTTTCCGCCGGTTTTCGTTTCCGTCATGTTTCTGCAAGCGGATTTGCAGTTGTTTGCTACATCTACCAAAAAACAAACGCGCAATGGTTCTTTGAACAACAATGAATTAATCTTAACATTTTAACCAGCAGGAGACAAACTTCAACAACAACAACACCACCTTTCTTCTCCCTGTACTCAACTTCATACATACACAATAGAAAAAAGACTATTTGTCTGTACCCAATAAAGCCTGGAGCTGAAACAATCCTATGGTTTTCGAGCCAGTTCTCCAGTTCAACGGAAACGCGAGTAAACGTCACGAAACCGCTAACGGAAACACAGATTATCCGGCGTGTTTCCGGAACGGTTTCACATGTTTCTGCAACCTTTCCGTTTACGGATTCTTGGAATTTCGTCCTGTGTAGTCCCTTATTTTTTTCTCGGTTTAGTTCACGGTACTGATTGTAACAGTCCTTGAAGCTGATACACAAGATGAACATTTCTTTAATTCTTCGTGAGTGAGAAAATGTATTAGTACCCCTAAATTTAAAGTGCTCTTGTAAACCACCGAAAAGACTCTTCTAAGAAATAGGCAATGGCAATAAGTTTTTTATGACTTGTGAAAGTTGTATAACGTGCCATTTCGTGAGTGAAACTTTAAATTTTTACAAGAACTTAATCTAATTTTTTTTAGAAAGCACACCGCCAGCACCTTTTATTCCAAACTAAGACGAGTTTCTTTCAAACTTAAAAGTATTTTGTGTTTTATTGTCTCCTGCGATCAAACTAAATTTTCCACCCAAAAAAAGCCACCTAGACCAGTTTTGTATGTCAGCAAAACGAACAGCTAAGCGCCTGCTCGTTTAAACGTCGGTTCACACTTGTAATGTCCCCGGAGTTACTCTTATTGAAAACAAACTATGCCTATTGTTCTTGAACAGCATACGTGCTTTGAAACTCGGATATCAGGCCCTGATGACTCGTCCCATTAACTGGGTCGAAAACATAACAACTGCCATAATGTATCTATATCACCATCTCAGTTAGGGGCAATGATAATTTGTGGAATACAGCCCCCAAGTCGAATTAAACTAAAATCCGTTGAACAATATATCAGACACATAGCGATACCAAATTATTCCGCCAACGTTTCAGACGTTTATTGTCAATCCTATGTTAAGCAGACTTTTCGACATTTGCATGCCGATAACTTTTAAATGTTTGTATCACTGTATTACGTTTGGCTTTACTTAATGTTGGGAAGCTGGTTTCTCTGTAGATAAAAACAAAATCCTGCTCAATCTTAAGTCTGTTTAATTTCAGTACTTGCACAAATAAAGACTAACAACAAAACGTTCAGCATGTTTTAGCGGCTCAGCTTTTAAAGTCTCATTAATTGGCATCGTTTGCCAGCCAACAGTTCGGGCTTTAAAAGTTCTTGATTAAAGTAGGACTCCGCACACAAACTCCAAATCATTACGTAGTAAAGCAGATCAACAGTTGATTCTTGTTGACTTGAAAGATATCAAAAAGTTTTATCAACATTGTCATCTGTGTGCTCTTAATCTATCTAAATCTATCTAAAGGATTGTTTCTCGTTGCTCTTTTTTCGGTTCACACTCCAGTGTAGAGCCGACTCAAATAAAATTCATTTTTTTGGAGAAGTTTTCATTAGTAAAATTGGTTATCCTTGTTTTCGTTGAAGTTTCCTGTGTTCACGTTAAATTTATTCTGCACAGAACATAGAAGCGGGCGTATTTTGAAGTAGGCGATTCACTCTGATGACGAAGGGCTAAATCTCTAAAACATGGTACTTTTTATGGCGGTGAATTCAACTTATCAGCTCCGTTAAGAAAGAAAAAAAATTCGATATAAAGAAGACCGATGGCCAATTCTCTATAAAACTTCTTTTATCAGCTGTTTCAAGGCCTGTGTTCAATTTTGGAACCAAACTGATCAAGGTATGAAAGCCTTTCTCAAATTTCCTTACTTTTCATGTCCCATTGGTCGAGTCTGCGATGGCAACTGATCCCAGACACGTGTGATTATATTTCATTATCAAAATCAATGGTTCATCTGTTACCACTATTCTTTTTTGTGGTAATAATAGTTGGTAGAGCAGCACACCGCAATCGCGAGGTCACGGGTTCGAGCCGCGTTGAAGTCCTGAATTTTTTTCAGGCTTCTTTACGCAATTGCAAAAATTGCAATCACAACTGCGACGATCATTCTTCATTTGGTTATGTTTGACCAGTGGTCAAACTGAATAATAAGCATACTACGAATCACCGAAATCATGTTGTATATTTTTTGCGGAATCTTGATGTAAATATATCGCGCGTCTTATTGTACATATAACACTACTTCAAAAGTCTCTTGATGTGTATCATCTTGATGTAAAAATATCACGAATCATGTTGTATATATATGCTGAAACTTGATGTAAATATATCGCGCGCTTTGATGTACATATAACACTACTTCAAAAGTACTATTGATGTGTATCATCTTGATGTAAAAATATCACGAATCATGTGGTATATTTCTATGGAAACTTGATGTATATAGGTGAGAAATCTTGATGTAAATATATCAAGCATCTTGCTGTACATATAACACACTTGAAAAGTCTCAAAGAGGAGTTGATATACGAAAGAGAATCTTGGTGTATATGGAAGTCCCTTGATATACATGTTTGACGTCTTCCCATATCTATATCTTTCTTGGTATATACATATTCAATCTTGTTGTTTTGTCCCTTTTTGACAAGCATAGGAAACTTTGACACGGACAGTTTAGGTGCTGGCGAATACAAGATACCCGTTGATGATGAGATTAGAGGTACAAAGACGAACAGCAGTAGTAACAACAGCAACAGGAAAGCGTCCATGTTGGGTGATGAAGAACCCACGCATCGAAGCGAAGATGCAAGTACCGTTTTTACTTTTATGGCTATTGTCACCAGTATTTCATTTCTTTTGCGTACTTTAGATTGTGCATTATCAGCTGTATCAAGTCTGTGTAGTATGTTGGTTTTATGTGTAATCTTGTACCTTCGCGTCTTCTACTTGAATGTGTAAGTTTGTCAGTTTTATCAACACAACTGTCGGATGTACTTGAAAAATGCGAGTTATTTGAGAAGGCAATGCAGTTATCTGTACATGCTCAACGAGATGCCTTAGTGAAAATAAAATATAGAAAGGAATTCAGATCTCGTTATGCTAAGTTTGTATTTTAACGACAACCGTGAATGCCATGTGCCAGCAAGACGTTGTGATCGCGAGCCCAGTAGGATACCAGTGAAAAAGCTAAAAAGTCTGTCACAGAAAAGCAGAAAACTAAGCTTGTTTGTGTTCCCACGGTCCCGTCGTGTTTATTTCCGCTGGCACGCACTCACACAGGCAGCCCAATGCTTTAACGAATCGAGTTAGAGTCACAAAACACATGTATAATCTTATATATCAGGCTGTGTGGAAATCATCCACAACATCCATTTGCCACTCGAAAAGCCCGAGTGAAGGCCATTACGGCCTCTAGTTTGTATTATTTTATTACGTTTGGCTTTACTTAATGTTGGGGAGATGGTTTTTTCGAAGATAAAAACAAACTCTTGCTCAATCTTAAGTCTGTGTTTACTTGCACAAACAAAGACTAGTTACAACAAACGTTCACACCAACATGTTTTAGCGGCTCACCTGTTCAAGTTAAAACTCTTATTAATTGGATCGTATTCTTGCTAACGGTTAGTTGTTTTTAAATGAACTAATTTCCGGTTTAATAAAGTAGAACCCCGCACGCAAATTTCAAATCATTACGTAGTTAGGTAGATCAACAGTTAATTCTTGTGACATCTGTGCTCTCAATTTATCAAAGGATTGTTTCTGGTTGCTCTCTCTCCAGTCGGTAGAGCAGGGTATCCGGCCTTGGCGCAATAACCGACTCATATAAGCTTCCAATTTTTGACGAAAATTTCATTCGTAAAATTATTGGTTATCCTTGTTTTAATTGATGTTTCTGTGTTCATGTTAAATTTATTCTGCACAAAACATAGAAGCGGGCGTAGATTCACTCTGACAAAGGGCTAACTCTCGAAAACTCGATACTCTGGTGGTGAATTCAACTTCTCAACTACGTAGAGAAAACAACCAAACTCGATTTAAAGAAGGCCGATGGCTGATTCTTCATAATTAAGACTTCTGTTTCAGTGGTTTCAAGGTCTGTGTTTTATTTTTGTCCCAAATTGGCCTTTCTCAAATTTGCATTTTTCATGTCTCATTAGTCGAGTCTGCATCAGATACAATGGCACAGTTACGTATGTCGATCCCAGACACGTGTGATTATCTCGATCTAGGAAATGATTTTGCATTTATTATTAAACTGTAGTTTTCCTGTTGTTGCTATTCATTTTTCTTTTAATTAGCGTGCACGGTTTCCTGTTTTTTGCTCCAGCAGTGTTAAATTATCATTCTTTTCAACTTTTGACTTATCAAATATGGTGCGTTGAAAGTGAGGATATAGCAAAACCAGCAAGATATGCTGAATGACTACAAGTTATGTATCAGTCAATTCCAATAACGCTCATCCCCCCTCCTCTCCCTGGGCAAACCTTGGGGCATTTGACTTTTTAGAAAAATTGTGGTCAAATTCCCCACAATGATGCCCCACCGGGTTTAGGCTTCATAACGCCTCAAATTTTCCATGCGCTAGATATATAACCAAATCATTTAATGAAAATTTCCTCGCGTTTCAGACTTCTAAAACCATTTTGTTATTACAATGTTCAAATTAATTTTGATATTCTAACTGTTGCGCGCCTTTAAATGCAAACTTTGCGTCAATATACACAGCATAAATGAACAAGAAACATTCAATTACAAGAAATTCGCACGGAAAACTCAAACGTAAAACATAACCTAAACAAAATAGAGAAAATGCTGATGTGAAGTTGTTGTTTTTATTTCCGTGTAGCTTAAAAACGCACTTTCAAGCTCTACCACTATGAAGTAATCATGAATGGTAATATATACCTTGTTCATAACGCATTTAAAGCAAATAACTATTATGACAGCAAATCCACGCTTAATGTGTTTTCTTTTTTTTTTTTTTTTTTTACACAGAGGCACTGCAGAGAGACATCCTGTGACATTAATTGTTTTGTTGCTGCAGTTTTCTCAGACGTGTTGCTTTCCTTTTCCACATAATCCTTTAGCTTGTTGCATCTGGCCAACATTTTCTCGATAGTCAAATGCCCGACTGGGCGGGCTGCGTTTCACATCAAATTCCCCATCATACAGAGCTAACCTCTAATAAAATGCCCGGGGTATACCCGGGGGGAGGGGGGAAGGGCGTTCTTGGATTTGACTGATACATTACAGGTAAATCCCTTTCAACGAAACTCAGCGCCTGTTTATATGGTATCGGGTACCCGAGACAGCCCTCCCCCCGAGTTACATTGGGCGGGCTACAGTTTTCTACTTATTTCCTCGAAAAATTCTATCAATAATTTACATGAAGATGGGTGAGAGAACATGGGTTGGCGAGAAAGCTCGGAGCGGCGAGTTGTCTCGCCTCGGCATTTAGGGTATAACCCTAGTGGGACAACTTTTTTTTATGTAAACACTTTGGCTCGCCTACCCGGGACGAGACCACTAAAAAGTCAATGCGTCATTTTGCGAAAAAAGAGGTTTTTGTCCAATTTCTTGGTTTAATAACGCTTATGTGTTTCAGGGTAACTAAATTTGGAAAGTCATCAAAATCCACAGTGATCAGATACAGCGGTAAATTTAAAACCCTCTTTCCCCCGGCCCTTTAAACATCGTTCCTCTAGGAACTATACGCAAAAAAATGATAATAAAAATGTGCGTTACTTCCGATTGCCACCATATTTGGCCGATATGAAGTTTACAGTTTTAACCAATCACAGGCCAATTTGCACGCCATATAAAATATAGACCATCACTTCGTGACGTTTTTAAACATGGCTACCGCGAGTGAGAGATCACACTCTGAAATATTCGATGTCGCAGAAGGTTTGCGAGGGTTTTATCGAGATAAAAACGATGTAAAACAAATTTCAAGTGGCATGCAAACTGATTTAGATCACCTTCTGTGCGAATTGGATCAAAAACTGAGGTAAGCGATCATACATCTCGCTTCGCAACTGCTCCACACTGATACGCGTTGTCTTGAAAATGTAAAGATATGCCCTTTAGATGGGCTTTTGCATTCGAAAACGTGCCTCTTACTTGAATTATATAGACCTCCAAGACAGTATTTGCGTGTCCAAAGCCAGATTAATTTGGCCGAAAGAATACTTTTTGATGGTCGGAGTTTTATTTTGTGAGTTACGTGAGGGACGCGAATATCACGTGGGGGGTGGGGGGGGGGTGTTGGTTGGGGTGGCGGTTGGGGTGGGGGAGCACTAGTTTCAACAACATGTCCTTTCATTCTTCTCCGACTTTAGGAGTGCAGGGCTGTGGTAGCACTAGTGTCACTGCCATGTCCTTTCATTCTTCTCCCACTTAGGGAGTACGGGACTGCGGGAGCACTAGTTTCATTGCCCTGCCTTTTAATTCTTTTCCTACTTAGGGAGTGCGGGACTTCGGGACTGCGGGACTGCAACACTGCGGGAGCACTAGTTTCATTGCTCTCTTTATTAATTCTTCTCCAACTTCGTGAGTGAAGGACTGCAGGAGCACTACTTTCACTGCCATGTCCTTTCATTCTCTGACTGCGGGAGTGCGGAAGCAGTAGAAATTAATTATAGCGGAGCTCCAGCGGCCCGAAGGGCCGCAAAGCGGAGCCCCATACCTATAGAAACCCGTCAACTGCTTTTCTCATGGTAATCTTGGCTAGCGGTTTTGCTCGTGGGCGCGACCAACGACGACGACGACGACGACGACGACGACGACGACGACGACCTCGCACAATAATTAATAATACCCTAATAATAATAATAATATATATATTTAGGCAAGCCTAAAAGCGGAGCTCCACAATTATTTCCTCAATATTAGCATTTACTGATAAACTAATATGGCAATGCCACAGGACTTGAGCCATGACTCCAGTAAGGACTTCTCTATATTGTGATTACATATATATATATACATATACTTTTTACTGTTTTGCTGCAGAGCCAGAGCCATCACTCAATCAAGTGCAAACGTAGATTTTCGAATTATCATCGGCCTTTGTGGTAGTGGTGGGCCGATGAACGATTGTAATCGAAAGTTGATCGAAAAGTTCAAGCGACGCGACAATCGATTATGCTTTTTTCATAATCGATTGTTGCGAAAAAAAATTAAAAATTTATTGGGGACACAAAAATATTAAAATCAAGAAAAATGTCCGTTTAATATCTTGGTGTGAGTTTGGTGTGGTTTTTCGTGGACTCCTAACTTCTAAGTCATAACAGCAGATATGATCTAAGAATGTGTTTACCTGTGCGTACGCTGTCACTTTGACTTCTATGTAGGTGAAAAATACATGAAATAATTATTGGCAGATTTCTTCGATTATACTCGATGATCGATCGGTTGTGAAATCTCAAGCGATTCCCACCACTACTTTGTGGCACAGGAACTATATGATTTTGATGAGCAAAAACCATTAACAAACTTTTCTTCATCACAGTTTAATTACATCTGATTATATTTCGATACAAGTGGTAAAAATCACTTAACTAGGTTGACAGTTCTGGTGTCCCACTATTAAACCAACTTCACAACCGACATCTATCGGTGGCATTTTAATCTATCAAAAAATATTTTACAGCGAAAGTGCGATAAAACCTCAAAGTGAGCTCTCTTCGACACCGCCCATAAAAGAACAAAAGTACTTGCTCGCCTTGTTTTGAACATTTTATTGTGTCATTCTTGTGATCTATTACAGTAAAGACGAGAGAAAGTGTCGTCCTTTTTACAATATCATGGAAAAACGTTGACCGAAATCGACTTTACTTTTCCTTGAGAAAAGTGACTGCGACAGACTGATCGAGCATAGTATTTTAGCCATGAATCAACTCAGGTGATCAACTGCAATTATCTAGTGATGTTGAGAATAGTTTTATTCTTGACTTCGATCAATTACAAATATTGCAAACAACAAACCTTGACTACAACTCGTGAGTGGTATTATTTTTGACATCACTGTTAATGATAACATCTGATTCAGGATTTCTGAAAAACATTTTTCAGCCGTAAACATTGAACAAAGAACGAAGTTTTTACGGCAACAGCCTTGAAAATCTGCGATTTTTTAACTAACAACGAGAATTGCCTTTGAGGGACAACATATTGCTGGCATTTCCAATGCTGCAGCTGTTAAAAATCGTGTTTACGTTTGGCAATGAGATGTTGATTACTCTTTGCGAGTTTCCAATAATGTCAACAAAGCGATACCGAGGATATAAACCGTCCGGACTTCGCTTGGCTTTTCTTCAACCAATTCTTTGCCCAAAAAATGAGTGACAGCAGGGAAAACGAAGAATTTTAGGATCGAAAATGAAATATTGGATCGAAAATATGCATTTGGAAAAACACGAGCATTTTTTAGTCCAAACAGCATGAAAACAACAAAAGGTAAGAAAACAAAGAACGATCCCGGCGAATGTTTCTTCGGCGTTCCTCGTAGAAATTGGAAAACTAAGACAAGTAACAAACATAACTGGTAGTCACAGAGACAAATCACCATATGTGGTATAAAAGACACAACAGGAATACTAACCTGCGGACAGTTTAAGCTTAAGTCAGTCAACAATCACTCCGAACACGAAGCTAAAGCAGAAGCCGTCAGTTTCACACAAAAGTATTAATTTGCTAAGAAGATACAAATCCTTCGCGGGCCTTGGAGCTTTTCACCGTCACTTTGTGTTACTTCCCATGTCTATCAAGGAAGCTTCTTCAATTAAAGATTTTTAGCGGCAAAACCGTCCAGTTTAATACACAGCAAAAGTCAGCAATCGAAGACAGCACCTGCATGATTAAAACCCTGCCAAACCACTCGATCTTTTCTCTCGAAGATCCGTAAACTATAAAATAGCAGAGCCAGGGCAATCCAATTTGCTGCTCTTAACATCCAAAGGCTGATCCTCATCGGTTTAAACAAAAAAAAGAACTGAGAAGTAGTCAAGGTAGGCGGCAAAACTTGCTTACGTACAGGACAAAGATCTGTTGATCGATCCTGGCGAAAAATTCAGCCTCGTTTTGGCCTCGATTGAGCCTGCGATCGAATTGAAAACCAGTACCTGGTCAGCGGTCAACTTCAAAAAAACAGCTGACCTCGACAGCTCATAACTTGAGCCCGCAATATGGTCACGTGATACTGGTCAGCGGATACGTTGTTTTGACAGGTGTCAATTGATGTTGACATGGATGTCTAATATCAGAGATGTCCGCTGTAAACTAGATGGTTAGCTGGAGTATGGCCGCCATGTTGGATTATTATTATTATTATTAGGGTATTATTAATTATTGCGCGAGGTCGTCGTCGTCGTCGTCGTCGTCGTCGTCGTCGTCGTCGTCGTCGGTCGCGCCCACGAGCAATACCGCTAGCCA
>OX419344.1:8838121-8888121 GCA_948470475.1 Galaxea fascicularis | reverse complement strand
CATGAGATGCCGTTTTACTGATTGGTCTTGTACTGTTTATCAATCACTTATTTGTCAAATACTTCCATTAAGGCCATCCCCCCTTTTTTTCGCCGTTTAGCGTCGTCGACCGACTCAGACTTTCGGTTCTCCAAAAAAAAAAGTTACGCAGAAGGCAATGACACATTATTTCATTCAATTGCCACTTCAATCTGAAACATAAGCAGTTTTTTGCCTTACAGATTTTTAGGTTTTACTTCATACTTCAACTACAGTTTTGGTGGTTCATCCTTTTTCTCTGTCCTCGTTCAGATTTTAACAACGACATTGATTTTTCCTTCCTCCATTACCGCCGTGTTATTTTGTAACCACACCTTGTTGTTTCCAGGCTCCAAGCCACGCATATTATAAGTGGTGGGACAGAGAATTAACTCTGAAGTGTAAATTAAAGTGCTAAGAGAAACTCATGAAAAAACCCACTGGGCGTTAGCCCTAGCACTTAGCCCTTACACTTCAGAGTTAATTCTCTATTCCACCACTTGTACGTGTTTATAGTGCTACGCGGCACAACATTTATATATACCCTTACTTTCACTTCGCTGCGATTCACCACCTTAATCGTCCCCGACTTTCTCTGTCCGACCTCGTAGCTTAGTCGGCAGAGCAACGGTAGATCTAATGTGGAGGTCGTGGGTCCGATTCTCACCGAGGTCATAAGAATATTTTCTTTGCCTCGTGCGTGTGGTTCCCTGATACCCTTTACTAGGGCTAACGCCCAGTGGGTTTTTCGTGGGTTTCTCTTAGCACTTTAATTTACACTTCAGGGTTTATTCCTCTGTTCCACCACTTGGTGTTTATAGTGGTAGGCGGCACAACATATCCACCGATATTATGCGGAGGTACCGGGCCTCCTAGCTCCAGACTCCTTTTCCCATTTTATTTTATTTTTTTTTTCTTTTCTGACCGACCGACCCAAAATCAGAAAACGCATTGGACAATAAATGAAAAAAAAAGGGGGGGGGGGGGGGAGTGGCCTAACTTGAAAAAAGTCCTAGAGTTTGCTCATTGCTTTCCAGGATGAATAGTTAGTGTCTATACTTCACACTCCTTTTTTAACATAAGAACGTTTGTCTTTATTTGGCTCATTTGTTTGTTTGTTTCTTTTTATTTATCGAGAGTTTGTTGGCGTGACACCTTATTATTCGTTGCATGTGACAAGTACCTTGGTGAACACATCACACCAGACAATGCACTTTGATCGCCGCCCTGGTGAGTTCCGCATTGATTTATTAAAATACTATACCATTTAACGCAGGAACATGTTAAGAACGTTTTCAGGTTCAAATCCAGCAACTGAAAAAAATAATAAGAATGTTCAGCGTCGGCTGCAAAATTAGACTAAACTTTTCGAGACCAATCAAAACGCGAGGTTTACATCTTGCATTGTCTCTTGCGTTTTCTCTTGGCATTGTACATTGCCGCTGTGCTCATGAAAAATTGTTGAAATGATACATGCATTTCAGCTAAAATACAGCTGAAATAGTATTAAATTTGTATTCTGCCCGAACAGCTGGATTAGAAGTCGCTACAAGATCACCGAATAATCTAACCATGTGAATTATCAAACTATTACAAACGGCCACAAAAAGAAATACAGAAAAGGGCGGGAACTTTTTTTTAATTTGACTTGGATAAACGGAACAGATACAAAAGGGTTATTTTACTGGTGAGTGGCCGTGACCCTGTAATGACCAATTATTCGTAAAACGTAACGCGAGTGCCACGTTCCTCTCTTGAGCAACTGACGTTTCTAACTAACAAGGGACTCAAAACCAGATACGCGTGAAAACTCCCGCTCAACATCACAGCTCCAACATAGCTAAATTTTAACCCATTTGTATTTCCTTTTCTTTCGTAATCAGACTGATATTATTCAGGTAATGAAATTCGACTTATCCTGGTATGGTGGTAATTTGACATGGTTCCAAGAGTGACTTATCTCTATTATACCACCCGGAGTTATAAGGTCCCTTACGGATAAGCAAAAGAATAAAGGATCAACAGAGGAAGAGGGTCCCCTATACCACTTTGGAAAATGCATTCACGTAAAAATATTGAGACTGTTTACGCGTCACGGATAATTCCCAAAATTCGGTCACATTCACGATAAAGCAAATATCGGCAATCACGAATCACGATAGGCTCGATTTCCGCCGCTCTCTCGTGTCTGGTCTACCCTCCCCGAGAAGAGACGGCTGGACGCGTGAGCGCCAAACCATGTCTGTGACGTAAATTCATCATTAAAATTCTTGCGGCGCTTGTGGTTACCACAAAAGTCATCTGATGACAAGCATTGGCGGGCCCACATGACGCCTACGGCTCACAACATTTGTACATGTGCCGTTTTCGCCACCTCTTCTTTTAATTTTGGCATTCCAACCTATTTTGTTTCACGCTATTGTTACGGAAAGGCATTATACGCTGTTTTCTACAGAAGGGTTTTAAAAAGAAAGTAGCGCAGAGCTGTTTGTCTGTGGTGTGGCAAATGAGATGCCAAAGACCACGCATATGTTGGTGTGCATCGTGTTGACACCATGTTTCGTTTTGCTAGTTCGGTTTCTTTGTTTCATTTAAAAATTTAATTTTGTCTGGCTTCGCCAGAGACTAGTGTCGGTTTCCTTCAAGAAGCCGACTACCGTACACATCCATTTGCTCGACTATTTTTTTTTTCTTGAGATCGATGTTTGCGTTTGTCCCTCTCGTCGTTGACGTTGTTCGTTATCTGACATTCTGGCACATGATTGAAATAATGAAATTCTCACGCATGAAGTCTGTTGACTATTTTTTGTGTTGTATATGCCGCTATGGAATAGATCAGGCATTATTTCATCAGTTGAAGGTATTTGGTTAGATTTCCCGCTAACGCGATCGCTCTTCATATTGCAAAACGTCTTTGCTACTGCGAGAAAGATAATTTATGCAGCCTGCTCGATTCAGGCAGGCAGAGTCCAACCTTAGGTCCACGAGTTCGGGGTGGAGCGCGGGCTTCTTTCCCGGACAGCGGCTGGTAATCGAGCCTAGAATCACGAATGAACGAATAAACCTAAATCACGTTTTACGAGAAAAAATAGTCCCAATCACGTTTCACGAAAAAAGTATAGGGGACCCTCGAGGAAGAGTTAAACCTTTAGAAGCAGTTTTAATGTTCGTTTTAATAAAACCCTTTACCGTTACAGAAATCAAGAATATTAAGTCAAATGATCATTATATCTATGAGTACTATATCTAATAAGAACATCGACCGTTGTTGTTCTGGCATCCATCATCACTTCATCGAGTGCATGGTAACAACGCCAAAAAAAACCAAGCCTTGCCTTACATTTCTTGAGGGTTCAAGTCTTTAGATCTTTACGGTTCGTTTGATTGCCAAGTTCCAACTATTTCCACTACTATCCAAAAACAGTTCTAACATTTAAGATCTAGTTATTACAAATGTATCTCAACATCGGATACCGCCTTTCTCTTTCTTGTACGTAAATTCTTTAAGGGACTTCATAAGCCATTTATAGAGGTTTTACAGATACGTTTAAGACACATTCTAACTTCAAATGTGTACTCGATATTCAAGCGTCTAACCCAATTCCAATTCAAATTTTATTCCAATTTTATTGGCATCAAAGTTATCAAAAAGTACAGTCCGTCTCCGCCCACAAATAGCAAAGGCTAATCGCGGTGGGCGGAGCTACACGCAGTCTGTGGCTAAACTAATCACATTAACAAATACATTAACAAATAAATTACAAAGAAAGTACAACAGCTTAAAACCATTAAGAATGACCATTAATTATCGATACAGTTACAATACAAGCTACAACAATATTAGATTAAAGGAATGAAAGTCTAACAGAAACATGCATCGTAAACAGAAATTATGTAAGATTTGCAATTTCATGCAAAAGAATAGGCGTTTCAACATAATTATCCTTAGCCTCCATTGTTGAGAGTAGTAAACTATGTACATGCTTTTTAAACGCACTTTTAGGAAGCTGTCGAAATATGTCTCGGTAGGAATTCCAGAGTTTAGCTCCAAATCTGGCAAAAGACCTTTGATTTAGGCACAGACACGAAGATTTAATATAAAAGTTGCCTGAAGAGGAGCTTCTAGTCTTGTGCGCATGTATTTCATTAACTTTAGTAAAGAGATCACTGATATTAGACGGAACAGACAAACGTGAGACGTCGTACATTAAAGAAGAAACAGTTTCAACATACAGCATGTTTATGGGGAGAATATTTGAGGTGATAAACGGAGACACGGCGTGTGATCTGGGCTCGGAAAAATACATTAAACGAAGGGCACGTTTTTGCAGTACAAGGAGTTTATTTATGTAGGTTCGGTTAATTATTAAATCTAGAGTGAAACGTAACATGGTTAGTGTAACTTGCAAATGGCGCTAATCCTTCAAATGTTACCGAAAGGTTACCGTCTATTGAATAGAACCTGCTCTTGACCAATCACTGACTGACTTAATGGTGTGGTTTAAGTAGAGAGTAAGAGAACTGTAGCTGACCGCGAAGTGCTCAACAATTATTAAAGCCTCGTCGTTCAAGCCAAAAAAACCCGTAACAGATTCAACCACTAAAGCCTCGTTCGAGCCAAATGAAGCCCCCGCAACACACATGTATAAGAGTTAGGTGTTTATAAGTTCATTTAGATCGATTTTTAATAAAATGTTTATGACTTAGTCTCATTAGAAATGTTCCATAACCAATAAGCACTCCGAAATGTGGCCATTTTATTAACCAAAATATTACTGTAAGTATTTTATCACCGATGATGAGTTGTAGACTAAAGATTTTAGTGACTCAATCCCAGTAAACATGCGAGAGTCGTCACCAGTCAGGCGAACGATCCGGTGGATAACGCGTGGTTGTAGTAAGCGCAGCGGGAAGAAAGGAAGCAAGGAAGACTACTCTTAGTCTACCCGTATCCAAACTTCCAAAAACCAGCTTAGAGCAAGATCACCAAGACGAGATCAAACCCCTAGCTGTTTTCGGGAACCCCTTTTTAATCTTTGTGATAAATGTTTGGTAGCAAGTTCCCCCTGATTATATCAATTGTGAAGACCGAGCATTACCCTTCCATCAGTTTGCGCACATCATGAAATTAACAAGAACTGTCCTCTCTACCACCCTTTCACAAATTATATTGTTCACTTATACTTATTTTTCTGGAACACTACTGAAAGCGGATTCCTCTGCAACGCGACGTCCATCTTCGTGGAAAATGTTTTTGTTGGACTCTAACACTGCGTCTTTAGAATGGACTCAGTCAAACCGGAAGTTTTAGTGTAACTGATTAACCTATACATACCTGTATGACGAGAATCAACCTCAAACTGATTCCGAAATCTTCAAAAAAAAAAACCTCTCCCTGCGAATGAATAAACGCTTTACCGTTAGATTCGTACTGATGATGTTTTCAGGAACTGCCGTACCTGCCGACTGCATAACATGAATCTAAGTTTCTAACTTTCAGTGTCCGTGGTCGGTAGTCTATATTTGTACTCAGAGTCCGCGTTTTATACCTAGTCCGCAGTCCGCATTCCATCTTTTATACTGACCGCTAAGGAACAGGACCAAGCATTCCATCCCCCAGCTTCCCTGGGGTACGTTTGTCATTCGGTGTGCGAACGATTGATTAATTCTCCGCCCAAAACAAAAACATTGAAAAACATTTTCAATTTTCAAATTTCTTCTAAAGGTCGCGTAATCGTCAATGACTAAGACTATGGCAATGGTTTTCCTGCTAATAAACGAATACCATAGCCTGTCTGATTTTCCATTCGACTGATTCGATGGAAACTGCATAAAAAAGAAGTCAAAAGTGATATTTTTAGTTCCTATAAAAGTGAAAGCGGTGAAATGTTGACAGGTACACATTGATCGATAGTTCGAGAGAAAAAGAAAAGAAATATGACATCGATTTTCAAGGGAGGAATGACCCACAGACCCCCACGGACCAGCTTTGCCACATGATTTTTGTTTTCTTAAAATCAAAAATTGAAAATCAAGGGTGGTATTTTTTTTATTTTCAAGTTTTGATCTTTATGAAAATTGAATGGACGGAAGGTACACGGACCCCGATTCTACTTGAAACTTCTGTTTAAGGTGTTTCGAGGCCTGTGTTTAATTTTTGACCCAAATTGATCAAGTTGTAAAAGCCATTCTCTAGCTTGAATATGCACAGATCACATTATTCGAATCTGTAAATTGCACTGACTGACTTATGTCGATCCGCCCGATCCAGAGCCATTTACTTAAAGGCACCGAAAAACATTTAGTAATCTATCAGTCAGCTGGATACCCAGTAACTCGCAGCAATCATATTCCTTTGATCGATCATCGTATTTCTTTCCTTATTCGTTTCTTCTACTCATTCTTAGGCGAAAGATAATTAAATGTGCCCCAATATTCATCTACGAAAACGGTATATTTCCATGTCTCAGCGGCAGAATTTCAGTTTCCGCCCAGCGGTGCGCGTTCACGGTAAGGCCGCGGCCTTTTATGGTTTTACTTTAAAACGCTATGTATTCCTCACTGCTTCTGGGATACATTGATTCCCTTCTTTGATCTGGCAATCAATACCATTTGGAATTTAACCTGAATTTTTCACGAGAAGTCACCCAATAGCAATTTTGTATGTACTCAGCGAAACGAACAGTTAGGTGCCTTTACTCGTTCAACTTGAAACGACTCTCTAGTTACGAAGATAGTAACTTGTTGTGGCCCGAAGTTGTTTGAGACTACTAACTGAAAAACAGCAAGGCCAGGATCTTTAGTCGTTAAGGTCCTATTTGATGCCTTAATCGAGAACTGTTTTCAGCTGCTTCCAGTATTTCTACTTTTAATTGAGCATTGTTCACACTGCCCGATATTTAGGGGGGAAAACGAAGATCGCAAAATTTTAGATAAAAGTCTTACTTTCGTAAACTTCCCGTTTACTAGGGATAGCCGGTCCCCTGACGTACTGGACTCAATCAAAAGACTCGACTGAGTTTGACTGTTTAATCGTTCTCGTGTATTCACTCCGTTACAGCTGGTGTGTAAGGAGCTACTCTGAAAACTTGAACCGAAATCCTAATTCTTATACTACATTCCCTACACTGTGATTGGTCGTTGCTAAGCACTAGCAAAAAGGTTATTCAAGGTTGCGTCGATCTTGTACAAATTAGAGTCTGCACAATATTATGTTGTTGCCAAAATTAACGTCACGCGAGTAATCACGTAGTCTCCGACATTACTTAATTAGCAGCAATTTCCAAAACAACTTCAAGCTCAATTCTGACACTGGTTGTAGCGAGATGATCATCTGGCACATCAGGCTCAAAACTATCCAAACAACAACAGGATACATAACTTGGTTTTGCCATCGAGATTTATTCCGCGAGGTAGTTCCTTTTCTCTAAGTTGAGCTTTCGATAAGTGCTTCCACTCACTGAAACCAAAAGCATTATATTAAACATATCGCTGGACTAAATTATCCCTAACGTTCATTGTCACTGTCATAATTAAACAGACTGCAAGACATTACATTTTAACGATGACCTCCAAATATTCATATGACTGTTGTTTTTACTTTTGGCTTCACTTGACTAATATTGCATGTGGAGGTTTCTCTGCGGATAAAATCAAAATCCTACTCAATTTTACTCACAAGTCTGTTTTTACCTGCCTAAACAAAGACTAACAACAAAACGTTGATACATTTTCGTGCACCTGTCCAGGTTAAATAATTTCCCTGCAAACAGAAGTGCAGAAAAATACAACAGTGCTCAACATACCTCAAACACCACAATCTCGTAATTTCGCGTTGGGATAACTCAAGAGCAAATTAATTTCACTGCAAACAGAAGTACGTGTTCAACAATATTTTTGGCTTTGCAACAGATATCCACAACAAATTGTTGTTTAAACTTGAACTCGCGCTATGTTTTCTAAATACATCATAACATGTATACATGATCCAACGTAGGGAGCTGTGACGAAATCTTGCCTCAGACGTTTCCGTACGTTCCACCGGCTAGCCTCCATAGTGGTTCTTTTCCGGTCTTAGTACCCGCCCCCCTCCCCTCCCATTTTGTTTTGTCCATTTTAAATTTTTTAATTTACGTAAATACGAAAGTTAAAAATTGATTTTCATGTTTGATTTTTCAGTTTTGGAAGTGTTTCTTGCATGTTCGTTGTCTTCTATTTTCATTACATTCGAAACAAAGAAAATCTGTATGAAAATGAAGGTTTGGTCTGTGGGTCATTCGTCTATTTAATTTTCAATTTAATTTTATTTTCCTTTCTTTTCTTCTTGCAAATTCAATTAACGTGTATCTGTAAACATTTGAGCATTTTCACTTTTATAAGAACGAAAACTATCACTTAGACTGCTTTTTGTATGCAGCTGCCATCGAATAGAAAATCATACAGGCTATCGTATTCTTTTATTAGCATGAAACTCCATTGCCACAGTCTTGTGTCATCGACGATTATGTTAATTTAGAAGAAAGGTCAAAATTAAAAATTGAAATCAATTTTTAATTTTTGTTTTTTGGACGAAGAATTAATCAATCGTTCGCGCACTGAATGACAAACGCACCCCAGGGGGAGGGAATGCTTGGTCCTGTTAGCCAATGGACCGTATAAAACGTGGACTACGGACTGCGGACTAGGTATAAAACATGGACTCACTAGGTTTTAAACGCGGACTCTGGGTACAAATAAAGACCAAGGACTACGGACTCGGTGTAAAACGCAAATTGTTAGAGACAGGAATTTCTTAGACTATGAGTAATCGCTTATCATTCTAGTCAGCCGGGAAATGAAGAGGAGGCGAAACACACGAGCACGCCCTGAAATTGCTTCTCGTGAACTAAACCGAAAAAAGGGACTACTTGCAATAGTAGTCTTCAAGCTAGTGCACGATTTCTGAAAATGCTACAACCATTTGTTGAGACATTCGCAATCGAAAACATCTTTTCTTTCTCTGAAACGTTGCTGCTAAGAAATCTGTGAGATACAACACACAGCCCCTCCCTCTCCACCTTTCAAAGTTGTTCCTCAAAGTGTCGAGCATGGTGTTGCACTGTTAGCAACTTTGATAAGAGGGAGAGGGGCAGGCAAAGCGGAAGATCATGGAAACAACAGTTAAAGGCCAAATGATGTACAAGTCTCAAGTCAGGTTTGCAACTTGTTGTAGCTGTAGTGTTTCTATTTTATTCCTGATATTTTGGGAAACAGGAAGTTTACTTGAAGTAACTTTTATCGAGCCTTTTTAAATTCTGGAAATGTAGTTCTACTATCAGTAGCAAGGCTTTTCCTGATTGCTCTAATAAAATCCTGAAACGGTGTTCGGAAAATTGCCCAAATCGTGCTAAAAATATTAAAACAGTGCTCAAAAGTTACTTAAAGAGTTAAACGTTTCCGCTTTTCGCTGATATGCGTAATTTTAATGAAGTAAAGCCAGTTAAAATAAAATTTTAGAACAAAGTGCTATATACAGGACCCTGTGAAACAAAAAGCATCACCCCATCAGAAACTTCTACTCCCACGCTTTTTAGGAAAAGCCCAAGTGGCTTTCCATGACAACAGTCTCTGTGCGAGACCACAAACTCGCATAATCACGAAAAGGCCGTGTAAACCACGCACAGTTTTAGCTAAAACGTTTCTCCGAAAACATTTTTGCTCAGTTACATGCAAGTTTGTTCAAAATGCAAAATAGTGCTCAAAGTCGAAATCAATAGTTTTGGTTCAGTGCCTAACCAGGCGTTTTTACCCTAACATTCCTCTTGGCTCTACAGGGAAATTAAAAGGAGAAGAAGGCTCTCTTGATTTCCTAACTCGTAACATAGTTTTATACCAAGTTCGTGGTCGGTAGTCTTCATTTGTACTCAGAGTCCGCGTTTTCTACGTACTCCGCAGTCCGTCGTCTACGTTCTATACTGTACGCTGTTCCCTCAGGACTAAGCATTAGCAGCAACGGTTTGGAGAAAGAAAAGCTAACTCTAACACGTTTTCGATTGCCAATGTCTCAACAATTTTGCAACTGGTTGTAACATTTTCAGAAAGCGTGCAACAGCTTGAAGACTACAAGTAGTCCCTTATGATTTTTTCTCGGTTCAGTTCGCGGGAAGTAATTTTTAAGCGTGCTCATTTGTTTCGCTTCCTCTACAATTCCCGGCTGACTAGAAAAACAAGCGATTACTCAAAGTCTAAGAAATTCCTGCGACTTAACTTTCAGCAGTCTCTAACAACTTTAGTTTTACACCGAGTGTGTGGTCCGTAGTCTTTATTTGTACCCACAGTCCGCGTTTAAAATCTAGTCTACGTTTTATACCCAGTCTGCAATCCGGCGTCAGCAGTCCGTAGTCCATATTTTATACTGACAGCTGGGGAACAGGACCAAGCATTCCCTCCCCCAGCTCCCCCAGGGTACGTTTGTCATTCAGTGCGCAAACGACTGATTAATTTTCCGCCTAAAAAAATTATATATATATATATATATATATTGATTTCAATTTTCACTTTTGAACTTTCTTCTAAGCTCATGTAATCGTCGATGACTTATGACTATGACAGTCGTTTTCCTGCTAATAATCGAATACGATAACTTGTCTGATTTTCTATTCGATGGTAACTGCAGAAAGTAAGAAGTCAAAAGAGATATTTTCAGTTCCTATAAAAGTGACAACGGTGAAATATTTACAGATACAACTTAATTGATTTTGTGAGAGGAAAAGAAAGGAAAAGGAAAAATTGACATCGATTTTCAATCTTTTATTTGAATTGAAAATTGTAGAAAACTAGGAATGACCGACAGACCCCCACGGACCAGCTTCGCCCCTACGATGAAAGAACAAACAAATCATTCACACAAGACTTTTGATTTCTAAATATCAAAAATTGAAAAACAAGGGTGGTATTTTTTTTTTTAATTTTCGATGTTTGATTTTTTTTTTAAATTGAATGGACGGAAGGTACACGAATGCACGGACCCCGATTCTGCTTAAAACTTCCGTTTCAGCTATTTCGAGATATGTGTTCAATTTTTGGACGAAAACGAAGAGATCTCATTATTCGAATCTGTAAATTGCACTGACTTACTAATGTCGATCCACCCGCACTTACTTAAAGGAACGGGAAAAAACTTTTAGTCATCTATCAGTCAGCTGGATACCCAGTAACTCGCAGAAATCATATTCCTTTGATCGATCATCGCATTTTTTTCCTTATTCGTTTCTTCTAGTCAATCTTAGGTGAAACTTAAAAAATGTGCTTCAATATTCATCTACGAAAGCAGTATGTTTTTTAAACATGCTTCAGCGGCAGAATTTAAGTTTCCCAAAAGCGGTGCGCGTTCACAGTAAGGCCATGGCCTTTTATGATTTTAGTTTAAAACGCCATGTATTCCTCACTGCTTCTGGGATACATTGATTCCCTCCTGCAATCCGGCGATCAATACCTTTTGAAATTCAACCAGAATTTTTCACGAGAAAAAGTCACCCAAGAGCAATTTTGTAGCGAAACGAACAGTTAGGCGCGTTTACTTGTTCAAATTGAAACGGCTCAGTCTCCAGTTTTGAAGAAGAGGGTCCCCTATACTTTTTTTTCGTGAAACGTGATTGGGAATATTTTTTTCTCTAGAAACGTGATTTAGGTTTATTTGTTCATTCGTGACTCGTGATTGCCGATATTTGCTTCATCGTGAACGTGAACGAATTTTGGGAATTATCCGTGACGCGTGAACAGTCTCAATATTTTTACGTGAATGCATTTTCCAAAGTGGTATAGGGGACCCTCGAAGAAAGTAAAGTGTTGTGGCCTGAAGTTGTTCGAGACTACTTACTGAAAAAACAGCAAGGCTAAAGTAGGATCTTTAGTCGTTAAGGTCCTATTTGATGCTTTATTCGAGAGCTGTTTTTAGCTGTTTCTAGTATTTCTACTTTTTTAAAAGTAGAAATACACTGCACGAAATTTTCGGGGAAAAACGAAGATCGAAACCTTTTAGTCGAAAGTCTTACTTTACTAGCAACGATATCCAGAACAACTTCAACCTCTATTCTGACACTGGTTGAAGCGAGATAATCATCTGGATCATCACATCAGGTTCGAAATTGTTCGAACAACAACAGGATACATGAACTGGTTTTGCTTAAATGACTCACCTGAGCGATTATTCTGCGAGACCGTTCTTCTTCTTAAAGTTTAGCTTTCGATAAGTGCTTCCACTCACTGAACTGAATATATTCAAGGACTAACAACAAAACGTTTAATATATTTTCGCGCAGCTGTCCACGTTAAACCAACCAATCTCTAATTCCAAAAATTGTTGTAGGAGGGAACTGCCCGTCTTTGTAGCTGTTACGGGCCTGGGAAGTCGGTCTCAGCCAAGTCACGATTACACGATTATCATTATCTAAGGAAGTGTCTTTGTATATATCCTTAAAATATGGTTCGCCTGTTACTGCTGTTTCTTTTTGTTGTAATTAGCGTTATTCGTAAAATTGGGTCTCCTATGTGGTATTCTGGTTAGTGTTGCATGGTCACGTGATGTAAGAGGATGGGAAATAAACAGTTGCTAGAGATACCTCTGGTGTACACACGTGTGTTTCACTTTTCCTCACCGTTCACTTCTAGAGCTATTTAGAATTTAAAATCCTTGTTTGGAAATGATCTGCCTCGCTGTTCATCTCAAATTTACTCGGCACTAAAGGTAGAAAAGAGCATATACAGCTTTAATTTTTGAACTAAATTGGTCAAGGTATGAAAGCCTTCCTCTAATTTGCATAAGTTCAGGTCTCATAAGTCGAGTCTGTGAATCAATGATATTTACCCACGAAGCTCCAGTCACCGCGAGGTGTTTTTCAGGGAGGTCCTGCATCCAGATCGAATTGGAATTTGGAAGTGTTGGTTTTTGGGGAGAGGGGAAAACCGGGGTACCCGGAGAAAAACCTCTCTGAGCAGAGTAGAGAACCAACAACAAACTCAACCCACATATGACGTCGAGTCCAGGAATCGAACCTGGGCCACGTTGGTGGGAGGCGAGCGCTCTCACCACTGTGCCAACCCTACTCCCCGTGCTACGTGGCAATTTGCTTATGTCCATTCCAGCTGCTTATGATCAACTTTATCTCAAGCAAATGTTAAACTATGGTTCTCCTGTTATTGCTTAGTATTCGTTTCATGCAATAAGCGTCTTTTCAGCGTTTTACTTATCAAAGATTATAATAAAAAATAACTCCTTTGAGTACAATTGCAATCCCTGCGAGGGCTTTGACAGTCACCTATATACGAGTGGCTACATTTGAAAGTCAGGGTTCGCACAGGGCTGCCCATCCCCCGCCCCCCCCCCCCCCCACCCCAACTTTCGTATTTGTGGAAAAAAAATATATATATATATTTAGTCAAATATATTTTCAAAACTGAAAAAGTAATTTTACGCGATGATAGTGGCGATCATCGCAGGAAAACATCCAGTTTTATGACTGGTCTGTTTTGAGTCTTACCGAATAAGTAATAAGATATGTTAATTTTTAATTATTTTTAGATTTAGCCCAAGTGAAGTGGCGGGAGCGGTGCCCCCTCTATAAAAAAACGTATTCGGCAAGCCCTGAAAGTTAAACTCCCTCAAACGACACTTCAGTTCAATCGGGTTTCAGTTCGTGCTCGGAGTTCAACAAGCGATATCTCGGCCAAATGTGCCTCAAATGTCCCTCAAAAAGCATCGTTCGATAGCTTTTTTCGTGGATTTTGTCGGCCATTGCTCGTTTTGTCAATACCTTCAGCCAGCGGCGTTCATTTCACCATAAACATGTTTGTATTTCACCCCGCGATCTGTCCTAAAAATACGAGCCCGGAGGTGACTGCTGAAATCAGCGGTTAAGGCCATTACGCGACAGCGTGAATGTAAGTCGCACGAAATGTGATGTCCGAGATTTCTGGCCATGATAGAAAAAATGTAACGCAAGTGTCACGTTTCTTACAACGGAGACAAAACCAGATACCCGAGAAAAGTCCCGCTACAAATCGCAGCTCCAACGTTAAGCTCTCTGCATTTCCTTTTTTTCGTAATCAACGACTGATGTCATGCAGGTATAGTAATGAAATTCACGTTTGGGAGCCGTTTGACTTATTTCTATCCCACTCGGACTTATAGGGTCCCTCAGTAAAGAAAAAGAAATAAAAACAAAGAAGTCAACAAAGCAAAAAGTTTAATCTTTAGAAACAATTTTAATGTTCGTTTTAATAAAACTGTTAACTGTTACAGAAGTGACGGAAATTAATCAAACGATTATTAATTCTTTGAGTACTATATTTAACAAGAACATCGATCATTCCAGCTTGGGAATCTGTGATCACTACTTCGATGGAGTGCTTGGTAACCATGTTCAAAAGCCGAGAAGCTTTGCCTAAAATTCTTGAGTATTGACGTCTTTCGATATTTACAGTTCGTTTGATTGCCAAGCTTTATTCACACCGCTATTTAAAAATATACACTTTGTAACACTAGAGCTCTAATCACACACCGTTGGCGCAGTTTTTTTGAAGGCTGTATGTAATGTATGTTAAATCTATCTTCCTCTTCTAGTGCGTAAATTCTTCAAGGGACTTCATAAACCATACAGATAAGTCTGCTACCAATACCGATACCTAATCGTACCTATTTGGCGGCATATCGAGCGAGTTTGGTCGAGCCATGGTTCGTATTTTGGCGAGAAGCAGTCGAGCCTAGGTACAATGGGGAGACCAAACAAGCCTGATATTCCGCCGAAGCGTACCAAAAAGGTACGATTAGTTATTTACCGTGCACAAATTCAGTCCAGAAACTGGCAGGATAATTTTAGGAGTTCCCGGGAAAAAAGGCGTCCTATCGTGTGGCCTGCGAGGAGAATAACACGACGCAAAGCGTGATAAATAAAGAATAATTTTATCACAGGCAAACCAATCGTAGTGTGTGAAAGTATATATCACAAAAAAAGACATACCGATAAAACCTAGCATTCTCACGAGCCGAATAGCAGTGGAAATGTTTGTATTCTAGTCAGATAATGGTATAGTCATTTTGTCCAGGTAAAAATCACTGCACTGGAAAAATGATGCGTGTCAGCCTTGTGTGGGCCATGCTAAACGTTTGATTTTCAGTCAACCTTCCCCAGCCACGTGAACCAAATGACCATTCCTCTCCCGTGTAAGCGCCCCTTTCCTTGAGAAGCCGCGGTCACTAAGCCAGTGCATTTGAATCTTGAAGCTACAGCGAACATGATTAAATTCGAGCACTGAAGCGAGCGATTCCCCGTTCGCGTTGGCCGAGTTTTCTAGCAAGGTGGGAAAGAAAGAAAGGACATTTATCTACGCGACCTTTGCTGGTAATTTGATGCGGATACTCTGCTTTGTTTAGAATTTATTTTGCCTTCGAACCCCGAATGGTTCGAACTCGAGTCACCGGCCTTCCCTTTATATTTTAGACTGGACGCTCACCTTGGATTTGAAAAAGTAGAGTGAAGGTAGGAAGGCGTTATTTGGCTAAAATATAAATATTTCTACCGCTATTCGGTTGGTTGAAAATCTAGGTCTTAACGGTATATCTTTTTGGTATAGACTTCAGATGTCGAACACCACGATTGGGATGGCTGTGATTTTACTTTGAGTTTTATACAGCGAGCAAAATGGCAACTCGTGGTAACAAAATGTGTTTAAAACCCTTTTCTATTATGGGCATTTCAAAACGAGAAAAATGACAGTATATGCCGAAGAAATGATTTTACAAGTCTTACCCCCGATGGAATGAACGCGCGCATGCGTACAAAACTTATAAATGTCACATGGAAGATTCAAACACTCGCTGCAGCAGTTCAAACGTTCAGTGGGAAGGACTTTTGGAACCTCAGGTAAATTTAACGTCAATAGTGACATTTTCAAACTTTGCAAACAAACTTTCACCAGCAAATTCGAGCGCCTTCCAGTTTAGCTTTGCCAGGAAAGTTTTTGCTCTTCAATTTTACGACAGGTAAACAGCAGCTGAATCTTAAATTACGATTCTGATTCTTAAATTCTGATTCTGCCTCTTACATTTTGATTCTAAACTTGGCCATAATATCGTGGGATATCAGGTCAGTGAGTGGATGTCGTAGGATATCAGGAAAGTAGACTTGGCTTCTGATTGGTTAATTGCGAATTTGATTACATAATGACTGAAATGGAACCTTTTCACTTGTATTTCACCCTCTCAACCCTTGAATTAAAAGTTAATTTCTCAATTGTTGCCCCTACACATTCATATAGAAGTAGTGGGGAGAAAATGCTAAAATATCAAGCAAATTCATCGTGTGATCCTGGCCTTGATTATCGTGACCACTGTTTTATAACGTGTTGAAATAACAAGGAGAATTTTGATGCTAATCATTCTTAGTAGAGTGCGAAGGCTTAATTGCTAATTTTCAAGTAAACTGTCTATTTTTTTAATTTTCCAAATAATAGAATAATACTTTCAGTTTGGTTTCTCTTTTGCGTAATATCATTGTAGGGTAAATAGGAGCCTTTTTCGTGCGTAACCTACCCCAGTCTAGACTGCTGTCTGAAGTTCCTTTGTTTATGCCGGGAAAAAATAACGTTTGCACAAGTTTCTAAGTTTCCTTTCTGATAATCCTTTGTGGGTATTGAAACTGTTTATCTCACTTGATTTATCTGTGATTTTGGAGACTTTCTGTTTCCTTGATCGTGAAATGTGCGAGAGAGCCACAACGGTTCAAACGCCGAGGATTTTCAAATGTTTGTATACCTATTTCCTTGCAAATGGTGCTCTAGTGTCGAAAACGCACGACGCTCATGTTAATTAAGGCATGGCTCCTCAAGAAATATCTCTCTTTCATTTTTTATTTATTTGTTTGTTTATTATAATTTTTTCTTACAAATAGACTTGTTAGACATCTTTAAAAAGAAAGAAACGCAATTTTGGGATGACTTGATTGGTTGCTGTTGTCAAACAAACGACCACGCCCTAATTTATGCAGAATTCAAAAGTCTGGGTTGACAACTAGATAATCAACGTTTATGTCGCCGCCGCTTGTGTTCCCGAGTTGTGTTTCGAGAAGGTCGAGAAGCGGTGCGTGGAAATTAACTCAGTGATAATTACGAAGCCAAGGTCTTACATGATCCGGCGATTAACAACGCCATTTATTGCAAAGGGACATCTTTAGCTGCCAAATCGTCAAAGACTGTAAGGCTGGACGGGTGAAAAACAGCTTAATTATCAACAAACTTGAAATCAAGAGTGAAAACGGTCCCAAAAAGGTCTTAACGACTCTGTTTCTCGTGGAGCTGTGTCGCATCGAAGCCCCGTATCTAAGCGTCATAGCACGTGACGTAGACTTGTCACGAAAACCTAAACGGTTGAGAGGTCGTTACAGTTTAAGTAACCAAACCCTCTCCATAAGTGTTGAAACAACAGTAAAGTACATGGCATTAAACGGGGTGTTAAAAACACTTTAAATATCACTTAGCTAATTAGAGTTTATCTCTAGTCCCAGTCCCTCTCAAAAATTAAAACGTTATAGCTTATGAAAAACAAATAAATTCGAAAAGCAGTTTAGTTTCCTCTATCTTTAGCAAGTCATCGATGGTAGGCAAATTCATTAGGACTAACATTTCCTAATTTGTTGTAATTTTGAATCAAAAATAAATGTTGAAAATTGGGCGTGGTCTGTCACATGACCTACAATTGTTGCTAACGAAGCCAAAATTGAAATACTTAACAGAAATGCTTACTGATGTCAAAGTTTATTCTTGGTGACCTGAATGCACCTCAAACTGGTCCAGCCATCTTCAAATTCATTGAGACCCTTTGCTTAATTGACTTAAGAAAAATAGGCCTCCTGAAAAGTCATCGTTTAATTTCGCTAGCATTGTCTCTCATCTCAGCTAATATACTGGTAAAACTCCACTCCAAAAGTCAACCAGAAGCTTACGTAGATATGTAACATAATCTGAAAGACACATCTATACTAAGTACAATTCATTCGCTTCCGGTTATTGTCCCACTAATGGAATAAATTAGACAAATAATCAGTGACAGTCAATCAACAATGTCTCGCAGATCCCGACCAGAGTTCAGTTTAAACAACTTCACACCAGACAATGCACTTTGACCGGTGGCCTGGTCAAATCTATACCAAGTTATACCATGTCACGCAGGAACATGTTAAGAACGTTTTCAGGTTCAAACCAGCAACTGGAAAAATTAATAAGAACCTTTAACGTTGGCTCCAAAATTAGACTCGCCAGCAAAAGTGACTGTAATAATAATGCCCAACTTTACCCGCCCAAAATCGATCCTGGTATTTTAGAAATTGAAAAGACAGTTATACTACATAAAAGAAAGGACATTTTGTTTCTAAGATCTGACGTTTAAGCTCTGCCAATTAAAACGCTGGCGTGTAATAAAATTTTAACTGGAGCCACGCGGACGCCGTACGCAACAGAACAAATGTAAACAAAGGGAAGAAAATCGCACGAAAATTATTTATATCTCATAGAGTCACATGGAATTGACAATAATATCTTTTTTCCAATAAGTCTCTCTAGCTGATAAGCGAATGAAGCAATGTTTTCTGTCGAATAATCGGAAAAGAAAAAACTTGAAAGAGCAATCGAAAGTAAAACGTCACGCAATCGGCCGGGCCACAGTGACACCTGTTGGGTAACGCACGCTTCTTTTATGTATCACTGTTAAACGTAGAATAGATTATTTCAAGCCCAACAGGCTTCCAAACGACTTTCGAAATTTCTCCAAGAAGCTATGAAAGAGTTTCTGAATAAAACTAAAAAATGAAGGTTATTTGATGACCCTTAATTCTACGGAATATTCTGTGTGTGCTATAGTTTAATACGCTGCAGGCTATCAACGGAACGGAAGAGATATTGTACCCTCAAAATCAATTGCTAGTGTTCAAGCCTAAAAGGTATCAAAATAAAAATGAATTAACAGGAGTTTAACCTTGATAATCAGCATAGCCCCAATAACTACATGCATTCCTCGTTGAAAAGCTTTTGAAGTAAGAATGGTTTTCAGTTGACATTTGCCGTTCGTCCTGGATATTAGCGTAGTGACCACTAAGTGATTATCGATTTTCTCGTGAGGTAAGGCTCTGCAGCTTGGTTGTATAAATTTGGCTTGTATTTCGTATAAATCGAACTTTTGAACTTTTGAACTTTATTTTTTATTTAAACACGGTAAATCTATCAGGTAAAATAACAATAATAAAAAATTATTACAATCTACTTTAATCTATATAAACATGATCTAAAAATTTAAATAGTGAAAATAGAGAGAAATAGAAATATATATATATATATAAATATATATATATATAAATAGAGTTACCGTTGCTTTTGATTTCTTTTATGCAACAATTATTAGTTTTCCGTGGCGTGAGCTTATTTGCAATCCTCCAAGTCTGGCGCGAATTGCCTTCGTTTTCAACTAATGCCCTTTTATAATAGAGCTCTTTTGCTTTTTTAATTTCGTTATTAACTAGGTTGCGGCATTTTTTAAATTGTAGCCAGTCATTAGCATCCTTAGAACGCGATGCTTTCAATTTAAGAATATCTCTGTCATGCATTCGTTTCTTTAAGTAAGGTGTGATCCAAGGTGACTTTGAGGCGCGAGCCCGTTTTACATGAAGTGGGGCATGCTTGTTTACGCATTCCAGGAATAGTTGTTTCCATGCAGGCCACATTAAATTAGGATCAGAATAGTTTTCGATGTTACTCCAATCCTGTTGACATATATCGTTGCGAAATCGATCAGAGTTGAAATTCTTAAATTTCCTATATCTCAGGGTAGTATGCTGATTCGTTGTCGATTCTATAGAAACTTTACGAAAGGCGTAAACTAAGCTGTGGTCGCTAATGCCAATGTGTGAGACCCCTGAGCAGACGACCCTATCTGGAGTATTTGTAAAAATTAGATCAATTAGAGTAGAAGATTTGTCGGTAATTCTAGTATATTCGGTTATTAACTGATCAAGGCTGTAAACTTCAGCAATATTAGATAAGATATTTGTACTGTTGTCAAACTTAGGCGCTGCCATATTACAATTCAGATCTCCTAAGACGTAATATTCGATATTTTCTGAGTCTAGTTTTCCAATAAGTTCTTCAAATGGACTTAAAAGGTCAATTGAAGAATCAGGGGGTCTATACCAGGTCATAACGGCAAAAGGCCTTGATCTGGGCTTCTTGATTTCGACAGTTAGACTTTCTATGTGTTCACATATTAGGTCAGAGCGAACAGAATAACTGATTTCGGAACGAATAAAAAAACAAACACCCCCTCCAGACCTACCGTTGGTAGAGCGATCGCAACGGATAGATTCATAGCCAGGAATGTGAATTTCATTATCGCTTATTGTGTCATCCAATTTAGTTTCATTTATGGCTAAGATATCGATAGGTCTGTCGGAAAGCAAAATTCTTAGTTCGTCAATGTGAGCAGAAAGACTATTGATATTTAGCAAGGCTAATTTAAAGCCTCGTTTAGACGGGAGAAATTCATGAGAAACGATTAGATTTCCAAGGTCGCGGTTACGCTCTGAATTAAACGGACGGCGAGTAGGTCAATTACATTCATCTAATTTATTCGCGAAGTTGTTATACATTTTTGCAATACCTGTCTCACCAAGATGAAGTCCTCCTCTATTTAGGTCCGTAGAGTGAATGTCATCGTGGTGTATGAAGTGCCACTGTCGCTGATTGCAGAATTTTCGAAGCCTTTTGTTGACAGCATCAACATCGCCGCTAGCTGAGAGGTCAGATCTTGTTACCAGCTCTGATATTATTACTTGGGCGCCCGTGGAGCTCTCAATATCCTTCGCTAGGTTAACAATGTTATCGGCAATTTCGCTAGGGGATAGTTTTCCAATGTCGTTAGTACCAGCATGTAAAATGATCTGGTCAGGCTTCTTGTCCAGTGTTGGCTTCACATAATGTGACATATCACTTGTTGTAGCTCCCGCGAAGGACTTTACAACAACTCGGTGGCCCACCTCTTTCCCTAATTGCCACCCTTGTATGTTTCTGATAATAGAATCGCCGATAATGACGGTGGTCGGCGAGGACCCTTCTTGGTTGTGGTTAAGAGTATTAGAACTGTTCCGAGAGCTCTTGTTTGGCGGCTTTCTCTTGCTCGGTTTGCTTTGGCGATTCTTCGTTGTTTTGGAAGATAGAGATTTAGATGATCCATTGTTTTGCTTTGTGTCCGCTTTTGTATCCGACCCCTTTGTATCCGACAATTTAGGATCAACCCAAGGCGACTCTTTAAAAGCTTCTTTGCTGTCAGGGAGAAAGTTATATAGCTCCTTGCTTAGCAATGATACTACCATCTGTAAGGAATCTCGCTCCTCTTTTGTTTTATCTAGATTTCCCTTCATTAACTGAAGTTGCTCTCGCAGAGCGCGATTTTCTTCCTGTATCCGTTGTTGATTTTGACACGATTTGCAGGTTGACTGTATTTCCCTACTGTCTGTTAACAGAGATCCATACGAGTCTTTGAGCTTGTTTACCTCATTTTCCAAGCGGTCGTAAAGATCTTTAAGGGATTTGTAGCCATCGCATGTGTGACTGTTGTTCAGGGCTGCTGCTAGTGTCGTCCAGGTTTATAACAGCCGAAGGTCGAGGTGACGGTTGGTTGACATTCTGGCGGGGAATTTGAATTTCACCAAATCCTGTCAAAATCGATTCCTTGAGTCTTTTAACCAGCTCAGTTTTCCTTCAAGATTTGGAAAGCTTTCTTTTCTCAAGTTCGTCCCTTAGATCTTCCACCTTCAGGGAGTTGATGAACCGTCCATTTAATGCATTCTTGATAACAGCCATTTCACTCATTTCACAGGACGAGGAAAGCGAACCATAATCGGGCACAGAAGTAGACATATTCTCGTTACTGATCCGATCAGCGACTACCAAAGTTGAGTCAGTGTGTACTTTACTCAAATCAGGCAAGGAACCGGTCCTTACAAGCCGCGGGCTGGAGATAAAGCGATCAGCATTCGGAGCTAAAAAAAACGTGTCCGTCCGCCATATTATGCTAATTATTCCCAATTTCTTAGGTAGTTACTAGAAATTCAATAGATGTACATCGGTAATTCTACTTGCGGTGTTAGCCAGAAATGCCCGGGTCAATCTGAATGTTCGAGCGGTCCGACGCCCTCGCCCTATTCAAAATCCTGGCTAACAGACAAACAACTTGTGCCAAAGCGTCGGGGAGGAGACCAATTATGTTATCTTTAGCCTTTTCGGCTCGCTCACTTTCTTGAGTTTCTTTATAGCATTTTGAATATTAATTGAAAACCAGTAAAAGCAGAACGTCTTTTGATCAGCACTGCTATAGCTTGCTTCCAAGCGTATTTTCTATTCCGATTTTAAGCCCTCTCGGCCCCTCCGTTCATTTGTAAGCCCTCTTTAAACCCCTTACGAAGATGTATAAACTCAGGGCTTATAAGCGGCAGTTTATAGTATTGGAACAGTTAGCGAACAGGAAAAGTAACAGGCTCGGTACCAAAGCCACTTCTTGCACATAAGTCTGCAAGAGTGAAAGGAACGCGCAGAATAAAAGAGTAACTTGTCCTCCTTTATCTTGAAATAAACTGGCCAACTACAGTCGAACCTCTACTAGTGCCGGCCACCTCAGTATAAGGGTCATTTATCTTTGTCCAGGCAAACGGTTCATACAATCATTCTTATTTTAACATCTCTACAACGGTCATCTTTTCACAACGGCAACGGTCACTAAAGCGCGTCGCTACTGCCAAAGTAAACCTCTTGACAACGGCCAGTTAATTAAGGACAGTGTAACTATACGAAACCCCCAATTTCCATTGTAAATGGTCAGGTTGACTGGAGGAACAAAGTCAGAAATGAGCTACTCGAGGTAACTGACGAAGCGACAAAGACATCACTGCCGCGTAAGACGAAGCGTATGCAAACCGATTTACTTACTTTTTCCTTGTTTTGTTTTATTAACATTTTTGGTCTTTTATGTACACATATGCATCGCGATTGCGTTACTTATCTATATGCTACAACCATCATCATTTTTAAAAAATAATGTCTTCACCCCTGCCTCCCTATAACAGGCACCTCTCCTCAACAGCAACTTCCCTCTGTCCCCAAGGTGGCCGTTGAGGAGAGGTCCGACTCTAGTTGTGGTTGGGTCGCCTAACACTTAGTAGTCACTGTGTAAATATCCAGGACAAACTGCAAGTGTCAGCTAAAAACAATTCTTACTTTAAAAGCTTTTCAGCGAGGAATGCACGTTATTGGGGCTGATCATCATTTATATCTTTAAAACCAACAACTTGTTTATGAGGGTACAATATCTCTTCCGTTAAGTTGATAGCCTGCAGCGTATTAAACTATAGCACACACAGAATATTCAGAAAAGCTCTAATAGCTTCTTGGAGAAATTTTGAAAGTCGTTTGGAAGCCTGTTGGACTTGAAATGATCTATTCTATGTTTTACAGTGATACATAAAAGAAGCGTGCGTTACCCAACAGGTGTCACTGTGACCCGGCCGATTGCGTGACGTTTTACTTTCGATTGCTCTCTCAAGTTTTTTTTTCCGATTATTCGACAGAAAACATTGCTTCATTCGCTTGTCAGCTAGAGAGACTTATTGGAAAAAGATATTATTGTCAATTCCATGTGACTCTATGAGATATAAATAATTTTCGTGCGATTTTCTTCCCTTTGTTTACATGTGTTCTGTTGCGTACGGCGTCCGAGTGGCTCCAGTTAAAATTTTATTATACGCCAGCGTTTTAATTGGCAGAGCTTAAACGTCAGATCTTAGAAACAAAATGTCCTTTCTTTTATGTAGTATAACTGTCTTTTCAATTTCTAAAATACCAGGATCGATTTTGGGCGGGTAAAGTTGGGCATTATTTTAACATTCGAAACGACATGCAAGGAGAGGGTACGCAACGAAGGCCAGAAACTGTATTATTAAAATCATTTTGCTGAATCTTTTTACACAGTCTTGAAGCCTTGGAAGTCTTCTAAACATGTGCGGAAGATGAAGTTAATAGGAGCTTTTGCGCATCCGTAATGTTTCCTTAAATTTGTTGGAAATTTAGACTAATTTCATGAATAAAAATTATATTTTTTGCGAATTTTCGAACTTTTCTAAATTTCTTAAAATGTAAAGCGCTTGGGGATTCCTTAATACCATTTCTAGAAATAATTCACTCAAAGGGTTGTTTGGGTGATATTAGCAAAAATCCGATTTTTTGGAACTGATTTGAGATTCTCGATATATTCCGACATTGGCTCTTAACATTTGTCACATACAGTCGAACCCCTATTAAGCGGCCACCTATTAGACGGCCACCGACTATTAGCAAGCAAGTAGTCTAAGTCCCGATGACGGTTCTTCTTCTTCTTTTTTTTTCTTTTTTTTACCTTTGTTAAGCGGTTCTGGTCAGATCCGCATTGATTTATTGAATTACTATACATATCTCATGGTTAGTTCGCTTGTGCGATTTTTATTCACTCGTTGTGAAGAATAGAACTCACTCGCTCGTTCCTCGCTCGTTCGTTTTATTCTTCACTGCTCGTGAATAAAAATCGTTCGCGCTCACAAACCTTAAGTAAATCTATGTTTTTGTACCATAGTACATAGGTGACTATTCCTACTAAAAGCTACTAAAAGTTACTTATAGACGGAAGGATTGAATTTTAATTTCTGCCGCGAAATTAAGATTTTATAAAATTTTAAAGGTAAAGCTACCCTCTAACAGAAGGTATGGTTAAGTTTGTGGTCGCTGCGAAATGTTTTGCAGGACTTTATTTTGCCATTCTCAGTTTCCTCTCGTTAACAGTTAACGGACTGAGCCTTGATGCATGTAGATATTCTTCACTGCACATTCAAAGGATGCGATTACAATACAGTATTTGGCTCTTCATTACGTACCCCTTGCATGTCTGTCATTTTGTAACTTGGATAATAGCTATATGCCATTTCCGAGATGTAAGTGTGAGGCTGTTTTCACCCTTTTGCTCCTTCAGTCCTTCGATTCTTGTACATCCGCTGACAGAACGCTTGGAAAATGAAGTGTTTTCCGCATATGTAATTAACTAAATCAACAATATGAAAAATCGACAATAATGAAAACGGTAAAATCAAAAAGCAAAACACTAATTTTATCAAAGGACTAACGAAAGATATACAAAAGAGGATGAAATCCTTTTGAAAATTTTGTCTTGGATAAGCGCAACAGATCAGATGCATTTGAAGATTTGAAGAGGACTGTTACGCACCAAAGACTTACGGCCATGCGTAAAATGTAACGCAAACCTTATACCTCTGAGGGTTTTTGATTCATTTTCCGAGTTCAGTGGCTCACTATGGACGTTCAACAACTTTTTGCAAACCTGAGAAAGGAGGCAGAATGCCCACTGTGCTTGGAAATAGTGACTAGTCCGAAGACTTTGCAATGTCTTCACTCTTTCTGCCTGGTACGGTGTGTCTAGACAAACTGGCGGGCTACACCAGACGACAACTACAGTCAACAATCCAGTGCCCGGTGTGTCAGACATCTTTCCAAATCCCCGAAGGAGACACGTTGGTCCATCTTCCCTCGTCTTTCCATCTTAATCGATTGGTGGACCTTCTCGCTCTTAAAGATGGTGGCGTTCAGGCCCAAAAGTGTAACAGCTGTGACGAAAATAACACCGCGACTTGTTTCGGTTTTGTGTGTCCAAGCGTTATGTGCTCAGCTTGTTTTGAAGCTCATCAAAGACTGAAGGCCACAAGAGGTCATCGCAATGTTTCGCTCGACGAACTAAAGCGAAAGATGTGGAGGACTTACTTCAGAGACCTGCTATGTGTTCACAGCATGCAATACCACGAAAGAGAACCCCTGGAATTTTATTCCGAAGATTGCAAAGTTCCTATCTGCCAAAAGTGTTCTGTAGTGAGTCAGACGACGATCGAATAGTATCCCATGATGCACCTCGTTTAGGCTTATATTATCACTGCGTACGTGACGTCATCATTTATTCCACGCTCTCGCGAAGAAACCGTGGCGTGCATTCAGACTTGTCTGAATTCCGTGGCTTCTGCTTTCAAGAGTACCGATTTAGTTTATTTTCACTGCGTTTCCAAGGAGAATTTTGCCGTTACAGTGAAGGGTTTTACTTCTGTTTCGTTGGTCTGTCGTGAAGCACATATAAGCTATGTGGAAAGCATGGGCGAACGAAGAAGAGCTCTCATCCCTGCGGTTGTTGCGAATTCGCTAGAGACCGCATCTTGATCTCTGGACTGACCAAGCCATCACTTTCATTTTCAAGAGGTACATTTTCTGACGAGAAGCTAAGGGGTTTTCTGATTTTTCTGTTGACATTTCTTGTCCGCTTCTTAGCATTTTTGTTCGGTGTTGTGCCGCTTGCTACATGACATCTATTTTAAGATGATGGTTCCAATGAGCTATTGAAATTTACGAAGTTCAACACTCCGTTATTAAGGCTAGTTATCACTGCTGAACATTTTGCAGTTTCAGAAAGAACAATAACCAAAACTCCTTCGAAAATAATCATTTTGACTCTAAAAGATGACCAAGCGCGGGTCGGGAATAAGGCGCCAAACGAACTGAGACAGACATCCACACGCGCAACACTGGTATGTTACGAAATTTCAGTCAACTTCGATCCTTCAAAAGGTCATAAAAATGTGGATATTTCTCGGTACTTCTCCAGGGGCACAAAACGACCAATTTGTTGCAAAAATGTATTATTATACCCCAGTTAATAAAACTAAATGTTATTCAGGCATTTTCAGGTCTTTTTTAATATTGCTGGGAAAAAAATATCTGTTCCTTTTTTCCAGCAAGACACACAAGATATTTCCCAGCCTGCTAGATAAAATTGGTTGGTTTCCCAGCCAGGTGCAAATTGAGCACCCTGCACAACAACAAAAAAGACAATTTCATATGTCGTAAGCCCAAATGGGCAAAAGGCCTCAAATCAAGCATTCAGTGTGTGTGTGTGGGGGGGGGGGGGGGGGGGTGGGAGCGGTGGAGAAGAGAAGGAGATACAAATTTCTCACAACAATCCACATTTCGCCAGCCAGCAACACCCACACTGCTACCACACTTCAGTCATTCGCAACTGAAACGCTCACCAGAAAGAAATCTCGTTACCAACTCCGGGAAATAACTGATATTTTGACAGCCAGCTGAATACCCTGGGGGAACAGATAAAGTGAGGAACAGATTCGTTTTGTGCCCCTTCTTCTCGGCCAAAACTCACTATTATGTCTATATTCTCTGGCTTGATGCCTAAAAATGGAAGACATCAACATACTATGCAAAAAAAGCGAATATTCATGACCTTGTTACGGGTCAATGAATGCTTTGTGATGCGAATAGTCACATAACAAAATCAAAGACAAGAATATTATAATAAGACTGCCCTCTTAAACACTTACAAATCATTATAACATCGCCAACTATTTCGGTCACGACAGTTCAGGGCGACTTACGTGAGGTGGCTTTTGCCGCTGCTCTATCTAGACTAATCAGCGGGCTCATATCGCCGCGACACGAAGTACAGAATATGTTGCTTATATTTCTTTAATTTTAACCCATACCAAAACCGCTGAGGAAAATAACTTGATCCGAAGACAGAAATTCACAAAACTAGCTTTCAAACGATGGTTTTTGCGAGATATTTGGACAAAAGGCAGCCAAGATATCGCCATTCGAAAACTGGGGATTTTACAGTTTTAACGTGGACTTTAGTTATCAATTTTTTTGCGTTTTTTGCAAAGAAAAACGAAGTGTCAAACATTTCGCTGTGGACTTCATATTTTAGGTTAGGGTTAAAAACAGAGTCAACTATAAGACTTTACTCCGGCAAGTGAAGAACCAAGCGCAGGAACACAAGTATGTGTCTTTAATTTTGAGCTTTTCCGTATTTTTGCCTGCCGATTTAAAGGCTTATATGGGCTTCTCACCTTGATACAAGCCAAGTAAAAACGAAAGGTTTTTTTTTCAACGTACAGTCTTATTATTTACAGCAGGACACCACCGACATTAGGTAGAACGACATCCCGGTCCGGCAAATGTTCCATCTCCAATTGAAACCGAGTATTTTCAAATAATCGAGACCTTTCCATACATTTTTTTGTAATATTTCACGCCATTTTTGCGAGTCAATTCCTAAGAATCTGCTGACGCTACGCGGGCGCATGACCGGAATAGTTGGCGATGTTGTGCCAAAGAATTAAGTAATGCACTTTTCATACCTTTTACTACAATACAAATAAGAAATAGACCGCGGAGAAAACCACGTTATTTCATGCTGAAATCCATGATAACTTCGATGTCGCGTCATGTACGTAGCAAATTGCATCATGGGATACTATTCGATCGCCGTCTGGTAGAGTCATAATCGACACACCATGACAGACAGTCAGAAGGCTGCACAAGTTTGGAAAATGCAAATGACGGACGCCATGGAGAAAGTTGTCATTTGCGAAAAGCAGATAAAGAAACACGTAGAGCTAATGGACAAAAGCAAAACGGAAGGTTTGTTTCGCCGAAAAGAAGATGAAAGACACTGTGGAAGAGCTTCTTCGCGATTTGTAGGAGCACCAGGGGACTATGAAAGCCAAGTTGCGTGATCCTTGTGAAGCGCCCCACGGCATTTTCGAAGTACGACTCGAAAACTTTAAGTTACTCGTCACTCAGATGAAAGGTTGCCTTGATCTAGGCAAGGAAGTCGTGGGAAGAAACATCAGCGCTGAAATTTTACAGACAAATCAATCCATTATTGGTCGTTGTGAAGATCTTTTGAAGGTAAGGAAACTGACATACATACATCGCCACATTTCCACTATTTCGTGAAACGTAAACCGGGTATTCTGGAAAGAGTTGTGGTTAGTTCCACGGATCCAAAGATGTGCGAAGCGAAAGGGCTGCGTCAAACAGGTGCGAGGAAATAGAGAAGACACCAACAAAGTTCACGATTGTAACAAAGGATTCAGATGGGATGCAGTGTTATCAGCCAGACGATCAAATAAACGTCGAAATCGTAACGCCATCTGGCGATCAACTGGAGGCCATCGCAAAAGACACTAACGACAGTAATTATAAAGTGACATACACGCCAGAATGTACCGGACACCATCAAGTGGAGATCCAAGTTAATGGACAAACACTCACTGGAAGTCCCTGGGATGTGGAGGTTGTCCCACACCAGTATAAATTTGGTTTCAATTTGAATCAACTGGAAAAGGACAAAGAGAGATGATTAAGCCTTGGGACATCGCTGTGAATGAGAAGAGTGGAAGGATTGCTGTTGCTGACTTGGATAATAAACGAATACAAATATTTACCTGCTATGGGAATTTCATCAGGGAGATAAGACTTAAGAATTCTCCTACATCGTTGTCGTTCACCGCGAGTGGTGACATACTTGTCTGTGTCCCTGAAGACAATAAAATGCTCTCTCTTTTCCGTGAGGATGGGCAGTGCATTAGCCACATCACTAGTAGTGAAGAAAATCAGGTGAAGAAACCACATTATCTATGCATTATCTATGCGTTGTTCTCTTGCTGCTAGATCTATCAGCAGCCTTCGATACCATTGATCATAAGATCTTAATATATATATATATATATATATATATATATATATATATATATATATATATATATATATATATATATATATATATATATATTTAGGCAAGCCTAAAAGCGGAGCTCCACAGTTCTTTCCTTAATGTATGGCATTCACCGATAAAATAAAATCTATGCAGGAACTCGAGCCAGGACTCTAGTAAGGACTTCTGTATTGTGATATTTTTTTTTTACTTATGTGCTAACGTACAATTTCGATTTATCATCGGCCTTTGCCACGTTGCATCAAGGAACTACATGACTATGAGCATAAACGATTTTGCTTCATCACAGTTCGATTACATTTCAGTACAAATGGTGTAAATCTCTAAACTATAGATTAACAGTCCCAGTGTCTCACTTTTAAATCCAACATCACAACCGGTTATGAGCTTTGGCTGAGTCACAATTTTCTAACATGTATCGTTGACATTTTAACCTCAACAAACCGAAATATTCCACAACAAAACAAAATGTTAAAACCCCAAAGTGGGTACTCTTCGACATCACCCGAAAAAGAAGAACAGTACTTTGTTCGCCTTGTTTTGGCTATTTTATGGCGTATTTTTGTGAGCTATAAGAGTAAAGACGATAAAAGACTGCCGTCAGTAACACCGAAAAACATTGAGCGAAAATGACTTAACTTTTCGTTGTGAAAAGTGACTGCGGCACGATAAGCCATGAATCAACTCAGGTGATCAACTGCAAATGGTTTTATTCTTGACTTCAATCAATTACAAATATTGCAAACTACAAACCTTGACTACAAGTCGTGGGCGGTATTATTTTTTACAACACTGTTAATGATAACAACATCAGACAAACGAATCGGTTTCAGAAAAACATTTGTCAATAAACATTGAATTAAAGACGAAGTTTTTACTGCAATTAACCTTTTAAGTCTGCGACTTTTTAACTAACAACGAGAATTACTGTGAGGAACAACATATTGCTGGCATTTCGAATGCTGCAGCTGTTAAAAATCGTGTTTACTTTTGGCAAGGAGTTGTCGCTCTTTGCGAGAGTTTTCCAAATGTCAATCCCGCTCTTGTTCCTAACAAAGCGGAGCCGAAAATATAAACCGTCCGAACTTCGCTTGGCTTTTCCTCAACCAATTTTGGACCCAAAAATGAGCAACAGCAGGGAAAACGAAGAGTTAATAGGATCCAAAATGAAATATTTGATAGAAAACATTTGGAAAAAAACACGAGCATTTTTTAGTCCAAACCAATTTGAGGTAAAAGCGTGAAAACAACAAAACTTACGTAAGAAAACAAAACAACGATACGAATTTTTCTTCGCCGTTTCTCGTACAAATTGGAAAAAAAAGACAGGTAACAAACATAACTCGTGAGTAACCTAGGCAAATCGCTAGTTCGAGTGTTCTTGACATCACATAAGTGTCCGTATAAAAAACAAAACAGGAATACTAACCTGCGGATGCGGACAGTTTAGGTCAGTCAATAATCACTCAGAACGCAGAGCTGACATAACTAGCCTTCATTTCACACAAAATTATTGCTTTGCTAAGAATTGCTGCGAGAGAAAACATATTGCTGGCATTTCCAATGCTGCAGCTGTTAAAAATCGCGCTTACTTTTGGCAATGAGTTGTTCTTTGCGAGAGTTTTCCAAATGTCAAACTTATCAAGCGGGGCCGAGGTTATAAACCGTCCGGACTTCGCTTGTCTTTTCTTCAACAAATTTTGCGCCCTAAAAAGAGCGACAGCAGGAAAAAACGAAACGTTTTAGGATCCAAGATAAAATATTGGATAGAAAACATTTGAAAAAAACAAGAGTCCAAACCAATTTGAGATGAAAGCGTGAAAAAAACAAAACGTAAGAAAAAAGAAAGCGATGCGAATTTCTCTTCGACATTTCTCGTAGAAATCGGGAAAAATAAGACAAGTAACAAACTGAGACAAATCGCTATTCAATTTTCTTGGCATAAATGTTCATATAAAAGACAAAACAGGAGTACTAACCTGCGCACAACAACAATCACTCCGAACGCAGAGCTTAAGCAGAAGCCGTCGTTTCACACAAAAGTAAGTCTTATTACTGCATATGCCTATCAAGGAAGCTTCTTCAATTAAGGATTTAGACGGCAAAACCGTCCAGTTTAACACACCTTGCCAGACCACACGATTTTTTCTCTTCATGCAAACTTCTGCAGGCAAACATGACACGAGGAAAAGCTGAAACTCCCTGACACTTGGTAATGTTTTTACAGCTTGACAAGAGACGTCGCTCTCTTTTTCGCTGTTCCTCACAATAATTTCGTCTCTTTTCTCGAGCTTTTTGTTGTTCTTTCTCCTGTTGCTCGTCAGTACGATTCAGCCTGTTTACTCGAGTCCTTTCTTGTTCTTTCTCCCGTTGCTCGACAGTACAATTCAGCCGGTTTATTCGTGCTCTTTCTCCCGCTGTTTGCCACTGATACTCCGCCTGTTTACTCGTTCCCTTTCTTCTCCTTTCTCCCGCTGTTTGTCACTGATACTCTGCCTGTTTACTTGTGCCCTTTCTTGTTCTTTCTCCCATTGTTTGTCACTGATACTCCGCCAACGAATAGACAAAACTGCCTTTGTTTTAAAATGTCTTCAAAATTTGGCCATGCAATTTCCCGCCACAAAAACGCGGGTTGAGGACTACGTGTATGAACAAATGATCTGTCCAAAAACAGTTCATATGGAAGCGCGCTTATATGGGAGCTTGCACACGAAAGGGTTAACTGGAGTGTCACATTTGAACTTTGGCTTACATCGAGGGGGTGGACGGTCGTACGTACGTACGTACGGATGGACGTATGGTGACGTCATGACCAAATTTTCTCGGATCGATGGGTTACCATATTTTCTTATCAATGGTGCTCCGCGCGCGCGGAGCTCCGCTATTACACAGACTACGATCCAGGTTTGGTATAAAAGGAAAAGCGCTTTTGTGGCTGCAGTCTTATCTTACTGATCGTTCCCAGTCAGTCCAGATCGATGGATCTACATCTTCAGCTCGTCCGCTCAGATTTGAGGTACCCCAGTGGTCCGTGTTGGGTCCGTTGCTGTATCTCTTGTACACGGCCCCGCTTGGTGACCTAATACGTTGTAATGGCATGGACTTCCATATGTATGCTGATGATACTCAACTGTACACCACCTTCAGTTGTGATGATATGGATGATCTTACCACTACAATTTCCCGGATTGAAAGCTGTCTTATGGATATCACCAACTGGATGACTACTAATAAACTGAAATTCACGGTGGGGCCAAACCACCCCTCAAATGGGTCATGAAATTCATGGTTTTTTTTTGCATAATTTGCAATAAGTTTGTTAGTGTTCATCATATACCTACCAAACGTGGCACGTAGGCATCAGACAATATGCAAAATATTTTGACATCAGTTTTGACAGGAAATATCTTATTATGACGTCACAATTGATGACGTCATATCATGGTCTTGATTCCAATTTACTAAAATCAAAATGATTTTTCCTGCATACGAAGGAACACATCTAGACAAGTTAAATGCCGCAAGCCGTTTGTCCATACCTCTAACACTAGCTGAGATATAACTTTTCAAAGTTTGAGATGAGTTTGCCCAGAAAAGAGGTGACCCCCCCTTGTAAAATATTTCCAAATTATAGGTGTTTTTAGGTACAGCCATTCTTCGTTATGTTGCAGATTGGTTTTGCTTCATGACAAGAACAAATAACATACGAAAAAACAGAGTAAAATATTTTTCTATCACTGATACTGCAACGAAACTGCTTTTGTGACATCATAAAATGTGACGTCAGCAATATTTTCATCACTTATTTTGTTGTTCTAAAGTGGAAAACGAAAATTCCAAAATCATACGATTTTTGGAAACACTGAACACTCTATTTCAGCAAAATATCAGCTTCCTTGGACAAAAACTGGAAAAAAATATCAAGGGGTTTGATTTTTAAAGAAAAGTATGGTCGGCTTGGTTTCCGGGGGGTCAGTATTTTTTCTTCAAACTGCCATAACTTGAGGCCCTTTTGAGGTAAGAAGGAACGGTTTTCAGTGTTGAACTCCTCTTGTCAAGTTCTTTCAAACGGCACATCTTTTTGCCTGAAAAAAAGAAACTTGATATCAAGGATATGTATGACGTCATCATTTGTGACGTCATCATTTGAGATTTTGTGTTGGTTATCATGTCAAAACGATTGGGACAACAACCCAAGCATATATACCAAGTCTGGTGAAGAAATGGGCAAAAGACCCGAAATTAGTCTTAATGACCCATTTTAGGGCCATTTGGCCCCACCGTGTTAAATACTGACAGAACGAAACTTCTCATTCTCTACTCTAGGTTTAGACTCCCCCCACGGCTACCTTCAATTAAAATAGGAACTGATATCATAGAGCCTACAAATAAGGCGCGTAATATCGGCGTCATTTTCGATAATACTGTGGCGATGTCTTTTCATATTAACAACGTAGTTAAAGGGGCATTCTACCACCTAAGAAATATAGCTAAGATTCCTAAATACATTAATGTCACAACGGCTGAAGTTCTTGTGCACGCATTTGTAAATTCAAAGCTGGATTTCTGCAACTCGCTTTTACATGGTCTTCCCAAGTATGAAATTAACAAACTTCAAAGTGTTCAAAACGCTGCAGCACGTGTGATTGCTTGCTTAAGCAAGTTTGATCATATAAGTGGTACTCTCAAGGAGTGTATATGCATGGCATTGGCTGCGCTGGATCCGATAAAGGACAGCTGATATGTCCTAATGGAATTGCCATTGACAAATTCAACAACCTAATTCTGTGCGACACAGGAAACAAAAGACTTCAACTCTTTACACTGGACGGATACTTTGTGGCGAAAATATAGAGAGATTTTTTCAAAGAAAGCTTCCTTTGGCCTGTTGCCGTTTCTAACCATGGAAACTTGTTTGTAACTGTTTTGGAGAAAAACTGTGTTTACGTTTTCCGATAAACGTATGTTGGGGAAGACTTTTTCTGCTTGTAAAAATTGCTTATTTGCGTTATTTTAGTACACCAAGACCTGGTAATTATAAGAGAGACGATAATGTGTAACTTTTAATTGTAACATTGTGCTATGCAGAAGAAAACATTGTTGGGTCTTTGTCGGCCCAAGCAACGCTATGTATCGTAGAGGAAGGTATTAACTGATTTACCAAAAAATAATTTTGAAGACCTTGAAAAAGTTGCCCTTGTTCTTGACTCGCCGTCCACTTTCACACTGGCTACGTAAACAATTGCGGATAACTGGTCGCTTTCGGCGGTGGTAGCAATAGCACGGCATTATTTTGGCCTTTGATCGATAAAGTAACCCTCATTTTGCTGGTAAAGTGACAATGAAAATTGGTTGCACGGCTTTTTTAAACATTTAATGCAAGTCCCAGTATTAATTGCATTCTCTTTGCCGTCCTTTCCTCATAGTTTGGTTGAAGTTAGAGAATTTTCTGAAACATCAAGGTTTTTTACATGTTGGTGATCATGTTTGGATCTTCTGGTTGCTTATCTAGAAAATCTGAACGTTTAAAAGCCGATTGCGCTAGCACTTTACAGAGATGTTGGGGAATAATTGAAGTGCACAAGGATTGCTTTTTACTGAATAGATCCCTCTCCGCAGCAATGCTGTAAACCCAAAAGTTTTTTTGTTTAAACCTGGTTTTGTGTCCAAGTTTTCTACTCGAGTGGAACACAAACAAAGTTTTTTCTTTTTTTAATTTTTTAACATTATAGACCTATAAACATACAGTGCGTCACTATCATGCACGGTCCGGTTGCTTACGTACTCTTAACCTACAAATACACACGTCGCTAAAACTAACATGCTTTATCAGAGGCGCAAGCAAAGTTGATTTTACCGCTCGGTGATCAGTCACAAGCTCTTTTATGTAACATCTAACTCAGATTCTTTTTTTATTTGAACTTCAATTCAAAGTTATTGGCCTTTATAGCCGCAAAATTTAGTATTCTAGAATTCAAAGCTTTAAAAATTTGGTGTCAGATATGACAATCTACAATACATCTGGTTTACCTCCTTGCCGTGTCAACTCATGAAAATCTCTGTCCGCGCAGAATTCTCAACAGAATTCAGAATTTAAAACAGTCGTCAGTGATACCCAATTCTTGGTTTTCACGTAAGGTCATAAAAACTAAAATTCAAAATTAAAGAGACTTTTCCATTTTTGTCTTCATCACGTTAAAGACATTTTAAAAATGTACCTGCTTACGTGTTTTCAGCTCGGTAGCGTGCTTTGTTTGAAAATAGAGTAGTTCTTCACAGTGCGCGACATAAAGTTGTCTGCTCACAAGCATGTCACATAGATGAAGACATTGATTCAATGTTTGCAAGCTCAAAGAGAGAAGAAAGCCTTTGAGATAGACAAAGTAAATTCCAGATGTTCCATTCGTTTCCGGCCGCCATATTAGAACCCCTCAGAGGGACTCCACCATGGTGCGTCCATACTAAACTCTGTAATTTTGAGTGTTATATTTTGTCGAATTACTCGAGTACGGGTAATCGCACAGCCCTGGGATTTTGCTTACTTGTTACTCCTCTACAATATCTCAATTTATCGACTTAATCAGATGAATGATTGATGATTTTATTTTTAACCTGCATAACAAACCAATAATATTTTGTAAAAAGATACTTTAACGTTATAAAGTAATTTTGGAACCTAGAAATTGTTTCCAACAAATTAGGTTCAATTTGTCGTAAAAGTGGAGGTTCCCTTTAAAACAAAATTCCTTTTAAGTCCGTTGTCGTGGTTTTCTAAATAGTGTTAATTACAAGGTATGGCCTAAAGAGGAATCTGAACTTGAGGCTGTCTATGTTGTCTTTGAAAGAGCGATACCAGAGCTCTTCTGAACTCTGGCATTCTGATTGTATACACTTTACTTTACTTTACTTTACTTTACGTATTTTTAGGACAAATCAGTCCAGGGGAAAGGTGCGAAACAGGCTATATACAGCCCTTAATGAAGCACCAACCCATAAAACACACTGAAATAGAATAGGTCAGCACTAGGGGTGGTCACAGCCAGGGTTCGTTACGTCCCTAGTGGTTCTTTAACGTCCCACAGAATTAATTGTGGAGAGTTGTGAGACGGGACCTCCGGTTTATCGTCCTTATCCGAGAAGACTAGAAAGTCTAACTATTTGCAGATGTCGTTGCAAAGGAAGCACTTTCTCCTCAGTTATTTAAAGACCCTGAGTGTTGGTCCGGCCGGGGATTTGAACCCACGACCTCCCGCACGGTAGTCCGGCGCTCTACCAACTGAGCCAACCGGTCGGCGGTAAATACACAGTAGGATTAACGAGAGAATTGGCGTAAAGTATAACCAAGGCAGCATAAAGCAAATGTAAATATGATTCTCCCTCTGGAAGCTTCAAATTTACGAGTACCACATATGGCAACCACGTCACTAAAGATACCACAGTCAAAAACAAAGTCTTGGTCAGTTTTCTCTCTCTGCTGGTTGCACGATGGAGCCCAGGATGCGCTCCACAATAAACTTTAACTAAAATGGACGTGTAAGAAACAAAGATAATAAACAGGCAAATTGACGTGAACGAACACAAGACATGCAACATAAGTACATAATAATTTGAACCATAACGCCACGCTAATTTCAAAACAGTTACAAGAGGCCCAGCTGTAACCCACGTGACCGTAATAACTACACTTAGGACCCATTTTTTAATGGCACGGTGTTTGAATGGACGAAACGTGGCGTGCATACGTTCAACGGAAATCGCAGCGAGGTTTGTCAGTGCAGCGTAAGGAAACGATTCCAACATGCCCCTATAATGTTAGCCCACATTTTTAAGTCCATCCGGTTAACCCTCAAGACACTGCACCGTAAAACACCTGTATCAACCAATTGCATGACCTCCGTAAAACCTCCGACTAACATATCTGCAACGGCCAAGTTAATCGCCAGATACATGCTGCGTTTCCGAAGACTCTGGTTTCTTATGAAAACAATTATGGTAAGGAAATTTAGTGTTACTATGGCTACCGACTCGGTTGCATATACTGTAAGCCAGACGATGCACTCAGATGAAGAAAATAAACTGAGGCTCCTGTAAAGTTCTGATCCGTTTTTGTGAATAGAACCGTTAGCCATCTCTCTATGAAGAGAAAATTGAAGTAGTGCATATGTATGAGTTAGGTGTTTATAAGCTCATCTTGATCTGTTTCTTAGCAAATTGTTTATAACTTAGTCCCATTACAAATGTTGCATAACCAATTAGCACCCCGAAATGTCGTCATCTTATTAACCAAAATAATACAAGTGATTATACCAACAATGATCAGTTTCAGATTAAAGATCTCAGGGCGCACTTAACTCATTACGCGATCGAAACAAGGATATCCCTGTTTTACCTTTCTCGGCAAAACATTTGAAGGAAACCATCATTTTTTCTTCGACCGAAAAGTAGTTTTGAAGGAGTTGTTTAAACAAAGCAGGCTCAGGACAGCGCAGATAATGCCGTGACCCATTTAGATATCAAAATTTCACTATTCTTAAGCAATCTTTATCTCCAAAAGAGTTTACAACTCGAGCGCAAAACTATTCAACATTGCAATGTTTGTTCACAACATTTTTATTGATCTTTATCTGTCATCTTTATTTATTGTTATTTTCATATTATCTGTGCCATAAATACCTGTATGAAGTGAGTCAAGCCCAAACTGCTGGGGGCAGAAGAAAAAATAATCCGGAAAAAAAAACTATCCCTACGGATAAATGGGCTAAATTAGTCGATTAAATGATAATGAATTGTGCGATCGAAATTTCTAACTTTCAGTTGTGGGATAATTGACTTTTCATCCACTAAAACATCATTTGACACTAAACGTCATACTAAAACGTCCTTGCTGATATCACCCGCATTTATATTGTTCATTTTACTTTATCTTTTGTTTTCATTGTTATAACCACAAATTGCGTTTACATCTGCAACTGTCATATGCATAGGAAACAGGTCATGTTGAGCTCTGGATGCCTCCGTCCAATCACATCAAATAGACTGCTTCCCGGCATAAAGGTAGCAGATAATTGTCCAAACTTTCCGTGAACTGCTTTCGAGCTTTCCGCCACCAACTTTTGCTTCAGACTCAAACAGATCTCCTCCTTCCTTATGATACCTCAATTTGTATTAATATACCAGCGAAGATTTAAAACAGTGCTCAACGTACCTCAAAATGACCGTCCTCCGGCGCGAACTTCCGCTCTAAGATAACTCGGAGAAAAATACATTCCCTGCAAAGCGCGTGTTGAAATTAAGCATGTCCAATGTGCTCACTTTTACCTTTAACTTTAAGAGCGTTTAGACTGTTTGAACCTCGTGTGAAATTCCCTCAACCGGACCAAACCCTTTCAAGCTTATCTTATATACATTGCCTATTTTTGTACGAGAGATGCATAATCAGTCAGAAACGAACCTAACGAAACATTACGCCGGATTACTTTTGCGTTCAAACAAACTCTTGTAAAAATTAATAAAGAACAATTTGGTTCTGACACTGATGTGTTGCTTAGGAGTTGTCACAGGACATCTTACAAGATTTTGTTGATTTAAGAAACATCATGAATTGATTATCTTTTGGAAATTTAAAACTACTCAACAATAAATTTGAATGGTACAAATAACATTTGTTTGCGTGGATTAATCGAACACGTCATTTAAAGCTATAAACCGAAGCATAACCTTATACTCTTTTAAAAGCAATTAAACAATATGCGATCAAAGCAAACATTATAAGAGTAAGTCAATAGTGGTTGATTAAAGTAATACCGAATCGATAGAGGATACTGAACGAGAAATTCTGAATAAATTGATTGCTAAACTGACACCTCAGCCAGCTGCAGTTAATGGCTGTAACTCAGATTAAAGAAATTGCAGCATTTGAGCATGACAAATCTGTTAAGGACCTGTCACATAAAATGCGGAAATTACGCATGGAACTGCAACAGGAGTTGCGCAACGAGATGAGGTACCCGAGGAACAGTATTGCTTTTCTCCATGGACCCCAGGGATCTCAATTTTCTTGCTCATTTGTCCAACCCCCTCGTCGTGACCTCAATCCTAGACCCATGCCTTCTCGACGTGACCCTTCCCCTCGACCCCGAAACTCCTCCTCATATAATAAACCCTGTACCCTGGAGCCTTGCCTACAGTTACCCAAGATCCGGATAGGAGACCTCCATGTTCCCGCTGTGATGTGGTGGGACACTTAGTTGTTCGTTACAATGTCAATTTATCCCCTTGATCAGCTACACCGAAGTCCCAGAGCCTACCCCTGACTTCTCCCATAGCTGAGCTTCACCAAGCCTCACGTACCCATGGATGCGTTTTGTGTTTCGGAAACCTCGCCCGATCATAATACCGCAGATGCAAATATTTTTTTTTAAGAAATACAAACCCAAAATGTAGTTATGAATCGATTCGAAAGAGTGTTGCAAGTCCAATTGTATGTCATGATAATGCTCCCAGGCACGATGTTCAAGATATTGAGGCTATCGAGGCTTGATATGTGGATTATCGTCCTGTGGACATTCCTATTATCCCATTAGAATTTGATGACCCTCCCTCAGATTCCAGTTTTGCTCCTTGTGAAGGCCCCTATACTCACGAGGTTTTCGGTCCAAGGAGAAAATGAAGGTATAAGTGTGTCCATTCGTGACCAGATTATGATGGCACCTATACTTTACCCCATGACTTTTCAGTCCAGGGAGACATTGAAGGTATAAGCGTGTCAATTACTGATTATGAAGACACCTTTACTCTACCCCATGATTCGCCAGTGCAGGGAGAAGTTGAACTTATAAGTGTGTCCATTCCTGATTATGCAGGCACCTACACTCTACCCAATGACCTGTCAGTCCAGGGAGAAGTTGAAGGTATTAGTGTGCAATTTTTAGTAGATACAGGAGCTGGTATTTCGGTCGTGAATGGCGAAATTTTAACTAAAATTCCCACAAGATTTCCCTCTTCCTTGCACTCGGGAGATGTAAAGGCTATTCAGACTGTTGTAATTGGTGGTGATCAAATACCAGTTCAGGGTAAAGTCACTGTGCCATTAACTATAGAACACACCCAATATACGTATGGAGCTCATATTGTAAAGACTTTGGGTTATGACTTTATTTTGGGTCGAGACTTTTTGCTTGAAAATAATGCTTTTACTGATTAAGGAGAAGTTTACGTTTCCGACAGGGTACACCACCCTCCCCTCCAGATAATAATGCCGTTGATGAAGTCATCGCTTCTCTTGACTATGATTCTTCATATTCTTCTCCTCCCACAAATCAAGACGCTCTTCTAAATTCTGCCAGTCAGCCAACACCTCTTACCGCCAGGCTATTCTAGGTTGTTTAAAAGCTGTGTTCAGGCCTTACATTATGTTTCTTTCCATTTTAGACTGCCTTGTTCTGAGTCTTTTGACAGCTTATGTTGATTCCACAAGTGAACATAACATTGACACTACGAATGAACGTCCCATGCACTTTCGCCTGACCCAATCCCAGGGAGAGAAAATTGAATCCGATATCGAAGACATGTAAGCTAGAAACGTGCGGAAAAAAGAAGGAATCGTTTAGAATTCTCTGATACGGCATTGTATTCTCCTCTCACCGGTAATTTTTGTAAACGCTTTTCTCATTGCGTGCGCTGCGATGATGTCTGTAAGTGGTAGTTTATCCTGGCATATTCCGTAGGGCGCAAATGTTCCGGGAATTTTTATTCTCCCGGTGGACGCGAAAACTGTCTCAATTCTACATTTCACCGACTTCCACAAACTTGTTTTCTTTTTCTTTGAATAAGGAGATTCTAACTAGGGAGTGGGGTAATGCCACAGAGCATCTTATCAGACTTTGTTAATTTAAGAAACATTAAGAATTTATTCTCTTTGGGAAATTTAAAGTTATACTCACAAATGAATTTGATTGGCAAAAATAACATTTGTTTTACTTAAAAGCGTGGATTAATGGAACATGTCATTTAAAGCTATAAACCGAAGCATAACATAATACTCTTGAAAAAGCAATTAAACAATATGCAATCAAGGCAATCATAAGAATAAGTCATCAGTGGGTGATTGGGACAGCCCTTGCTTCTACATCAGTTAACAGCAATTTTACTATTCGTAAAGTTTTACTCCTTTTTAACGAGTGTTAACTTCCTCATTTCCAGGTTGCTTTATTTCGGGCGAATTCCGCTGTTTTAAACAGTCAGCAGATAGTGTGTTTTGGTGTAGACTTCGTGTCGCTGTTTTTGACGGAATCTAGAGAACTTCTCTTTAAAGAAAAGGAATTTTCCGATGTTTTATGATGAATAAGATTTCATATTTACTTTTGAGTTCTAAGTAATGGAACTGGGCGCTGTCTCTTGTTTACAGCTAACTTACTTTCAAGCGAAGTTTTTGCTTAGTTGTAACATTTCCTCTGATTTATACCGGCAAAGTGTAACTTGTTGCTTTACCTTTAATACTCTATAGTCCATTTTCTGTTCTGTTTCTTCATTATCAAGGAAAATTTTACAAGCAATTCGTGATGTGATTCTTAATTGTATTCATAGGGTTTCTGAACTGTCAATCTTTGTTAGCAGTAAGTTAAGTATTGGTCTTCATTGATTGTAACTAATTAGCATAAGAAATACGAACAGAAACTTGTCTTTGGACGGCAACAAGAAGATTGAAAACGGAGAGCCAGTTAAGACAAAATTAACTTGGTTGTTTCCGTAAGCTTGTAAGGTCTTGTAAGTAAAATATACATCTTCAAAACTACCTTACAGAGTTTTGGATTAATTCTTGAGCAGCGTACCTCTCAGCGAGTAGCTCTGATGTTCCTTTAGTAATTAGAAGAGGACACGTTTAGCCCCGTTAAGGCGACGCCCGTAAAAAAACTACTAAGCATAATGTCATAAAAGCAAATTTTAATTTCTATTTTACTATTCGTTGTAGGTCCACCAAGAAATGATTCCGAAATCGATGTCGCCACTGTAGCATTCAGTGTATTTATGCACAAATAAAGGGTCGTGGTGAACCATTTCATTGGTCTTGCACTCTTTATGGCTCATCCTCGGTGTAAAAACCTGTGAAGCTCACAAGTGACGTAAAACAAAGACAACAAAACATTGCAAACAATAGCTTACAGGAAAAAAAAAACCTCGTAGAACAAAGAAAGCCTCGTCAGGTTTTTACAGCGAGGATGACCCCTCTTTATCAATCACGGCTTTGGTCAAATAGTTCCATAGTTTTTGCTCAGCGTACTTCCTTTCAAGGTTGGAAATCAGGATGAATGGTTAGCCTCTGTACTTCACATTTCTTTTTTTATCAAGACTTTTTTTTTTTTTTATCTAAGAACGTTGAGGCTTTTGAAGAACATGCTAAGAACATAACCAGACTGAGAGACAGTGAGGGACGTCCTTATTTGGCTCATTTGTTTATTTATTTTTGTTTGTTCGTTTGTTTCTTTTTAATATAATGAGAATTAATGCCTACATTTACCAAGAGTTGGTTGGCGCGAAATCTTGTTCGCAGCATGTGAAAAGTAACATAGTGAACACATCACACCAGACAATGTACTTTGATCGCCGTCCTGGTCAGTTCCGCATTGATTTATTAAAATACTAAACCATGTAACGCAGGAACATGTTGAGAACGTTTTCAGGTTCAAATCCAGTAACTGAAAACATTTTGCGTCGGCTCCAAAATTGGACCATCTAACAAAAGTGACTGTGATAACATACTTTTTCAAGACCAATCAAAACGCGAGATTTACATCGTGCATTGCACATTGTCGTTGTTCTCATGGAAAATTGATGAAGTCATATTTTAGTTAAAATACAGCTGAAATAGTAAATTAGAAGTCGTTACTAGTTCACCGAATAATCCAACCATGTGAATTATCAAACTATTACAAAAGGCCACAAAAGTAAATACAGAAAAGGGCGGGAACTTTTTTTTTTTAATTTTGACTTAGATAAACGTAACAGATTATATAGAAAAAAGGGCTATTTTACTGGTGACTGGCCGTGACCCTGCAACGACCAATTATCCGTAAAACGTAACCCAAGTGCCACGTTACTCTCTTGAGCAACTGACGTTTCTAACAAGGGATTCAAAACCAGATACGCAAAAAACACATATCAAAACTCCCCTATCCTGGTATGGTAGTAATTTGACCGTGGTTCCGAGAATGACTTACCTCTATTATACCACCCGGACTTATAAGGTCCCTCACGGATAAGTAAAAGAAAAAAAGGTCAACAGAGGAAGAGTTTAACCTTTAGAAGCAGGTTTTAATAAAACTCTTTACCGTTACAGAAATCAAGAATATCAGTCAAATGATCATTATATCTATGAGTACTATATCTAATAACAACATCGACCGTTGTTGTTCTGGCATCTATCATCACTTCATTGAGTGCTTGGTGACCACGCCCAAAAAGCGGAGGACTTGCCTTATATTTCTTGAGTGTTTAAGTCTTTCAATCTTTACGGTTCGTTTGATTGCCAAGCTCTAACTATTTCAACTACTATCCAGAAATATTCTAACATTTAAGGCTACAAAAGGAAATACAGAAAAGGGTGAGAACTTCTTTTTTATTTGACTTGCAGAAACGGAACAGATAGAAAACGGCTATTACTTGTGACTGGCCCGCCTACAACGACTAATCATGCGTAAAACGTAACGCAAGCTAGTGTCACGTCACTTTCTTGGGCAATTGACGTTTCTTACAGGGGACTCAAAACCAGATACGCGAGAAAACTCCTTTCCATTCGTAATCAGCGACCGATCTTATTCAGGTAATTAAATTCACGTTTGGGTGCCCTTCGAATTATCATTTTATGGTGGTAATTTTATCATGGTTTGGAGAATGATTACCTCTATCCCACCCGGACCAATAAGGTCCATCATGATAAGTAAAGCACTTGCACTCACCTGCCACGGGTACATGAAATCAATTAACTTAATTACCCCTGTACGTGGACACTAGTTCCCTCGTGGCCATGCCAATCGTAATTTATTATTTATTATTATTATTATTATTATTATTATTTATTTATTTATTTTTACCTAGGTCTTAATCTAGGGGCGGTGGCTCGTATGGGACGTCAGTTCCGTTGCACTTACCCCTTTTGGGTCTTGCTTCTTTTCTTTCCTTCATGAGCTGTTTTATATATTTATGTTATGCACTACAGGAGGAGTACCTAATAACGCTGTAAAAAAAGGGGGGGGGGCACCAAAGCAAACCGTGAGTTAACTCTTCAGAAACAATTTTAATGTTCGTTTTTTAAAAACTGTTTACAGTTACAGAAATCAAGAATATCAGTCAAATGATCATTACATCTATGAGTACTATATCTAAGAACAACAACCGTTTTTGTTCTGGAATCTATGATCACTTCACCAAGTGCTTGGTAACTACGCTCCCAAACAACGGAAGCTTTCTCTTAAATTTCTTGAGTGTTTAAGTCTTTTAATATTTACCGTTCGTTTGATTGCCAAGCTCTATTTACACCACTATCCAGAAACATTCTAACATTTAAGATCTAGTTGTTACAAATGTATGTCAACATTAGTGTATGTTACACTGCCTTTCCTCTTTCTTGTACGTAAATTCTTCAAGGGACTTCATAACCCATTTATAAAGGCTTAACAGATAAGTTTTAGACACATTCTAGCTTCAAAGGTTTACTCGATATTTACACGTCTTAATTCATATAATAAAGTATGCTACAAGTACTTGGATAACACTTAATACTAATCAAATGTTGATAATTAGGCCCGTCTCTGGTTTCACTCAGTAACTCCTCTCTTCGGGGATCTCTGCACTGAAATTCCCTCATCACCTTTTAACAAACCATATTTTGACTGAAATGGAAACTTTTCAGTCACTTGCATTTTCATCACCTTTTTACAAACCATATTTTGACTGAAAAGGAAACTTTTTACTTCCATTTAACCCTTTAAAAACTAAGATCAAAATTTAATTTCTCATTTGTTGCCCCTATGCATTTCCAATAGAGCTAGTAGGGAGAAATTTGTTAAAAAATCAAGTAAATTCATTGTGTGATCCTTCCCGTCTAGACCTCTGTCTGGAGTTCCTTCTTTTTATAAAGATGGTAGTTTCTAAAGAAACTGTGGTGTTGCGTCGGTGGGGGTGTTGTACACAATAACTTGGATTTAATGTAAATTGACCACTACAGGGATTTGTGACTATTTCTTAGCAATCGTTGCTTAGTCCTTGGAGCATAAACCAAGACCGCTAGTTTAGTTATAAAAAAAAGTAATGCCTGTTAAGGCGTTTGTCACATTTTTCTAAACGGCGTTAGTTAAACGGTATGTTCTGCAGAGGAATTTGAACCTGAACTGGTCCTTGTTGTCTTCGAATAAAGAGGGAGACCAGAGCTCTTCTAAACTCTGGCATTCTTATTGTGTACACAATAGGATTGAGAAGAGAGTTGGCAAAAAGTAGAACCATGGCACTATTATAAAAACGGCGATTTAATGCGAATGGAGGAGAAATAAAGTTGAGTGCAGCTATTGGCAACCATGTCATTAAAGATACCAAAGTTACGTTAAACAAGGTCTTGGTCAGTTTTCTCTCTCTGCTGGTTGCACCATAGTGCTGAGGATGCGCTCCACAACAAACTTTAACGAAAATGGACGCGTAAGAAACAAAGATAATAAACAGACAAATTGAGAAGAACGAAGACAAGACGTTCAACATACGTACATAATAATTTAAACCATAACGCTTCGCTATTTCCCAAGAAGTTTCAAGTAGCCCAGCTATAACCCACGTCACTGTAATAACTACACTTAAGACCCATTTTTTAATGACACGGTGTTTGAATGGACGGAACGTGGCGTGCATACGTTCTAGGGAAATCGCAGTGAGGTTTGTCAGTGAAGCGAAAAGACACAATCTGGACATGCCCCATATAATGTTAGCCCAGATTCCTGATCCGATCCTATAAACCCTCCAAATCCTGCACTTAGCGCCCATACCAACCAATTCCATGACCTCCGCAAAACCTCCAACCAACATATCTGCAACTGCCAAGTTAATCACCAGATACATGCTGAGTTTCCGAAGACTGCGGTTTCTTATGAAAACAATTATGGTAAGGAAATTTAGTGTTACTATGGCTACGGCCTCCGTTCCATATACTGTAAGCCAGGCGATGCACTCAGATGAAGAAACGAAACTGGGGCTCCTGTCAAGTTCTGATCCGTTTTTCTGATTGGAAACGTTGGTCATCTCTCTGTGGAAAGACGATTGAAAAAGTGCGCATGTATAAATGTTTAAGAGGTGCCTGCTTTTAATAAAATGTTTATACCTCGTCCCATTAATTAGAAACGCTTCATAACCAATTAGCACTCCGAAGTGTGGTCATCTTATTAACCAAAATAGTTTTAGAATAAAGATTTCAGAGACTTCAGCGCAGTAAACATGCTAAAGCGGTCTTGACTACTGAGGTAAGAGATCCAGTGGGTCTACTCATGACAGAACTTCTATAGAAACCAGCCTTAAAGCCTTGGTACAATGGAGTGCACCCTGATTATATCGATTGTAAAGACCGGGTGTGAGTCTTCCATCAATTTGCGCACAGCATGAAATTAACAATAAATGTCTTGTCTTCCACCTTTTCACTTATTAATCGTTTACTACTCATAATAATCATCATTCTGGGAGACTACCAAAAGCGGACTCTTCTGCAATGCAAGGTTTATCTCTCTGGAAAACATTAATTCATGTTTTACTTAATCACGTGAACTTAAACACCGGACTGGACTTCTTCAGAATGCGCTTGATGATACTGGATAACCTATATTTCATTTGTATTCAAGTCAACGTCATCTGTGCCATACATACCTGTAGGACTGGAATCAAGCCCAAACTGCTTTGCGTAGAGGCCAAAAAATTATCCGTAATAACAAATTCTCCCTGCGAATAAAAGTTTTAGTGTTACATAAGTATTGATGATGTTTTCAAGAATGTTCTTCCCAACTCGATCATACGAATGGTAGGGTTTCCATTTTTCAGTTGTAGGTGAATTGATTTTTTTGCACCAAAATGTATCGAGTGATGCCTAAACTTCTTAAACATCCCCGTAGCTGTTATCATGATGTACGCTCATTTTACTGTATTTAGAGTGAATTATCTGCTGTATTTCTACTTAACATTTCTTTTCTATATCATCTTCTGTTTTATTGTACAGTTATAAGCACATATTGTTTTCGCATCTACTGTTCACATGCTCATAGAAAGAGGTCATTTGGAGCGATGGATCCTCTTATCCAGATAAATCAAATAGAAAAGCTTCCATTAAAGGTCGCAGAGAATTGTCCATAAATTTCGTAAACTTTAGAGTTACTGCGAACAGCATTTCTTCAGTTGAAAGTATATTTTCTTCTTCTCGTTACTTTTGATGCGACAATATATTTTAAAAAGAGTACTGCAAAAAATTAAAACAGTGCTCAACATACCTCAAACACCGCTAACCTTCGCTCTGGGAGAACTCTGAGCAAATGATTTTCCCTGCAAACAGAAGTACGTGCTAAAAGGTAGAATTTGAAAAAAATTAAAAGGTTATAACACATGAATATTTAATTTCGGTATCTATTGCGTTTTAATATCTAAAAATAGCAACTTATTTTTTTATAATAAGAGAGTAAAAAGAATATTTGGAACTCGCGATCACTGAAATCTTCATGGTCGGATTTAAACCCTTTTAAGCTGCCTGATGCTATGGAATCATACATATTGTGTCAAAAATTACCGTTAACGGGATTGTTCCGTATAACATCACCTTGAAAGACAAAAATGATTTCTTTACACTTTGGGGTTTTGGTGCAATTTTTGACTGATCCGCACACCTGCACTAAAAAACTTAGAAAATCTTAAAAGACAGTTTAATTTTTAAACTGTGGTTAAACTGGTCACCTACATCTGATAAAATAAAATGTCAAAAAGGATCGTCATTCAATACATTAACCTTTCAAAATTTTACGTTTATTATTCTTCCGAGCCGCTAGAAAAAAGCCGCAACACCTGCTATACCAGTGTGATACGTATACGTACTGAAATGTAGCGCAACGTCAATCATATTTCAGACAGCCTGGCTGAGATATTTTTAGGCAATGAATCTTTAAACATAAATTGAAGACGGGCGTTCGATTCAGAACAAAAAGTTTTTTATACTGAATTATGCTTATCACACGCAAGCTACAATGAGTTGTGAAAATACTTGAGACACTGTACGTCATTTGGCCTCTCATGATTTCCGTCCCCCTCCCGCTCTTACCAAAGTTTCTGACAGTGCAACACTGTGATCGAAACTTTGAGGAACAACTTTGAAAGGGGGAGAGGGAGGGGATGTGTATTGTATCTCACAAATTTCTTACAGGACCGTTTTAGAGAAAGAAAAGATGTTTTTGATCGCGAATGTCTTAACGACTTTTTTGTAGCATTTTCAGAAAGCATGCAAGAGCTTGAAGGCTACAAGTAGTCCCTTATTTTTTCTCGGTTTAGTTCACGGTACTGGTTGTAGCAGTCCTTGAAACTGATACAAAAGATAAACATTTTTTAAAGTTTTCGTGAGTGAGAAAATGTATTAGTATCCCTAAATTTAAAGTACTCTTGTATACAACCCAATTGACTCTTCTCAGTAAAAAATAGGCAATGCCAATAAGTTTTTTATGACTTGTGAAAGTTGTATAACGTGCCATTTCGTGAGTGAAACTTTAAACTTTTACAATAATTTAATCTAAAATTTTTTGAGAAAGTACACCGCCAGCACCTTTTATTCCCAACTAAGACGAGTTTCTTTCAAACTTATTTTTTGTTTTATTGTCTCCTGCGATCAAACTAAATTTTCCACGCAAAAAAAAAGCCACCTAGACCAGTTTTGTATGTCAGCAAAACGAACAGCTAAGCGCCTGCTCGTTTAAACGTCGGTTCGACAGTTTTAGAACCAAGAATCTTGTAATGTCCCCGGAGTTACTCGAACTCTTATTGAAAACAAACTATGCCTATTCAGAAACAGCATGCGTGCTTTGAAAGTCGGATATCAGGCCCTGATGACTCGTCCGATTAACTGGGTGGAAAACATAACAACTGCCATAATGTATCTATATTACCATCTCAATTAGAGGCATCAATAATTTGTGGAATACAGTCCCCATGTCGAATTACTGACTAAAATCCGTTGAACAATATATTAGACATATATTGATACCAAATTATTCCGCCAACGTTTCAGACATTTATT
>OX419344.1:8830621-8833121 GCA_948470475.1 Galaxea fascicularis | reverse complement strand
AACTCAGTTGAACAATAAATTATATTAGACATATGGCGACACCAAATTATCCCAAATTAGATGAAAATTCGAGCGCTAGATAAAAATATATTCTCCAGACGTTTCCAGGCTGCTGCCTCTTCATCAGTGGAAATGCAACTGAAAACGCTTGCGTCACATTAAATTATCCCGCCAACTTTTATTATTTCTATTATTTTATTACGCTTGAAGTTACTTAATGTTGGGGAGCTGGTTTCTTCGTAGATAAAAACAAACTCCGCTCAATCTTAAGTCTGTGTTTACTTGCACAAACAAAGACTAGTTACAACAAACGTTCACACCGACATGTTTTAGCGGCTCACCTGTTCAAGTTAAAACTCTGATTAATTGGATCTTATTCTTGCTAACCGTTCGGTGTTTTAAAATGAACTAATTTCCGGTTTATTAAAGTAGAACCCCGCACACAAACTGTAAATCATTACGTAGTTAGGTAGATCAACAGTTAATTCTGGTTGACTTGAAAGATATCAAAACGTTTTAACAACAATGACATCTGTGCTCTTAATTTATCAAAGGATTGTCTCTGGTTGCTCTCTCTTCAGTCGGTAGAGCAGGGTATCCAGCCTTGGCGCAATAACCGACTCAAATAAGCTTTAAATATTTAAAGAAATTTTAATTCGTAAAATTAGTGGTTATCCTTGTTTTAATTGATGTTTCTGTGTTCATGTTAAATTCATTCTGCACAAAACATAGAAGTAGACGTATATTTAATTCTACTTTAAATAAGCAGACTGTAAAGTAGGCGATTCACTCTGACAAAGGGCGAAAACTTGATACTCTTTATGGTATAGTAGTGAATTCAACTTCTCAACTCCGTTAGGAAAACAACTAAATTCGATATAAAAAAAAGGCCGATGGCTGATTCTTCTTAATTAAGACTTCTGTTTCAGTGGTTTCAAGGCCTGTGTTTTATTTTTGTCCCAAAGTGGCCTTTCTCAAATTTGCATTATTTGTGTCTCGTTAGTCGAGTCTGCATACGATGGCACAATTACTGATGTCGATCCCAGACACACGTGATTATACTGATCTAAGAAATGTTTTTGCATTTATTATTTAACTATAGTTTTCGTGTTGTTGCTATTCATTGTTCTTTTAATTAACGTGCACGGTTTCCTGTTTTTTGCTCCAGCAGTGTTGAGCTATCATTCTTTTCAACTTTTGACTTATCAAATATGGTGCGTTGAAGGTGAGGATAGCAAAATCAGCAAGATATGCTGAATGACTACAAGTTATGTATCAGTCAATTGCAATAACGCTCATCCACTGCAGAGAGACATCCTGTGACATTAATTGTTTAATTTGTTGTTGCAGTTTTCTCAGACGTGTTGCTTTCCTTTTCCACATAATCCTTTAGCTTGTTGCCTCTAGCCAACATTTCCTCGATAGTCATTTTCTCGACTAGGCGGGCTGCGTTTTACATCAAATTCCCCACCATACAGAGCTAACCTCTGATCAAATGCCCGGGGTATACCCGGAGGGAGGGGGGATGGGCGTTTTTGGATTTGACTGATACATAACAGGTAAATCCCTTTCAACGAAACTCAGGGCCTGTTTATATGGTCTCGGGTACCCGAGACAGCCCTTTCCCCGAGTTACCCTGGGCAGGCTATAGTTTTCTACCTATTTCCTTGTAAAGTTATACCAACCATTTACATCAAGGTGGGTAAGAGAACACGAGTGGGCGAGAAAGCTCGGAGCGGCGAGTTGCCTCACCTCTGCAGGTAGCTAGGGTATAACCCTAGTGGGACAACTTTTTTTCATGTAAACACTTTGGCTACCCGGGACGAGACCCCTGAAACGTTAATGCGTCGTTTCGCGAAAACAAGAGGTTTTCGTTTAATTTCTGGGTTCAATAACGCTTAAGGTGGCCGAACACAGTTTTCAAGTGCCTATGCCTAATTCACCATTACTTTAAAACTATTTATGCTTTGGCGCCCATTTTTTGCAAGAGCCAAGTTTAACTACAGAAGTATTTATTCTCGCATTTTGGCCAGAGTGTGTGCTGTTGCCATGGCAACAGGGCTGGTTAAAAACAAGGCTTAAAAAATAGTTTTTGTTTATTTTAAAAAAATCCAGTCGTTTGATTGTTTTCATCGTTTGCCCACTACGAATTGATATTAAATCGCGTCTGTCAACACTGTTCTAATAAAATTTTGACATAGGCGATTTTCATAATTCGCCGTAAATCGTTTTCTGTATTATTAAAAATTCCCTATGTCAAAATTCCTATTTTTCTTGATAGATCATTCACGTGGTTGATGAACTATTTTCTTGCCAAATTTCTTGAAATTCTAACGACTGGATTGTTAGAAATGGGCAAGTTTGTGCAAAAGCAATCGGTCTCAATTTTTTGAGCAACTGCGCATGCGCTGCATTTAACTGGGTTCTTTCGATTCGGAAAAATCCGAGAATTGCTGGGTACTTTACATCGTCACCTTTTCTAACATACCTTTGTTATAAA
>OX419344.1:8778121-8825621 GCA_948470475.1 Galaxea fascicularis | reverse complement strand
TTTAATCTTTTCTTACAAGTAGTGATAATTAAAGGAAAAATAGATGCAGGTCATAATTGAGTCTGACAATGTAACCGTGCATAACAGTTAATCAAACAGAGTGCAGATTCCTTTCTTGTCCAAAATCGAATTGCATTGAACGCTGGGGAAGGCCTGTGCATAATGTCATAAATGCAAATTTTAATTTATGATTTACCATTCCTTGTAGGTCCACCAATTAATGCATTTAATGCAAGTTCTAATCGGCACAAATAAAGAGTTATGATGAAGCATGAAACATAAGATGCCGTTTTACTGGTTGGTCTTGTACTGTTTATCAATAACGAATTTTTCAAATACTGCCATTAAGGCCATCCCCCCTTTTTTTCTCCTTTTAGCGTCGTCGACCGACCCAGATTTTCGCACTTTCCAAAAAAAAAAAAAGAATGACTTACCTCTAAGTAAAAGAAAAAAAAAGGTCAACAGAGGAAGAGTTTAACCTTTAGAAGCAGGTTTTAATAAAACTCTTTACCGTTACAGAAATCAAATGATCATTGAGTACTTTATCTAATAAGAACATCGATCGTTGTTGTTCTGGCATCCATCATCACTTTATCGAGTGCATGGTAACAACGCCAAAAAAAAACGAAGCCTTGCCTTACATTTCTTGAGTGTTCAAGTCTTTCGATCTTTACGGTTCGTTGGATTGCCAAGCTCCAACTATTTCCACTACTATCCAGAAATATTCTAACATTTAAGATCTAGTTATTACAAATGTATCTCAACATCGGATACCGCGTTTTCTCTTTCTTGTACGTAAATTCTTAAGGGACTTCATAAGCCATTTATAGAGGTTTTACAGATACGTTTAAGACACATTCTAACTTCAAATGTGCACTCGATATTCAAGCGTCTAACCCTTCAATTTCTAGGAGCAAAATTTAATTTCTCGTTGGTTGCCCCTTCTTATTTCGTATAAACAAGTAGGGAGAAACTGTTAAAGTATCAAGAACATTCATCGTGTGATCCTGTCCTTAATTCTCGTGACCACTCTGTTTTTTTAAGGCGTTGAAATTACAAGGACAAAGTTGATGCTGATCACTCTTAGGGTTTAAAGAATTCATTAATACTTTTGAAGTAAACTGTCTCTTTTTTTCTTTTTTTTTTTTTTCTTTTGCGGCTTTTGCAAATAATGGAATAAAATATTTTCGGTCTAATTTCACTTTTGCATAATATCATTCAAGGGTAAATAGGAGCACATTTTGTGTGTAACCTCCCCGTGCAGACCTCTGTTTGGAGTGCCTTCTTTTTTATAAAGCGTGTAGTTTCTAAAGAAACTGTGGTGTTGCGTCGACGGGGGAATTGTACACAAGAATTAGGTTATAATGTAAATTGACCACCCTACAGGGATTAATGATTGTTTCACAGTAATCGTTGCTTAGTCCTTGGAACACCAAGACCGCGACCTCAGTTAAACAATAATAATAAAAAGCCTTTTAAGGTATTTTTCTACGGTTTTCTAAACGGCGTTAGTTAAATGGTATGTTCTGAAGAGGAAGTTGAACCTGAACTTGTCTATGCCGTTTTCGAATTAAGAGGGACACTAGAGCTCTTCGGAGGGTTGGCATTCTGTTGTGTACACAATAGGATTAAGAAGAGAGTTGGCATAAACTAGAACCAAGGTACTACAATACAAACGGCGACGTGATACGACTGGAAGAGATGAAAATATATCAGTATTGATCAAAATATAAACGTATGCAACATATGGCAGGCACGTCATCATAGATACGAGAGTTACGATAAACAAAGTCGTGGTCAGTTTTCTCTCTCTGCTGGTTGCCCCGTGGTGCTGAGGATGCGCTCTACAATGATCTTTAACTAAAATGGACTCGTAAGAAACAAAGATACTAAAGAGACAAATTAGGATGAACGAATACAAGACGCTCAAGGCGAGAGGATCAGAATTTGAAATATTCCGCCTCCCTAATAAACTTACAACAACAACTAGCAGCCCGACCACTGTGACCCACGTGACCGTAATTACTACTCTGATGAGCCATTTTTTAATGATACGGTGTTTGAATGGACGAAGCGTTGCGTGCATACGTTCTAGCGAAATCGCAACGAGGTTCGTCAGTGAAACGCCAGGAAACAATATGTGCATGCCCCACTTAATGCCGCCCCAGATTTGTGAGTAGATCCTATAAGCCCTCCAAACGGTGCACTCCCGAGCACCCATATCAACCAATTTCATGACCCACGAAAAACCACTAACTAACATATCTGCAACTGCCAAGTTAATCACGAGATACATGCTGAGTTTCCGAAGACTGCGGATGGTGTGAAAACAATTATTATGGTAAGGAAATTTAGTGTCACTATGGCTACAGACTCGGTTACATATACTGTAAGCCAGACGATGCACTCAGATGAAGAAAATAAACTGAGGCTCCTGTCAAGTTCTGATCCGTTTTTCTGAATAGAAGCGTTAGTCATCCCCTGTGAAGAGAAGATTAAAGCCTGGTTTTCACTAGCGAAGCAAGCATAGCGCGAACATAAGCACAAGCGCAAGCAAAAACAGCAGCAACATCGGCATAAGCATAAGCAGAAACATAAAAAAAAAAAAAAAAACGAACTTACTCATTTGTCAAGTTTGGTTTTCACTACTGACACAAACACAAGTACAAGCACAAGAACAGGAAAAATTTTGATCCTTGTGCTTCGAGGTCGTTCAGTCGCAGTGAAATAAGAACTGTTATGCTTGTGCTGATGCTTTCGCTGTGGTTGCGTCGCTAGTGAAAACAAGGCTAATTATAAAGAGGCGCACATGTTAGCATGCATTTTTACATATTTTGATATCCCATCAATTTCCATTTTTATGCTAGTAGTTTATATTAGAGTGTTTTGATAATTTGGCTTATTCTATTTGGTTGAGTGTTTTGGTACTTAAAGTTTAAAACTAAGGTTTAATGACGCAACCGTGACGTACCAGGCTGTTCCTAATCAACGCGTCTCATTCCAAATGGTAGTGCAAAAGTACACGTGTGTTACCTCAGTTTGGAAAAGCCCTCACGAAAGGTTTCGTGCGTTCCAAAGTCAACCCTTTTGTTGGCTTTGCGCTGGACATAATAGCTAGCCAACGTATTAATTATTTCCACCGCAAAAGCTGTAAACAAACTTTGTTCTCTTCACCTGAGTTGTTACTTAGGTTGTGCTGAAACCACGAGTTGCACGTAATGCTAGCGCCAGTAATTATACCGTATTAAGTAATTAAGTACTTTAACTAATTTATCGGCTTGTAAGAACTATCCTGGCCGATTTTCCAGCAAGAACCGTGGAACTTCTTGGGGTCTCCCTACGGCAAACCACGAACACTTTAATTAGTTTGTACGCTGTATCGATAAGCTTTTCACCTTTTGTAATATAATTCCGAAATAAGATCACGTTCCGACAAGTTTGTAATTGTTAGCAGTTCTCTCACGCTACAAGTCAACAGGTCAACGAACGAAGACGAATTCGCGCAGCGATTGGTATTGAATCATCCTTCGGTTTATTTTACATTTATTTAGGTTCGGTTAATCATTATGATCTAGAGTGAAACGTAACACGGTTAGTGCAACTTGCAAATGGCGCTAATTCTTCAAATGTTACCGAAAGGTTACCGCCTATTGCATAGAATCTGCTTTTGACCAATCACTGACTGCGTGGCATGTAACTTCGTGCGTTCTTTTAATGGTGTGGTTTAAGTAGAGAGTGAGAGAACTGTAGCTGACGGCGAAGTGCTCAACAATCATTAAAGCCTCGTCGTTCAAGCCAAAAAACCCCGTAACAGATTCCGCCATTAAAGCCTCGTTCGAGCCAAATAAAGCCCCCGCAACACACATGTATAAGAGTTAAGTGTTTATAAGTTTATTTAGATCGATTTTTAATAAAATGTTTATGGCTGAGTCTCATTAGAAATGTTCCATAACCAATTAGCACTCTGAAATGTGGCCATTTTATGAACCAAAATATTACTGTAAGTATTTTATCACCGATGATGAGTTGTAGATTATTGGAGGAGGTGGGGGGGGGGGGGGGAGGCTGCGCGCCCTTCTACCTGTTACGGGCCTGATACGTCGATCACAGCGAAGTCACGATTATCGTTATCTGAGGAAGTGTTCTTGTATTAATCGTAACTGTAACAAAATTCTCGCAGCTGATTGGCCATCGACAACTATGACTTTGCCCAAATTGGACAGTGTTATTATACAGTACGCGCCATCAAGAGCGCGCTGGAAAATCACAGTTGCACATTCATATTTCTTTTACTATGCATCCCAGGGTGAAAACTATTTTTTTCTGAAAAGTTTTTTCTTTTATTTCTTTCTCGAATTTTTTTATTTATACGATTAATTGGTGTGTCGTCCATTCAGTCAAGATCGCCAAGACGAGATCAAAACCCTAGCTGTTTTTGGGCACCCCTATTTAATCTTTGTGATAAATGTTTGGTAGCAAGTGCACTCCGATTATATCAATTGTGAAGACCGAGCATTAGCCTTCCATCAGTTTGCGCAACCACCTTTTCTCGTATTAATCGTTCATTTATACTTATTTTCTTTAAAGACTACTGAAAGTGGATTTCTCTGCAACACGAAGTTCATCTCCGTAGAAAACAATTAATGTTTTTGGTGGACTCTAACACTGCCCTGGACGTCTTTAGAATGCATTCAATCAAACCGGATAGCCTCACTAACTCTAGTGTCACTGATTAACCTATATTTGTTGTATTCAACTTTATTTTAAGAAAACAACGTCTGTGCCATATATACCTGTATGAAAAGAGTCAACCTCAAAATGATTCCAAAATCTTCAATAAAAGACTGTCCCTGCGAATGAATAAAGGTTTCAGCGTCAGATTGGTACTGATGATGTTTACGGGAACTGCCGTAACTGCCGACTTGATAATATGAATCTAAGTTTCTAACTTTCAGTTATAAGGAGAAGTAACTTTTTTGCAGCAAAATGTATCGAGTGATGACACTAAACGTCCCAAACCTCCTAGCTGTCGTCATGATGTACGCGCTCATTTTACAGTATTTAGAGAAAATCATCTGCTGTATTTCTTTTTACCGTTTCCTTTTTTTTTTCATTATATATCATTTTTTTTTCTTTTAATTAGTATAAGCACCAATTGTTTTCACATCTACTCTGAAGTCACATGCTCATAGAAACAGGTCCTGATATTTTGGGAAACCGGAGGTTTTACGAGATTATCGGAAGTTTACTTGAAGTAACTTTTATCGAGCCTTTTCAAATTCTGAAAATGTAGTTCTACTATCAGTAGCAAGGCTTTTCCTGATTGCTCTAATAAAATCCTGAAACGGTGCTCGGAAAATTGCCCAAATCGTGCTAAAAATATTAAAACAGTGCTCAAAAGTTGCTTAAAAAGGGAAAAGTTTCCGCTTTTCGCTGATATGCACAATTTAAATGAAGTAAAGCCAGTTAAAATAAAATTTTAGAACAAAGTGCTATATACAGGACCCTGTGAAAAAAAAAAAAAGCATCAGCCCATCAGAAACTTCTACTCCGACGCTTTTCAGGAAAAGCCCACATGGCTTTCCATGACAACAGTCTCTGTGCAAAACCACAAACCAGCATAATCACAAACTGAAGGCCGTGTAAACCACACACAGTTTTAGCTAAAAAGTTTCTCCGAAAACATTTTTGCCCGAAATTAAATCTGCTTGTTCAGTTACATGCAAGTTTGTTCAAAATGCAAAATAGTGCTCCAAAGTCGAAATCAGTAGCTTTGGTTCAGTGCCCAACCAGGCGTTTTCACCCTTACTCTCCTCTGAGCTCTACAGGTAAATTAAAAGGAGAAGAAAGGTCTCTTGATTTCCTAACTCGTAGCGTAGTTTTATACCAAGTCCGTGGTCGGTAGTCTTCATTTGTACTCAGAGTCCGCGTTTTCTACCTAGTCCGCAGTCCGTCGTCTACGTTTTATACTGTACGCTGTTCCCTCAGGACCAAGCACTAGCAGCAGCGGTTTGGAGAAAGAAAAGCCAACATGTTTTTGATTGCCAATGTCTCAACAATTCTGCAACTGGTTGTAGCATTTTCAGAAAGTGTGCAACAGCTTGAAGACTACAAGTACTCCTTCATGATTTTTTTCTCGGTTCAGTTCGCGGGAGATTTTAAGCGTGCTCCTTTGTTTCGCTTCCTCTACAATTCCCGGCTGACTAGAATTCGAATAACAAGCGATTACTCAAAGTCTAAGAAATTCCTGCGACTTAACTTTCAGCAGTCTCTAACAGCTTTAGTTTTACACCGAGTGCGTGGTCCGTAGTCTTTATTTGTACCCACAGTGCACGTTTAAAATCTAGTCTGTTTTATGCCCAGTCCGCAATCCGGGTCAACAGTCCGCAGTCCATATTTTATACTAGCGAATTTAAGATTGAGCACTACGGTTGAATGACTACGGTTGGACGAGCAGGAGAGGTCTGGTTCTTGTCGATGGTGGATTGGATCGAGTACGAACCGTTTGGCGCGAAAAATAGAGATTTAAGATTGTAAACAAGCAAGCTGCTACGGTTGAAACTTATCCGCGGTCATCGTGTGAAAAATGTCATTTCATGAACTTCGTGAAGCCTTAGTTTGCGCTTTTTCTGATGGAGTGATCACTGAAGAAGAGTTTCAAGAGTGCCAAAGATGAGGTTAGCTAGGCACATAAGGTTAAACAGATATTATTTAAGCTTAACAAGCTTACTTGTTGTTTCTCGCCGCGGCGGCCGGCGTAGTAACCCTGTCAAAAAAGTAAAAATAATTTTTAACAATAAGCAAATAAACAATTAAAAACATTCAAAAATTTCAACCTATTTCATGTGGAAGCATATACGAACTTCCAAAGTGGATTATCCATGCTTTCGCTCCCGCACCGCTTCGTAAACTCTGAAAATTAAACGAAAAAAAAAAAAAGAAATCAGTGTCACTTCTTTAAGAAACAAACGAAGCTTACTGGAAAACTCAGACAATAAATCGAAAAGAAAAAAAAATGTGTTATTTCTTTGAGTAACATACGAAATTCTCACCTTTGAAGTCACACGTTGTAGATCTTTGACTACGACGAGAAAAGCTGTCAAAACTTACCGTAGTGAAACACGACGGTAAGGAAAACACCATCCCATAACTTTTACGCAGGCGCAAAAGAGCTTAACCCAGATCCCGCGTTGTCGTCCAACCGTAGCCGTTAACCGTAGTCTTAAATCTTAAATTCCCTACTGACAGCTGGGGAACAGGACCAAGCTTTCCCTCCCCCAGTTCCCCTGGGGTACGTTTGTCACTCAGTGCGCGAACGATTGATTAATTTTCCGCCTAAAAACAAAAATTAAAAATTGATTTCAATTTTCACTTTGAACTTTCCTCTAAGCTCATGTAATCGTCGATGGCTTATGACTATGACAGTCGTTTTCCTGCTAATAATCGAATACGATAACTTATTCTTGTCTGATTTTCTATTCGATGATAACTGCACAAAGTAAGAAGTCTAAGAAGTCAAAAGTGATATTTTTAGTTCCAATAAAAGTGACAACGGGGAAATATTTGCAAATACAGGTTACTTGATTTTGTGAGAGGAGAAAGAAGGAAAAATAATAAAAAAAAATTGACATCGATTTTCAATCTTTATTTTGAATTGAAAATTGAAGCGAGGAATGACCCACAGACCCCCCACGGACCAGCTTTGCCACATGATTTTTGTTTTCTTAAAATCAAAAATTGACGCCGATTCTACTTAAAATTTCCGTTTCAGCTATTTCGAGACATGTGTTTAATTTTTGAACCAAATTGATCAAGATGTAAAAGCCATTCGGCTCTAGTTTGAATATGTAGAGATTTCATTATTCGAATCTGTAAGTTGCATTATGTCGATCCGCCCGCACTTACTTAAAGGCACCAGAAGAACTTTTATTCATCTATCAGTCAGCTGGATGCCCAGTAACTCGCAGCAATCATATTCCTTTGATCGATTATCGCATTTCTTTCCTTATTCGTTTCTTCTAGTCAATCTTAGGCGAAAGTTAAAAAATGTGCCCAAATATTCATCTACAAAAGCAGTATGTTTTCAAACATGCTTCAGCGGCAGAATTTAAGTTTCCGCCAAGCGGTAAGGCCATGGCCTTTTATGATTTTAGTTTAAAACGCTATGTATTCCTCACTGCTTCTGGGATACATTGCTTCCCTCCTGCGATCCGGCGATCAATACCTTTAGGAATTCAACCAGAATTTTTCACGCGAAAAAGTCACCCAAGAGCAATTTTGTAGCGAAACGAACAGTTAGAGCGCGTTTACTTGTTCAAATTGAAACGGCTCAGTCTCCAGTTTTGAAGAAAGTAACTTGTTGTGGCCCGAAGTTGTTCGAAACTACTAACTGAAAAACAGCAAGGCTAGGATCTTTAGTCGTTAAGGTCCTATTTGATGCCTTAATCGAGAGCTGTTTTCAGCTCTTTCCAGTATTTCTACTTTAATTATTGAGCGTTGTTTACACTGCACGAAATTTTCGGGGAAAAACGAAGATCGAAACCTTAGACGAAAGTCTTACTTCACTAGTGACGATTTCCAAAACAACTTCAACCTCTATTCTGACACTGGTTTAAGCGAGATAATCATCTGGATCATCACATCAGGTTCGAAATTATCCGAACAACAACGGGATACATGACTTGGTTTTGCTATCGAGATTTACTCTTGGTTTTGCTTAAATGACTCACCTGAGCGATTATTCCGCGAGACCGTTCCTCTTCTTAAAGTTTAGCTTTCGATGAGTGCTTCCACTCACTGAACTGAATATATTAAACGTATCGCGAGACTAAATCATCCCTAAAGTTCATTGTTACTGTCCGACAATAGTCAACAGACTTCAAGACATTAAATTTTAACGATGACCTCTAAATATTCACATGACTGTTGCTTTTACGTTTGGCTTCACTTAACTAATACTGTGGAGGTTTCTCTGTGGATAAAAAGCAAAATCCTTCTCAATTTTACTTAAAAAAAAACAAGTCTGATTTTACCTGCACAAAAACAAGAACTAACAACAAAACGTTTAATATATTTTCGCGCACCTGTCCACGTTAAATCAACCATTCTCTAATTCCAAAAATTATTGCAGGAGGGAACTGCCCGCCCTTCTACCTGTTACGGGCCTGTTACGTCGATCCCAGCCAAGTCACGATTATCGTTATCTGAGGAAGTGTTTTTGGTATCTATCCTTAAAATATGGTTCGCCTGTTACTGCTGTTCCCTTTTCTTGTAATTAGCGTTATTCGAAAAATTGGGTCTCCTTGTTTGGGAATGATCTGCCTTGCTGTTCATCTCAAATGTACTAGGCACTGAAGATAGAAAAGAGCATATACAAGTTTAATTTTTGAACTAAATTGATCAAGGTATGAAAGCCTTCCTGTAATTTGCATAAGTACAGATATCATTAGTCGAGTCGGTGCTACGTGGCAATTTGCTTATGTCCATTCCAGCTGCTTATGATTAAATTAATCTCAAGGAAATGTTAAACCATGGTTCTTCTGTTATTGCTTAGTATTCGTTTTTCATGCGATAAGCGTCTGTTCATATTTTTACTTATCAAAGATTATAGTAAAAAAAAACTCCTTTGAGTACAATTGCAATACCTACCAGGGTTTTGACAGTCAGCTAGATACGAGTGGCTACATTTGAAAGTCAGGGTTCGCGGAGGGCTGGGTCAGAAAACAGCAAACCCCATGGCAGTACCCCCTTAAATGGATCATATGTTGCAGCCATCGCAGCGTTAGGTTTCAAAACATTGCATTGCATTTCAGTCGCGTTTAATGTAATTCAACGGGGTGTTCAATAACTTTTGAAGTACCGGTTTCAAAGGTTAAATAAGCGGACGTCAGACGTTACAAAATAGTTCAGTATTTCTTCTCGACTAACAACATATGAAAAAAAAAATGGACGTTTGATACAAGGAACAAAAAATCTGAAAATTAGAAAACAAGACAATATATCTTGCAATTGGAGTAATTTGCCACCCTATTCTCTCATGCTTGCATAGTCGAGTGTCAATCACAGCGAACAAGAGTGCAAAAAGAAATCAGGCTGGGCTTTGTTCTCTGTTATCTCTCTAATTCTCTCCCTTTTCTAATCTATCCCTTTTCACGCGAGCCAAAGCAGTTTATTTCGAGAAAGAAACTTTCTGTTAGCAGTCCACTATCTTAATCGGATAGTAAAACGAACAACAAGTAATATGCTTCACTTTCAGAACTGGACGACGAAAGAATCAAACGGTGTGCAGATTCATCTCCTGTCCGAAAATGAATTGCTTTGGACACTACCGAAATGCGACGCCCGTTAAAAGTAAGCATAATGAAATAAAAGCAAATTTTAATTTCTGATTTGCCATTCCACGTAGGTCCACCAGGAGATGATTCTTAAAGCGATGCAACCACTAAAGGATTATGTATTTATTTAAGAAATAAAGAGTCATGCCTGTGAAGAAAAAGCATGAAGTGCCATTTCATTGGTCTTGTACTCTTTATCAATCACCTAATATTTGTCAAATGGTTCCTTTAACTTGAAACATCCCTAGTTTTTGCTCAGTGTAGTTCCTCTCAAGGGTGATAACCGGGATAAATATTTAGCGTCTATTCCTCACACAACCTTTTATTTATTTATTTATTTATTACTAATACCTGCCAAGATTAGCTAATGCTAGAATCGAGTTGCGCAAATTGCCTTTTTAATATTCCATGAAATAATAAACAAACAGAAACAGAAACAGAAACATGCTACGAAAACAGCCAGACTGAGAGACAGTTAAGGACCTCTTTATTCGGCTCAGTTTTTGTTTTTGTTTGTTTTATTTTTGTTTTGTTTTATTTTTTTTTTTTTGGGGGGGGGGGGGGGGGGATTGGGAGGTCTCTTTAATGGGAAATAAAGCCAAATTTACCAATAGTTGGTTGGCACGAAATATTGTTCACGGCGGCATGTGACAAGCAAGTTGATAAACACATCACACCAAACAACCTAAACCCGAATAAATCAAGGGGTTATGCTATAGGATGGACCCAAAAATCATTAAAGAAAAGACCCCACTGAGTTAGCCCCATCTCTTGCCGTGATTTTTAACTGAGAGATTAGAAATGGGGAATGGATAGCAAAGTTAAAGCGGGAAGAATGGGTACCAGTACATAAGAAGGATGAGAAACAAAGGGATGTAAATTACAGACCAATTACGGTGCTGCCATGCGTGGATAACGTTTACGAAGTATTGTTGGGGCAACAAGTCGATAAGTTTATGGATTACAGACTAAGTGATGCTATCACTGCCTATCGTGCAAAGAATAGCATTGAGACCACGCTGATAAGGCTAACCGAAACCTGGAGAGCAGGATTGCAAAGCAAAAACCTTGTCGGTGTATTGTCATTACTGTGACTCTCTTACTGTGGTCAAAATTAAGCAAGGAGGAGAGAAATGTTGGAACTTTGGCAGAACATGTTTAGGTTAAGAGTCCATATATGGCTTTACTTTTAAGTGTAAATACAATACTTAGTTTTAAAGTATAAAAGTGTATTTATTGATGTTTAGTATATAGTAGTACTTGAATAGTGTAAATTTAAGGTTTTTTATATCTTTTACTGTAGTTAAAATAGTTTTAAACGTGTTCGCAATTAGTGCCAGGAGGTGCTAGAACGCTTAGACACTGTAACAAAAGCTATGTATGTATGTATGTATGTATGTATGTATGTATGTATGTATGTATGTATGTATGTATGTACGTATGTTAGTATGCACTTTGATCGTTGTCCTGCTCAGATCCGCATTGATTTATTGAAATACTATACCATGTAAAGTAGAAACATGTTAAGAACGTCTTCAGGTTCACATCCAATATAATAATAATGATAATAATAATGATGATGATGATGATGATGATGATGATGATGATGATGATAAGAAGATAAAGACGAAGAACGTCCAGCCTGAGCTCCAAAATTAGACTATCTAATAAAAGTGACTTTAATCCCAAACGTTTAGAAACCAATCAAAACGCGAGGTTTATACTGTGCACGATACTATGTCTTTGTGCCCGTGAAAAATTGTTGAAATGATATTTTATATAAATACAGCTAAAATATTATCACATTTGTATTCTGCCTGAATAGCTGGATTAGAAGTCGCTACAATATCACCGTCCTACCATGTGAATTACCAAAATATTAATGGAGGCCAAGGAAGGAAATGCAGAAAAGAGAGTATCTTTTTTTTAATTTTGACTTGGATAAACGAAACAGATAGAAAAGGCTATTTGTTGTAAAGAAAACTTGACCCCACAATGACTAATCATAGGAAAAATGTAACACAGGTGTCACGTTTCTTACAACGTACTTAAAACCAGATACGCGAGAAAACTCCCAGTACACATTGCAGCTCCAACGTTAAGCCGTTTGCATTTCCTTTCCTTTCGTAATCAGCGGCTGATATTATTTAGGTAATGAAATTCACGTTTGGGAGCCGTTTGACTTATTTCCGTCCCACTCGGACTTATATGGTCCCTCAGTAAAGAAAAAGAAATAAAAACAAAGAAGTCAACAAAGCAAAAGTTTAATCTTTAGAAACAATTTCAATGTTCGTTTTAATAAAACTGTTAACTGTTACAGAAGTAAAGAAAATTAAACAAACGATCATTAATTCTTTGAGTACTATATCTAACGGAAGAACATCGACCAGCTTGGGACTTCGATGGAGTGCTTGGTAGCGACGCCTTAAAGCCGAGAAGCCTGGCCTTAAATTTCTTGAGTATTGACGTCTTTCGATATTTACAGTTTGTTTGATTGCCAAGCTTTATTCACACTGCCATTCAAAAAGATACATTTTATAACACTTGAGCTCTAATCATAACAAATGTATGAGAATATCGCACACCGTTGGTGCAGTTTTTAAGGATGTATGTAATGTATGTTGGATCTATCTTCCTCTTCTAGTGCGTGAATTCTTCAAGGGACTTCATAAACCATTTCTATAGGTTTTACAGATAAGTCTGCTACCAATACCAATACCTAATAAATATTGCCGGAAGCTGTCTTGAATGGACCACACATTGTAGCACATTCAGAGAACATGGTAAAATTCAAGCGCTAAAGCGAACGGTTCCGCGTTCGCGTTGGCCGAGTTTTCGAGCAAGGTGCATGTGGGAAAGAAAGAGACGAAATTTATCTACGCAACTTTTGCTGGCAATTTGATGCAGATACTCCGCTTTGTTTGGAATTTATTTGCCTTCGAACGCCGACTGGTGCGATCTCGAGTTATCGGCCTTCCCTTTATATTTTAGAATGGACACTCACCTCAGATTTGAAACAGTAAAGTGAAGGTGGGAAGGCGTTATTTGGCTACAATATAAATATTTCCACCGCTATTCGGTTGGTTGGAATTCTAGGTCTGAATGGTATTTTTTTTTGTATAGACTTCAGATCTTGCACACCACGATTGGGATGGCTGTGATTTTACTTTGACTTTTATACAGCGAGCAAAGTGGAACCTCATGGTAAAGTTCTCTGAAAATCTATTATGGGCTTTTTAAAACGAGAAAATGGCATTGAATGCCGAAGAAAGCATATTACAAGTCTTACCGCCGAGGGAATGAACGCATACATAGAAAGCTTATAAATGTCACATGAAAGCTTCAAATACTGTCTCCCTACAGCAGTTCAAACGTTCAGTGGGAAGGATTTTTGGAGCCACAGGTTCAGTTGAAAGTTGACCTTAATTGTGGCATTTTCAAACTTTGCAAACAAACTTTTAGTTGCAAATTCGAGAGCCCTCCAGTTTAGCTTTGGCAGGAAAGTTTTTACTCTTCAATGGTACGACCGGAATACTGCAGCTGAATCTTGAATTACGATTCTGATTCTTAAATTCTGATTCTGCCTTTTAACTTTTGATTCTGAAAGTGACCATAATATCGTGGCGCCTTTTTCGTGCGTAATCTCCCCCAGTCAAGACCTCTGTCTGAAGTTCCTTTTTTTTTGCCGGGAAAAGTAACGTTCGCACAAGTTTCTAAGTTTCCTTTCTCATAACCATTTTTGGGTATATCACTTCATTTATCTGTGATTTTGAAGACTTTCTGTCTCCTTGATCGTGAAATGTGCGAGAGATTCAACATGGATCAAACGCCGAGTAGTTTCAAATGTTTGCATACTTATTTCCTTGCAATTGTTGTTCAGTGTCGAAAACGCAAATATCTCTTTTTTGTATTTTATTTACCTATTTATTTATTTATTTATTTATTTATTTCACAAATAGCCTTGTTAGACATCTTATAAAGAAAGAAACGCAATTTTGGGATGATTTGCTTGGTTTCTCTTGTCGCACAATCGACCGCGCCCTAATTTATGCAAAATTTAAATTCTGGGTTGACAACTTGATAATCAACATTTAAGTTACCGAACTCTCTCCCCAGGTGTTAAAACTACAGTAAAGTACATGGCATTAAACGGGGTGTTAGGAAAACTTTAAATGTCACCCAGCTACTTAGAGTTTATCTCTAGTGCCAGTCCCTCTCAAAACTTAAAACGTTACAGCGTATGGAAAACAAATAAATTCGAAAAGCACGGTTTAGATCCCTATAACTTTATCAAATCATCGATGGTAGACAAATTCATTAGGAGATTTAGGACTACCCTTTCCTAAATTGTTGTAATTTTGAATCGAGAAATAAATTTCGAAAATTGGGCGTGGTCTGTCACAAGACCTACAATTATTGCTAACGAAGGCAAAATTGAAATACACTTAACAGCAATGCTTGCTGGTGTCAAAGTTTGTTCTTGGCGACCTGAATGCACCCGAAACTGGTGCAGCCCCCTTGAAATTCATTGAGACCCTTTTCTTAATGGACATGAGAAAATAGGCTTCCTGATAAAATCATCGTTTACTTTCGCTAAAAATCGTCTCTCATCTCAGCTAATATACTGGTAAAACTCCACTCCCAAAGTCAACCACTCAGGCATGTTAAGGCATGGCTCATATCCAGTACAGACCACCAGAAAGAAAAAAGAAAACGTTTTTGATCTAAAGCAACGTTGTTTTTATCCCAGTAGGGGGAGCCAGAAACTTACCCGAAACAAGATTTGGTATCCTTAAATTTTGTTAAGGTGTCTTTATGGTGTTCACGTGACTTGTGACGTCACAAGCCTGCTTAAGATGAATTCTAAAATGGGCCAAGGATAGGGAAGTATCACAAAAAACTAACCGTACGAAATTTTTAACCACTTTCTAAGGCAACTATTTCTGTCCTGAATGGATGAACTCCTCAATTATATAAGGCTATATATGGAAAGATGAAAGGTCACGTGACCTTTTTTACGTAATAACTTCTTAGCTTAATATTTTAGTCGGCCATTCAGGACAGATTCTTGCAGGGGACATCAGCACAATTGTAAAATTACTACAGATTTTATGCAAATGAGGCTTGAGCCATACCTTAACATGCTTGAGCAGGAGCTTACGTAGATATGTAGCATAAGACACACCTATACTAAGTACAAATCATTCGCTTCCGGTTATTGTGCTACTATTGGTATAAATTAGACAATCAGTCAACGACAGTCAATCAACAATGTCTTGCAGATCCCGACCCGAGTTCAGATTATACAACTTCACACCAGACAGTGCACTTTGATCGGTGTCCTGGTCAAGTCCGAAATACTATACCACGTCACGCAGGAGCATGTAAAGAAAGTTTTCAGGTTCAAATTCAGCAACTGGAAAAAGTAATAAGAGCCTTTTAGCGTCAGCTCCAAAATTAGACAATCCAGCAAAAGTGGCTGTAGTAACAAACTTTCCAGACCAGTCGAATCGCGAGGTTTACATCGTGCATTGTACATTGTCATTGTGCTCAAGAAAAATTGTTGAAATGATATTCAAGCTAAAATACAGCTGAAATAGTATTAAATATTTGTATTCTTCCCGAACAGCTGGATTAGAAGTCGCTACAAGATCACGGAATCATACAACAATGTGAATTATCAAAATATAACAAAATGCCTCAAAAGGAAATACAGAAGATGGCTGGAACTCTTTTTTTTAATTTGACTTGGAAAAACGGAGCAGATAGAAAAGGGCCATTTCTTGTGACTGGCTGTGACCCTACAACGACTAATCAAGCGTAAAACGTAACGCAAGTGTCACGTTACTCTCTTGAGCAACTGGCGTTTCTTACAAGGGACTCAAAACCAGATAGGTAAATTTTAAGCTATTTGCATTTCCTTTACTTTCGTAATCAGCGAATGATGTTATTCAGGTAGTGAAAGTAACAGTTTGGGAGCCCTTTGACTTATCCTAGTATGGTGGTCATAAGACATGGTTCCGAGAATGACTTACCTCTTCTACACCACCCGGACTTATAAGGTCCCTCATGATAAATAAAGAAAAAGAAGGGGTGGGTGGGGTGGGTCAACAAAGCAAGAGTTAAGTCTTCAGAAACAATTTTAAAGTTCGTTTTATTAAAACTGTTTACCGTTACAGAAATCAAGAATATCAGTCAAATGATCATTACATCTACGAGTACTATATCTAAAAAGAACATATGATCGACCATTCTTGTTCTGGAATCTATCATCACTTCATCGAGTGCTTGGTAAAGACGCCCAAAAAACGGAAGCTTTGCCTTAAATTTCTTGAGTGTTTTAGGTCTTTCAATATTTACCGTTCGTTTGCCTCCCAAGCTCTAACTATTTCCGCCACTATCCAGAAATATTCTAACATTTAATAAGATCTAGTTATTACAAATGCATGTCAACATCGGATACCGTAGAGGCCTTTTTAACGGCTACCTTTAATGTATGTTACACCGCCTTTGCTCTTCCTTGTACGTCTTCAAAAGCCATTTATAGAGGTTTTACAGATACTTTTTAGACACATTCTAACTTTAAATGTGTACTCGATATTCACACGTCTAACCCTTTCAAACTTAAGATCAAAATTTAATTTTTCATTTGTTGCCCCTACACATTTCGTATAGAATTAGTAGGGAGAAACTGTTAAAATATCAAGCAAATTCATCGTGTGACCTGTCCTTAATTCTCGTGACCACTCTGTTTTTTAAGGCGTTGAAATTACAAGGACAAATTTGATGCTGATCACTCTTAGGGTTTAAGAGTTAATTGCTACTTTTGAGGTAAACTGTCTCTATTTTTTTGCGGCTTTTACAAATAATGGAATAATGTTTTCCGTCTGGTTTCACTTTTGCATTATATAATTCAAGGGTAAATAGGAGCACTTTTTGTGAGTAACCTCCCTGTCCAGACACCTGTTTGGAGTGCCTTCTTTTTATAAAGCGGAAAGTTTCTAAAGAAACTGTGGTGTTGCGTCGGTGGCCATGGTGGAGTTGTACACAAGAACTTGGTTTTAATGTAAATTCACCACCCTACAGGGATTTGTGACTGTTTCGCAGCAATCGTTGCTTAGTCCTTGGAACACCAAAACCGCGAGCTCAGTTAAAAGAAAAAAAAGCTTTTAAAGGCATTTTTGATGGTTTTCTAAACGGCGTTAGTTAAATGGAATGTTCTGAAGAGGTATTTGAACTTGAACTTGTCTATGCCGTCTTCGAATTAGGAGGGAGACTAGAGCTCGTCTGAACTCTGGCATTCTTATTGTGTACACAATAGGATTAATTAAAGAGTTGGCATAAACTATAACCAAGGTACTATAGAACAAACGGAGATATGATAGGAATGAAAGAGATGAAATTATATCAATAATGAACGAAATTAAAATCAGTACATATGGCAGCCACGCCATTAAAGATACCAAAGTTACGATAAACAAAGTCTTGGTCAGTTTTCTCTCTCTGCTAGTTGCACGATGGTGCTGAGGATGCGCTCCACAATAAACTTTAACTAAAATGGACGAGTAAGAAACAAAGATAATAAACAGACAAATTGATATGAACGAACTCCTGACTTGCAGCATAAGTACGTGATAATTTAAACTATAACTCCTCACTAATATCCAAGAAGTTTCAAGTAGCCCAGCTGTAACCCACGTCACTGTAATAACTACATTTAGGACCCATTTTTTAATGACACGGTGTTTGAATGGACGGAACGTGGCGTGCATACGTTCTAGGGAAATCGCAGTGAGGTTTGTCAGTGAGGCGGAAGGAAACGAACTCGACATGCCCCATATAATGTTAGCCCAGATTCCTAATCCGATCCCATTAACCCTCCAAACCCTGCACGCCCAAGCGCCCAGATCAACCAATTGCATGACCACCGAAAAACCTCCAACCAACATATCTGCAACTGCCAAGTTAATCACCAGATACATGCTGAGTTTCTGAAGACTGCGGTTTCTTATGAAAACAATTATGGCAAGGAAATTTAGTGTTACTATGGCTACAGACTCGGTTCCATATACTGTAAGCCAGACGATGCACTCAGGTGAAGAAAATAAACTGAGGCTCCTGTCAAGTTCTGATCTGTTTTTCTGATTGGAACCGTTGCTCATCTCTCTGTGGAAAGACGATTGAAAAAGTGCGCATGTATAAATGTTTAAGAGGTGCCTAAAACTTTATATAGACCTGCTTTTAATAAAATGTTTTTACCTTAGTCCTATTAATTAGAAACGCTGCATAACCAATTAACACTCCGAAGTGTGGTCATCTTATTAACCAAAATAGGTTTACAATAAAGATTTCAGAGACTTCAGCCCAGTAAACATGCTAAAGCGGTCTTGACTACTGAGGTAAGAGATCCGGTGGGTCTACTCATGACCAAACTTCTCTAGAAACCAGCCTTAAAGCAAGAGTGCCAGGACGACATCAAAACCCTACCTGTTTTCGGGTACCTTCTTTTAATCTTTGTGATCATTGCATGTTTGGAACCATGAAGTGCACCCTGATTATATCGATTGTGAAGACCGGGTGTTAGTCTTCTATCGATTTGCGCACATCAACAATAACGATAACTGTCTTGTCTTGCAACTTTTCACTTAAATAATCGTTTACTCATAATTATCATAATTCTGTATGGCGTTCCATCCCCGCCAAAATTCAAGTTTTGATTTCAAAGTTCTTGCTTTGTATTTCACTCTCCAGTTATAGTATTCGATATTGTTTTTCTCTACGCAACATGTCAGCATCAAATTGCAAATTCGATACATTGATTTTAAAAATTCGTGTTTTGTGTTTACCACTCAAGTTTTGCATTGCACATTCGTGTTTCGGATTTGCCGTTCAAGTTTCACATTCGACATTGCTGTTTTAGTCGCAGTCTGTAAGTTTGACTGTGAGACTTTCACTAAACACAAGTGAACTTTTACGTTCGCGGCTGTACACCAAAACTAGATTACACATTCGACTTTTGCTTTCAACATTCATGTTTTGAATTGAACTTCATGCACCACTGGTTTTGGATGACTTTGGAGAACGCTGTCATCAATAATGGCGGGCTCAAACAATATGGCTTCAGCGTTGTGCTCAAAAGTCGTAAACCAGGAAGATGATGGCCGCTGCCTTTGCTCATATATTTACTGTTCGATTTAAATATTTTAATCGTAGCACTAAGCTGCTATGATCATCCTGCTGTTGACAGCTATCCAATCGCTGTATACTGTCTTGCACTACTGATAGCGCAAAGCCGGCAGCGGCCATCATCTTCCTGGTTTTCGACTTTTGAGCACAACGCTGAAGCCATATTGTTTGAGCCCGCCATTATTGATGACAGCGTTCTCCAAGGTCATCCAAAACCAGTGGTGCATGAAGTTCAATTCAAAACATGAATGTTGAAAGCAAAAGTCGAATGTGTAATCTAGTTTTGGTGTACAGCCGCGAACGTAAAAGTTCACTTGTGTTTAGTGAAAGTCTCACAGTCAAACTTACAGACTGCGACTAAAACAGCAAAGTCGAATGTGAAACTTGAACGGCAAATCCGAAACACGAATGTGCAATGCAAAACTTGAGTGGTAAACACAAAACACGAATTTTTAAAATCAATGTATCGAATTTGCAATTTGATGCTGACATGTTGCGTAGAGAAAAACAATATCGAATACTATAACTGGAGAGTGAAATACAAAGCAAGAACTTTGAAATCAAAACTTGAATTTTGGCGGGGATGGAACGCCATAATTCTGGGAGACTACTAAAAGCGGACTGTTCTGCAATGCAAGGTTTATTTCTCTGGAAAACATTAATTCATGTTTTACTTAGTCTCGTGAATTTTAACACCGGACTGGATGTCTTCAGAATGCGCTTAATGAAACTGGATAACCTATTTTTGTTGTATTCAAGTTTATTTTAAGAAAACGTCATCTGTGCCATACGTACCTGAAGGACAGGAATCAAGCCCAAACTGCTTGGCGTAGAGGCCAAAAAAATATCCGTAATAAAAAATTATCCCTGCGAATAAAAGTTTCAGTGTTACTTAAGTATTTATGATGTTTTCAAGAATTCTTCTTCCCGACTCGATCATACAAATGGTAGTGTCCATTTTACAGTTGTAGGTGAATTGATTTTTTTGCACCAAAATGTATCAAGTGATGCCTAAACGTCTTAAACATCCCCATAGCTGTTATCATGATGTACGCTCATTTTACTTTATTTAAAGTGAATTATCTGCTTTATTTCTCCTTAACATTTTTTTTAGTAAGTAAGTAAGTAAGTAAGTAAGACTTTATTTAACGAGGGTAACATACAACAGTAATAAACCTGATAAACTAATGGCCCTATTTTCTTGTTTTCATTTTTATATCATCTTCTGTTTCATTGTACAGTTATAAGCACAAATTGTTCTCGCATCTACTGCTCACATGCTCATAGAAACAGGTCATTTGGAGCGCTGGATCCTCTTGCACTACAAAAAATTAAAACAGTGCTCAACATACCTGAAACACCGCAAACCTTCGCTCTGGGAGAACTCTGAGCAAATGATTTTCCCTCAAACAGAAGTACGTCCTAAAAAGTAGAATCTGAAAAAAATTAAAAGGTTATCAGACATGAATATTTTAATTTCGATATGGTATCTATTGCGTTTTAATATCTAAAAATGTCAAAAATAAGAGAGCAAAAAGAATATTTGGAACGTGCGATCACTGAAATCTTCATGGTCGGATAAACCTGCTGCTTGATGCTATGGTATCATACATATTGTGTTAAAAATTACCGTTAACGGGATTGTTCCGTATAACATCACCTTGAAAGACAAAAATGATTTCTATAATATAAGCTTTGGGTTTTTGGTGCAATTTTTGACTAATCCGCACACCTGCACTAAAAAACTTAGAAAATCTTAAAACACAGTTTAATTTGTAAAGTGTGGTTGAACTGGTCACCTACATCTGATGAAATAAAATGTCAAAAATGATCGTCATTCAATACATTAACCTTTCAAAATTTTACGGTTATTCTTCCTCTGAGCCGCTTTAACTAAGCCGCAACACCTGCTATAATAGTGTGATACGTATACGTACTGAAATGTAGCGCAACGTCAATAATATTTCACAGCCTGGTTGAGATATTTTTAGGCAACGAATCTTAAAACATAAATTGAAGACGGATGTTCGATTTACAACAAAACGTTTTTTATACTGAATTATGCTTATCACACATAAGCTACAATGAGTTGCGAAAATACTTGAGAAACTGTATGTCATTTGGCCTCTAATGATTTCCGTCCCCCTCCCCCTCTTATCAAAGTTGCTAACAGTGCAACACCATGCTCGAAACTTTGAGGAATAACTTTGAAAGGGGGAGAGGGAGGGGGTGTGTATTGTACCTCACATTTTTTTTACAGGAGCGTTTTAGAGGAAGAAAAGATGTTTTTGATTACGAATGTCTCAACAATTTTGCGACTTTTTGTAGCATTTTCAGAAAGCGTGCAACAGTTTGAAGACTACAAGTAGTCCCTTATTTTTTCTCGGTTTAGTTGACGGTACTGGTTGTAGCAGTCCTTGAAACTGATACAAAAGATGAACATTTCTTTAATTCTTCGTGAGTGAGAAAATGTATTAGTACCCCTAAATTTAAAGTGCTCTTGTAAACCACCGAAAAGACTTCTAAAAAATAGGCAATGTCAATAAGTTTTTTATGACTTGTGAAAGTTGTATAACGTGCCATTTCGAGAGTGAAACTTTAAATTTTTACAAGAATTTAATCTAAAAATTTTTGAGAAAGCACACCGCCAGCACCTTTTATTCCCAACTAAGACGAGTTTCTTTCAAACTTAAAAGTATTTTGTGTTTTATTGTCTCCTGCGATCAAACTAAATTTTCCACGCAAAAAAAGCCACCTAGACCAGTTTTGTATGTCAGCAAAATGAACAGCTCGTTTAAACGTCGGTTCGACAGTTTTAGAACCAAGACACTTGTAATGTCTCCGGAGTTACTCGAACTCTTATTGAAAACAAACTATGCCTATTCATGAACAGCATACGTGCTTTGAAAGTCGGATATCAGGCCCTGATGACTCGTCCGATTAACTGGGTCGAAAACATAGCAACTGCCATAATGTATCTATATCACCATCTCAGTTTCGGGCAATGATAATTTGTGGAATACAGTCCCCATGTCGAATTAAACTAAACTCCGTTGAACAATATATTAGACACATAGCGATACCAAATTATTCCGCCAACGTTTCAGACGTTTATTGTCAATGCTATGTTTAAGCAGACTTTCCTACATTTGCATGCCGATAACTTTTAAATGTTTGTATCACTGTATTACGTTTGGCTTTACTTAATGTTGGGAAGCTGGTTTCTCCGTAGATAAAAACAAAATCCCGCCCAATCTTAAGTCTGTTTTTACTTGCACAAATAAAGACTAACAACAAAACGTTCAGCATGTTTTAGCGGCTCAGCTTTTAAAGTCTTATCATTGGCATGGTTAGCCAGCCAACAGTTCGGGCTTTAAAAAGGGAAAAAAATCGTTCTTGATTAAAGTAAGACCCTGCACACAAACTTCAAATCATTACGTAGTTAAGCAGATCAACAGTTGATTCTTGTTGACTTAAAGATATCAAAAAGTTTTAGAAACATTGTCATCTGTGTGCTCTTAATCCATCAAAGGATTGTTTCTGGTTGCTCTCTTTTCGGTTCACACTCTCCAGTGTAGAGCGGGAAATCCGGCCTTCGCGCAATAGCCGACTCAAATGAAATTCAATTTTTTGGAGAAGATTTCATTCGTAAAATTGATTATCCTTGTTTTAATTGATTTTTCCTGTGTTCATGTTAAATTTATTCTGCACAGAACATAGAAGCGGGCGTATTTTGAATTTTACTTTAAGCAGACTGTAAAGAAGGCGATTCACTCTGACAAAAGGCTAAATCTCTAAAACATGGTACTCTTTATGGCGGTGAATTCAACAACAAAAAAACAACAATTTCGATATGAAGGAGGCCGATGGCCGATTCTCTATAAAACTTCCGTTTCAGCTGTTTCAAGACTCGTGTTCAATTTTGGAACCAAATTGATCAAGGTACGAAAGCCCTTCTCAAATTTGCATATTTTTCACATCTCATTGGTCGAGTCTGCGATGGCAACTGATCCCAGAGACGTGTGATTACATGTCATTGTTAAAATTAATGGATCATCTGCTACTGCTATTCTTTTTTCGTTGTAATTAGCGTGTCAGATCCTTACCTTTGGCTGTGTGTTGAACTATCATAATTCTTCCGTTTTTAACTTTTTAGTTGTCAAAGATGGTGCGTTGAAAGTGAGGATAGCAAAGTCAGCAAGATACGGATGGCTTCAAGTTAAAGTTTAACCCCCTTAAACGAAACTCAATCCAGAAGGGTGTCTAATCACATGTCATGTCAAAGACCTGTGCAATCCTTCGGTGTTTATATTTATGACTGTATTTATGATCAGCTAGTGAAAGGGAAAATAGATGCAGAGCACAATTGAGGCTGTAAGGGTTGATAATATTATGTTGCAGCCATCTCAGCCTCAGGTTTCAAAACTTCCCATTCCAGTCGCGTTGAATGTATTTCAAGATACCAAACATCTTAAAACTAGAAAATTACAAATGTTTCATTCAATAAATTAGACTGCTTGCAGCTACCCTTTTCTATTATGCTTGTATGCTAGAGTGTAAAACACCGGACAAGATCAGAACGCGAAAGAAATCAGGGCAGCTTTCGTTGCAGTTCGCTACCTATTGTTCTCGTCCAACCCGGTCCTTCTTTGCATGGACACTTTGAGAGTTGAGTGACAAAAGAATCAAACAGAGTGCAGATTCCTTTTTTGTCTAAAGTTGAATTGCATTGAACGCTACAGAAGTGCGACGCCCGTAAAAAAACTACTGTGCATGATGTCATAAATTGAAGCAAATTTTAATTTCTGATTTACCATTTCTTGTGGGTCTACCAAGAGATGACTCCTAAATCGCTGTCACCACTAAGGATTGTGTATTTAATGCACAAAATAAAGAGTCGTGATGAAGCATAAAGCACGAAGTGCCATTTCATTGGTCTTGTACTCTTTATTAATCTTTGTGATAACTGTTTGGTAGCGAGTGCACCCTGATAACATTAATTAATGTTTTTGGTGGAATCTAACACTGGACTGGACTTCCTCAGAATGTGCCCAATCAAACTGGATAGGCTTATTAAGTCGCAGTGTCACTGAATAACCGGCTATATTTGTTGGATTCAACTTTATTTTAAGAAAACAACATCTGTACCATACATAGTTGCTGTATGACGGGAATCAACCCCAAACTGATTCCGGAATCCTGAATAAAAAAAAACTCTCCCTACGAATGGATAAACGTTTCAGCGTTGGATTGGTACCGATGATGTTTTCAGGAATTGCCGTACCTGCCGACTCGATAAGATGAACTGAATCTAAGTTTCTAATTTTCAGTTGTTAGAAGAATTGACTTTTTTGCACCAAAATGTATTGAATGATGACACTAAAAGTCCCAAAATTCCTAGTTGTTATCATGATGTACGCTCGTTTTACAGTATTTAGAGAACATCATATGCTGTATTTCTCTTGAACGTTTCCCCTTTTTTCATTTAATATCGTCTTCTGTTTCAATTGTTAGAAGCAAAAAAATTTTTCACATCCACAAGTCACATGCTCATAGAAACAGACCATTTTGAGCGATGGATTCTCGTCCAGATAAATCGAATAGAAGTTTCTATAAAGTAGGCAGATAATTTTTTATGAATTTGGCAAACTTTCGGCGATTTTTGAGAACCGTTTACGGCGCACATTTGCTTCAGTTTCAGTTTTCTTCTTCTCCTTACTTATGATTCAACGATATCATTAATTTTTTTAAAAAGAGCGGAAAACTAAAACAGTGCTCAACATACCTGAAACACCTTAATCTCGGAATTTCGCGCTGGGGTAACTCAAAAGCGAAATAATTTCCCTGCAAACGGAAGCACGTGTTCAAAAGTACTTTTGGCCTTGCAACGGATGTCCACAACAAAATGTTGTTTAAACTTGAACTCGCACTATGTTTCCTATATATATATATATCAAACATATTGAGCCAAAAATTCTCGTTGACGGAATTGTTCCGTGGAACATTACTTTGAAAGCCAAAAATGAATTCTTTGAACTTTGGGTTTTGACGCAATTTGTGAATCAGCAAACCTTCGCTGAAAAATTAAACGTAGAAAAGCTTAAGCTTAAAGGACAGTTTAATTTGTAAAATGTGGTTTAACTGGTCACCTACATACGATGAAATAAGACGTCAAAAAGGATCGTCATTCAATACATTAGCTTTGCAAAATTTCACGTTTATTCTTACTCTGACCCGACCCGCTTGAAAAAAGCATTATTATTATTATTATTATTATCGGACGGGACGGAAAAACTCTATAAAAAATTCTTTAGGAAAGGCTTCTTCCTTGGGAACAACAGGTTGAGTTTACTGATTATTGAAATTGCAACAAAAGACTAAATATTTTCTACGTTGGCTTTTATATTCTTTATCAGCGAAAGCAAAATAACTAAATACCAATAAATCCGCTCATCACAGTTGTATAACGCGCCAATTCGTGAGGGAAGCTTTAAATGTTTACAAGAATTTAATCTGAAATTTTTTGAGAAAGCACACCGTCTATTGAAGAGGCACTATTTCTTTAAGACCTAAAAGTATGCTGTGTTTTATTTTCTCCTGCGATCCACTTAAATTTTCCTCGCAAAGAAAGCCAGCTAAAGGAACTTTGTATGTCACCAAAACGAACAGCTAAGCGTCTTTGCTCACGAGTTCAAACGTCGGTTCGACAGTTTTAGTACGAAGAAAGTCAGTGTAATACCTCCGAAGTTCCTCTAGCTAGTCTAGTCGTTGAGATGCTATTTTATTGTTAACTTGCCTTCTCGAAAACTGTTTTAAGGGTTTTTCTAGTTTTATGCAAACATTGTACACATATTTACGACGAAACCTAACAAATAACAAAGCATTTTAGACAATAGCCTTACTTCTCACGTAACGATTCCAACTGAACAGCTTCGATTCTGACACTAGCCAGTTTCTAACGTGTTGATCATCACACCAGGCTCTATCCCAACAACTATCCCAACAACTACAGGATACATAGCTTGGTTTTGCAATCGAAACCTACTCTTGGTTTAGCTCAAATGACTTACCTGAGCAAGGAGTCCAAAGCAGCTCCTTTTTATCAATTGAACTACTAAAAAAAGCGCTTGCAAAAGTCTTACTGAAAACAAACTACGTACTCAAGAACAGCACACGTGCTTCTAAACGGTCATGTAGATCAGGAGCTGATGACTCGAGGCCGAAAGCAACAACTGTCAAACTATATATACTTTTCTACGCGACTGTGCCAATCAACATCTCAGCTTGCATCAATAATGATTTGTGGAGTACAGCCCCCATGTCGAACTAAACTAAATTCAGATGAATAATTTATTAGACCAAAATATCCTCAGCGTTTACTGTCTGTGTCAAATTTAAGCCGACTTCTCGACATTTCACAACAATAACTTCTAGATGTAGGCATTTAACACTGTATCACTTTTAGTTTTAATATTTTCGAGATTTCATTCTCTGTAGATAAAACCAAATCCTACTCAATCTTAACACAATGTCTGTTTTTACTTCTAGAAACAAAAACTAACAACAAAACGTCTAAGGTATTTTAGCTAACCTGTCCAATTTAAATTGCCATCGTGCAGCTAACGAGACGGTTTTTTTTAAATGAACTAATGTCCTTTACATGTAAGTAGAACCCCGCAAACGCAAATGTCAAATCATTACGTAGTTAAGTAGATCAACAGTTGGCTCTTGTTAACTTGAAAAATATTAAAAAGTTATATCAACTTTGTCATCTCTCCTCTTAATTCATCAAAGGATTGTTTTATTCGCTCTTTTTTCGGTTTACACTGAATCTACAATGTATAGCGTGTGAGGTCTTGATGCAATAACTGAGTCGAATAAAATTCAAATTATTGGAGAAGTTTTCTTTCGTAAAAGTGTTTTTTCTTGTTTCAACTGATGTTTCTCTGTTCATCTTAAATCTATTTTGCATAAACGATAGAAGCAGCCGTAAGTTTAATTTTGTTTTAAGTAGACTGTAAAGAAGGTGATTCACTCTGACAGAAGGGTTAACACTCGAAACTTAGTCGGTGCTTGAATGTCTTCACTTTATCAACTTCTTTGAGAAAAACGAAATTGATATAAAGGAGGTCGATGGCTGATGCTCATGTAAACTTCCGTTTCAGCTGTTTCAAGGCCTATGTTTAATTTTTGAACCAAATTGATTAAGGTATGAAAGTCTCTCTTTATTTGGCATAAGTTGGCAAGTCTCATTAGAAGTTTCTTTTGATGACAACTTGCTTATGCCCATCCCAGATAAGTATGATTATATTTATCTAAGAAAATGTTTTAGGCGTTTATTATTAAAATCAATAGTTCGCCTGTTATTGCTTTTTTTTTTCTTATGATTAGCGTGCTAGTTTCCTATGTTTGCCGGCTCTGTGTTGAACTATCATTTTTTCAACTTTTCACTCATCAAAGATGGTGCGTTAAAAAGAAGTATAGGAAAGCCAGCAATATATGAATGACGACTGCAAGTTAAAGCAATACCCCCTTAAATGAAACTCAGCCCAGAACGGTTTTTAATCACATGTCATATCGAAGACGGATCATTTCGTTGACTACATATCAAGACCTTGCTTCTTACAAGATGTTTTAAATTGATTTTTAATATATGCTTTGCTTATAATACATTGTAAAGCGCCATGAGCTTAGGATATGAGCGCTATATAAATAAAGTTATTATTATTATTATTATTATTATTATTATTATTATTATTATTATTATTATTATTATTATTATTATGTTGCATATGGCACCCGAAAACTGAAACTAGACGGTGGTGGACACGCTGTAATACCTGCAGTGATAAGAACCCTAATACCGTCAAGGATTATTGCACAATATCAAGCTTACTGCTTACTTACTAAGGATTTTAGAAGTCTGCTCCGCTTCAATGCAAAAGTCATTGCATGGCCTCGACTATATTACCACGGACGGCGTGCGGACGGCGTCTTCACTTGAAGACATGTTCAGTACTCTATAGCCGTAACTCTCAATTGGGAAAAAGAAGTCAAACAGCAACTCTCAGATGCAAAGAGATACCTTAAAGCCGACTTTAGGTTGCATGTGAGCAAGGATGAGAGGTGTGCAGACCATTTTACAATGTATGCACTGAGTGACCCCAATGATCCTCCATCATAAGGGCACGTGTAGTCATGTTCACGACATTCGCTGTGACGCCTGTCGTGGTATTGAGACGGTCATTAAACACATTGGCGCTGAATTAGAGGGTGCATTCAAAAAAGATGGTGATTTTTTAACTAAACGAAAGCTTCAGTTTGAGCACGGTAAAGCACAAGAAGCCATATGCGCATGGAAAGCGCATAGTCTACGCGCTGTTAACCAAGATCTTGCCAAACAAGATGTGTTGAGTGCGGTTGACGGTGGTAGCTGCCTTATCGTCATGGACTGGGGCATGTAATTTTTACCTCGGTACTACAGAGAACAAATGAGGGATTTCTTTGGTAAGAGAGGTAAGAGCTGGCACGTGAGCTGTGTAATTGAGAGAGAGGAGGACAGCTATCCAGTGCAGTGTTTTTCTCATTTATTTGAAGAATGCAAACAAGACTGGTTTGCTGTAGCATCCATCCATCGTGGAAAATCTCTTAGAGATTCTTAAGAGAGAGAAGCTATTCATTTCCGAAGTGTTTCTTCGCTCAGACAATGGTGCTCGCTATCACAACGCAGCCTTGTTGGTTGGTCTTCCAACCATTGGTTCAAGAACTGGGATACGTATCCGTAGATACGAATTTTCAAAACCACAGGCAGGGAAAGACATATGTGACAGAAAAATAGCACCGATGAAAGCCCACATTAGACGATATGTGAACGAGAAGCTCGATGTGGCAACTGCTGCAAAAATGAAGGAAGCTCTTGAGTCTCATGGAGGTGTCAGATGGAGAAGAGTAGCTGTTGCCGCTGATAACTTAGCTAATGAAACTGGTGGGACAAACAAAATCAAAGGAATTAGTAAGCTCAACAGTTTTGAGTATACAGAAGAGGGAATTCGCATTTGGAGTACATACCAAATTGGTCCCGGAAAACTGGTGTCGTATGAAGGAATAAAACCACAGGGAAGACTGCATTGAAGTTGTAACCTTTTGGGGCAATTCCCCAGGCCCAAGGCATTTTCAACAGGAGGCCCACTTATAAAGAGCGATCCGTCAAAAATCAGGTCTCTTTCTGCAAGACACCAAGCTGCGTTGTAACGTTTGAAAACGAAAACGAAGCACAGAATCATATGGACACTGAAGTTCATAAGCTTGTTTTGGAACGCGAAACACTTTATGACAGTGTGCGAAGAAAATGGGCGCAGCATGTTACCGAAAACGCTTCCCGGACGACTCTGAGTGTGCCAATTACATCAATCCGAGCACTTGGTACAAGCAATGGAAATGAAGCTCCCACTTCGCAGGGTTGGGCACTAAAAGGTCAAAAAACTGCTACTAAGACCTCCGAGAACGTTAAACGTTTTTTGATTGCAAAATTCAATGATGGCCTTAGTGGCCAGAAGGCAAATCCGCCAGAAGTCGCGAAGGAGATGCAGGAAGGTAAGGACTCGAATGATTCACCTGTATTTTTGCCTGAGGACTGGAAAACTACACGGCAAATAAGTAGCTTTTTTCACGACTGTCAGCATTAAAGAAAAGCAGTCCTGTCGATGCAGTAACATTACGTGATGAAGAAAATGTCGATGAAGAGGATCTTAGGAGCTGGGAAGGTCGCTTAGAAGCAGAGAGTATACGGAAGGAAATGTACAGTGCAGTGGATCTTCAACACCCAGTTTATTCTGAAGGCCTCAATATTTGCTTGATGGCAAAAGAGAGAAAGCTTAAAAATCTCAAAGTTCTAGACCTTAAGAACATCTGTACAAATCTTTCTTTGACGGCCACTGGAAACCAGCAAAGAAAAGTTACCTTTATAAACGCCATTGACGAGTTAGTTAATTCTTGTAGATGTAGCAATTTGTTGTAAGACATCGACTGTATCGTACGAGGGAAGCCTAGATGACTCAGTCAGAGACCGGTTCAGTGGTGACGTATTTTTTTTTAAGATTGGTATTACTGCATTTTGGCATTGTATATAGTAGTTAAGAGTGTGTATTAAGGACAACTTAACAATCGTTACAAATTTATGTATAGAGCGATTTTCGTATAACCTTGAAATGAAAATGCACCATCAGAAACAACAAAGGAACGGAAATAAAGCGGTTTGATTGGTTTATCGAACGGATACAAACGCTCGTGGCTTTTGGTTGGTTGAGCGTACGCTCGGGTAAAAAAAAGTTTATGCCCGAGAACTTTTAGAAATCAATAAGATACTTCGCTTTGATTTTATCCTCCAACACGATTGGCCAATCAAACAATGCTTTCTCACCTTTTATTGGTTTTTCTTTGGCGGGAAAACGAATAGTTCATGTTTTGATCTTTTATCCATTGGCTTATAAAACAAATAAGGAACATTTACTGAAACCATATTCAAGGTCATACGCAAATCGCTCCACTGAATATTTAGGCCAATTATGGTTAACGAGGACCTTCTAACCCGTTTTCTATAACCTTTTCACTTAAATGAGGGTAAGGCATGGCTTGTTATTAGAACACTGTTTTCCTTCTTCTTCTTTTTTTTACTGACCATAGATCAAGGCAAAACTGTGGATAACGAAGAAATCACTAAGCCCTGTTAAAACGCCGCGGTTTGCTACGGCTGGTTTTATTGGTTGCGAATAAACCAATCACCATCTGTGGGATTGAGCGGTGTGAACGTGGATATCCCTAGCTAGCTTATCCCGCCAATTGATTTTTATGTTTTAACTCAAAGCCATTAAATTCGTAACCTGCGTGCGTCAAAATCTCCGTTGATCTCCTCATGCGCCTGCTTTTCTAGGGAAAAAAGTTTTTATTTATTATCCAAGTGTTCGGCGGCAAAAAAAGGGAATTTATGGCGGTCTTTTTGTTCAATATCAAGAATATACAATTTGATACCGGCATCATTCACTTCTGCTAGAAACGGGTTCCACAACTCACTCGCATTGTGCGTTTATTGTTGTTGTTTTTTAATTCCTTTTTGTATGAATAGAGATAAAAGCTCAACTATTTTACTTTTCTGATCCATAAACAATCGAGAAGTTAACATTTCTTTGAGCAATGACAATTATGTGTGATCAGACAGTGCGTGACAAACTGGTCGTGACGTGATATATCGTGCGCATCGGTGATAAAGTGGACCTCAAACTATTGCTGACAGCGCCTCTAATTTATCAGGTCCCAAACTTCGGTTTTTTTACATGTATAGTAAGAGTAATAATGAGTACAAAGAAGTATTTCATTTCCTCATAAACTGCCGCCTTTTTGAGAAAACGATTTTTGAAAAAGTGGTCCATCACTTAATCTATCAGAGGATTGTTTCTGGGTGCTGCTCTCCTTTCGGTTCACCCTCTCCAGTGTAGAGCGGGATATCCGGCCGTGGCGCAATTGCCCCCTCTGGCGAAGTTTTCATTAGTAAAATTTGTCATAATTGTTTTAATTGATGCTTCTGTGTTCATGTTCAATTTATTCTGCCCAAAACATAGAAGCGGGCGTATTTTTAATTTTACTTTAAATAAGCAGATTGTAAAGTAGGCGATTCACTCTGACAAAGGGCTAACTCTCACAAACTTGGTACTCTTTATGCTGGTGAATTCAACTTATCAACTCCGTCGAGAAAACAACCAAATTCGATATAAAGAAGGCCGATGGCTGATTCTCCTTAAGACTTCCGTTTCAGTTGTTTCAAGGCGGGTCTTTTGTTTTTGTCCCAAAGTGGCCTTTCTCAAATTTGCATTTTGCATGCCTTAGTCGAGTCTGCATGTGATGGCACAGTTACTGATGTCGATCCCAGACACGTGTGATTATATTTATCTAAGGAATGTTTTTGCATCTATAATCAAATATAGTTTTCCTGTTGTTGCTATTTATTTTTCTTTTAATTAGCGTGCACGGTTTCCTGTTTTTTGCTCCAGCAGTGTTAAACTATCATTCTTTTTAACTTTTGACTTATCAAATATGGTGTCTTGAAAGTGAGGATAGCAAAATCAGCAAGATATGCTGAATGACTGCAAGTTATGTATCAGTCATTTCCAATAACGACCCCCCCCCCCCCCCTCCCCGGGCAAACCTTGGAAATTTAGAAAAATTGTTGTCAAATTCCCCACTATGATGCCCCACCGGGTTTATGTTTCATAACACCTCAAATTTTTCATGCGCTAGATATATAACCAAGCCATTTAATGAAAATTTTCTCACGTTGGCAGACTTCTAAAACCATTTTGCTATTACAATATTCAAATTTGATATTCTAACTGTTGCGTGCTTTTAAATGCAAACTTTGCGTCAATATACACAGCATAAATGAACAAGAAACATTCAATTACAATAAATCAGCACGGAAACCTCAAACAAAATAGAGAAAATGCTGATGCGAAGTTGTTTTTTTTTCCCGTGTAGCTTAAAAACGCACTTTCAAGCTCTACCACTATGAAGTAATCATGAATGGTAATACCCTATTCATAACGCATTTAAAGCAAATAGCTATTATGACAGCAAATCCACGCTTAATGTGTTTTCTTTTCTTACACAGAGGCACTGCAGAGAGACATCCTGTGACATTAATTGTTTTGTTGCTGCAGTTTTCTCAGACGTGTTGCTTTCCTTTTCCACATAACCCTTTAGCTTGTTGCATCTGGCAAACGTTTTTTCCTTTTAGTCAAATGCCCGACTGGGCAGGCTGCCTTTCACATGAAATTCCCCACCATACAGAGCTAACCTCTAATAAAATGCTTGGGGTATACCCGGGGGGAGGGGGGATGGGCGTTCTTGGATTTGACTGATACATTACAGGTAAATCCCTTTCAAAGAAACTCAGCGCCTGTTTATATGGTATCGGGTACCCGAGACAGCCCTCCCCCCGAGTTACACTGGGTGGGCTATAGTTTTCTACTTATTTCCTCGAAAAATTCTATCAATAATTTACATGAAGATGGGTGACAGAACATGGGTTGGCGAGAAAGCTCGGAGCGGCGAGTTGTTTCGCCTCGGCATGTAGGGTATAACCCTAGTGGAACAACCTTTTTTCATGTGAACACTTTGGCTCGCCTACCCGGGACGAGACCACCGAAAAGTCAATGCGTCCTTTTGCGAAAAAAGAGGTTTTTGACCAATGTTTTGGTTTAGTAACGCTTATATGTTTCAGGGTAACTAAATTTGCAAAGTCATCAAAATTCACAGTGATCAGATACAGCAGTTAATTAAAAACCCTTTCCCTCCCCCTCCCCCTCCCCCCCCCCGGCCCTTTAAATATCGTTCCTCTAAGAACTATACGCAAAAAATGATAATAAAAATGTGCGTTACTTCCGATTGCCACCATATTTGGTCCATAGGAAGTTTACAGTTTTAGCCAATCGCAGGCCAATTTGCACGCCATATAAGGTATAGACTATCACTTCGTGACGTTTTTAAACATGGCTAACGCGAGTGAGAGATCACACTCTGAAATATTCGATGTCGAAGAAGCTTTGCGAAGGTTTTATCGAGATAAAAACGATGTAGAACGAATTTCAAGTGGCATGCAAACTGATCTAGATCACCTTCTGTGCGAATTGTATCAAAAACTGGGGTAAGCGATCATCCATCTCGCTTCGCAACTGCTCCACACTGATACGCGTTGTTTTGAAAATGTAAAGATATGCCTTTTAGATGGGCTTTTGCGTTCAAAAACGTGCCTCTTACTTGAATTAGACCTCCAAAACAGTATTTGCGTGTCCAAAGCCCGATTAATTTGGCCGAAAGAATACTTTTTGATGGCCGGAGTTTTATTTTGTGAGTTACGTGAGGGACGCGAATATCACGTGGCGGGTGGGGGGGTGTTGGTTGGGGTGGCGGTTGGGGTAGGGGAGCACTAGTTTCAAAAACATGTCCTTTCATTCTTCTCCCACTTAGGGAGTGCGGGACTGTGGTAGCACTAGTTTCATTGCCCTGCCTTTTAATTCTTCTCCTACTTAGGGAGTGCGGGACTGCTGGAGCACTAGTTTCATTGCCCTGCCTTTTAATTCTTCTCCTACTTAGGGAGTGCGGGACTGCGGGACTGCAGCACTGCGGGAGCACTAGTTTCATTGCTCTCTCTATTAATTCTTCTCCAACTTCGTGAGTGAAGGACTGCAGGAGCACTACTTTCACTGCCATGTCCTTTCATTCTTCTCTGACTGCGGGAGTGCGGAAGCAGTAGAATTTAATTATACACTCGATCAGAAGTGGTGGGATATTCTGAAGTTGCTCCGAGAATTTGCATTATTTTTTGTCTCTGTGCCAAAACAAATTTTTATATTTTCATAAATATTATTTCTTGATTATTTTGATTTTCAGTGATGAATGTATTGTTTTATGTTTATCTTTGTTCCTGACAAAATTTTACAGATACCTTCATGTCATTATTACTTATCTATACATGTAATGATTCTCAGTGATAAATGTGATTACTTTCTGTTTGTGTTTGTACACTGGCAAAATTTTACAGATGTTATAAAACATATTATTATAACATGGAACCCTGCTGTGTAGACACACCCAAACATGTTTTGAATATTTTGGGTGTTTCTGTATGCTGAGGTACTTGTGGCTACCAATATCCAAAACCCTTATCAATATGGGTTGTCAGGGGTTAAGGAGGGGGTGTTTTTATCATTTTATACACAACTTTATAAAATAACTAAGATAGTACGCGCGCTCTGATTGGCCGAGAGGCGTGTTTGCATGAGAGTATGTAAACATCGTTGTGTGACGCGTTGTAGTTTTTAGAGGAAGTTATTTTATAAAAGCAATAGAAAACTTTTTTTTCCTGTGTTTGCATAGAGAATTCACGACAGTTATGCAAACCCTCGACTTCGTCTCGGGTTTGCATAACTGTCTCGATATTCTCCCAACCCCTCTCGTGTTTATACCAGGCTATGCAAACACGGAAAACGTTTTCTATTGCTTAAGTAACATTTTCCTGGAAATCCCCCAATCTAGACACACCCAAAAGATATTTTCGAAAAAATAAATATTTTGGCCTTTTTTTCCAATACGATAATTCTCATTTCTGTTCATTTTCAGGCAGATTTGGTGGCAGTTTTGCCAATAAAATGAGGCAAAATGTTGTTTTAAACTTTTGCCTTGAATTTTGCGCATAAAGTATGCAAATTAACTTCCTCCTGAAGATATTTGAGAAACTGTAATAGTCTTCTCCATTTTTAGCTTTTTCATTCCTCTTTTAAATGAGGTATACATGTAGCTTTGCAGTCTGCTGTAAATACCTGTGAGGATATCAAACAAAATATAGATGTTGCCATGTCGCCATGAATTGACCTGGTATTTGGGCGGGGTGAAATGAGTTAAAGCTGTACGGGTTACGTTACAGGTTAACTTTGAGTTTACTGATCTTCACACCCTAACTTCGCATTTGTGTTTATAAAAAAAAAGTGCTGAAGCACAACCTGAACCAAACAAGGAAATGATCAGTAAACATTGATGATATGTAATCAAAAAGTTTTAAAGTACGAGAAAAGAAGAGCAAATTTAACCCTGACTGGGTCGTCTCGGTCACGCAATCCTCATATCTCGGAGGATTGTCTCAGGAAACCGAGACCATATAAATGGGCCCTCAGTCTCGAAGTGTTTCTAATCACATGCCAAGTCAAAGACCTGTGCAACCCTTACCTGTATTTTTGATCAAGTAGTGATATCACTATAAAAGTTAACGTTAAAAAACAACGACGTTTCGACCGTTCGACGGTCATTTTCAAGCTGAACAGTAAAAAATTTTTGAATGCGCTAAAATATATGCAATCAATTATAAAATGCTAATAAGATACTGACCAAAACTTTAAAATATTTACATAGAAACAATACATACACACCAAAAAATAAAATTGCGGCATGAAGAAACGCTAAGTAAATAACTTCGTGCGGATCGAGTCACTCTGTTTGTTCAGATTTGGTATAAGTTTGCGAATAAAAAGCATTTCAAAAATCAAGCAGTCAAGTTTACTTTGACACTTCTTTAAAATCTCTAAGTTGTTTCCAATGGAATCCGGATCCTCTCCATGCTCGTCCTTTACGTGGTAGCCAATTGTTGATCGCTTATGTTGCTCCACACGTTGATGTAGGTGTCGACTCGTGAAGCCGACATAGTCTGTATAACACAGACCACACTTGTAATAATAAACAACGTTTTGTTGGTTTACAATTGGAGGTATATGTTCCTTCGGCTTGAACTTTCCTTTGATATTTTTGCTTACAAGTAGTGATAATTAAAGGCAAAATAGATAATTAACTCTGAAGTGTAAATTAAAGTGCTAAGAGAAACTCATGAAAAAACCCACTGGGCGTTAGCCCTAGCACTTAGCCCTTATACTTCAGAGTTAATTCTCTATTCCACCACTTGTACGTGTTTATAGTGGTAGGCGGCACAACATATCCACCGATATTATGCGGAGGTACCGGGCCTCCTAGCTCCAGACTCCTTTTCCAATTTTTTTTTTTTCTTTTCTGACCGACCGACCCAAAATCAGAAAACGCATTGGACAATAAATGAAAAAAAAGGGGGGGGGGGGGGGAGGGGGAGTGGCCTAACTTGAAAAAAGTCCTAGAGTTTGCTCATTGCTTTCCAGGATCAATAGTTAGTGTCTATACTTCACACTCATTTTTTAACATAAGAACGTTTGTCTTTATTTGGCTCATTTGTTTGTTTGTTTCTTTTTATTTATCGACAGTTGGTTGGCCTGACACCTTATTCGTTGCATGTGACAAGTACCTTGGTGAACACATCACACCATACAATGCACTTTGATCGCCGCCCTGGTCAGTTCCGCATTGATTTATTAAAATACTATACCATTTAACGCAGGAACATGTTAAGAACGTTTTCAGGTTCAAATCCAGCAACTGAAAAAAATAATAAGAATGTTCAGCGTCGGCTGCAAAATTAGACTAAACTTTTCGAGACCAATCAAAACGCGAGGTTTACATCTTGCATTGTCTCTTGCATTTTCTCTTGGCATTGTACATTGTTGCTGTGCTCATGAAAAATTGTTGAAATGATATATTTATTTCAGCTAAAATACAGCTGAAATAGTATTAAATTTGTATTCTGCCCGAACAGCTGGATTAGAAGTCGCTACAAGATCACCGAATAATCTAACCATGTGAATTATCAACCTATTACAAAAGGCCACAAAAAGAAAATACAGAAAAGGGCGGGAACTTTTTTTAAATTTGACTTGAATAAACGGAACAAAAGGGCTATTTTACTGGTGAGTGGCCGTGACCCTGCAACGACCAATTATGCGTAAAACGTAACGCGAGTGCCACGTTACTCTCTTGAGCAACTGACGTTTCTAACAAGGGACTCAAAACCAGATACGCGTGAAAACTCCCGCTCAACATCACAGCTACAACATAGCTAAGTTTTAACCTATTTGCATTTCCTTTTCTTTCGTAATCATACTGATATTATTCAGGTAATGAAATTCGACTTATCCTGGTATGGTGGTAATTTGACATGTTTCCGAGAATGACTTACCACTATGATACCACCCGGACTTACAACGAGGTCCCTCACGGATAAGTCAAAGAAAAAAAGGTCAACAGAGGAAGAGTTTAACCTTCAGAAACAGATTTTAATAAAACTCTTTACCGTTACAGAAATCAAGAATATCAGTCATATGATCATTATATCTATGAGTACTATATCTAATAAGAACATCGACCGTTGTTGTTCTGGCATCCATCATCACTTCATCGAGTGCATGGTAACAACGCCAAAAAAATCGAAGCCTTGCCTTACATTTCTTGAGTGTTCAAGTCTTTCGATCTTTACGGTTCGTTTGATTGCCAAGCTCCAACTATTTCCACTGCTATCCAGAAATATTCTAACATTTAAGATCTTCACTAGTTATTACAAATGTATCTCAACATCGGATACCGCGTTTTCTCTTTCTTGTACGTAAATTCTTTAAGGGACTTCATAAGCCATTTATAGAGGTTTTACAGATACGTTTAAGACACATTCTAACTTCAAATCTGTACTCGATATTCAAGCGTCTAACCCATCAATTTCTAAGATCAAAATTTAATTTCTCATTTGTTGCCCCTTCTTATTTCGTATAAACAAGTAGGGAGAAACTGTTAAAGTATCAAGAAAATTCATCGTGTGATCCTGTCCTTAATTCTCGTGACCACTCTGCTTTATAAGGCGTTGAAATTACAAGGACAAATTTGATGCTGATCACTCTTAGGGTTTAAAGAGTTAATTGCTACTTTTGAAGAACACTGTCTGCTTTTGCAAATAATGGAATAATATTTTCGGTCTAATTTCACTTTTGTATAATATAAGGGTAAATAGAAGCACATTTTGTGTGTAACCTCCCCGTGCAGACCTCTGTTTGGAGTGCCTTCTTTTTTATAAAGCGTGTAGTTTCTAAAGAAACTGTGGTGTTGCGTCGGCGGGGGAGTTGTGTACAAGAATTAGGTTTTAATGTAAATTGACCACCCTACAAGGATTTGTGATTGTTTCACAGTAATCGTTGCTTAGTCCTTGGAACACCAAGACCGCGACCTCAGTTAAAAAAATAATAATAATAAAAAGCCTTTTAAGGTATTTTTTTACGGTTTTCTAAACGGCATTAGTTAAATGGTATGTTCTGAAGAGGAATTTGAACCTGAACTTGTCTATGCCGTCTTCGAATTAAGAGGGAGACTAGAGCTCTTCTGAGGTTTGGCATTCTCATTGTGTACACAATAGGATTAAGAACAGAGTTGGTATAAAGTATGTAGACCCAAGGCACTATAACACAAACGGCGACGTGATAGGAGTGAAAGAGATAGAAATATATCAGTGTTGATCAAAATATAAACGTATGCAACATACGGCAGCCACGTCATTATAGATACCAAAGCTACGATAAACAAAGTCGTGGTCAGTTTTCTCTCTCTGCTGGTTGCCCCGTGGTACTGAGGATGCGCTCTACAATGAACTTTAGCTAAAATGGACGCGTAAGAAACAAAGATACTAAAGAGACAAATTAGGATGAACGAATACAAGACGCTCAAGTCCAGAGGATCATAATTTGAAATATTCCGCCTCCCTAATAAACTTACAACAACAACTAGCAGCCCGACCACTGTGACCCACGTGACCGTAATTACTACTCTGATGACCCATTTTTTTAATGATACGGTTTTTAAATGGACGAAGCGTTGCGTGCATACGTTCTAGCGAAATCGCAACGAGGTTTGTCAGTGAAACGCCAGGAAACAATATGTGCATGCCCCATTTAATGCCGCCCGAGATTTGAGAGTAGATCCTATAAGCCCCCCAAACGCTGCACTCCCGAGCACCCATATCAACCAATTTCATGACCCCCCAAAAAACCTCCAACTAACATATCTGCAACTACCAAGTTAATCACCAGATAAATGTTGAGTTTCCGAAGACTGCGGTTTGTTGTGAAAACAATTATGGTAAGGAAATTTAGTATTACTATGGCTACAGACTCGGTTACATATACTGTAAGCCAGACGATGCACTCAGATGAAGAAAATAAACTGAGGCTGTCAAGTTCTGATCCGTTCTTCTGAATAGAACCGTTAGTCATCCCCTGTGAAGAGAAGATTAAAGCTTGGTTTTCACTAGCGAAGCAAGCATAGCGCGAACATAAGCACAGGCGCAAGCAAAAACAGCAGCAACATCAGCATAAGCATAAGCAGAAACATAAAAAGAACGAACGAACTTACTTATTGGTCAAGTCTGGTTTTCACTACTGACACAAACATAAGTACAAGCACAAGAATAGGAAAAAATTTTGATCCTTGTGCTTCGAGGTCGTTCAGTCGCAGTGAAATAAGTACTGTTATGCTTGCGCTGATGCTTTCGCTGTGGTTGCGTCGCCAGTGAAAACAAGGCTTAAAGAAGCGCACATGTTAGCATGCATTTTTACATATTTTGATATCCCATCAATTTCGATGATTTGGCTTATTTTATGGTAGTGGTTAATATTAGAGTGTTTTGATAATTTGGCTTATTCTATTTGGTTGAGTGTTTTGATACTTAAAGTTTAAAACTAAGGTTTAATGAGGCAACCGTGACGTACCAGGCTGTTCCTAATCAACGCGTCTCATTCCAAATGGTAGTGCAAAAAGTACACGTGTGTTAACTCAGTTTGGAAAGCCCTCACGAAAGGTTTCGTGCGTTCCAAAGTCTACCCTTTTGTTGGCTTTGCGCTGGACATAATAGCTGGCCAACTTAATTATTTCCACCGCAAAAGCTGTAAACAAACTGTGTTCTCTTAACCTGAGTTATTACTTATGTGCTAGCCAAGTAATGGTATAGTCATTTTGTCCAGGTAAAATCACTGCACTGGAAAGATGATGTGCGTCAGCATCGTGTGGGCCATGCCAAACGTTTGATTTCTGGTCAAATCTAACGCACCGCCCTTCCCCAGCGATTGTCACGTGGACAAAATGACCATTCCTTACCCGTGTATGCGCCCCTTTTCTTGAGCAGCCGCGGTCACTAAGCATTTGAATCTTGAAGCTACAGCGAACATGATTTAATTCGTGCGCTGAAGCGAGCAATTCCCCGTTCGCGTTGGCCGAGTTTTCGAGCAAGTTGGGAAAGAAAGAAAGGAAATTTATCTACGCGACCTTTGCTGGTAATTTGATGCGGATACTCCGCTTTGTTTGGAATTTATTTGCCTTCGAACGCCGACTGGTTCGAATTCGAGTCACCGTTCTTCCCTTTATATTTTAGAATGGACACTCACCTCGGATTTAAAACAGTAGAGTGAAGGTAGGAAGGCGTTATTTGGCTATTTGGTTGGTTGAAAATCTACAATCGTGGTCAAAAGTTGTTGGAAAAGTTGCGTGCATCACTTCACTTGGCACCTATTTCGATTGTTCGAACTATTAGCTGTACTACTTTGGGAAATGGCATGCTCTTGTGCACCCCCCTCCCCCATATTCAATGTTGGGGTTCTTCATGGGGTTCTTCATGCAAGAGAAGCCACTATTTTCTTCCTGGAAAATCCAACATTGATAAGGGGAAGGGGGTTATCTCAAAAGTGATGCTACCTTCCCAACACTTTTGTCCAGGATTGTAGGTCTTAATTGTATAGACTTCAGATGTCGCACACCACGATTGGGATGGCTGTGATTTTACTTTGATTTTTACAGAGCGAGCAAAATGTCAACTCATGGTAGCAAAATGTGTGTAAAACCCTTCTCTGTTAAGGGCATTTCAAAACAAGAAAATGACAGTGTATGCCGAAGAAATCATTTACCGCCGAGTAAATGAACGCGCGCATGCACACAAAACTTATAAATGTCACATGGAAGATTCAAATACCCGCTGCAGCAGTTCAAACGCTCAGTGGGAAGGACTTTTGAAACCTCATGTAAATTTAACGTTAATAGTGACATTTTCAAACTTTGCAAACAAACTTTCAGTTGCAAATTCGAGCGCCCTCCAGTTTAGCTTTGCCAGGAAAGTTTTGCTCTTCAATTTTACGACAGGCAAAAAGCAGCTGAATCTTAAATTACGATTCCGATTCTTAAATTACGATTCTGATTCTTAAATTCTGATTCTGCCTCTTAAATTTTGATTCTAAAAGTGGCCATAATATCGTGGGATATCAGGCCAGTACTGGACGTCGTAGGATATCAGGCTAGTAGACTTGGCTTCTGATTGGCTAATTGCGAATTTGGGTACGTAATGATTTAGTCTAACTGAAATGGAACCTTTTCACTTGCATTTCACCCTCTAAACCCTTGAATTAATATTTAATTTCTCATTTGTTGCCCCTACACATTCCTATAGAAGTAGTGGGGAGAAAGTGCTAAAATATAAAGCAAATTCATCGTGTGATCCTGTCCTCAATTCTCGTGACTACTTTTTTATAACGTGTTGAAATTACAAGAAATTTTGATGCTAATTATTATAAGAGTTTAAAGGCTTAATTACTAATTTTCAAGTTAACTGTCTATTTTTTGCGACTTTTCCAAATAATAGATTAATATTTTCAGTTTGGTTTCTCTTTTGCGTAATATCATTGTAGGGTAAATAGGAGCCTTTTCCGTGCGTAACCTCCTCCAGTCTATAGACCTCTGTCTGAAGTTCGTTTGTTTATGCCGGGAAAAAGTAACGTTCGCACAAGTTTCTAAGTTTCCTTTCTCATAATCCTTTGTGGGTATTAAAACTGTTTGTCTCACTTGATTTATCTGTGATTTTGGAGACTTTCTGTTTCCTTGATCGTGAAATGTGCGAGGGATTCAACACGGATCAAGCGCCGAGGATTTTCAAATGTTTGCATACTTATTTCCTTGCAAATGGTGCTCAGTGCCGAAAACGCACGACGCTCATATTAAGTCAAGAGGCATGGCTTTTCAAGAAATATCTCTTTTTTATTTATTTTTTATTTGTTTATTGTTTTTTTTTTTTTTACAAATAGCCTTGTTAAACATCTTATAAAGAAAGAAACGCAATTTTGAAATGACTTGCTTGGTTGCTCTTGTCGCACAATCGACCACACCCTAATTTATGCAAACTCAAAATTCTGGGTTGACAACTAGATAATCAACGTTTAAGTTACCGAACCCTCTCCCCAGGTGTGAAAACTATAGTAAAGTACATGGCATTAAACGGGGTGTTAGGAAAACTTTAAATGTGACCCAGCTACATAGAGTTTATCTCTAGTCCCAGTCCCTCTCAAAAATTAAAACGTTACAGCTTATGGAAAACAAATAAATTCGGAAAGCACGGTTAAAGCAAGAGTTAAGTCTTCAGAAACAATTTTAGTGTTCGTGTTTTAAAAACTGTTTACCGTTACAGAAATCAAGAGTATCAGTCAAATGATCATTACATCTATGAGTACTCTGTCTAATAAGCAGATCGACCGTTCTTGTTCTGGCATGTATCATCATGTCATCGAGTACTTGGTAACGACGCCCAAAAAACGGAACCGTTGCCTTAAATTTCTTGAGTCTTTCAATATTTACCGTTCGTTTGATTCCCAAGCTCTAAGTATTTAGGCTACTACCCAGAAATATTCTAACATTTAATAAGATCTAGTTATTACAAATGCATGTCAACATCGGATACCATAGACGCCTTTTTAAAAGCTATCTTTCATGTACGTTACACCGCTTTTGCTCTTTCTTGTACGTAAATTTTTCGAGGGATTTCATAACTTATTTATAGGTTTTACAGATAAATTTTAGACACATTCTAGCTTCAAATGTGTACTAGATATTCACACGTCTTAATTCATATAATAAAGTATGTTACAAGTACTTGGATAATACTTAATACTAATCACTGAATGTTGATAATTAGGACCGTCTCTGGTTTCCCTCAGTAACTCCTCTCTTTGGGGAGCTCTGTACTAAAATTCCCTCATCTCCTTGTCACAAACCAATTTTGACTAAAATGGAAACTTTTCACTTGCATTTAACCCTTTATACCCTAAGATCAAAATTTAATTTCTCATTTGTTGCCCCTATACACTTCGTATAGAGCTAGTAAGGAGAAATTTGTTAAAAAATCAAACAAATTCATCGTGGGATCCTTCCCGTCTAGACCTCTGTCTAGAGTTCCTTCTTTTTATAAAGATGGTAGCTTCTAAAGAAACTGTGGTGTTGCGTCAGTGGCGGAGTTGTACACAATAATTTGGTTTTAATGTAAATTGACCACCCTACAAGGATTTGTGACTATTTCTTAGCAATCGTTGCTTAGTCCTTGGAGCATAAACCAAGACCGCGAACTCAGTTATAAAAAAAAGTAATGCCTGTTCAGGCGTTTTTCACGGTTTTCTAAACGGCGTTAGTTATACGATATGTTCTGCAGAGGAATTTGAACGTGAACTCGTCCATGTTGTCTTCGAATTAAGAGGGAGACCAGAGCTCTTCTAAACTCTGGTATTCTTATTGTGTACACAATGGGATTGAGAAAAGAGTTAGCAAAAAGTAGAAGCAAGGCACTATAATACAAACGGCGATTTGATACGCATGGAAGAGATGAAATCGTATCAGTTTTGAACAAAATAAAGTTGTGTGCAATTATTGGAAACCACGTCATTAAAGATACCAAAGTTACGATAAACAAAGTCTTGGTCAGTTTTCTCTCTCTGCTGGTTGGACGATGGTGCTGAGGATGTGCTCCACAATAAACTTTAACTGAAATGGACGCATAAGAAATTAAGATTATAGACAGGCAAATTGAAATAAAAGAGCACCTGGCTTGCCACATAAGTACAGAACAATCATAACGCCACGTTAATTCCCAAAAGGTTTCAAGTAGTCCAGCTGTAACCCACGTGACTGTAATAACTACACTTAAGACCCATTTTTTAATGACACGGTGTTTGAATGGACGGAACGTGGCGTGCATACGTTCTAGGGAAATCGCAGTGAGGTTTGTCAGTGAAGCGCAAAGAAACGATTCCGATGTGGGCCTAATAATGCCAGCCCAGGTTGCTGACCCGATGCTATTATTCCTCGAAAAGCTGCACCCAGCGCCCATACCAACCAATTGCATGACCTCCGCAAAACCTCCAACCAAAATATCTGCAACTGCCAAGTTAATAACCAGATACATACTGAGTTTACGAAGACTACGGTTTCTTATGAACACAATTATGGTAAGGACATTCAGTGTTACTATGGCTACGGACTCGGTTCCATATACTGTAAGCCAGACGATGCACTCAGATGAGGAAAATTTACTGAAGCTCCCGTCAAGTTCTGATCCGTTTTTCTGAATAGAACCATGAGCCATTTCTGTAAAAAGAAGATTAAAGAAGTGCACATCTGTAAGAGGTAGGTAGGTGCTTATAAGTTCATGGTTGTTAATAAAATGTTTATAACTTGGTATGGTCCCATTAAAAGAGTACATGATGTAGCATAACCAATTATCACCCCGAAATGTGGCCATCGTATTAAACAAAAAAAAAAAATATATATATATATATATATATTTTTTTTTTACTGTAAGTATTATATCTGTCACCGATCACCAGTATTAGACTATAGACTTCAAAGGCTCAATCCCAGTGAACATGATGAAATCGTGACTAGCTAGTCAGGCAAACGATCCGGTTAATAATGCGTGGTTGTAGTTAGCAAGCAAGAAAGGAAGTTAGATCACTCTTAGTCTAACCATGCCTCAACTTCCAGAAACCAGCTTAAAGCAAGATCGCCAAGACAAAATCAAAACCCTAGCAGTTTTTAAGCACCTTCTTATGATAAATGTTTGGTAGCAAGTGCACCCTGAGTATATCAATCGTGAAGACCGAGCACTACCCTTCCATCAGTTTGCAAGTGCACATCATGAAATTAACAAGAACTGTCCTGTCTACCAACTTTTCCCGTATTAACCGTTCACTCATACTTAACTTCATTCTGAAAGACTTCTGAATGGGGATTCCTTCTCAACGCGAGGTTCATCTCAGTGGAAAACATTTCATGTTTTTTGGTGGACTGTAACACTGGACAGGACTTCTTCAGAATGTACTCAATCAAACTGGATAGCATCATTAAGTCGCAGTGTCACTGAATAACCGGCTATATTTGTTGGATTTAACTTTATTTTAAGAACACAACGTCTGTGCCATACATACCTGTGTGACTAGAATCAAGCTCAAACTGATGCCAAAATCCTGAATAAGAAATTCTCCCTGCGATTGAATAAACGTTTCAGCGTCAGATTGGTACTGATGATGTTTTCAGAAACTGCCGTACCTGCCGACTCGATAACATGAACTGTATCTAAGTTTCTAACTTTCAGTTGTTAGGAAAATTGACTTTTTTGCACCAAAATGTATCGAGTGATGACACTAAACCTCCCAAACCTCCTAGCTGTTTCCCCTTTTTTCATTTTATATCGTCTTCTGTTTCCCTTCAGTGTTATAAGCACAAATTGTTGTGACATCTACAAGTCACATGCTCATAGAAACAGATCATTTTGAGCGATGGATTCTCGTCCAGATAACTGAATCAAAGTTTCCATCAGATAAAGTTGGCAGAGAATTTTTCATAAATTTCGCCAACGGCCATTTTTGACAATGGTATTTGCTTCAGTTTCAGTTTTCTCCTTCTCCTTACTTATGATACAACAATATCAATTTAAAAAGAGCAGAAAAATGTATTTTGTCGCGTTAAGGAATGTACGTTGCTTCAGTGCTTTGCATACTGATGTGTCGGTATTTGTCGTGTGAGTTATTTTGACAGTGTGCGTGATTATTTGTTATCAGGTATATAAGGTGATCTTTACGTATTCAAGGTCACTTGACGGCATTTCTCGTTACCCTTCCGTAAATTATGGGCGAAACGGGCACTGATTTTTCTCAATCGAACATCGCTGGTTCTGAGATCGGTCAAGAGAGCGGCCTTTCTGGTGAGGAAACGGTGGGATTAATTTCCCGTCTCCTGGATTCAAAGTTGGATAAGAAATTTGCTGATTTTAAGGGTGCTCTCGAGCAGAAGGAGTTTTCGACGAACTCTCAAATCAAGAAGTTGAAGACTGAAGCGAAGGCTTCCAGTAGCTTCCAGTTTAAAGGTAATAAGCTACAGTTTGAGTTCAATTCGAGTTTGTTAGACTCTATAAACATTGCTTTCGATCACCTCCATGAGGGAGATTTGTCAGGTGTTAACAAGGAGCTTGAGAACATTAAAGGGTTACTGAACAAGCGGAACAAAGTTATACGTTTTGCAGACAAGAGTCCCGCCGGTTGGGCTGCGGTGGAAGAGTATGAATCTGACGAATTGGCTGACGATTCGGAAGACGAGAAGAAACTGCGATCTGCCGAAAGAAGGGCGCTCTCTAAGATTCGTCTGCGGAAACAGGCTCGAAGTTCTGGTCAGGCCCGTAAATT
>OX419344.1:8740621-8773121 GCA_948470475.1 Galaxea fascicularis | reverse complement strand
ACTGCCATAATGTACCTATATCACCATCTCAGTTAGGGGCAATGATAATTTGTGGAATACAGTCCCCATGTCGAATTAAGCGAAACTCAGTTGAACAATATATTAGAGATATGGCGACACCAAATTATGCCAAATTAATTGAAACTTCGAGCGCAAGAGAAAAATATATTCTCCAGACGTTTCCAGGCTGCTACCTCTTCATCAGTGGAAAATGCAACTGAAAACGCTCGCGTCACATTAAATTATCCCGCCAACTTTTATTATTTGTATTATTTTATTACGTTTGACTTTACTTCATGTTGGGAAGCTGGTTTCTTCGTAGATAAAAACAAACTCCTGCTCAATCTTAAGTCTGTGTTTACTTGCACAAACAAAGACTAGTTATAACAAACGTTCACACCAACGTGTTTTAGCGGCTCACCTGTTCAAGTTAAAACTCTGTTTAATTGGATCGTATTCTTGCTAACGGTTCGGTGTTTTAAAATGAACTAATTTCCGGTTTAATAAAGTAGAACCACGCACACAAATTTCAAATCATGACGTAGTTAGGTAGATCAACAGTTAATTCTTGTTGAGTCGAAAGATATGAAAAAGTTTTCTTAACAATGATGATGCGGACATTTGTGCTCTTAGTCTATCAAAGGATTGTTTCTGGTTGCTCTCTCTCTCCAGTCGGTAGAGCAGGGTATCCGGCCTTAGCGCAATAACCGACTCAAATAAGCTTCAATTTTTTGAAGAAATTTTCATTCGTAAAATTAGTGGTTATTCTTGTTTTAATTGATGTTTCTGTGTTCATGTTAAATTTATTCTGCACAAAACATAGAAGCGGGCGTATTTTTAATAGTAGGCGATTTACTCTGACAAAGGGCTAACTCTCGAAAACTTCTTATTCAACTTCTCAACTCCGTAGAGAAAACAACCAAATTCGATATAAAAAAAAGGCCGATGGCTGATTCTTCTTAATTAAGACTTCTGTCTCAGTGGTTTCAAGGCCTGTGTTTTATTTTTGTCCCAAAGTGGCCTTTCTCGAATTTGCATTTTTTTATGTCTCATTAGTCGAGTCTGCATATACGATGGCACAATTACTGATGTCGATCCCAGACACGTGTGATTACATTGATCTAAGAAATGTTTTTGCATTTATTATTAAACTTTAGTTTCCCTGTTGTTGCTATTCATTTTTCTTTTAATTAGCGTGCACGGTTTCTTGCTTTTTGCTCCAGCAGTGTTGAGCTATCATTCTTTTTAATTTTTGACTTATCAAATATGGTGTCTTGAAGGTGAGGATAGCAAAATCAGCAAGATATGCTGAATGACTACAAGTTATGTATCAGTCAAATCCAATAACTCCCGTCCTCCCCCCCCCCCCCCTCCCCGAGCAAACCTCGGGGCATTTGACTTTTTAGAAAAATTTTGGTCTGCAAATTCCCCACCATATTGCCCCACCGGGTTTGCGCTTGATAGAGCCTCAGATTTCCCGTACTCTAGACATATAACGAAGCCTTTTAAGGAAAATTTCCTCGCGTTTCAGACTTTTAAAACCATTTTTTTATTAAAATATTCAAACCTGTTATTCTAACTGTTGCCTGCTTTTAATTGCAAACTTTGCGTCAATATACACAACATAAGTAAACAAGAAACATTAAATTACAAGAAGTCCGCACTGAAAACTCAACCATAAAACGTAACCTAAAACAAAATAGAGAAAGTGTTGATGTGAAGTCCTTTTTTTTTCCGTGTAGCTTAAAGAGCAATTTCTGATGTTTGAATAAATTAGTCGGAAATTATTATTCTGACGGCAGGATTGAGAGGTTCGCGGGTTGTTATGGGATGTGGTAGGAATATGTAGGCTTTGCGCGGGAGATTTGGGTCATTCTAGGTCCGTCAGTCGTCGCGTTTGCTCGAATTTATTTTTCTTTTGTAAATTTGTATTAGTGAGTTTATCTTGTAATGTATTTGTTGCATATTGATCAGTCGCACCCTTTCCTTGGGGTCTTGTGCTGCTGCATTAGATGAGGAATACGTTTCCACATATTTTTTGGCCACATCTAAAGGGTGTTTTTTTAAGTGGTTTTTCGTATCTGGCGTAGCACTGTTGCTATTTCCTAGAAACAACAGTTGTAACTTCTAAAGGTCTGTATCAGGACACATTGTACATCTGATGACTGATTGACGCATCCTCAATAAACTTACACATTGAATATCTCGTGTTAATGTAGTCAGAATAACGCACTTTTAAGCTTTACCAATATAAAGTAATCATGAATGGTAATACCCTATTCATAACACGTTTAAAGCAAATAACTATTATGACAGCAAATTCACGCTTGATGTGTTTTGTTTGTTCGTTTGTTTGTTGTTTTTTTTTTACACAGAGGCACTGCAAAAAGTCATCCTGTGATATTAATTGTTTTGTTGTTGCAGTTTTCTCAGACGTGTTGCTTTCCTTTTCCACATAATCCTTTAGCTTGCTGCCTCTGGCCAACATTTTCTGGATAGTCAAATGCCCGACTGCGCGGGCTGCGTTTCACAGTAAATTCCCACCTTACAGAGCTAACCTTTCATCAAATTCCCGGTGTATACCCGCGGGGAGGGGGATGAGCGTTCTTGGATTTGACTGATACATTACAGGTATATCCGTTTCAACGCAACTCAGCGCCTGCTTATATGGTCTCGGGTACCCAAGACAGCCCTTCCCCCGAGTTACCCTGGGTGGGCTATAGTTTTCTACTTATTTCCTTGAAACGTTTTATCAACCATTTACATCAAGGTGGGTGAGAGAGGCGAGTTGTCTCGAGTTGTCTCGCCTCGGCAGGTAGGGTATAACCCTACTGGGGCAACTTTTTTTTCATGTAAACACTTTGGATCGCCTACCCGGGACGAGACCGCCGAAAAGTCAATGCGTTCTTTTGCGAAAAAAAGAGGTTTTTGTCCAATTTCTGGGTTTAATTTTTGTTTCTTTTGTTCTGATATCTGTCCTGTTGGTTACAATTTTTTCACGATCCCAGAACTACTTCTTATGGCGGCGGCGTCGCGGTCCTGACCAAGAAAACGTTGAAAGTCGTCAAGCAGCAACTGGCTGATTTTAAGAGCTTTGAAGCCTTTGATTCTCTCAGTGGCGAGGGGCAAGCATCAGCCGTCTATTCAATTGAGGCTTGTGCATCCGAAATCGATGAATGGATGAGGCTCAACAAGTTAAAATTAAATAGTGACAAGTCTGAGCTTTTAGTGATCAGTTCTAAATACCGCCCTCGTCCTTCGCTTGATTCTATCTCCCTTAGTGAACAAGTTGATGATAGTTTATCTCTAGAGGAACATGTTAACTCTATTTCTAAGTCTTGCTATTACCACATTTTAGACAAATTGCTAAAATCCAAACATATCTTTCTGAAGATTCCACAGCAGCTCTTGTGCATGCTTTTATCACCTGCAGATTGGACAACAGCAACGCACTTTTGTGCGGCTTTCCAAAATATCTGATTCAGCGACTACAAGCAGTTTAAAATTGTACCGAGGTATGCACTTGCTACACCAATCCTCAGGGAACTACACTGGCTGCCACCGGAAAGTCGTATCATTTTTAAAATTTTATTATTAGTTTATAAATCACTCAATAATTTAGCTCCTGCATATATTAACAGTCTTCTGAAGAATTATAAACCTAGTCGCAATCTGAGGTCGATTGATCAGGGTCTTCTGACGATTGCTAGGTGCTATCAAAGGACCTATGGGGACAAGACATTTTCAGTTGCAGCACCAAAGCTCTGGAATGCCCTACCCTTGACATAAGGAATAGCGGATCTCTTTTTAAATGTAAATTAAAGACTTTTCTTTTTAAGAAATATTATTTATAATTTTTATAAAATATTTTTACTGTAGAATTGTGAAGCGCCATAGAGCAGTTAGTGTATATGGCGCTATATGAATGTCATAATTATTATTATTATTATTATTTATTTTTAATAACGCTTATGTATTTCAGGGTATTTAGACTTCGAAAATCATCAAAATCCATAGTGATCAGATACAGCGGGGAATTTAAAACTCTTCCCCCCCCCCCCGGCCCTTTTAATATCGTTCCTCCTAGGAAACTATACGCAAAAAAATATGACAAAAATGTGGGTAAGTACTTCCGATTGCCACCATATTTGGCCCACGGGAAGTTTATAGTTTTATCCAATCATATGCCAATTCGCACGCCATATAAGGTATATAGACAATCACTTCGTGACGTTTTTAAACATGGCTACCGCGAGTGAGAGATCACACTCTGAAATATTCGATGTTGAAGAAGCTTTGCGAAGGTTTTATCGAGATGAAAACGATGTACAACGAATTTCAAGTGGCATACAAACTGATTTAGATCGCCTTCTGTGCGAATTGGCTCAAAAACTGAGGTAAGCGATCATACATCTCGCTTCGCAACTGCTGCACATGATACGCGTTGTCGTGAAAATGTAAAGATATGCCATTTACATGGGCTTTTGCGTTCAAAAAGTTGCCTCTTATTTGAATTAGACCTCCAAAACAGTATTTTCGTGTCCAAAGCCCGATTAATTTGGCCGTAAGTAAACGTTTTGATGGCCGGAGTTTTTGTGAGTTACGCGAGGGACGCGAGGGACGCGAAAGTCACGTGGGGGGAGGGGGGTGGCGGTTCGGGTGGGGGGGCACTAGTTTCACAACCATGTCCTTTCATTTTTTTCTGACTTCAGGAGTGCTAGACTGTGGGAGCACTAGTTTCACTGCCATGTCCTTTCATTCTTCTCCCACTTAGGGAGTGCAGGACTGCGGGACTGCGGGAGTACTAGTTTCATTGCCCTGCCTTTTGATTCTTCTCAGACTTCGGGAGTAAAGGAATGCGGGGGCACTAGTTCCACTGCAATGTCCTTTAATTCTTCTCTGACTGCAGGAGTGCGGGAGCAGTAGAATTTATACACTCAGAAGTGCCAGGGTTTTCTAAAGTTGCTCCGCGATTTTGAATTATTTTTAAGTCTGTGCTAAAGCAAATTTTTATATTTTCATAAATATTATTTCTTGATTATTTTGATTTTTAGTAATGAATGTATTGTTTTAAGTTTATCTCTGTTCCTGACAAAATTTTACAGATACCTTCATGTCTTTATTACTATAATAATAATTGGACCGCCACCTGGTTAGCTTGGGAGAGCGCCGGTCTGCTGAGCGGGAGGTCGTGAGTTCGAAACCCAGCCGGACCAACACTCAGGGTCTTAAAATAACTGAGGAGAAAGTGCTTTCTTTGTAATGACATCTGCAAATGATTAGACTTTCTAGTCCTCTCGGATAAAGCGATAAAGCGGATAAAGCGGAGGTCCCGTCTCATAAACCTTGTTCACATATAACTTTGTGGGACGTTAAAGATCCCACACACTATTCGACTATAAGAGTAGGGGACGTAGTTCCCGGTGTTGTGGTCTATCCTCGTCATTTACATCATCACTCATCATGGGTTGGGAGGGTTCAGTGGGCTCATAAAATGGACCGATAGCGGCTGCCAGCGGCGCCCTTATTATGCTGACGTCCGAGCCCACGGCAAAACAAAGCAATGTAAAGGGGACATGTATGTTTGTCCTCTCACTCGAATCATTACATTACATTACACGATTCTCAATGTGATTACTTTCTGTTTGTGTTTGTACACTGGCAAAATTTTACAGATGTCATAAAACATATTATTATTACATGGATCCCTGCTGTGTAGACACACCCAAACATTGGTTTTGAATATTTTGGGTGTTTCTATATGATGAGGTACTTGTGGCTACCAATATCCAAAACCCTTATCAATGTTGGTTGTCAGGGGTCTAGGAGGGGTGATTTCATCATTTTGTACACAACTGTAGCATTTTCATGTAAATCCTGGAATCTAGACACAATCAAAATATATTTTCGAAAAAAAATATTTTGGCTTTTTAAGCAATACAAGTAGGTGCTAAAAAAATTGATATAATTATCTGCGTTACATGGTAAAAGAACGTTTTCAGGTTCAAATCCAGCAACTGAGAAAATTAATAATAACGTTTAGCGTCGGCTGCAAAATTCGACTATCTAACAAAAGTGACTGTAATAACAAACTTATCGAGACCAATCAAAACGCGAGGTTTACATCTTGCATCGTCTCTTGCATTTTCTCTTGGCATTGTACATTGCCGCAGTGCTCATGAAAAATTGTTGAAACAATACATGTATTTCAGCTAAAATACAGCTGAAGTAGTATTAAATTTGTACTCTGCCGAACAGCTGGATTAGAAGTCGCTACAAGATCAGCGAATAATCCAACCATGTGAATTATCAAACTATTAGAAAAGGCCACAAAAGGAAATACAGAAAAGGGCGGGAACTTTTTTTAAATTTGACTTGGATAAACGGAACAGATACAAAAGGGCTATTTTACTGGTGACTGGCCGTGACCCTGCAACGACCAATTATTCGTAAAACGTAACGCAAGTGCCACGTTACTCTCTTGAGCAACTGACGAATCTAATATATATATTTAGGCAAACCTAAAAGCGGAGCTCCACAGTTATTTCCTTAATATTAGCATTTACAGATAAACTAATATGGCAATGCCACAGGACTCGAGCCATGACTTCAGTAAGGACTTCTCTATATTGTGATTACATATATATATATATACTTTTTACTGCTTTGCTGCAGAGCCAGAGCCATCATTCAATCAAGTGCAAACGTAGATTTTCGAATTATCATCGGCCTTTGTGGTAGTGGTGGGCCGATGACCGATTGTAATCGAAAGTTGATCGAAAAGTTCAAGCGACGCGGCAATCGATTATGCTTTTTTCATAATCGATTGTTGCGGAAAAATTAAAAATTTATTGGGGACACAAAAATATTAAAATCAAGAAAAATGTCCGTTTAATATCTTGGTGTGAGTTTGGTGTGGTTTTTCGTGGACTCCTAACTTCTAAGTCATAACAGCAGATAATCTAAGAATGTGTTTACCTGTGCGTACCCGCTGTCACTTTGACTTCTATGTAGGTGAAAAATACATGAAATGCTTATTAGCCGATTTCTTCGATTATAATCGATGATCGATCGGTTGTGAAATCTCAACCGATTCCCACCACTACTTTGTGGCACAGGAACTATATGATTATGATGAGCAAAAACGATTAACAAACTTTTCTTCATCACAGTTTAATTACATCTGATTACATTTCGATACAAGTGGTAAAAATCACTTAACTAGGTTAACAGTTCTAGTGTCCCACTATTAAACCAACTTCACAATCGACATGTATCGGTGACCGTTTTAATCTATCAAAAAATATTTTACAGCGAAAGTGCGATAAAACCTCAAAGTGAGCTCTCTTCGACACCGCCCATAAAAGAACAAAAGTACTTTGCTCGCCTTTTTTTGAACATTTTTTGGTGTTATTCTTGTGATCTATTACATGCAGTAAAGACGATAGAAAGTGCCGTAGATGTCCTTTTTACAATAACATGGAAAAACGTTGAGCGAAATCGACTTTACTTTTCATTGAGAAAAGTGACTGCGACAGACTGATCGAGCATACTATTTTAGCCATGAATCAACTCAGGTGATCAACTGCAATTATCGAGTGATGTTGAGAATCGCCGGTTTTTTTCTTGACTTCGATCCCTTACAAATATTGCAAACAACAAACCTTGATTACAAGTCGTGGGTGGTATTATTTTTGACATCACTGTTAATGATAACATCTGACTCAGGATTTCTGAAAAACATTTTTCAGCCGTAAACATTGAACAAAGGACGAAGTTTTTACTGCAATAGCCTTAAAAATCTGGGATTTTTTAACTAACAGCGAGAATTGCTTTTGATGGACAACAAATTGCTGGCATTTTCAATGCTGCAGCTGTTAAAAATCGTGTTTATATTTGGCAATGAGTTGTTGATTACTCTTTTGCGAGAGTTCCAATAATGTCAACAAAGCGAAGCCGAGGATATAAACCGTCCGGACTTCGCTTGGCTTTTCTTCAACCAATTCTTTGCCCAAAAAAATAGGCGACAGCAGGGAAAACGAAGAGTTTTAGGCTCCAAAATGAAATATTGGAGCGAAAATATGCATTTGGAAAAAAGACGAGCGTTTTTAGTCCATCCAAACGACATGAAAACAACAAAAGGTAAGAAAACAAAGAACGATGCCAGCGAATGTTTCTTCGGCGTTCCTTGTAGAAATTGGAAAACTAAGACTAGTAACAAACATAACTCGTAGTCACAGAGACAAATCACCATATGTGATATAAAAGACACAACAGGAATACTAACCTGCGGACAGTTTAAGTCAGTCAACAATCACTCCGAACGCAGAGCTAAAGCAGAAGCCGTCAGTTCACACAAAAGTATACGTATTCATTTGCTAAGCAGATACAAATCCTTATCGGGCCTTGAAGTTTTTCACCGTCACTTTGTTTTACTTCCCATGTCTACCAAGGAAGCTTCTTCAATTAAGGATTTTTAGCGGCAAAACCGTGCAGTTTAATCCACAGCAAAAGTCAGCAATCAAAGACAGCGCCTGCATGATTAAAACCCTGCCAAACCACACGATCTTTTTCTCTCCCAGATCCGTAAACTATAAAATAGCAAAGCCAGGCAATCCAATTTGCTGCTCTTAACATCCAAAGGTTGATTCTCATCGGTTTAAACAAAAAACGAACTGAGAAGTAGTCAAGGTAGGCGGCAAATTGTTTTACAGGACGGAGATCTGTTGACCCTGGCGAAAAGTTACGCCTCGTTTTGGCTTGGCTTGAGCCTGCGATCGAATTGAAAACGAGTACCTGGTCAGCGGTCAACTTCAAAAAAAACAGCTGACCTCGACAGCTCATAACTTGAGCCCGCAATATGGTCACGTGATACTGGTCAGCGGATACGTTGTTTTGACAGGTGTCAATTGACGTTGACATGGATGTCTAATATCAAAGATGTCCGCAGTAAACTAGATGGTCAGCTGGAGTATGGCCGCCATTTTGGATTATTATTATTATTATTAGGGTATTATTAATTATTGTGCGACGTCGTCGTCGTCGTCGTCGGTCGCGCCCACGAGCAATACCGCTAGCCAAGATTACCATGAGAAAAGCAGTTGACGGGTTTCTATAGGTATGGGGCTCCGCTTTGCGGCCCTTCGGGCCGCTGGAGCTCCGCTAACAAGGGACTCATTACCAGAAACGCGTGAAAACTCCCGCTAAACATCACAGCTCCAACATAGCTAAATTTTAACCCATTTGTATTTCCTTTTCTTTCGTAATCAGACTGATATTATTCAGGTAATGAAATTCGACTTATCCTGGTATGGTGGTAATTTGACATGGTTCCGAGAGTGACTTATCTCTATTATACCACCCGGACTTATAAGGTCCCTTACGGATAAGGAAAAGAATAAAGGATCAACAGAGGAAGAGGGTCCCCTATACCACTTTAGAAAATGCATTCACGTAAAAATATTGAGACTGTTTACGCGTCACGGATAATTCCCAAAATTCGGTCACGTTCACGATAAAGCAAATATCGGCAATCACGAATCACGAATCACGATAGGCTCGATTTCCGCCACTCTCTCGTGTCTGGTCTACCCTCCCCGAGAAGAGTTCGGGGGAGGAGCGCGGGTTCCTTTCCCGGACAGCGGCTGGTAATCGAGCCTAGAATCACGAATGAACAAATAAACCTAAATCACGTTTTACGAGAAAAAAATAGTCCCAATCACGTTTCACGAAAAAAGTATAGGGGACCCTCGAGGAGGAGTTAAACCTTTAGAAGCAGTTTTAATGTTCGTTTTAATAAAACCCTTTACTGTTACAGAAATCAAGAATATTAAGTCAAAGGATCATTATATTCCATGAGTACTATATCTAATAAGAACATCGACCGTTGTTGTCCTGGCATCCATCATCACTTCATCGAGTGCATGGTAACAACGTTAAAAAAAACGAAGCCTTGCCTTACATTTCTTGAGGGTTCAAGTCTTCCGATCTTTACGGTTCGTTTGATTGCCAAGTTCCAACTATTTCCACTACTATCCAGAAACATTCTAACATTTAAGATCTAGTTATTACAAATGTATCTCAACATCGGATACCGCCTTTCTCTTTCTTGTACGTAAATTCTTTAAGGGACTTCATGAGCCATTTATAGAGGTTTTACAGATACGTTTAAGACACATTCTAACTTCAAATGTGTACTCGATATTCAAGCGTCTAACCCTTCAATTTCTAGGAGCAAAATTTAATTTCTCGTTGGTTGCCCCTTCTTATTTCGTATAAACAAGTTGGGAGAAACTGTTAAAGTATCAAGAACATTCATCGTGTGATCCTGTCCTTAATTCTCGTGACCACTCTGTTTTATAAGGCGTTGAAATTACAAGGAGAAATTTGATGCTGATCACTCTTAGGGTTTAAAGAGTTCATTGCTACTTTTGAAGTAAACTGTCTCTTTTTTTTTTTTTTTTTTTTGCGGCTTTTGCAAATAATGGAATAATATTTTCGGTCTAATTTCACTTTTGCATAATATCATTCAAGAGTAAATAGGAGCACATTTTGTGTGTAACCTCCCCGTGCAGACCTCTGTTTGGAGTGCTTTCTTTTTTATAAAGCGTGTAGTTTCTAAAGAAATTACTGTGGTGTTGCGTCGGCAGGGGAGTTGTACACAAGAATTAGGTTTTAATGTAAATTGACCACCCTACAGGGTTTTTGTGATTGTTTCACAGTAATCGTTGCTTAGTCCTTGGAACACCAAGACCGCGACCTCAGTTAAAAAAAATATATATATTAATAAAAAGCCTTTTAAGGTATTTTCACGGTTTTCTAAACGGCGTTAGTTAAATGGTATGTTCTGAAGAGGAATTTGAACCTAACTTGTCTATGCCGTCTTCGAATTAAGAGGGAGACTTGAGCTCTTCTGAGGTTTGGCATTCTCATTGTGTACACAATAGGATTAAGAAGAGAGTTAATATAAAGTAGAACCACGGCACTATAATACAAACGGCGACGTGATACGACTGGAAGAGATGAAAATATATCAGTATTGATCAAAATATAAACGTATGCAACATATGGCAGCCACGTCATTATAGATACGAGAGTTACGATAAACAAGGTCGTCGTCAGTTTTCTCTCTCTGCTGGTTGCCCCCCGTGGTACTGAGGATGCGCTCTACAATGAACTTTAACTAAAATGGACGCGTAGGAAACAAAGATAATAAAGAGGCCAATTAGGATGAACGAATACAAGACGCTCAAGTCAAGATGATCATAATTTGAAATATTCCGCCTCCCTAATAAACTTACAACAACAACTAGCAGCCCGACCACTGTTACCCACGTGACCGTAATTACTACTCTGATGACCCATTTTTGGCAAGAACGTCATGGTAAGCCAAATATGTAAATCCGTATTCCTCTATTGTCCTGATCTATTGTCCTGTAAATGTACTTTATTGTCTTCTTTTATATGTGCTCTAAATGTGGGCTAGCATGAAGTTTTTGCCCCATTTTTTTAATGATACAGTGTTTGAATGGACGAAGGGTTGCGTGCATACGTTCTAGCGAAATCGCAAAGAGGTTTGTCAGTGAAACGCCAGGAAACAATATATGCATGCCCCATTTAATGCCGCCCCAGATTTGTGAGTAGATCCTACAAGCCCCCCAGACGCTGCACTCCCGAGCACCCATATCAACCAATGTCATGACCCCCGAAAGACCTCCAACTAAAATATCTGCAACTGCCAAGTTAATCACCAGATACATGCCAGACGATGCACTCAGATGAAGAAAATAAACTGAGGCTCCTGTCAAGTTCTGATCTGTTTTTATGAATAGAACCGTTAGTCACCCCCTGTGCAGAGAAGATTAAAGCTTGGTTTTCACTAGCGAAGCAAGCATAGTGCGAACATAAGCACAAGCGCAAGCAAAAACAGCAGCAACATCAGCATAAGCATAAGCAGAAACATAAAAAGAACGAACTTACTTATTTGTCAAGTCTGGTTTTCACTACTGACACAAACATAAGTACAAGCACAAGAATAGGAAAAATTTTGATCCTTGTGCTTCGAGGTCGTTCAGTCGCAGTGAAATAAGAACTGTTGTGCTTGCGCTGATGCTTTCGCTGTGGTTGCGTCGCCAGTGAAAACAAGGCTTAAAGAAGCGCACATGTTAGCATGCATTTTTACATATTTTGATATCCCATCAATTTCGATGATTTGGCTTATTTTATGGTAGTGGTTAATACTAGAGTGTTTTGATAATTTGGCTTATTCTATTTGGTTGAGTGTTTTGATACTTAAAGTTTAAAACTAAGGTTTAATGACGCAACCGTGACGTACCAGGCTGTTCCTAATCAACGCGTCTCATTCCAAATGGTAGTGCAAAAGTACACGTGTGTTACCTCAGTTTGGAAAGCCCTCACGAAAGGTTTCGCGCATTCCAAAGTCTACCCTTTTGTTGGCTTTGCGCTGGACATAATAGCTGGCCAACTTAATTATTTCCACCGCAAAAGCTGTAAACAAAATGACCATTCCTCCCCCGTGTAAGCGCCCGTTTTCTTGAGCAGCCGCGGTCACTAAGCATTTGAATCTTGAAGCTACAGCGAACATGATTTAATTCGTGCGCTGAAGCGAGCAATTCCCCGTTCGCGTTGGCCGAGTTTTCGAGCAAGTACAAAGTTGGGAAAGAAAGAAAGGAAATTTATCTACGCGACCTTTGCTGGTAATTTGATGCGGATACTCCGCTTTGTTTGGAATTTATTTGCCTTCGAACGCCGACTGGTTCGATTTCGAATCACCGGTCTTCCCTTTATATTTTAAATGGACACTCACCTCGGATTTAAAACAGTAGAGTGAAGGTAGGAAGGCGTTATTTGGCTATTTGGTTGGTCGAAAATCTACAATCGTGGTCAAAAGTTGTTGGAAAAGTTGCGTGCATCACTTCACTTCGCACTTATTTCGATTGTTCGAACTATTAGCTGTACTTCTTTGGGAAATGACATGCTCTTGTGCCCCCCCCCTCCCCCATATTCAATGTTGGGCTTCTTCATGGGGTTCTTCATGCAAGAGAAGCCACTATTTTCTTCCTGGAAAATCCAACATTGATAACGGGGGGGGGAGGGGGTTATCTCAAAAGTGATGCTACCTTCCCAACACTTTTGTCCAGGATTGTAGGTCTTAATTGTATAGACTTCAGATGTCGCACACCACGATTGGGATGGCTGTGATTTAATTTTACTTTGATTTTTACAGAGCGAGCAAAATGTCAACTCATGGTAGCAAAATGTGTGTAAAACCCTTCTCTGTTAACGGCATTTCAAAACAAGAAAATGACAGTGTATGCCGAAGAAATCATTTACCGCCGAGTGAATTAACGCGCGCATGCACACAAAACTTATAAATGTCACAAGGAAGATTCAAATACCCGCTGGAGCAGTTCAAACGCTCAGTGGGAAGGACTTTTGAAACCTCATGTAAATTTAACGTTAATAGTGACATTTTCAAACTTTGCAAACAAACTTTCAGTTGCAAATTCGAGCGCCCTTTAGTTTAGCTTTGCCAGGAAAGTTTTGCTCTTCAATTTTACGACAGGCAAAAAGCAGCTGAATCTTAAATTACGATTCTGATTCTTAAATTCTGATTCTGCCTCTTAAATTTTGATTCTAAAATTGGCCATAATATCGTGGGATATCAGGCCAGTACTGGATGTCGTAGGATATCAGGCTAGTAGACTTGGCTTCTGATTGGCTAATTGCGAATTTGGGTACGTAATGATTTAGTCTAACTGAAATGAAACCTTTTCACTTGCATTTCACCCTCCCAACCCTTGAATTAATATTTAATTTCTCATTTCTTGCCCCTACACATTCCTATAGAAGTAGTGGGGCGAAAGTGCTAAAATATCAAGCAAATTCATCGTGTGATCCTGTCCTTAATTCTCGTGACCACTGTTTTATAACGTGTTGAAATTACAAGAAATTTTGATGCTAATCATTATAAGAGTTTAAAGGCTTAATTGCTAATTTTCAAGTTAACTGTCTTTTTTTGCGACTTTTCCAAAAAATAGATTAACATTTTCAGTTTGGTTTCTCTTTTGCGTAATATCATTGTAGGGTGAATAGGAGCCTTTTTCGTGCGTAACCTCCCCCAGTCTATAGACCTCTGTCTGAAGTTCCTTTGTTTATGCCGGGAAAAAGAAACGTTCGCACAAGTTTCTAAGTTTCCTTTCTCATAATCCTTTGTGGGTATTGAAACTGTTTGTCTCACTTGATTTATCTGTGATTTTGGAGACTATATGTTTCCTTGATCGTGAAATGTGCGAGAGATTCAACACGGATCAAGCGCCGAGGATTTTCAAATGTTTGCATACTTATTTCCTTGCAAATGGTGCTCAGTGCCGAAAACGCACGACGCTCATATTAAGTCAAGAGGCATGGCTTTTCAAGAAATATCTCTTTTTTATTTATTTTTTTATTTGTTTATTGTTGTTGTTTTTGTTTCTTTTTTTCCTTTTTTTTTTTTTTTTTACAAATAGCCTTGTTAAACATCTTATAAAAAAAAGAAACACAATTTTGAAATGACTTCCTTGGTTGCTCTTGTCGCACAATCGACCACATCCTAATTTATGCAAACTCAAAATTCTGGGTTGACAACTAGATGATCAACGTTTAAGTTACCGAACCCTCTTCCCAGGTGTGAAAACTACAGTAAAGTACATGGCATTAAACGGGGTGTTAGGAAAACTTTAAATGTCACCCAGCTACATAGAGTTTATCTCTAGTCCCAGTCCCTCTCAAAAATTAACACGTTACAGCTTATGGAAAACAAATAAATTCGGGAAGCACGGTTAAAGCAAGAGTTAAGTCTTCAGAAACAATTTTAGTGTTCGTGTTTTAAAAACTGTTTACCGTTACAGAAATCAAGAATATCAGTCAAATGATCATTACATCTATGAGTACTCTGTCTAATAAGCAGATCGACCGTTCTTGTTCTGGCATGTATCATCACTTCATCGAGTACTTGGTAACGACGCCCAAAAAACGGAACCGGTGTCTTAAATTTCTTGGGTCTTTCAATATTTACCGTTCGTTTGATTCCAAAGCTCTAAGTATTTAGGCTACTACCCAGAAATAATCTAACATTTAATAAGATCTAGTTATTACAAATGCATGTCAACATCGGATACCATAGACGCCTTTTTAAAAGATATCTTTCATGTACGTTACACCGCTTTTGCTCTTTCTTGTACGCAAATTCTCCAAGGGACTTCATAACTTATTAATAGAGGTTTTACAGATAAATTTTAGACACATTCTAGCTTCAAATGTGTACTAGATATTCACACGTCTTAACTCATATTATAAAGTATGTTACAAGTACTTGGATAATACTTAATACTAATCACTAATTAGGCCCGTCTCTGGTTTCACTCAGTAACTCCTCTCTTCGGGGAGCTCTGTACTGAAATTCCCTCATCTCCTTGTCACAAACCAATTTTGACTGAAATGGAAACTTTTCACTTGCATTTAACCCTTCAAACCCTAAGATCAAAATTTAATTTTTCATTTGTTGCCCCTATACGCTTCGTATAGAGCTAGTAGGGAGAAATTTGTTAAAATATCAAACAAATTCATCGTGTTATCCTTCCCGTCTAAACCTCTGTCTAGAGTTCCTTCTTTTTATAAAGATAGTAGCTTCTAAAGAAACTGTGGTGTTGGGTCAGTGGCGGAGTTGTACACAATAATTTGGTTTTAATGTAAATTGACCACCCTACAAGGATTTGTGACTATTTCTTAGCAATCGTTGCTTAGTCCTTGGAGCATAAACCAAGACCGCGAACTTAGTTATAAAAAAAAGTAATGCCTTTTCAGGCGTTTTTCTCGGTTTTCTAAACGGCGTTAGTTATACGGTATGTTCTGCAGAGGAATTTGAACGTGAACTCGTCCATGTTGTCTTCGAATTAAGAGGGAGACCAGAGCTCTTCTAAACTCTGGCATTCTTATTGTGTACACAATAGGATTGAGAAGAGAGTTGGCAAAAAGTAGAAGCAAGGCACTATAATACAAACGGCGATTTGATACGCATGGAAGAGATGAAATCGTATCAGTTTTGAACAAAATAAAGTTGTGTGCAATTATTGGGAACCACGTCATTAAAGATACCAAAGTTACGATAAACAAAGTCTTGGTCAGTTTTCTGTCTCTGCTGGTTGGACGATGGTGCTGAGGATGCGCTCCGCAATAAACTTTAACTAAAATGGACGCATAAGAAACAAAGATAATAGACAGGCAAATTGAAATGAAAGAACACCTGGCTTGCCACATAAGTACAGAACAACCATAACGCCACGTTAGTTCCCAAAAGGTTTCAAGTAGTCCAGCTGTAACCCACGTGACTGTAATAACTACACTTAAGACCCATTTTTTAATGGCACGGTGTTTGAATGGACGGAACGTGGCGTGCATACGTTCTAGGGAAATCGCAGTGAGGTTTGTCAGTGAAGCGAACAGAAAAGATTCCGATGTGGGCCTAATAATGCCAGCCCAGATTGCTGACCCGATGCTATTATTCCTCGAAAAGCTGCACCCAGCGCCCATACCAACCAATTGCATGACCTCCGCAAAACCTCCAACCAAAATATCTGCAACTGCCAAGTTAATAACCAGATACATACTGAGTTTACGAAGACTACGGTTTCTTATGAACACAATTATGGTAAGGACATTCAGTGTTACTATGGCTACGGACTCGGTTCCATATACTGTAAGCCAGACGATGCACTCAGATGAGGAAAATTTACTGAAGCTCCCGTCAAGTTCTGATCCGTTTTTCTGAATAGAACCATGAGCCATCTCTGTGAAAAGAAGATTAAAGAAGGGCACATCTGTAAGAGAAGGGTAGGTGCTTATAAGTTCATGGTTGTTAATAAAATGTTTATAACTTGGTATGGTCCCATTAAAAGAGTACATGATGTAGCATAACCAATTATCACCCCGAAACGTGGCCATCGTATTAAACAAAAAAAATATATTTTTTTTTAATTTTATTTTATTTTATTTTTTACTGTAAGTATTATATCTGTCACCGATCACCAGTATTAGACTATAGACTTCAAAGGCTCAATCCCAGTGAACATGATGAAATCGTGACTAGCTAGTCAGGCAAACGATCCGGTTAATAATGCGTGGTTGTAGTTAGCAAGCAAGAAAGGAAGATCACTCTTAGTCTAACCATGCCTCAACTTCCAGAAACCAGCTTAAAGCAAGATCGCCAAGACAAAATCAAAACCCTAGCAGTTTTTAAGCACCTTCTTATGATAAATGTTTGGTAGCAAGTGCACCCTGAGTATATCAATTGTGAAGACCGAGCACTACCCTTCCATCAGTTTGCAAGTGCACATCATGAAATTAACAAGAACTGTCCTGTCTACCAACTTTTCCCGTATTAACCGTTCACTCATACTTAACTTCATTCTGAAAGACTTCTGAATGGGGATTCCTTTTCAACGCGAGGTTCATCTCAGTGGAAAACATTTCATGTTTTGTGGTGGACTGTAACACTGGACTGGACTTCTTCAGAATGTACTCAATCAAACTGGATAGCATCATTAAGTCGCAGTGTCACTGAATAACCGGCTATATTTGTTGGATTTAACTTTATTTTAAGAACACAACGTCCGTGCCATACATACCTGTGTGACGGGGATCAAGCTCAAACTGATGCCAAAATCCTGAATACGAAATTCTCCCTGCGATTGAATAAACGTTTCAGCGTCAGATTGGTACTGATGATGTTTTCAGAAACTGCCGTACCTGCCGACTCGATAACATGAACTGTATCTAAGTTTCTAACTTTCAGTTGTTAGGAAAATTGACTTTTTTGCACCAAAATGTATCGAGTGATGACATTAAACCTCCCAAACCTCCTAGCTGTTTCCCCTTTTTTCATTTTATATCGTCTTCTGTTTCCCTTCAGTGTTATAAGCACAAATTGTTGTGACATCTACAAGTCACATGCTCATAGAAACAGATCATTTTGAGCGATGGATTCTCGTCCAGATAACTGAATCAAAGTTTCCATCAGATAAAGTTGGCAGAGAATTTTTCATAAATTTCGCCAACGGCCATTTTTGACAATGGTATTTGCTTCAGTTTCAGTTTTCTCGTTCTCCTTACTTATGATACAACAATATCAATTTAAAAAGAGCAGAAAAATAAAACAGTGCTCAACATACCTCAAACACCGCAATCTCGGACTTTCGCGCTGGGATAACTCAAAAGCAAAATAATTTCCCTGCAAACAGAAGTACGTGTTCAAAAGTAGTTTTGTCCTTGCAACGGATGTCCAGAACAAAATGATGTTTAAACTTGAACTCGCGCTATGTTTTCTATATATATATCATACATATTAAGCAAAGAATCGTCGTTAACGGAACTGTTCTGTGTAACATCACTTTGAAAGACAAAAATGGTTTCTTTAAATTTTGGGGTTTTGATGCAATTTGTGAATCCGCGCACCTGCGCTGAAAAACCTTGAAAAGCTCAAATGACAGTTAAATTTGTACAATATGGTTAAACTAGGCACCTACATCTGATGAAATATAATGTCAAAAAAGAATGTCATTCAACACACTAGCTTTAGCCTTGAAAAAAGCCCTAACACTTACACTAGTATTGTACTATACTGAAAATGTAGCGCAACGTCAATAATATTTCAGATCAAAGCGTGCGTGGCTGAAATGTTTTGAGTCCAAAAACATTAAGACAAAGACAAACATTCGATTCAGAACAAAACGTGTTTCATACTGAATTAGGCTGATGCCACATAAACCACCGAAAATTTTGTTCTAAAATTAAAGATAAGCAGTGCCAATTAGTTTTACATGACTTGACTCGTGACAGAAACTTTAAATTTTCTCCAAATTAATGTGAAAATTTTTGAGAAAGCACAACGCCAGCACTTTAATTTCGAACGAACATGCGTTTCTTTATCACTTAAAAATAGTTTGTGTTTTATTCTCTCCTGCGATAAGCCAAAATTTTCCACGCAAAAAGAGCCACCTAGTGCAATGTTGTATGTCAGCAAAACAAACACCTAGGCGTTTTGCTCGTTCAAACTGAGTCGGTTCGCAAGTTTTGTAGCGAAAAAACTTGTGGTCCGATGTTCTTCGATAAGACTACTATCCCAAAAACGGCAAGCTTTTCTAGTCGTCGAGGTCCTTTTTATTGTCAACTTGCCCCAGTTTTGAGTGTTTTTCTACTTTTAAGCAAACATAGTATACAATATTTGCGAGGAAACATAGCAAAGATCGAAGCATTCATAGACAACACCCTTACTTCGCAAGTAACGATTACAGGTTCGATTCGGACACAGGTTCTAACGTGTTGATCATCACATCAGGCTCTATCCCAACAACAACAGGATACATAGCTTGATTTTGGAAAGAAGATTTACTCTTGGTTTAGTTTAAATAACTTACCTGAACTACAATGACTCCGCGATGCAGCCCTCTTTTATCAATTGAAAGTTTAAGCGCTTGCAAAAGTCTCACTGAAAACAAACTACGTACTCATGACCAGCATACGTACTTTGAAAGTCAGATATGAGGTCCTGATGACTGATACGATTAAGGACGAAAACATAACAACTGCCATAATGTAGTATCACCATCTCAGTTAGGGGCAATGATAATTTGTGGAATACAGTCCCCATGTCGAATTAAGCGGAATTCAGTTGAACAATATATTAGACATATGGCGACACCAAATTATCCCAAATTAATTGAAACTTCGAGCGCAAGAGAAAAATATATTCTCCAGACGTTTCCAGGCTGCTGCCTCTTTATCAGTGGAAAATGCAACTGAAAACGCTTGCATCACATTAAATTATCCCGCCAACTTTTATTATTTGTATTATTTTATTACGTTTGACTTGACTTAATGTTGGGCGGGTGGTTTCTTCGTAGATAAAAACAAACTCCGCTCAATCTTAAGTCTGTGTTTATTTGCACAAACAAAGACTAGTTACAACAAACGTTCACACCAACATGTGTTAGCGGCTCACCTGTTCAAGTAAAACTCTGATTAATTGGATCGTATTCTTGCTAACGGTTCGGTGTTTTAAAATGAACTAATTTCCGGTTAATTAAAGTAGAACCCCGCACACAAACTTTAAATCATTACGTAGTTAAGTAGATCAACAGTTAATTCTTGTTGACTTGAAAGATATCAAAAAGTTTTATCAACATTGTTAATCTATCAAAGGATTGTTTCTGGTTGCTCTCTTTTCGGTTTACACTCTCCAGTGTAGAGCGGGAAATCCGGCCTTGGCGCAATAACCGACTCATATAAGCTTCCAATTTTTGACGAAATTTTCATTCGTAAAATTATTGGTTATCCTTGTTTTAATTGATGTTTCTGTGTTTATGTTAAATTTATTCTGCACAAAACATAGAAGCGGGCGTAGATTCACTCTGACAAAGGGCTAACTCTCGAAAACTCGATACTCTGGTGGTGAATTCAACTTCTCAACTCCGTAGAGAAAACAACCAAATTCGATATAAAGAAGGCCGATGGCTGATTCTTCTTAATTAAGACTTCTGATTCAGTGGTTTCAAGGCCTGTGCTTTATTTTTGTCCCAAAGTGGCCTTTCTCAAATTTGCATTTTTCATGTTTCATTAGTCGAGTCTACATACGATGGCACAATTACTTATGTCGATCCCAGACACGTGTGATTATATTGATCTGAGAAATGATTTTGCATATATTATTAAACTATAGTTTTCCTGTTGTTGCTATTCATTTTTCTTTTAATTAGTGTGCACGGTTTCCTATTTTTTGCTCCAGCAGTGTTGAACTATTATTGTTTTTCACTTTGGACTTATCAAGTATGGTGCGTTAAAGGTGACGATAGCGAAAAAAAATTAGTAAGACATGCTGAATGACTACAAGTTATATATCAGTCAATTCCAATAACGCCCCCCTCCCCCCTCCCCGGGCAAACCTCGGGGCATTTGACTTTCCCCACTATGTTGCCACTATGTTGCCCCATCGGATTTGGGATACATAGAGGCTTAACTTTCCCATGCTCTAGATATTTAACCAAGCCATTTAATGAAATTTTTTTTCGAGTTTCAGACTTCTAAAGCCATTTCATTATTTAAATATTCAAGTTTGATAGTCTAACTGTTGCGCGCTTTTAAATGGAAATTTTGCATCAATATAGACAGCATAAGTAAACAAGAAACAATGAATTACAAGAAGTCCGCACTTAAAACTCAAACGTAAAGCATAACCTAACACAAAATCGAGAAAATGTTGATTTGAAGTCTTTTTTTCCGTGTAGCTTAAAAACGTACTTTCAAGCTCTACCAATAGACTACTTGCACGAATCCTATAATATCGTTCATCTTGGGGGGTTATTTGCATTAAAACAATGGGTATCCTGTTCACTGAAGCATGATACAGTCCCAAGAGTAAATAACTTGTATTGTTTTTATGTAAAGAGCCCCCCCAAAACAGATTGCATTATGGGATTGTGCAAGTTGTGAATATAAAGTATTCTCAAACTCTTAAATAATTCATGAAGTGATAAACCAATTGCGTACCTGCACTTAGGTCACATGGACGCACCTTGATACCGCGGTAAAAAACAGCGTGTTCGGATATCCAAACACGAATTTGGGACAGCCAGTACAAAGAAGTCAATAGCAGTAGTTAAATGTTATGAGGTCAATATTTCACTCAAGTTTTATGTTTGATAGACGGAAACGAAGGGTGTCTTAGTGAATAGGACTCGTTACAGACTCAAATATCACCCAAAATTGATAAAAGATGGCTGCCATTAGGGGCCCGTAACCAGTAACAACTGTTACGGGTGATGAATTTCATGTTACGTCTGCTTCAAATTTTAATGAGAGCCCTGTGAAAATACTCTTGGGATTTGCGTAAGCCTTACCATTTCACTACTACCATTGCTAAATATTTGAACTTTGAAAATCATACTGAAATCATAGTGAAACTTGCCATTAGTGACTTTATTAGTTCCTATTTAATATATATCTTACACACAACTGAGATCTTTCTTTTTCGTTTTCTAATAGGTTATTGCCTGTCAAAAGTATTTTGTGTATTATTGTGTTACTTGGCTAGTAAAGTGCTGCAGAAAATTTGGAGTTTGCCACAAGATTCGAGGAATCTTCGGGTATCTTGAAGTTCTGTTCATCCGTAGACAGTGTCGTTTACCTGGAATTTGCCACAAGCAATCTTTGAGTGCCTCAAAGTGTGTTTGTTGGGGGAATTGCTGTGAAAAACACTTGATGTGTTTCAGAAGTACATGTTACTCAGTGGAACAAGTTGCATCATTTGTTTACTTCACAAGCAAACAAGTACAAACAATCACTATCTGAGGCTGACACACTCTTCAAGAACGATAGGGAGGGCTTGTACAGTACAGTCATTGTTGAGGTAGACCACCCAGCTTATTTCTATTACTCTAACAATTTAGTCATTCTCTGAAAGTATCTTCATGCGACAAAAGGGAAGGAAGGTTGTTCGAAGTACCAGAGCAGTATCACAGGACCACTTTCCTGTTGTAGTCCAGCTGTTATCGACCGAAAAAAGCACGAATTGTTCAAATTGGTGATACAAGCATGAAACTTTCACATATTGTTACGGGCTCTAAGGGAAATATTTTCTGATGTAGGGCCAAGCCAAATTAAGCTCTGGAGTCCAGATCTGCGCATGCCCCGATTTTGCCAGCATGGAAACCAGGCTAAAAATGAAAAACGTCTTGAATGAAAGAGTTTTAGGAAAATAAACATCAGTTATAACAAAACTAATAATTTGTATTACATTTTGTTAAACTTCAAAGCTTTTAATGCAGTCACGTGACCAGTTGTAACGTTTTTAATTAATAGGCTTGGGTAACCTGTGGTGAAATTTTGTTTACATGATTATTCAATGTTTTGTGCATCACAGTTGCTGAAGAACTGGTTTTTAGTCCACAGATATACCAAAAAAGTGAAAATTGTTTTATTTCTTTTTAATGTGGCCACTTAAAAAGTCTATTTTAACAAGGAACAACTTGATCCAAACGATTTTGTTTCGTGGGCAGCTTACAGAGCCTCCAAAACTCCACTCTCCATCTATAAGCCTGCGATAGTCACGTTGCTCCCTATGTTTACTGAGAATGCACATTCCTTGGGCATGATAGCACATAGCATGAAAGTCATCAAAGCGGCTGTGCAGCACCTTAACCCCTTGCAAACGCCAGTTATCGCCCTAGACCAACCTTTATATGCCTTGGCAAAGCAGATCCAGTGGACGCTTCCTGAATTTGATGAAGACAAGTTCTTGGCCATGATGGGAGGACTCCATATTGAGATGGCTTCATTGAAAATGCTAGGAAAGTGGCTTACTGGTTGCGGATGGTCAGGGATCATGTGTAGTGCGGGGGTCGCAACTCAAGGGATTGCAGAATCGTTTCTAACTGCAAGTCATGTGACACGCACACGACGCGCACATCAAGTGACAGTGGCAAGTCTTCATATTCTGAAGAAGAAAGCGTACAGTGCATACAAGGATAAACTTGAGGAGACTGAGCAGAGCCTAACATTTGGGACTAGGTAGCTGGCTGTGCATTATCGAGATATGCAGATTCTCTCCTCTAAGCACCCAGATGTGTACAAGCATTTCAGCGATGGTGCATTTGTCGTACACAAGACCAACAGAGCCTTCTCCTCCATAGCGTTAGATCATGCCCACGAGCAGGTGAATGCCTTAGTAAAAGGCCAAGGTGGAGCACTTGGTCTCACTGAAAATCGTGCAGCCCTAAGAAGATGGATTGTAGCAGGCCCCGAGCTGTGGCAAATGGTAGATTAATTTGAGGGAAGCTTTACTGTATCCGACGAACGAGATCACCATGAACAGAAATCAGGTGTGCAATCTACATTTTTAAAAGATGTGGTCAACACTGTGTCTTGCTTTAAGGACCTTGGTAACCCCTTTACTGAAGAGAGCGAGAACCTAATGGCGATTCACACTAAAGATATCCTGGACGATAGCGTTGTTGCAACAGTAAAGAATGCATACAAGATTGGTGAGGAACAATTCTGTTTATTTGTCAAAGAAAGATTCATTGACCGTAATAAACCAGTTCCTAATCCACTTAAGAAGAGCAATCTCCCTACATTAATTTTACTACTCCAACTAATAAGGCTGTATCGAAAGACCAGGCAAAAGTCAAACTGTTGACAGACGACTGTTCCTTATTTGGACGGCTGTACATTGCTTGTCAAACCCGTGACGGCAACCTGGATGAGTTTTTTTCGTATGAAAATCAACCTTGGCCACCATCCCTTTCAGACCAAGGAAAGCTGCGAGGAGGACAAAAAGCCGACTTGCCGAAGTGCCCTCCACAAGCAACCTCGCCAGTATCGACACCTCCAGTAGATGCCGTAATTCTCGATGGAGCGGTTATTGTTCAAACGCTGGAGCCAAAAACATCGCGCACCTTCGACGAATACTTCAGTATAGTATTTGCTCCATAATTATGTCCTCAAGCAACTGGAAGAATGCCAAGCGTGTTGACCTTGTGTGGGATGTCTATCTAGATGATTCATTAAAGAAATTAAATCACTGCGAGAGAAGCGAAGTGCCGGACAACGTCGCAAAGTAATGGGATCTACAAGAATTCCAACCAACTGGAAAGGTTTCCTGAGAGTCGATGGCAACAATGAAGAGCTATTCAAGCTGCCTGCAGGCAAGGTATGTATAGATTTAGGATGTTTGCCTGCTTTTTCAGTACTTATCATAGCAATAGATCAACAGGATATGTTCATTATAATACATTAGTGAATCCATTAATAATATTATCTATGACATAACCTATTTCAGGTCGTTTAATTGGCACTTCCTGAAGGCAAAGAGGTTTACTCGACTTACGGTAGCAGCGTGGTAACTTCCTGCAACAGATCTGAAATGAGCAACCTTGCGCCGTGCACCCACAAAGAAGCCGACACTCGCCTGATGATTCACGCTCTTGATGCGTCATTAAGAGGTCATCGGCGCATCAAGATCAGAACCAATGACACAGATGTGATTGTTCTCGCCCTTTCAGTTGTCAGCTCACTCCCCGTTGATGAATTTTGGATAACATATGGTTCAGGGAAGAATGTGCAACACGTGCCTGCGCACGTCGTCACTTTATCCTTAGGTCCCTCTAAAGCGTCCGCGTTGCCAATGTTCCACGCCTTGACAGGGTCCGACACAGTTTCATTCTTCCGCAACCGTGGAAAGAAGTCTGCATGGGATGTTTGGAACGTCTTTCCCGAGTTGACCCCAGTTCTATACGCTTTGAGGGCTTCACCAGAGATCATCACAGAAGAATCACTTGCTGTCTTGGAAAGGTTTGTGGTACTTCTCTATGACCGAACAAGCAGTCTATTGAAAGTCAACGAAGCACGCCAAGAGCTATTCTGCAAGAAATCATGGGAATTTGACAGCATACCTCCAACTAAAGCAGCGCTTGAGCAGCACATCGGACGAGCAGTACTTCAGGGAGCTCATGCTTGGGGCCAAACCCTCTTGTGCCAGCCTGCACTTCCTAGCCCTGCAGACTGGGGATGGCAGCGTCAATCACGTCACTGGTCACCGTATTGGACTACTCTTAAACAAGCAAAAGACACCTGCTATGAACTTATCCACTGTGGGTGTAAAACTGCATGCAGGGGGAGATGCAAAATTAATGTATGAAGGCTAACCTGGTGTGCACCGGCCTCTGCAAATGTGGCGGAAATTGCCAACAGCAATACTTAAAGAGCACTCAAGTGATAAAGTATATATATGTAGTGTGTATATAAAGGCTATTGCAAGATATGTAAACTTCGAAATACAAAGATGATAGGTTTGGAGTCCTAGAAGCAAACTGACATGAAAAAGCATGATTGATACGTTTTTTGTTAGGTATCAACTGAAGCAAAAAAAAGCCTTTATCATCTTTGTGGCAGAACAAATTGGGCGCATTAGATTGTTTCAATCATCGTTATAAAGTAGCCCATCGCACAATATATAAGCAGGTTCAGAATTGCACTTGAGGGATAGTTTTTGAGTACAAGAAGCAAACGTATTGTTAGTCGTTTTTTATGTTAGATATGTACTGACATTAAAAAGTTCTAATAAGGAAAGTCCGTACTTGTATTTATATTTCTCTCTCTCTCTCTCTCTCTCTCTCTCTCTCTCTCTCTCTCTCTCTCTCTCTCTCTCTCTCTCTCTCTCTCTCTCTCTCTCTCTCTCTCTCTCTCTCTCTCAAAAAACCGAATCCCCTTCAAGGGGATGCCTGGGTCTATTAAGCAGACACTAGTGAGAGTCCTGTGGGTGTCCTCTTAATACAGATTCCAATGTAGTATGGAATTTCTTGTTCCTTCTTGCTCACTAAGTTTATAGGTAAAAGTGATATGGACGACATTCAACAAAAAAAATACTGCTTTCAGAAGTCTGTGTGTTAGCTACATGTACATCTAGATTAATTGGGTGCATTTTTTTGTAAATATATAGGTGAAGAGAGCAGAAAACCATGTTGTAGTTACTCAGGAAAGGTTAGATAGCTTGCAAAGGAAACGGAAGTTAGATGGTAATGAGCAGTGTACGAAGGAGCTAATTGCAAGGAAGAGGAAGAAGCTTAAGAGACAGAAGAGCAGTTCAAGGCTTCAGAAAGAAAACTCTGAGAAATGTGAAGTGCCCTTTCTTGTAGGAGAAAGCAAGAGACTCTAGAAGCCTGTGGTGAATTACATGGTGCCACTGAAAATGATCAAGGTCCTGCCTTTGATGGCATGTGGGTCACATTGATAAATGCCAGTTCACCACTTAGGTTAGCTACAACGAGTTGCAAAAATACTTGAGACACTGTACGCCATTTGGCCTTGAATGACGTTTCCATGATCTTCCGCTTTCCCTCCCCCTCCCCCTTTTATCAAAGTTGTTAACGGCGCAGCACCATGCTCGAAACTTTGAGGAACAACTTTGAAAGGGGGAGAGGGAGGGGGTGAGTATTGCATGTCACAGATTTGTTAGCAGCAGCGTTTTAGAGAAAGAAGAGACGTTTTTGATGGCGAATGTCTCAACAATTTTGCAACTGGTTGTAGTCCACTGTATGGCCATTTTATTAGTTAGGGAATCTGGGCGAGAGCTATTGTAGTTTTTGCTTTTAATGAGGTGTTTAAAACAAATAGGGTTTCATTGTCTTACATCACGTGGATTAAAAACGGCCAGCGGATAAAGCTCATTTTGTGCTGTTTATCGTACAACGTAATCGGAGCATATTTCACTGCTTTTACGGAGCAAACCCGAAAACATTCTTAAGCTTCGATATAGACTACTTATATAACTCCGTTTTTGCTCTTACGGCCTGTAAAGAGGTGATTCTAAGCCATTTACTGTGAATCTCCGTCAGGCAGGAGGTTTACCTTTTCAAATGACGCCAAAAGCCGACACTAGATTGAGGAGATAAGCTGTTGTTGATGTAAAAGAATTAGCCACATAAACAGACATTCTAATGTGATCGCGTGCCATTAAATCCAGCTGCTTAGAAAACAGCGGCAGAATACATAAAATGAAATGCCAAAGTGCTGTCAATGCTTTGCATCGTTTATGTTACACTGATTGAAACGTTTTTTACTAATTTTCACAAAGGACTGTTACGAAATTCAACGGTCTACCATTCTAGCACGGTCTACCATTGCGTTCACTAAAAAATACATTAAGATATCATATATCTTACTCTTCGATGGTAGACCGTGCTAAAATGGTAGACCGTCAGAAAATCAAAGGAAATGCATATTACACTTATAATCATTTTACCACTGTTCTTGTTTGGCATTTGTCACTATTTAGGATTGGAAAGAAATGACAGTAGCCCAAGTAGTTTTCTCCTAAAGCCATTTACTCAAAAAGTAACGCAATCACGGAATGTTACATGACCAAATAGCATGCCAATTGTTCTTGCGTTACAAAATAAAAGGGACGAAATTACCACACTATTTTCAGATAAAATTAATTGCCTAGTAGTCTTGTAGGACGGTCTTTATTGTCGGCTAAAATCAAATGTAAGCAGTTATGCATTGACGCAATAGTATTGTCAATAATGTCACTTCGCATTGAGCATTGACTATGGTGTGCTCTCTACTGGTAGTGTTAACTCTTGAAAAGTCTCACACCTGTCATATCTTATTAACGCTTTAAGTTGGGCGTCTATGTCTAGACGCCCTAGACCTAGGGCGTCTATTAAGTTGCACGAACAAAAGGAAAGAATACACTCCAATTTGTTACGTCATTAACTGCAAGTTAAGAAAATTCTACGAATTCAAATTTAGTTTTTTGCATACTCTCTGACGAACTAGAACGTCAATATGTCTAAGACTATAATAAGGAAATATAGTTCTTCAAAATTAATTGCTAATCTCCATTGTTGCATCCTTCATACCAGAGAAAACAAAGTTCACTTTTATACCTTAATTAGACAACGAGTTGCAAAAATACTTGAGACACTGTACGCCATTTGGCCTTGAATGACGTTTCCATGATCTTCCGCTTTCCCTCCCCCTCCCCCTCTTATCAAAGTTGTTAACGGCGCAGCACCATGCTCGAAACTTTGAGGAACAACTTTGAAAGGGGGAGAGGGAGGGGGTGAGTATTGCATGTCACAGATTTGTTAGCAGCAGCGTTTTAGAGAAAGAAGAGACGTTTTTGATGGCGAATGTCTCAACAATTTTGCAACTGGTTGTAGCTATATTTCACATTCTGCTAAGGCCAGGAAGAAGGTGTTACCTCTTGTAATTAAGAAAGAAATTCAGCAGTTTGAAGAAAGCAAAGATAACCTCATTAGGAGCATTAAGGTATTGTATAGTGGGGGGCTCCCGAGTAAGGAGAAATATAAATCCATCAGAACTAACTTAGCCATGTTCAGTAGCAATGCTGGGAAAGGAAAGTGCAGTGTGAAATTTATGCATTGTGTCCCCTTGCCGAAGTTGATACCTTATGATGAGCTGATAAACTACATTAAGACAATTGATTTCAATGAAAACATCACTGACATGGCTCCTGAATTTTGCTCTGATTTACCTGACAATGAAAGAGTGAATGGAGCCTATTGGGAATTAGAGGGATTTCTCTTAAGGCTTGGTGAAATGTTTATAGTGATTGGTCAAGCTCTTGGATCTGAGTCATCCTTTGATCACTTTGGAAGTGACAAATATCACTTCAGACTTGCCATAGGGGCAGATGGGGCCCCTTTTGGCAAAGATGATGAAGCCACTGCTTGGTTAATTTCGTGTTTGAATGTGGCTAGCCATATTGCAAGTCCAAATCAAAATTTTCTGCTTGCAGGTGGAAATTGTAGTGAATCTCATGTGTGCATGCAAAGGTATGCTAGGAAAGTGGTTAATGATATGAATAACATTACAAGTGAAAGTTACAAAATCAATGACTTTGATGTTAAGTTTTCCTTTGAATTTCTCCCTTCAGATATGAAGTGGTTGGCATTCATAGGTGGAGAGCTATCTAATGCAGCATTTTACTTCTCCCCTTTGGCGAATGTTAATGATGACACAAAATTTACTTTCAATGGCTCCCTGGGTTAAAGTGACCAGAACACATGGCAGCCCCGGTCATATGAGAAGCGCATTGAGATACATTGTAGCTGCAAAAGAATCAAATTTTTGGCAACAATTGTAGGAAACAAATTATGCTGAGTCCACTAAAAGGAAAAAGGTGTTAGATTTTATCAGAAATTAGAATTCCAGACAAGAGTTTGAGCCTCTCATTGGTCCCATGATAAATGCTGGTTATGCAGAACCTTTACATAACGGCAACAATGGGTGGCAATTCTGGCACAGTTTTGTTCTTGACATTGCTATCAGCAAATCCCACTTGTCTGTAGGTTGCAAACTTGACAAATTACCTACCGATTCTCCTTTTATTTGTTATTTAAATTGCCTGAGTAATGACCTTGGACTCACTCGCCTTGTAAAAAAAGGTCAAAAAAATGGTTCACAGAGGGGAGGAAAAAAACTTTTGACTACAGATTCACAGGGAAAGAGACGAAGAAAATGTGTCACAAGTTCAAGTTCTTGGTTGACAGTATTAGTGTCGAGAGTGACCCACCAGAAACCAAACTTAAGATTGCTACCTTGGCCTATTGTGGCCTACAGCTTAGAGATGCTGTATCCTTGTTTTCTAGGGTGGATATTACAGAATGTGATGTAGCTAAACTAAAGAAAGCTTGCCAGAATTTCTTTAATGCAAACTCTTTACTCCTTCAAGTTTCTCCCACTGTTTGGACCATTGGATACGCAATTCCATATCATGCACAGATTTTGTATGAAAAATATGGTTTGGGCTTGGGAATTAACAGCATGCAAGGGAGGGAGGCAAACTGGCATGTAAAGCTGAGTCAGTATGCAAGGCATTCAACACGCTGGAGACTAGTGCTTCGCCATGACTATATAGTTTGTGTGTGGAGTTGTAAAGAAGATCCACTTCATGTGACTTATGGAAAATGAAAAAAGCAGTATATTCCATCTGGAATTAATTCAGAAGGGTGTTGCTACTGTGTATTTGCAAAGCATAATGCTGAGAGGCATTGTAAGTTCTTTTCCTCAGATTTGTACAAAATAGTTAATACTGCAGAAACAGGGGTATTAGCGAGGTATTAGCCTTGCAAGTGTAACAGCCTATTAGCTCTTTAAGCCCCCATAGTATTTCTAATTTATCCTCACAATATTATTATCACTAAGCAAACATGTGGGTGACTCAAGTGGTGTGAAATTTACAGAACAGTGAGGAGAATGTATGTTGATGTTAGGGCTTCACTTGTTTAATAAAGACTGCTTTATTTGTGGGTTTGCCATATATATGCCACCCAAATCAACTATGTAGCTCAAAATAAATAGTTATTAAAAAAAAATTCCACCATTACTACTTGAAGAAAACAGGTTTTCTGAGATAACTGCTTGTTTCAATGGTTAATGTGCTTATAATAGTGGCTGAATTTGAAAATTCTTGAAAAAGTTAAGTGTGATTTACCGGTATATTAATTTATACTTATATTATAGTTAACATTTGCAGGATTAAACCTTTCTTCCTTTACTGTTTAAACATTGTAACAAACATTTAAAAGGTTTAATCAGTTACAGTGGTTGAATAAAAATGACAATTTAACTAAGGCATGAACATTATTTTAACACTTGAACCCGTAACCCTCTAACCCCAAAGAGTGACCAGCATCTAATTTTCCTCATTAGCACCATAGAAAACGTAGAAACAGTGTGGAGAATAATTATGCATGTTGATCTTAGGGGTTAAAAGGTTAACACATTAATTACTTATCCTCCTTTACAAGTTTACATCTATAAAGGCCTTTAGTTTCCTTGTTTGGCACTTATCCTATACCCTCTGGGACTGAATAGGTTATGCATTCACAAGATAGCTGAGTTATCATTGAGATTTCAATTAAACAAGTGTATGCTGAGGAATGCCATTTCTGTTGAAATGGCCATTTCTTGCCTTAAAACTCATCTTTTCTAAGGTCTTTGAGTAATGGAAATGAGCTGGGTGGTGTGCCTCAAGAATGATTGTACTGTAAGAGCCATCCTTCTCCTTCTTGAAGAATGTGTCAGCTAGAGATAGTGATTGTTTGTATTTGTTTGCGAGTGAAGTAAACAAATGTCGCAACTTGTCCCGCTGAGTGACATGTATTTCAACAACACACCGAGTGTTTTTCACGGAGATTCCGCCATTTTCCTCGCATAACAAACACACTTTGAGGCACTCGAAGATTTCTTGTGGCAAATTCCAGGTAAACGACACTGTCTACGGACGAGCAGCCCTTGGTTTTTTACTCATTCTGCGTAGAATAATTTTTGTGCAGGTGAACCACTGTGCGAGACAACATTCTCGCTGGCTGAGAAAGGTGATATTTGAAAGCCTTTTCTCCAGGTAAGGTATGATTTTAACTAAAGCCCTTGAAAGCTGCAACAATTCGTCACTTATCTTCACGGCCAAAGACCGATCATCGGCAGTATTGATGTAGTTTTTCACGAGCTCGTGCAGATTGATTATAGGCCGGCACTAGGTTCCATCTCTAAAACTGACATTTTGAGCCTACGGTGGAGTGAGCACCCATACCAAACCATGTTTTAACTGCCCAGCGGTGGCTCAAAATGTCAGTTTGTGAGATTGAAACTAGTGCCAACCTTGATTATGAGCTGCGCCATTTTAATTTGGTAAAATACCGCTGATATTCATACAGGCGCATATTTCGCGTGTGTTGGCCGTTTATCACTCGGCATGGGCCCGCCGTGCGCGGGGTTTCCAAACACTCGAAAACAATAAAAGCCCTCGGCCTGACGGCCTCGGGCTTTCATCAGTTTTCTCGTGTTTGGAAACCTCGGTAAAACACTCGCACTCGTTTTTGAAATATTACATCATGAATGGTAATACCCTGTTCATAAC
>OX419344.1:8715621-8735621 GCA_948470475.1 Galaxea fascicularis | reverse complement strand
TTTTGCTAGTGTTAAGAATGAATTGACAAGTTTTACAAAATTTTTGTGTACTACTTCCCCACCGACGCAGCACCACAGTTTCTTTAGAAACTACCCCCTTTATTTGTCAAATTTCATTAGTTAAAGGCCGCTTTTTTTTCTCCGTTTAGCGTCGTCGACTGACCCAGATTTTCGCATTTCCAAACAAAAAAAGTTACGCAGAAGGCAATGAAGGCAGACAGATTACTTCAAACAATTGTCACTTCAATCTGAAACATAAGCAGTTTTTTGCCTTACAGATTTTTAGGTTTTACTTGATACTTCAACTACAGTTTTGGTGGTTCACCGTTTTTCCCTGTCCTCGTTTGATTTTAACAACAACATTGATTTTTCCTTCCTCCATTGCGGCCTTGTTGATTTTGTAACCACACCTTGTTGTTTCCAGGCTCCACGCATATAAGTGGTGGAACACAGAATTAACTCTGAAGTGTAAATTAAAGTGCTAAGAGAAACCCATGAAAAACCCACTGGGCGTTAGCCCTAGCACTTAGCCCTTACACTTCAGAGTTAATTCTCTGTTCCACAACTTGTACGTGTTTATAGTGCTACACGGCACAACATCTATATGTACCCTTAATTTCTCTTCGCCGCGATTCACCACCTTAATCATCCCCGACTTTCTCTGTCCGACCTCGTAGCTTAGTCGACAGGGCAACGGTAGATCTAATCCGGAGGTTGTGGGTTCGATTCTCACAGAGGTCATAAGAATTTTTTCTTTGCCTCGTGTTATTCCCTGATCCCCTTTAATAGGGCTATCGCCCAGTGGATTTTTCATGGGTTCCTCTTAGCACTTTAATTTACACTTCAGAGTTAATTCTCTGTTCCACCACTTGTACGTGGTTATAGTGCTAGTGCACAACATATCCACAGATATTATGCTGAGGTACCGGGCCTCCTAGCTCCAGACTCCTTTTCCAATTTTATTTTTGTTTTGTTTTTTTTTCCTTTTCCGACCGACCGACCCAAAATCAGAAAACGCATTTGACAGTAAATGAAAGAAAAAAAAAAAGGGGGGGGATAGCCTAACTTTAAAAAGCCCTAGATTTTGCTCATTGCTTTCCAGGATCAATAGCTAGTGTCTATACTTCACACTCCTTTTTTAACATAAGAACATTTGTCTTTATTTGGCTCATTTGTTTGTTTGTTTGTTTGTTTGTTTCTTTTTATTTATCGAGAGTTGGTTGGCGTGACATCTTGTTCGTGGCATGTGACAAGTACCTTGGTGAACACATCCCACCAGACAATGCACTTTGATCGCCGTCCTGGTCAGTTCCGCATTGATTTATTAAGAACGTTTTCAGGTTCAAATCCAGCAACTGAAAAAATTAATACAGTCAAACCTCGATTATCCGGACTCGTCGGGACCTCGGTAAATAGTCCGGATAATCGAGAGTCCGGATAATCGAAAATATGAATATTAATGAGATAGACATGTAAGCAAAAGGTATACAGCAAAGAAAACATCATTTTAATTGTGAAATCTACACAGCCTGTATGTATATATCAGCTGAAAGCATTAGAATATTCTTTGTCTCGTTGCACTTGCGAATTTTGAAAATCGCACAGGATAACACGCTGTTTCAACAGTCGAGTTTAAAAGGATTATTGGACTTTTTGCGACTTTGAGTTTCAAGATCACAACTAATTAATATTCATGAAAAAATTGGGACCGAAGAAAAAAGTCCGGATAATCGAGGTCCGGATAATCGAGGTTCGACTGTAAGAACGTTTAGCGTCGGCTGCAAAATTAGACTATCTAACAAAAGTGACTGTAATAACAAACTTTTCGAGACCAATCAAAACGCGAGATTTACATCGTGCATTGCACATTGTCGTTGTTCTCATGGAAAATTGATGAAAATATATTTTAGTTAAAATACAGCTAAAATAGTATTACATTTCAGTGTATTCTGCCCGAACAGCTGAATTAGTCGTTACAAGTTCACCGAATAATCCAACCATGTGAATTATCAAAATATCACAAAAGGCCACAAAAGGAAATACAGAAAAGGGTGAGGACTTTTGAGTTAAAGAAACGGAAGAGATAGAAAAGGGCTAATACTTGTGACTGGCCTGCCTTGATCCTATAACGACTAATCATGCGTAAAACGTAACGCATGCTAGTGTCACGTTACTTTCTTGAGCAACTGACGTTTCTTACAGGGGACTCAAAACCAGATACGCGAGAAAACTCCTTTTCATTCGTAATCAGCGACCGATCTTATTCAGGTAATTAAATTCACGTTTGGGTGCCCTTTGAATTATCCTTGTATGGTGGTAATTTAACATGGTTTGGAGAATGATTACCTCTATCCCGCCCGGACCAATAAGGTCCATCATGATACGTAAAGCACTTGCACTCACATGCCGCCGCTACATGAAATCAATTAACTCATATTACCCCTGCACGTAGACACTAGTTCCCCCGTGCCCATGCCACTCGTAATTTATTATTATTTATTATCATTAATGTTATTATTATTTTTTTATTTTTTTATTTATTACCTTTTTTACCAACGTGTTAATTTTTTTATTATATTTTATTTATCAACAAAACTAAAAATATTAACATTACTTTCAGTAATAATAATGTCTACAACAGTACAATGAACAAAGTTACAGTAGATAACACTAAACAATATTACATTACATTTCCATTTTTTAAAAGCTACAATACAATACATTATACTTACATTTACATTACTTACAATATAATATGCTGTATCTTACTGTTACGATAGTTATTCCACTGGTAAAAGAAAATAAAAGAGAAAAGTACAAACATCTAAAATTCATTTAATGATGAGATAAAAAATAGAAAAACATGTACATGGCCTTGCCAATGAGATGTTAATTAAATGTTGGTTCTCGGTGTATCGTAACGCGAGAGGAAAAGAGAAAAGTTTTCTATTTTCGGGAAAGTATTGCGTGCTTTACACATCGAGAGAAAAAGTCTGGCGACCAGAAAGTAGAAGTCTAGTCTCCTGTTCTTATTTAGTTTCAGTGCCAGTACAAGATATGCCGTTAAGTTAACAGTGTTCGAAAATTCTCCGCGATTAACTGCCCATCGCTTAAAATCTTGCCAAAAGAGAGTGGATACGCTGCAAGTCCAGAAGAGGTGAATAACAGTCTCCGTATCTTTTTGGCAGAAAGTGCACTACTCATTGTCTTTTAGATTTATTTTTGTCAGAAAACCATTGGTCCCTAATCTCCTATGCAGTAGCTTAAATTGGAAGACAATTAGTTTTGAGATCTTTGTGCACAGAAAGGGTGATCGATAAATTGTGTCCCTGTGTTAATCTAGCGGCGGCGCCTCGCGTGGGACGTCAGTCCCGTTGCACCTACCCCTTTTAGGTCTTGCTTCTTTTCTTTCCTTTATGAGCTGTTTTATATATTTATGTTATGCATTACAGGAGGAGTACCCAATAAAACTGTAACTGAAAAATAATAAAAAAGATAGAAGAAGAAGAAAAAAGGGGGTCAACAAAGCAAGCCGTGAGTTAACTCTTCAGAAACAATTTTAATGTTCATTTTTTAAAAACTGTGTACTGTTACAGAAAACTAGAATATCAGTCAAATGATCATTACATCTATGAGTACTATATCTAATAAGAACAACAATCGTTCTTGTTCTGGAATCTATCATCACTTCATCGAGTGCTTGGTAACCACGCCCCCAAACGACGGATTTCTTGAGTGTTTAAGAGTGACTCTCTATACAGATCGAGTAAGATTGAAGAAATGTGGCACAAGGCTGGAAAAAATGGACCTCTTGATATTTCGTCCAGAGATAACCTATGGTGGGCTAAGGGCCCGATTACATGGCGAATTTCAGCCCGGGCTAAAACTTCAGCCCGGCTTCTGAAACAAATCCTCTTAAAATCAAATTGTCGATTACATGGAGAGTGATTCAGCCCGGGGCGCAATTCAGCCCGGGCTGAAAATCCTAGCCCGGTTTGCTCAAACCGGGGGGCGAGGCGAGGCGAGGTGAGGGCGCATAGCAAATCATGGTTTTCCTTAGTTTATAATTTTATTTAGGAGGTATTGCTGAGCTGCTTTCATGATATTTTAGACTTACCATTATAATTCCGAATTCCTGGCGCGCAAGCGAAGACAACCGAAATTTCCAGACTTTGAAAATCAAAAATTCCATACCGTTTTCAAACATCTCAATACGTACTCAGTATTATGTAGAATTCTTTCAAAATTCAACTCTAGCAAGTACAAGAGCTGTTTTTGAACGTGGTATAATTTTTTTCTTGGCAAAAGTTATTTTTGAGGCGAGCGTTCCCATGTGTAAGTTGACCCAATTTGATCTTTCGAAAACATTTTGTTTAACCAGGAAGTGTAAACAATTCGGCTCGCTTTAGCTCGCTTTCTAGGTAAACCACTGTAATATCTTTTATTTCGACAGACACATACTGCAACCTAGTTCCATCCTTTCTGAATACCGCCTGTCCGTAAAACTACGGATGGTCCCAAAGCATGCCGGGGGCCGTACACAAATCACGCAACGCATGCGATATTACATCCCTCCTTTCCTTGGACACTACTAGCTAGCAGGTAAACAAAACTGAACGTTAAGCTAACATAGTTTTCAATGTTCTGAAATCTTAAGCTACTAAACATAACTGCCCGTGAAAACGCATACAGGACGGAGTGTTCTTTGAAAAGTTCACAACGTGAACTGCCACAACACGGACTGACAGTTCAGATCTCTTCAATTAATCTCCTCGGCGGGCGGACAGTTCGTTTTGGTCTGGAGATACTAAGTTGAGGCGGATGTAGCGCAATTTCCTCTTCTCTTCCGGTTGTCGGGGACGTGTCTTTGTTGAGGGGTAGGATGTTCTCACAGCTGTCATCATGAGTGTCGCACTCTTGGTTCAGCGTCTGTGGAATGCTGCGGAACATGGAGACATTTCTGGTTAACTTGGATCCATCACTTCGTTGGGCGGTGACTATGGTACCTTTCCTTTCCGTAACTACAAGAGGAGTTGGGTTAAATGGTGTCGACAGTTTGTTAGCCGAGGTTGTCTCACTATAACAGTGTCTCCTGTGTCGATCGGGTTTGCTTCAGCGTGTAGGCGTTTATCTGCATAGCGTTTCATGATATCCTTCGCCTCCGCATCGCGTTTACGCACATTTCTGTCGTTGGGATGAGTAAATGATTCAACATCTGGCATCTTCGTGCGCGGATCGCGACCAAACAGAAGACGGTATGGAGTAAACCCTGTGGTGGTATGAGGAGTACAGCGGTATGCTCGCAGAAACTGATGCATGGCGTAGATCCAGCTCTGCCCTTGGATCTTGGCCGACTTGATTGCTTTCATCAAGGGTTTGTTGAAGTTTTCAACTTGCCCGTTAGCCTTCGGCCAGAGGGGAGTTATCTTGCGATGTTTGATGCCGCAGGTCTTAAGAAAACCTTTCCAAGCTTGGCTGTTGAAAGGCGAGCCGCTGTCGGTTTTGACACTGTCAGGATATCCATAGGTACAGAACACTTTGTCCACGACTTGAATAACTGGTTCAGCAGCAGTGGAGCGTACAACCTCTACAATAGGAAAACGGGAATACTCGTCTGTAATAACCATCAAGTATTGACCAGACGGAAGAGGACCACAGAAGTCTATGCTGAGGTTGATCCACGGACCACGTGGAAGGTTCGACATGTTGAGTTGTTTTGCGTGTTGTCTGGTAGTGTTAGCTTGCCACGGTACGCAGCGTCTTACGGCGTCTTCAACGGCAGTGTCGATGCCTGGGAACCAAACTTTTCTCCTAATCAACGCTTTGGTCTTGCTTTTGCCTTGATGACCTTCGTGGGCCAACTGTACGGCTCTGGCTTGTAGTGACGTAGGTACTACGATTCGTGTGTTCCTGAGCAGCAAGTTTCCGTGACGGTTTACAGTGAGCTCATCTCTGACGTTCTGAAACTGGCGTAGGGCAGCCTGGTCAACGTCATACTTGTCAACATCATGCCAGCGTCCGGTGTTACATAGTTCGATAACGGTTTGAAGAGGTACAGAGGTCTGAGAGTCTGGAGATGAGCTCATAGAGAGTGGACGTAGTGTTTGAGTCTCCTGAAGAAGGTCAAGCCAAATGTACGGTTATTTGTAAATTTGCTTCTTGTAAACGTTCTTTAAAAGCTCAAAAGAGGTCCGGAGCATAAATATGAGTGGAAAAGGAAAAAAACAAAGAGAAAAGAGCAAGACCAAGTAGTTCAACAAGTGACGAGCGTGAAGAATGCAGCCGCCATTACGAGGAACTTTTAAAACTTTACAAGACACTCGAACAAAAGGACGCGGAGAAAGCCGTGGCGATTGCTGGCTTACAAGGCCTCCGCGCAGCAGCAAAAGATGAAATAAAAGCCCTCAATGATAAAGTCGTTGCTCTTGAAACATCTTTGCAATTCACGCAGGCAGAACATGACGAGGTCAAAGAACGCGTGTCGACGTGCGAGAACGAGCAGATAAGACAAGAAAGCGAGTTGACCCGCCAAAGCATTTATAGCCGAAGATGGAATTTACTCTTCTTCAAAATCAATGAATCTCAAGGCGAGAGCTGTAACCATCTTGTAAGAGGAATACTGAAAAGTGATCTTAAAATCGAAGAAAGCCGTGTCAACAACATGCCATTATGCGGTGTCCATCGCCTGGGCAAGAAACACCCAAATACAAATCAACCAAGACCAATTATTGTGCGGTTCACCTGCCGAGCCGACAGAGATTATGTCTGGCGACAACGCCGTCATCTGGAAGGTTCAAACATTAGGATAGCCGAGGACCTACCGTTTCATATCCGAGAAATTCGAAAGAATTTTCTAGTGCCGGCTTTAAAGAAAGCAAAACAGGTCGCCAACGCAAAGGCATCAATTGTCGGCGATAAGCTTGTGGTAAATGGACATCGTTACACTTTCAACGATATCCCCATGCAGTGGAGAAACACCCAATCTCAAGACCAATATGTTCAAGCTCAAGAAACTGAAGTTCCAGTTGAGCCCAACACGACTGTAATGGAGCCACCTCAAGAATTGCCAGAGATCAGATAGAACGTTTTCCTACAAACCTTTATGTTAACTTCAAGTAAGTAGTATACATGGTATACCCTCCTATCTCTGCTCGTTTATTAAGGTACAAATTCTTGATCTATATTATTACCATTTAGTTTATAGTAGAGACCTTTAAAGGACGCTCAACACACTCGTTTCCGCTAAACTGGAAACGTCTACCAGACTAAAACGCGAATTACCTACGTTTCCTTCGTGTTCTGGTCTTCTTAGACCTCTTAAATTTTTTTGGTTTAGTTTGTCTACTAATTCCGTAACTAAATCTTCTGTTTCATTTTATTCAATTGTTTTTGTTCAGTTTAAATGTTCATTTATTTCAAACCAGCAATTTCTAGCTTCAATTTCCAACAGCATTTTGTCTGTTTGTTTGTCTGTATTCAATTTCTTGTTATTGCCAAAAAGTTAAATGCAAATTCATTCTTTTCACTTTATTGTATTGCAGTCAAATGCAAAGAAAGTTGTCCAAACACACGTACGCAGCCACAGTTATCAAGGGATTTCAATAATTTTAACACTTTTTTATGAATAGCCCTATTGATATTAAATGCCTGTCGGTAAACATTAGAGGGCTAAACAAAGCATTAAAACGCCGTACCGTCTTCAGATGGCTACATCACCAAAATTGCCCTTTTGTCTTTCTACAAGAGACCTATAGCTCAAAAGAATGTGAAAATGTTTGGAGAGCGGAATGGGGAGGTGAATTTTTTTTCAGTCACGGCACAAATCATAGCAAAGGCACCTTGATTCTAATAAATGCAAAAGTTACATGTAAAGTTGAAAATCAAATTTGTGACAAAAACGGCAGATACATTATATTGGATCTAGTACTTGCGGATCTGCAGCGAATTGTACTTGTCAATATCTATGCCCCAAACGATGTAAATCAACAAGTCTCTTTCTTTAAAGAGCTACAAGAACAGCTTTAAGAAGTTTCTGAGGAAACAATCATAATAGGTGGTGACTTCAACTGTACGCTATCTGAAATTGGTAAAAAAGGAGGCAATCCTAATCCACGAAAACAAAGGGTGGTCGAAGAAATTAATAAACTGTGTAATCTTTATGATTTAAACGATATTTGGCGTTTTCTGAACCCAAATGTAGAACAATTTACGTGGAGAAACAAGTCGTTTAAAATACAATGCCGCCTTGACTTCTTTCTGATCTCTACAAAGCTGAATGGTTTAACCGATAAATGCAAAATTGTATACACACCCGAAACCGACCACTCAGCAATTATGATACATATAAAATCGGATGAACTTAAAAATAAGAGAGGCCCTGGCTTATGGAAGTTTAACCAGTCACTCCTTCAAGATGAAGTTTATGTTGCTAATTTACGTGCACAAATACCTAATTTTAAACAAAAATATGTTGACGTTGAGGACTTAAGGCTCAAATGGGATTTAATCAAAATGGAGATAAGGGGTTTTACAATTAAATATTCCAAAAATAAAGCAAAGAAAAGAAAATCTGCGGAAATCGATCTTCAGAATCAAATCAACGAGCTTTACAAAAAAGCTGAAACACTACCCAATAACAAGCAAATTATCCACGAAATCTATGATGCCAGATTGCGATTAAAAAACATTATGCAGTATAAGACTAAAGGTACGATTCTTAGAAGTAAAGTCAGATGGCACGAGCATGGGGAACGAAATACCAGGTACTTTTATGGCCTAGAAAAAAGAAACCATGAAAATAAAACAACCACTAAATTGAAACTTTCAAACGGCGATTTTACCAATGACCAAGCTGAAATCCTTCGAGAACAAATGCACTTTTACAAAACACTTTATAGTTCAGATAAAAACACCACGACTACGACTTAAACAAGACAAACGAGTTGAATTTTATAGAAAAAATTAAAAATTTAGAAAAGACACTAAATTGTTGGAAAAGACGAAATCTCACACTTTACGGAAAAATAAATATTGTTAAAACGTTCGGGCTTTCTAAGCTTATTTACAATTCGTCTGTCCTTGTTATACCAGAAAATTTAATTAAAGAAATTGACAAATTAATTTTTAGTTTTATCTGGGATGGAAAACCTGCAAAGATAAAAAAGTCAACCATCATTGGGGAGAGACAACACGGTGGTCTCAAAATGACTGACTTTAACACTATGATCAAAGCCTTAAAAGTTGCTTGGATACCACGTTTGCAATCCAGAAGTGAAGCATCCTGGAAAATCATCCCTGAGGCTGCTATGCAGCATCTCGGAGGACTGTCATTTATGACATACTGCAATTACGATGTTGACTCTCTGCAAATTAACAACCTTCCGGTTTTCTATCGCGAAGTGTTGAAACAGTGGCAAAATTCAAAATATGCCTTTCGAAAAGATACTCTCCCCCACAAAGAAATAATTTGGAACAATCGCAACATTATGATTGATGGTAAACCACTCTTTTATAAGTGTTGGTTTGAAAACAATATTACACGTGTCAAAGACCTCCTTGATAACAACGGTAACTTTTTATCCTTTAATCAATTTTCCGAACAATACCAAATGAAAACTCCTTTCACCCTCTATTTTGGATTAATCAGTTCTATCCCTACCAAATGGAAATCAAATATAGTAAAACAAAAAATTTCTTCGCAAACTTCAAACGACATAAACAAAGATAGCGCAAATACAATCTCCACCAAAACTGTATACTCTGCTTTGTTAAAAAATGTCTTTTTTCCCCCTACCGCGGAAAGCAAAATTTTAAGATACGGTTTTACTCAAGAAAACATTTATAAAGTTTATGAACTGCCGTTCAAAATAAAGAATGACATTAAGATAGCAATGTTTCAATACAAGATTATTCACAACATTCTTGCAACTAATGTTAGTCTCTTTAGAGCCAAAATACGTGATTATGATATATGCCCTCAATGTTTGGCTGACAGCCACACTATAGATCATATGTTTTTACATTGCTCTCTAACTTCATCCTTTTGGAGCTTATTTCAAAGTTGGTGGGTTAGTAAAACTAAGGAAACCGTCACTTTATCAAGGGGCATGATCATATACGGAAGTTTTGAGTACATGGAATGCATATATTCTCTGAATTATGCCCTTCTTATCGCAAAGTACTCTATATATAACAGCTGCTTGCACGAACAAAAGCTTTGTTTTGACAGCTTTCTAGCACTCTTAAAGGAGAAAATTAATATACAGCGAGAAATTGCTATTGCAAACAACAAAATTACTATATTTAATAAAACATATGGAAAGATTTTGTAATTTTTTTTTAGTTCCTTTTTATTTATTTATTTATTTTTTGTTAACTTTACATTTAGTGTGTACAGCCTTTTATTAATCTGTAGTGTCTTCTCTTTCGTTATTCTCTTTTTTCTTTTCTTTTTTTTTAACAAAATTAAGTCTTGTAATTAAATCATATTGGTACGTAAAATTACGATAATCTATGTAGCTGTAATTGACAAATTAGAAAAGAATATGCCTACTTACGTACTTCAAAATGTAAAAGAAATTAAAAAAATAAATAAAGGAAAAAAAAAAGGTACAGAGGTCTGTGAAATGAAGTCCACGTATTCCTCTGCGATCTTCTCCTCTCGACTCGATCGGACGTTCTTGGTCACGGGGTGTCTTGACATGTAATCTGCAGGGTTGTCTTTGCCTGGACGGAATTCAATTGTTAGGTCATAGGGCTGGAGCCTGAGTGACCATCGAGCAATTCGCAACGGAGGGTGTGGCTTGTTCCAAATGTGCACCAACGGCTTATGATCCGTAACTACCGTGAATGAGGCGCCACGCACATAGATATCGAAGTGTTCACAGGCCCATACGATTGCAAGAGCTTCACGCTCTGTTTGTGAGTATCGAGACTCAACGTCACTTAGAGCACGACTACCATACGCTACGGGCTGGTCGTCTTGAACAAGGATGCCTGCGATGCCAACGGGACTCGCGTCTACGATGATCTTGGTTTCTTTGTGCGGTGAGAAATATGGCATTGCTGTAGCTGCAGAGAGCGCGGCCTTGACGCTGTTAAATGCGTCAGCCTGCGGTTGCTCCCATTTCCAAGTTGCGTCACGGCGTGTGAGCTTGCGAAGGGGTTCAGTGATGGTGGCGAAGTTCCGGATAAAACGGGCGCTTTACTGGGCCATGCCGAGAAAGGAACGCAGCTCAGTCGGATTTCGAGGTTCAGCCGTGTCTTGAAGGGCTTTAACTTTCTCAGGGGCAGGTGCAAGTCCATCAGCAGAAGATATGTACCCAAAGAACTCGATGCTTGGCTTGTTGAACTCGCACTTCGTCGGATTGACGGTAAGGCCGGACTCGTGAAGTCTGCGGAGCGTTCGGTCGAGTGCGGCATCGTGCTCGCTCTGGTTGCTGCCATAAACCACGATATCGTCACTAACATTACGTGCTCCGGGAATATCCGCTATCAGCGTCTGGATGGTATGTTGGAAAATCTCTGCGGCGGAGTTGATTCCAAAACTGAGCCTCTTATACTGGTACAATCCCACGTGCGTGGAGAATGTGGTGATGTATCTGCATGACGGATGAAGCTCTAGCTGGTGGTACCCGGATTTTAAGTCGAGCTTGCTGAAGACAGTCGCGCCATTGAGGTCTGCTGTGAGCTCATCGATAGTTGGGGTGACGTGTCTCGTTCTCAAGATGGCACGATTCGCGTCTCGCATGTCAACACAGAGGCGTATTTCGTTTGGACTCTTGGGTTTGGGTGGGGTAACAATTCTGGATACCCATTCGGTCGGGCCGGAGACTTTCTCGATGAAAACTTCTTGTTCTAACTTCTTGTTCTAACTTGTGCGCATGTGAAATGGTGTTCGATCATGTTTGCGCGCGACTGGCGGGACAGTTTTGTCAATATGAAGTGTTACTTGAGTGTTTTTGAGACAGCCAATCCCGTCACTTATGCCTGGGTACCTTGCGTAGAGTTTAGTTGATTCCAATTGAGGTGTATTGGAAAGGTGCTTCACACCAATAAAAAGTACACCTAGCCTCTCGGCTGTCTCTTTGCCCAAAAGTGGAGGCGAGTTACCAGGAACAACGAGAAAATCGGCCTGAATAGGTTCGCGGCCTTCAACCTGGATGGGCGCGGACACAAGCTGATGACACGGAATTGGTGAAGAGCCATACGGATGGATGAGACGGCGACAATCGTTAAAGGGCGTGCCAATTTCTTTAAGCTGCTTAGCAATGACAGTGTTTATAGTGTTACAAGAAGCGCCTGAGTCAATGACAATGTCAACCCCTACACCGTTAATCAAGACTGGAATGTTACAACAACCATCAAGTGCATACGCGTACTCGTCAGTGTAAGAGTCATCATCATCAGCACTTGCGTTAGTGTCACGCAGCGCTTCTTCGGCAACCTCGCCTACATAACACACGTTAGATTTTCTGCCGGGGAAACGTCGGGAATCACGAGAATCAAAGGAAGATCCATGCTGTTTTCGATCGACGGTGGATTTAGAACGGCACACGGACGCAAAATGACCGACCTTGTGACATTTGTGACATGTTACGTTACAAGAGCATCGGCATTCGTGACTAGCGTGACCTTTAATGCCGCATCGGGAGCACTGGGTCGAGGAGGTTTGCGATTTCTTTGGACGGGAAAAACTTTCATTGTTGTGCTGATTTCTACCTTTAGACTGTCCTGAACCCGTCTGCTTGACTGAGTAAACACTAGTGTAATTGTTATCACTTGAAATCTGGCGTGATTGGCTCTCTGACGCTTCCATTGCTTGCGCTAATTCCAGCGTACGGGCGAGAGTTAAATCTGCTACGGCGAGGATTTCTGAGAAATACAATTGTCGATGATCTGATCACGGATAAAATCGTCAATGCTTTCGGCTGGAAACTCACATAGAGCTGCTAACTGGCGAAGTCGGGTAGTAAACTGGTTTACGGACTCACCTTCCCTCTGTTTCTCTTTACGGAACGTGTGGCGGTTGTAGGAAGTGTTCTTTCTTGGGCTGAAATAGTCATCTAGTTTTCTCTAGCAGTCTTGTAGTCATCCCCAGTTTCTGTGAGTGTGAAGAAAATGTCCTGCACTTCAGTTCCGGCTGTGTGAAGAAACAGATGACGTTTCTGTTTGTCGTCCTTGCATCCAGTGGCGATGGAAAACAGCTCGAAGCTTCGGATCCACTTCTCCCATCGTTGAGCAACCGAATTTTGATCGCCATGCGGGTCAAATGCGGCTAGCGGCTGTACGGCGGCTATCGGAATGGCCATACGGGTTCGGAAAGAATCCTCGTCGCCAATGTAATATCTTTTATTTCGACAGACACATACTGCAACCTGGTTCCATCCTTTCTGAATACCGCCTGTCCGTAAAACTACGGATGGTCCCAAAGCATGCCGGGGGCCGTACACAAATCACGCAACGCATGCGATATTACAACCACTGAAACATTTTGCCTTTTCCCATTAAAACTACTTAGTAAACCTGAGATAATACTTCGATGGCAGCTTACCCTCCAAATGTGTGTTTGAATGCAAATAATTTTGAAGGTCTCAGTTAATTTTTCCAATGCTTTCTTGTTGCCGCGCTTTATATGTGATTTAGGGTCATATCTTGATATCAAGCTTGTACGCCGATTCCAGGCTAAGTTTCTGCAATACTTTTCCGGAAAATCAATCCATATTTTGCAAGATCTATCTCTCAGTGAGCAACTTCTTGATATTCATTTAGTTTCTTGTATAACAAAAAAAGCTTCTAAGTAAATATCAGTCTAGTAAGTGTAACGCAATCTTTCCTTCGTCACTTCCGGACCAGCGGCCGGTTTCTCGAAACTCCCGAAAGGCCATTTGTAAAATTGCGATCCGCTTATTCTAAAAAGGTGATGTTTTACTGTGATTTCAAGATGCGAAAGGGCAAATTTGATGCAAAATTTCATGCCTGGAAATGTCTTTGTTTTTAAGATACGAAGGAAATTGTGGCAGCCCAGATGCGCCCGAAACGTTTAGGGAGTTTCGAGAAACACACGCCCGGTGATTTTGGTGACGGACAATATTTTTTCTCACGGGGAAGGGAAAAAAGTTTTGCTATCCAAACAATTTCTTTTCCTTGTTGATGTTGCACACAATGCATTTAACGGTTCATTACATGGCCACTGTAACAATTTAGTTACGATTTTCCATCATACACAAGACTTTTTCATGTCTTTTTTGCCTTTGCCCAAAATACGTTTTCCTTTCACGATAAAACGGGAAAAAATCCCGTTTTTCTCCTTAGCGCACTCAGCTATAGCTCAGCTCAGTGGTTAGTGGAAAACTGCTAGTAACCACACCCTATTCACTCTTCGTCTCCCCCAAGTCTCCTACCCCATCCTTGTGCTAACTTTGAACTGAAAATGAGTGAACAAAATGCATTTGAGGTAAAGAGGAAAGGGGGAGGGGGGGAAGGTAGTGATTTGAAAAAAAAAGTTTTGCGCGTGTGCAGGCCGGAAAACAAATTTCCTGCAGAGCGCAAACTTATGTAAATTCCAGTATTTTTATGAACAGAGATCGCATGGATTCTAAGAAGAAAGTTTGTATCACAGAGCCACAGTTGACGTGCGCTTAGGTTAAGGCTTGTAATTGGTGTGGTATTTGTATCGTGATGTGGCTGAACGACGTATCCCTATGATAACCCTCCTCCATCCCCTACCCCACCCTTGTGCTAACGTTGGGTTTTACTTGTCCGTTTGTTGCACAGTCACCAGAAAATGGGAAAAATAAATATACACCGATTCAAAGTATTGCGTACAAAGAACTCTCCTTCAAAGTAAGCTTGTGATTACAAATAAGAAAAGTTACTAAACCAAAACACATAACTTGTATGCTAGACAGGAAGAAAATGAAGAAATGAGTAAGAGAAAGACAAAAATATCCACGCGAATGTCTTTGCGGCACGTGATCAATTAGATGTAAAGATTGCGTGACATTGATCTGCGTCTAATTTTCAGTTCAATTAGTTCCTCCACTTCTTGTCTGTTTTCATAAGAAATATTCACTACAAAACCCAGAGGATGCTTTATACTCAAGCCATGGATCCAGGTCTTGCAAAAATATTGCATATGCCAGGGAGAGGTGACACTTAGAAAATGCCGCAGCCATATGAAAAGGCCGGTGGCTGAGCGCAGCAGCAAGACAAGGAAAATTAGCGAAGAACTTCAAAATTATCTCCACCCACACCCATTTGGAAAGTAAGCCGTCATCGAAGTATTATCTCAGGTTTACCGGGTAGTTTTTTTCAGTGGTTTACCTAGAAAGCGAGCTAAAGCAAGCCGAATTGTTTACATTTCCTGGTTAAACAAAATGTCTTCGAAAGATCAAATTGGGTCAACTTGCATGGGAACGCTCGCCTCAAAAATAACTTTTACCAAGAAAACAATTATACCACGTTCAAAAACAGCTCTTGTACTTGGTAGAATATAATTTTTGAAAGAATTCTACACAATACCGAGTATGTATTGTGATGTTTGAAAACGGTATGGAATTTTTGATTTTCAAAGTCTGGAAATTTCGGTTGTCTTCGCTTGTGCGCCAGGAATTGGGAATTATAATGGTAAGTCTAAAATATCATGAAAGCGGCTCAGCAATACCTCCTAAATAAAATTATAAACTAAGGAAAACCAAAATTTGCTATGCGCTTTCACGCGAGTTCGATTATCTGTTGATGAAATTTGCCCTCATTTCTGTGATTTTTTGGCTTCACGGGTTGTCGACGGGTTTTCGAAATTTTCTCAAAAATGTAAAACCTCCATAACGTAAGGCTTATATCACGATTCTTAGCACACCATAGATTATCTCTGGACGAAATATCAAAGGGGCCATTTTTCCGATCCTGCGCCGCCCCTCACGCGGTGGTTGGGGAGAGTGGCTCTTAAGTCTTTCAATATTTTGCCAAGCTCTAACTATTTACACTACTATCCAGAAATATTCTAACATTTAAGATCTAGTTGTTACAAATGTATGTGAACATCGGATACTGTAGACGTCTTTTTAAAGGCTATCTTTAGTGTATGTTACACCGCCTTTCCTCTTTCTTGTACGTAAATTCTTCAAGGGACTTCAAAAACCATTTATAGAGGTTTTACAGATACGTTTTATACACATTGTAACTTCAAATATGTATTCGATATTCACAAGTGTTAATTCATACAATAAGCTATGTTACAAGCACTTGGATAATACTTTTAAAATGCTAATCAAATATTGATAATTAGGCCCGTCTCTGGTTTCACTCAGTAACTCCTCTCTTCGGGAAGCTCTGTACTGAAATTCCCTCATCACCTTTTCACAAACCAATTTCGACTAAAATGGAAACTTTTCACTTCCATTTAACCCTTTAAACCCTCAGATCAAAATTTAATTTCTCATTTGTTGCCCCTACACATTTCGTATAGAACTAGTAGGGAGAAATTGTTAAAATATCAAGCAAATTTATCCTGTGATCCTATCCTTAATTCTCGTGATCACTCTGTCTTATAAGGAGACATTTGATGCTGATCTCTCTTAGGGTTTAAACATTTCATTGCTACTTTTGAAGTAAATTGTCTATTTTTTTTGCGACTTTTGCAAATAATAGAATAATATTTTCCGTTTGGTTTCTCTTTTGCATAATATCGTTCAAGGGTAAACAGGAACGATTTTCGTGTGTAACCTCACCGTCTAGACCTCTGTCTGGAGTTCCTTCTTTATATCATGGTTAATAGAGGGGAATGGTTATGATACCCGACAGCGTTCTTTGTTGTATGTTTTTGTTCGCTTTTTTGGCCGTGACCGTGCAAAAAAAAAACACAATAGTTGTTTACTGCTGACCGAGGAACTAATCAATAGAAACGTGTTGGTTACGTAATTCATGCATAGTCTATGAGCGCGAAACAAAAGATTTTGCACGGTCGTGGACCTTCCAACCTAAATCTTGGCATCTTTGTTTGCTCCTTTGATGTTTGCCGGGCTTCCTAACCATTCTCCTCTATTAACTATGTTTATATGAAGATGATAGTTTCTAAAGAAACTGTAGTGTTGCGTCGGTGGGGGAGTTGTACGTAAGAATTTGGTTTTAATGTAAATTGACCACCCTAGAGGGATTTGTGACTTTTTCTGAGCAATCGTTGCTTAGGGCCTGTTTACATGGAGATAGGATGGCCCTCTTAGGAGGGTCACCCTTCTAGAAAAGGGGCAAAAGATAGCCACCCTTTACATGCAAAGTCTTTTCCCTAGGGCTATCGCGATTATTGAATTTGATAGCCGTTTCGGATTTGCCTCTTCTGTTCTTCTAGCTCTTTTTGGTAAAATTCATATTCCTCGCTGTTCATATCCTGAAGTTCTTTTCCCGGTTCCTGAACAATTTCTGGGCCAAAATCTTCGGGAAAATCCACCGCCATTCATCGGCGTATTTCTGCATGCATTGTGGATAGATCGGTCTCGAAGTCCACGCCGTTAAACTCGCACTTGGTTTTCAATTCTTTAATGTACTTCAGGAGTATTTCCACCGCTTGCGATGTCCATGACCACTTCTTAGGCCTTTTTGTTGCGGATTCAGACGCGAAGGACGCTTTTCGTTTTCCCTATGACTTCTTTGATTTTTCACGTGGCAAGCCCTCTTCCATATCTTTCCGAGTCGAGCGGCTTTCCATGGTACTCTCGTCGACAACTGGTTCATGATCATTTATGTCTTTTCTCGAAATGGCGACACCATTGTCCCCTGACTGTTTCGAACTCTGTTCAGACGATTTGGCCACCACCGAACGGCGAAAATATTCCCCGGGCTTATAAGCGCGCGAGGCCATTGCAGAGTTTCACGGCAATCTGACAGTAATCCGATCCCACAAAGGTTGACTCTTCTAGGAGGGTGACCCTACCTCAAGTGTTTACATGGCAAAAAGTTGGCCCTCGCAGGAGGGTTACCCTACCAAGCAGATAGGGTGACCTTACCCCTAGGGTGACCCTACCTCTCATATAAACGAAACCGGAAAATACAATAGGCAAGGGTTACCCTTCTAAGAGGGTGCCCCTTCTTGAAGGGGAATGAATGAAGAACTTTATTCATGTGTCGATGTATTTAGCTGACGCTAATTGGGGATACAACAAAAAGATCAAATAAATAATGAATATTTACATTTACAGTATGCTTAAAATAATAATTTAAAAAAAAAACAATTCTAAGAACACACACCCTAAGAGGTACAAATTACACACGCGGAGCAATTATTGCCATTTATCAGTTCAGTAAAATTCTTACATCTAATATGAAACTTAAACCTAGATAGGCTGCTCGTTTCAGTGATGTTTTTATCTAGCTTGTTCCATAAAAAGGGTCCAAGATATCTAAGAGAATGTTTACCATACAATACAGAATTAAATCTAGGAATATCAAAATTTTGGTTTCTAAAATTATATTTACAAGACTTAGTACTAAAAATATTACAAATAAAATCAGGAACTAGCCGATATTTAACCTTGTACATTAGTATAACTATGTCTTGAAATCTCCTATTAAGAAGGCTTGGTAGTTCAGCACGATCTAATAAGTTCATATACGTTTCTGAATGTGAATTATAAACTATCCTTAGTGCCCGTTCTTGAATTCTTTTACCCTTTCTTGTATCAGACGCCTTGCAGAAATGCCATACAAGATGACAATGTGTGATGATTTCATTTTGTTTTTCAATTCCTCGTGTTAGAGTTAATTATTCATTGTAGTGCACTGTTTAGCTTGTAATTAGACGTGTTTTGTAATTATAAGAATAGCCAGTACGTTTATTGTACTTAAGTGTTGATTTAGTAAAGCGTTGTTATCGTAGTAGTGTAATTAAGGTATCATGTTTAAACAATATGTATGTGAGATAAGTGTTGATTGTAAAAATGAATTTACATAAATACATAAATGGTAGGAGTAAAACAGATTTTGAAGAAAGAAAGCAAGGAAAAGAGTGTTTGATTTACAAAGCCGGAGGGCAAGAAGAAGAGTAGAGGGAAACCAATTCACTGCCAAGAGTCATTGGCAGACGCCGGCCATAACAAGTTGACAAAACTCATTTGTCAGTGGAGGCGTAAGAGTCGTGAAGAGCTGAAAGATTACTAGCCTTGTGTTTGAAAGAAGTGCTGAAAGCCTTCGAAGATAAAACGAAGTAAGTGCGTTAGAGGGGTTTGACCCAAAGAGAAGTACGATTGCGGAGTTGGTCCTTTTTGGTTTTTTGTGGAGTTGGTTTGGATTTGGTACGGGCGGACTTCAAGGATTTCGAAAAGGAACTGGACAGTGAACTGCTGTAAATAAGTTATAAATAATTATCGTTCTTGTTATCGTTTAGGTTTTAAAATTACTATAGGTAAAGTTATTTAGACATAGTTTTTACTTAATATAATCATTTATTAAAAATCAGTTATTTTAAATTTAATTTAATTTGTGGGAAGGGGTTTGTATGTTGAATTTTGCTTTTACCTCTGTTTGTTGTGTGTGCCGGAGATAATCGCTGGACCCACGTCACAGAAGGGTCACCCTATCTCCATGTAAGCAGGCGCTTAGTCCTTGGAGCATAAACCTTATAAACCAAGACTGCCAGCTCAGTTAAAAAAAATGCATTTTGGGGCGTTTTTCACGGTTTTCTAAACGGCGTTAGTTAAATGGAATGTTCTGAAGAGGTATTTGAACTTGAACTTCTCTATGCCGTCTCGGAATTAAGAGGGAGACTAGAGCTCTTCTGAACTCTGGCATTCTTATTGTGTATACAATAGGATTAATGAGAGAGTTGGCATAAAGTACAACCAAGGTACTATAAAACAAACGGAGATATGATACGAATGAAAGAGATAAAGATATATCAGTAATGATCCAAATTAAAAAGATTAGATGTGGCAGCCACGTCATTAAAGATACCAAAGTTACGATAAACAAGGTCTTGGTCAGTTTTATCTCTCTGTTCGATGCACCAT
>OX419344.1:8703121-8710621 GCA_948470475.1 Galaxea fascicularis | reverse complement strand
GATGGAAATGCACAGGTCAAACTGAGAGGTGAATCTCGTTGGGAGGTACAGAGGGTGTCGTTGGTAGAAACTGTTACCATACAACCAGATCAGAAGGTTGATCTGGTTTGCCAAGTCAAGGGGGCGAATTTGGAAGGAATGTATGGGGTCCTAGAGCCGATGGACAGGTGCTTTGAACGGTTCCCGATTGCGGTGCCCAGTTCTCTATTCTTGGTCAATAATGGATCTGTCCCAGTCCGTTTCTACAATTATTCCGGCCGAGCGGTGACCATCTACAAGGACACAAATGTGGGGGAGTTCTGTCCAGCGGTGGGGAGGGGTCAAGCTATACCCACAGAACGCAGTTACAGGGTAGAGACCACCCTTGCTGACAGCAATAAAAGACCACTGAATTGCAACGCAGTTTCGGTCGAAGCCGAGCTGAGTTGAGATACAATTGAGGAGATGAGAAGGCTCTTCCCCATGGACAATGACCAGCTAACAGAAGATCAGAAGCTTAGCATATAGAAAGTCTTGGCCAAGCATTCTAAAGCCGTGTCGAGAGGGCCACGTGACATTGGCCACTGCACTAAGGCACAACTGCGAATTAACACTGGCTCTGCACCCCCTTCAAGACTTCCCCTGTGCCGCTTTTTACCAGAACAAGAGAAGTACATAAGCGATGAGACGCAAAGGCTACTTGAGGGAGATGTGATAGAACCATCCACTAGCCCTTGGAGTGCTCAAGTCGTCTTAGCTTCTAAAAAGGATGGCTCATACCATTATTGCGTTGATTTTCGGAGACTAAACAGTTTCACTGTGAAGGAGCACTACCCTGTTCCGAAGGTGGAGGACATGATTGACTCTCTTGCTGGTGCGAATTTTTTTTCAACTCTAGACTTAATCTGTGCTTATCATGCATTCGAAATTCTTCCCGATGACAGAGAGAAAACAGCGTTGTCTACCAAGCAAGGACACTGGCAGTGAAAGCGGGTTCCCTTCGGGCTTTGTAATGCAGCTCCCTTCTTCGTGCGTCAGATTTCCAGCTTGTTAACAGGAATGACATGGGAAGAACTCTTGGCATTCTTTGATGATGTTTTGCTCTTTAGTCCCACCTTTGCCAAGCACTGTGAATCATTGGATCGTGCACTCTCCCTCATTGAGGAGGCTGGATTAAAGGTGAAGCCAGAGAAATGCCGTATTCTACCAAAGCCGGTGCCATTTGTTGGCCACATCTTATCAGCAGAAGGGGTGTCCACGGATCCCGAAAAGGTTTCTGCAGTGAAATCCTGGCCTCCACCAACCACTGTGTCTGAGTTGCGTGTTTTCCTGGAAAGGATTGATTATTACCGGAAGTTCATACCGGGACTTTGCAACCCTTGCCAATCCTCTCTTCCAACTCGAGGAGAATGGACGTCAATTTGTGTGGTCCATCGCCTGTCAGAAGTCGTTTGATGCCCTGAAACAAGCCCTATGTTCGGCGCCGGTGTTCGCCTTTCCAAGATTTGATGTTCCTTTTGTACTGGACGCTGATGCTAGTGCAACCGGTGTCGCTGCTGTGTTGTCTCAAGTACAGGACAGTGAGGAGCGCCCCATTGCGTATGCTGCGAAGGCCCTAACAAAATCTCAGCGCAAATGGCCGCCAACCAAGATTGAGATGTATGCCCTTGTGTTCGGGACAGAATCCTTCTACCCTTATTTGATTAACAAACAATTTGTTGCTCGGCTGGACCATCGATCGTTGGGGTGGCTTCAGAATTTTAAGCACCCCAAGCCACAGGAAGCCCGATGGGTTGAATACCTTCAGCAGTTTGACATGAAAATAGAACATCGTCTTGGGCGTCTACATGCCAATGCTAATGGACTGTCCCTAGACCTTGGCCGGAAGACCCCCTGATTGACAAGCTGGAGGAAACAGACGCCTCTCGTGCGCCGTTGATTGTCGAAACGACTACTCTTGTTGATGACACAACTTCTCCTGAGGGTGTCCAATCAGAACCTAGACAAACTCCTCTTCCATGGTCAAATGACCACCTTAGAATGGAGCAGTCCAAGGACAAACAGTTGAATGCAGTGCGGCAGTGGCTGGAAGCAGGGAGGCGACCCCCGAAGAAGGAGATGGACGGGGCTAACCGACACATGTGGTCTCTGTGGAGTCAGTACAATCGGCTGCTTTTACAGGATGAATTGTTGTACCGACGATGGTTTGACGAGAAGACCGGACGTGAGAACCTCCAGTTGTGTGTCCCACAGCATTTGAAGGGAGATGTGCTGCAGGAGCTACATGATCAGTGTGGACATTTGTCAGTACGTAAGACTACAGACAATGTGCGGAAACGCTTTTACTGGTTTGGCCATACTGCGGACATCGAACTGTACTGTCAAACATGTCACACATGTGGCTCCAGAAACGGGCCAGTTCCTCGACCGAGGGCACCCATGCAATCCATTAGGACTGGCTATCCACTGGAAAGGGTTCAGACTGACATTCTTGGACCACTTCCAGAGACCAACAGAGGACACAAGTTTGTTGCTGTTGTGGTGGGCATGTACACGAAATGGCCCGAGGCGTACGCCTTACCTGATCAAGAGGCCGAGACTGTAGCGCAAGCAGTCATGGACAACTTTATATGCCGCTTTGGTTGCCCTCGTGGAGTGCTTAGTGACCAGGGTCGTAATTTTGAGTCGCAAACATTCCGCGGGTTATGTAGCCTGGTTGAGTCCGTCAAACAGAGGACAACGCCTTACCACCCTCTGTGTGATGGGGGTGCTGAACGGCTTATCCGTACGGTTTCCAGTGTTGTTGCCAAGATTGCAGACGAACAAAAGGAATGGGATCAGTACCTTCCTAAGGTCCTGCTGACGCTGCGAGCATCAACCCATGAAACGACGGGGATTTCCCCCAGTATGCTAATGTTTGGCAGGGAGCCGAGGTTGCCTATTGATGCAATGAGGGAGGAACCTCCGTCAGATCAACCTCCTGACTATCCGTCATTTGTGAAGAAAAAGCGTGAAATCCTCAAGGGGGTACAGGAAGGAGCGGAGAAGAACGTAGGAGCACGTTCCCGGCACCTCAAGGATGTCTATGACGCACGCTGCAAGCGGAGCTCAAGGCCGTACAAAAAGGGTGATCTGGTCTGGCTGGAGGAGAAAGCTGTCCCCCGGTGGCTGCACAGGAAGTTCTATCGTCCCTGGTCCGGCCCTTGGAAGGTAGGTTCGGTCGTTTCGGATGTCACCTACAGAATACAATGTCAGGAAGTGGCTCCCTTGCGAAGGAGACGGAAGAGGAGACTAGTTGTACACTTTAACCGCCGTCAACCGTACCACAAGAGGCCCGCTCAGCTTCGGCCGACAATGCCGGGCGCTGAGGAGGTTGCCAACCTACCGCCAAATCTGAATGTTGGAGAGCATGCTGTCATGGAGCCACCACGGACCCACAACGTCGATCCTGAACGGAGACATTCAGCGAGAAGCCGTCGTGCTCCCGCCTGGATGGAAGACTTTCTCTTAGGAGAGGACCTTGATGCCGCCCTTCTTCCACTAGGGAGGGGAGGGGGTGTAACGTTTCTAGGAGACGACGCTATTCTCGCCCTAGGGCCTAGGGGAAACGAGACACGTGTCAAGAGAGTCGGCCATCTTTTAGTATGTCGTTGTTGTTGTTGGCTACCCGTTGTATCGTTGTTGTGAGTCAATAAAGGGAATCTACTGAACGTTACACATTAATTCATGTTTTACTTAGTCACGTGAACTTTAATACCGGACTCGACTTCTTCAGAGGGCGCTTGATGAAACTGGATAACCTATATTTGCTGTATTCAAGTTTATTTTAGGAAAACGTTATCTGTGCCATACATACCCGTTGGACAGGAATCAAGCCCAAACTGCTGGGCGTAGAGGCAAAAAGTAATCCGTAATACAAAACTCTCCCTACGAATAAAAGTTTCAGTGTTACATAAGTACTGATGATGTTTCAAGAATTGTACTTCCGGACTCGATAATGGGAATGAGAATTTCCATTTTTCAGTTGTAGGTGAATTGATTTTTTTGCACCAAAATGTATCGAGTGATGCCTAAACGTCTTAAACCTCTCCGTAGCTGTTATCGTGATGTACGCTCATTTTACTGTATTTAGAGTGAATTACCTGCTGTATTTCTACTTAACATTTCTTTTCTTGTTTTCATTTTTATATCATCTTCTGTTTCATTGTACAGTTATAAGCACATATTGTTTTCGCATCTACTGATCACATGCTCATAGAAACAGGTCATTTGGAGCGATGGAACCTCTTATCCAGATAAATCAAATAGAAAAGCTTCCATAAACGTTTGCAGAGAATTGTCCATAAATTTCGTAAACATTCAAGTTTCTGCGAACAGCGTCTCTTCAGTTAAAAGTATATTTTCCTCTTCTCGTTATTTTTGATGCGACAATATATTTTAAAAACAGCACTGCAAAAAATTAAAACAGTGCTCAACATACCTCAAACACCGCTAACCTTCGCTATGGGAGAACTCTGAGCAAATTATTTTCCCTGCAAACCGAAGTACGTGCTAAAAGGTAGAATTTGAAAAAAATTAAAAGGTTACAATACATGAATATTTAATTTCGATATGGTATCTATTGCGTTTTAATATTTAAAATATCATTATTTTTATAAAATAAGAGAGCATAAAGAATATTTGGAACTCACAATCACTGAAATCCCCATGGTCGGATAAACCCTTTCAAGCTAATTGATGCTATGGTTTCCTACATATTGTGTTAAAAATTACCGTTAAGGGAGTTGCCCTGTGTAAAATCACTTTGAAAGACAACAATGATTTCCTTAAACTTTGGGGTATTGATGCAATTTGTGAATCCGCACACCTGCGCTGAAAACTTAGAAAAGCTCAAATGACAGCTTAATTTGTAAACTGTGGTTGAACTGGTCACCTACACCCGATGAAATAAAATGTCAAAAAGCATCGTCATCCATACATTAGCCATGCAAAATTTACGTTTATTCTTCCTCTGAGCCGCTCAACACTTGCTATACATTATGTACCGAAATGTAGCACAACGTCAATTTCAGACAGCCTGGCTGAGATATTTTTAGCCAATAAATCCTTGAACATAAAATGAAGAGCACATTCAATTCAGAACAAGGCGTTTTTTTATACTGAATTATTTTTATCACACATAAGGTAGCAGTCCTTGAAACTGATATAAAACATTTCTTTCTTCGTGAGTGAGAAAATGTGTTACCCCTAAATTTAAACTACTCTTGTAAACCACCGAAAAGACTCTAAAAAAATAGGCAAGGCCAATTAGTTTTTCATGACTTGCGACTGGGCTGCTGCTTGCGAATGTTGAGTAACGTGCCATTTCGAGAGAGAAACTTTAAATTTTCAAAAGAATTTAATATTAAAATTTTTGAGAAAGCACAGCCCCGGCACCTTTGATGTCTAATTTATCTAATTTCTAAGTATTTTGTGTTTTATTCTCTGCTGCGATCGAACCTTAATTTTCCACGCAGAAAAAGCCTCCTAGAACAATTTTGTATGTCAGCAAAACGAACAGCTAAGCGCCTTTAGTCGTTTAAACGTCGGTTCGACAGTTTTAGAAAGAAGAAACTTGTAATGCCCCCGAAGTTCCTCGTTTTTCGGATAACAGTCTTGAAGACTACTATCCGAAAAACAGCTTTTCTAGCCCTTGAAGTCCTGCTTTATTGTCAATTTGCCTTCTCAATTTTCCTTCTTTGCCGACTTTCCGACATTTGCGTGACGATAACTTCTAAATGTTTTTAGTATCACTTAACTAGTGGACTAATGCAAATCCTGCATTTTGATTGGAGTAGTATAGGTGGCTTATAGGGTCCCTAACCAATCAGCGTCGAGTATTTTGTACCACGTGGTACGATTCGACCAATCAGGTTGCGAGTTGCTAATATATTCAAGATGGCTGACACGCTGCTTATAACCGCGCCTGCAACCTGATACCGTGGCTGATAACCGCGCCTGGTGTATGGCAAAGATGGCGCCCGCCCCAAATAAGGAGAAAACCCCCAGGAAATGAATGAAAAAACAGAAAGTGGAAAAAAATGAGAAATTTTTATTTACAATAACAGCAGCTCCTTGATTGTTTTGGAAAAGTGGTCAACAACAAGGCAAACAGGAAAAACAAAACCACAGTTCAATGTTCGATGTCAAAAGTTTGTCACTGCAGCACGGCCGCATCACGTGAGATTTCGTCGTCGTCGTCGTCGTCGGTGGATCCGTAACCGTAGGGGTACGACTTGAAACTGACAGGATCCACCACGCGCTTGTCAAAGACGAGACCGTACTGTTTGGTGCGCGGTGCTACGGTGATGGTCTTGGTGGCTGGGTCCCGGGTGAAGAAGTGAGGATTCACCACGGGCACGTTACGCCTTTGGTCCCGAGGATCTCGCAATTCGTCCATCAGGTTGGCGCGCATCACGTCGTAGTTCAGCTGGGACAAACCACGTACGGAACCGAGTGAAAAACCGCGCACCTTACAACAGACTTTGCCTTGTTGGGTCTTGTACCCGTAATTTTTGGGACCGGCCGAGGTGAAGTCGATGATGCAGTCGTCTCCTTCCAATTCGTCGGTCATCTCACCGAGGTAGTCCCCGAGAGGAATCTCCGACTGTCCGGGCTGCCAACGGTAAATGACCGAGTCCGTGTCAAAGTAGAGGGCCCGTTCGCCCAAGGTCTGGAGATGAGCGTACAGACGAAGACGGGCATGGCAAGTGGTGAAGGCCGCCACGAAGATATTGATTTTCCCGTTGTCGAGAAGATCGTCCTTCAGGGGGGTCGTCACGACCTCCAACTTGTCCTCGGTGCAGATCCGTACGGCGTTGACGTGGACCAGCGGGTCAGAAACGATGTCGAAGAGTTGGGCGGGGGTGGAGACGGCACGGGTGGAGGACTTGAGGAGATTTTCACCGAACTTGCCCCAAAAGGAATTGAGACCCAGTTTGGCGGTCTGCTTACGACCGGGATTCTTCCGGATGAGGTCTGGTTGGAGAGCCACACCTTCCCGCTCACGGTAAGCGGTGACATATTGTCGTTTTTGCTCGGGCGTCTGGGCCCAGGCGGGATAGCCGGAGGATTCCTGCTTGAGCCTGAGCCAGGTGTTGACGTACTCGGCAAAGAGACCGCGGCGACGCTGAGGGAAATGCCACACCTCGTGGATCCTGACGATACGGTACCCTTGCTCCACTGCCTCCACCAGTTCGGGCGTGCACCACGCGGTCGTCGTCGTCGTGGGAACATTGATGGGAACGGTCGTGCAAGGGTTTGGGCATTTCTTCCGCCAGACAGGTTCGACAGAGTGGGAAGGTCAGTTTACCGCCGCTGCGATGAGGCAGGACGGGGTGGTAGAGACCGCGGGGCGCCACCACGTCCACCTTGGCCAGTCCGAAGTAATGACCAATGTCCTGGTCCTCGGGTCGTGTGAGGACGGTGGGATGACCGACGGGGTACTCGTCGTACTTGTTGACGGTGGGGTACAAGGAGGTG
>OX419344.1:8620621-8698121 GCA_948470475.1 Galaxea fascicularis | reverse complement strand
TGTACCGAGGAGGACCCATTCGACCTCGGAAAATGGCCTGCTGTGGTGTGGCGATCCACGAACAGTGCGTGAGGCAGCTCCTGGATCACACGCCGGACGGAGTGACACCCCGCTGCCCGCATTGCCGAGAACTGAGACCCATACCGCACTCGCCGTGCCAGTGCTCTTTCTGCCGAGGAACTTCACCCTGACGACCCCGGACCGCCCCCACGGACAAGACCCAAGGGGGTTTTTCAACCCCCGCCTTTAAATGTCGAGAAAGTCAATGACCACACATATATGTATACATGGCGTGTGTTTTTTTTTATTGAACTCATAAACCTAGTTTTAGTTTAGCGTGCATGATGTTTTTGACAATGGCTTCCGTCCACGTCTTCTTGCCCGGTAAATTCTTAATCTTTTCGATCATTTTCTTGTCGGCTGCATGCTTGTCTTTCAACGACTTGGCCTTGTCGTAATCGATGTCGTGTTGCTTGGCAATGCGATCCAATCGGTTGATCCCAGGATCCCCTCGGGCCAGGCGTTTCTTGAGATGCGTACCAGGTCCCATGTACTGATACCCCGGCCAATGAAATTCGATGCCAGTCTTTCCCAACCATTTCTGTACGTCTATACCGCGTCCTCTCTGCCCCCGCTTACGTTTGGAACGTCTCACCACCCGTCGCCGTCCGACCACTCTTCCCATTGTTTCGTGCGGTGAGGTAACGGTCGTAAGTTCCGTAACGGTCGTCTACCGTCCCAATCTGATTCGTCCTCGTCCGTGTCACTGCCTTTTGTCCCCTTGAACTTCTCCCGGAGGGCACGTTCCATGATCGACTCCATGGGGGCTTTGCCTTTGCCTTTGCCTTTGCCTTTGGGTTTGGGAGTCGGTTTCAATTTCTTGATGGCATCGGCGAAATCCTCATCGTGGAAGGGAAAGGGACTGGGATCGCGTCCACTCGGACCCGGCTGAGGGGAAAGGGGTGGTGGTGGTGGTGGAAACGGTTCGTCATCGTCGTCTTCGCCAAAGGTCAGCGGTCTGGGTTTGGGTGGAAGTGGCGGTCTGCGTTTTGGTGTTGTTTTGGGTGGCCTGCGTTTCGGTGTGACGTCGGTCTGACCGGGCGCAGGTGTCGCACTCGACTTGGACGGTCCCAAAGCGCGGACCATTCGTTTCATCCACTTGTGAAGGGAAGGGGTCACCAGTTCGTCCCCCTCGAAGGGGTCCTCTTCCTCTTGCGCACCGGTGGAGCTGGGTAGATTGAATTGTCTTATCTTGTTGGACGCTCGAGCGAAAGCGCGCGATACGGGTAACAGTTTGGCCATCTTCTCGTCCGGCGTCAAGGTGGGATCGCGCAAGAGACGTCGTTTCTTGGCTCCTAATCGAGCAGCGTTGGTGAGAGCGGCATTTTCCGTCAAATCCGCTTTCACTTGAGCTACGGTCTGAGGGTCTTCACTGGCAGGCACCAGAATGAACTCTTCCATCGCACGCGTAGGTCTCCAGAATGATCCGACAGGCGTCGCACACTCCCTTTTCTTCTATTCGGGGATCGTTCCACACCAAACGACACCTCGGACACAACAAAATTCCTTTCAAACGATGAACGAGAATGGTCAGTTTCAGGTTCTCGTCGGTTCTCTTCTCCAACTGGGCTTGCAAGTGACTGATTTTCAGATTGCTCTCCTTCAAGAGATCGATCAAGTGAGGTAATGACATGTCTGCTTCAACGCTTGCCAAAATCCACTTCCCTTTTGCGCTTGGAGAACCTTGCGTCTCTTCAACACGCTGTCTTTGCGCCGGACCAACTGTCGCAAGGGTGTTTTGTACCTGCAGAGACGAGCCACGACCGACGGAGGTACCGCGTGATTACCGCGCAACGTATTCATCACGATCTCGCTCACGGCGTTGATCTGATCTTTGTTGGCATGTTGCAAAATGTCTTTACGCGTCTGATGTTTGGCCTCGTCCAAGAGAGACCTCAGGAATCCCCACTGTCGTCGAATGCGTTTCATGCTGTCTGATGGGTGGGAGGGTGTCGTGGTCCGTTTTTATCGTCATCCCTAGATCCTTGAAGAGTTGCATGAGGTCGTGAACACCCCTGACTTGACGATCCGCGTCCTCTTCCATACTACGCAGCAATTACGGGAACTCCGATTCTCGAGCACGGGCGTACTTGTCGTACGATTTCCCTCGGTCGAGTAGATACAAGAGATCATCTAAAAAATCATGTCGGGCGGTATATCGAGGCGTGTGCTCCAATTCACCCTCGATGATCTTGTATAATGCACGTTGGAACTGAGATCTTGTCACCACCATGGTGTCTGCACGAAAATGAAGGGAGCGGACCCTTCTCCCGGCCTTTTTCTTACATGATGGTACACGCATCAGCTTTCTTGGCGTAGCCTTTCTTTTGGACCCACGAATCGTAGGAGTCGTTGCTTCCGCTCTGACGATATTCATTCTTGTAACCTGCCACCAACTGTTTATCATGCTTTTTTTCGGCCTTGGTACGTATATGCCACATTTTAGGATCCGTCAGCAATTCGAACCCTTTCTTGACATCCACCACAAAAGGCATCATACCACCACGCTGCTTTGAGCGTTTCGTCGTTGTTGTTGTTGTCCTCTTCTTCTTCTTTTTACTACTACCACCTCTCGTCCGACGTCGTCGCGACACTCTTTGCTTGGGCATGTTCGCTTGTGGAGTGACCCCTCGTAGGCAGTGCGTGCCCGTTTTCATCGTCTGGAGATCCAACCGTCCAAGGCTTGCGTCGCTTTCTTCAATCCCGACCGCGCTTTGCCCTTGGCTTTGCGTTTGAGGGCACTCATGGCTTTGCGCTTCAGAGCGGTCAGGGCTTTCTTGGCCCCCGCTTTGGCCACCGACCCTGCCACGCTCACGGCCGCTGCTTTCCCTAAGGCTTTCAAAACAGGAATGGCTACTGCGGCCACTGGGATGGCACCACCTCTTTGACCTCGTCTTCTTCTTCTTCGTTTACGTCTACCGGTCTTGGGCATGTCTCTATTCGACGAACCACTCCAAAGGTAACAATTGTCCACTGCCGGATTGATTCGATGTGTTCGGTGTCGTGTGTCTCGACGAATTGCGATGCACTTCGGGTGGTCGTCCGTCCTTATACACGATGGTCGTGGTATGCGTCTCGGTCACCGAATGAGCCCCGCGACGTCCGATCCTACGACGTTGTCCTTCCACGACTCTGTCGTAATTTCTTCTCAGACTGCGTGTCGGAACTCTAGCGGCCGACCCGGGTGTCGGAGGAGTACGACGACTGGCAGCGACGGATCCCGGTGCACCGGTCGTCGTCGGGCTAGGTGCACCCCAACTGGGAGGAGAGCGTCGTGGCGTTCCCAACGAATCGTCCGAATCTCTGGGACGGCCTCGTCGGCTCGTGGCCGTGGTGGTCGTGGTCGTCCTGGTCATGGCCCGCGTTCGACGACGTCTATTCTGTCGCTCGACCAAAGCTCTCAAACGAGCCGGTGGGTCCCCGAATCGACGAGCGTTGCTGGCCGCTCTGGCTCGTGCCACTCCATCGGGTGGTAACGAGGACGCGGCTCCCACGGCACCGGACGGTGGTGGTGCCGACGCGTCGGACGGAGGTGCCGACGCACTGGTGACGGTGGTCGATCCCGCGGCTCCGACCGGTATGTCGACGGTCACTCCCCTGGGAGAGACGCCGATGGGGGGTGTAGGACCCGTGCGAATAGGCACAGGAGAAAGAGACGTGGTCTGTAAGGTGGAGGTCACCCCAATGTTGTCCGTCGAGTCTCGTGTCAGGGGCGACGACGAAATGATGGCATGGGGAAAGAGGTCCGAAAGCACATCGTCCGGATCGAACGTGAGATCCTCTGCACCGTGGGTGATTCCCAATTGCGAGTTGAAAGGCGACACGCGCGGAGTCGACAGACGTCGTCGTCTTTCTGCCTCGCGTGCGGCGTCCAACGAACTCATGCTTCTACGACGACGTCTTCTTGGGTTTGTAAAGTCTAGGGTAGGTGCCTTTCTCTTTTAAGATGTGCGTCCACAGGCGATGATCGTCGGGCGTTTGCGCGTGAAAATCCATCACCAAATAACCGTAGGGTCGACTCGTGGCTTTCTGAAAGACCGTCATGACATCCTTCCAGTTTTTAGGAAACGCTTGTAATACCACCGTGCGTACACCCACCGTATCGCGCGGGTTCTTGAAGGCCACGATGTAATGCACGTTCCTCGAGATGGTCTTGGCGAATTTACCATTGGGAAAAAGATCTTGGGTGATGTAGATCACCGAGACGTTGCGGTGATGAGAATGTTTGGTGAAAATGTCCATGACCGTCTTGTCGTTCCCACACTCGTCCATCAAATCGTCCATCACCAACAATCCACCTCCCGTCGGACGGAACCACTCGTCCAAATCCTCTACCGTCGGCACACCTTCGTGAAAATGGATCTTGGGTTTGGACGTCTTGGCCATCTCCTGGAATTTGTCTTGCATGGCCCCGTAACAATAATGCACGTTGGGTTTCAACCCTCGAAAATAATGCGTCGCATCGTGGAGGAGTTTGGAAACGAACACCGTTTTACCGCAATTGGACGGTCCGGCAATCAACACGCTGCACGGTGTCTTGAAGAACTTCATGCCTTCGACTCCGAAGCCAAATGATCCGATCGCACGGGGGACCGTCCTAATTTCTTTTTTTCACCTGCGGTTGCGGTAATGTTGGACGTTGTCCTTTATGCCTTTGAAGGCTTGTTTCCCCAACAACAACCCCAAGGACGCAAAGCTAGGAGCGGGTCCGGACAGGACCATACTCGCGCCTTCGGCGATCTTATCGACCAAGGTCGGTTTCCGACGATACAGGGCCCCACCGCGTTGGTTCGTCTTCTTCTTCTTCTTCTTTCTCTTCGTCCGGACCGTACGTCGCGGTGTGGTCTTCATGCCTTCAACTCCAAAGCAAATGATCCAATCGCACGCGGGTCCACCCTAATTTCTTTCCTAATCGGTTCAGGTAAGACGTCATGGTCATGCCGCGGGTGATGGGCAATCGATAACGTCGATGTTCCACGGGCAATTTTCGCATGAAACTGTTCAACGTCACGTACTCCTTCACGCCGATGGGTCTCGGTTGACGTTTCGTCAAGGCTTTTTTCCTCAGGGGTTTCCTCTTGCGTATCACGGGAGGTCTCGTTCTTTGCGCGACCGGTCGATCCCTCTTGTCGGGGTCGGTTTCGTTTCCCGGTGCCGCATACTCCGTTAATAGTTTATCCCAACCCGGAGGAAGACTTGTGTTCATGACGAGTGTCAAAGTCAAAATGAATGAGGCGGAGACGAGTGGCGTGCACTTAACAAGACTTTTTACTGACAGAACTCCATATTCTCTACGGGTGGACTGCCAACCCGTCTACAAAGAACACCACCTCCCGCATGTCCCCACCTCGCACCTGACAAGAGGGAGACGTGCCTTATATATCCATGTCTCGCCGACCGGCTCGGCCTTGTGGGAATCTCTCTCAAAAGACCGTATCACCGCATTCTTCCTCGTCCAACGAACGCCACATGGCGCGCATGTCCAATAACCGTACCGGAACGGTATTGCCTTGGAAAAGAGCGAGCTGTTCGCGTTTCATCCTTTCCTACACCAACGTGTCTTTCACCGTCTTCTTGAACCATTGAGCAATCCTGTGATCGTTCTTCACGTAATCGTGAGTGGTGAACATGGACAAGAACCCGTCCATGGAGATGCCCGTGGCACGAACGATGAGAAAAGCCTATGCGTACATGCCGCAGCTCTGACTGTCGATGGCCTGCAAGGTCTTGCGACTTTCTCGTACCGTCCAGAAATGGTCTCGCGTCCACTTTTCGAACCAGGGTATGTCGTACCGGGTCACGTCCATCCCGAAACTATCCATGATTTCGCAGGTCTCGTCTTCCGTCCACACCCCCAACCAATGCGAACCCTGTTCCTCCCGACGATCCACATTGACGATGTACCCTTGAGGATGCGCTTTCGACGGCGACGAGGGTAAGGCATCGCTGGCAAAGACCCCCGCAAAGTAGGGTCGCAACCGGGCGTCGTGTTGCGCCAACGTCTCCAATTGTTGCGTCGTGGTCGCCACGAACTCCATGTCTCTTCTGTCGTCGGACCGGAGGTTCACATGCCATTATAGGTTTCGTACAGGACACCCCCTTCCCGCGTGATCTTCATGACGTTTTCGAATTCACCCGTCACGCAGACGGTGATGGCTTGGCCTATGGCACCGTGGAACCTGGCTTGGATGCGATGATTGCCTTGGTTCTGTGGATTCATGAAGCGACTGTCGGCATCTCCGCTCTCCACGTTGTTGAAGCAAAAGATGGTACAGTTCTTGCCTTTCCCCCAATCGTCGGGTCTCACCATCGGTTTTCTGCCTTTCTTCAAAGCCCCCGTGTCGTACAAGAAGCGATGATACCCATCGTAGTCTTTGCTGGTATTGTCGTGTTGCACTTCCAAGGTACTGGTGTACGGGTACTCTTCCCCGTTGATCAACTGTTTGACCCATTCCACGCCAAACGACTGGAAGACGAACGCAGAGTAAGCCATCGTACCGTTGAAGGCTCGACTGTCCAGGAAATACACGAACACGCGGTTGGGAATCCGTTGTTCGAAGATGTCGACTTTGTCGAAGTTGGTCTCGCCGTTGGCCATCGTGAAGGTGCGGGTCTCGTACCGCACCACCGGGTACTGCATGTAATGGTTGGAATCCCTCAGATGGGTCAGGGTGTTGTACAACGGAGCTTTCAGACGTAACGACGACACGTACAACTTCAAGTCCACATCGTCGGCCACCAATCGTCCAGCATCGGTACCGTTCATGAAATACGCGGGTTCGTTGAAGTGCATGCGAATCAGCACGCGGGTGTTGGGCGGCAAGGGTTTGTTCAGATGAAAGACTTCCACCAAGGGTTTGAAGACCAACGTGCGACGCACTCCACCCACATACAATTTTTGTTCCTCCCTCATGGTGTCTACGTACGCTTTTTGTCTGACCGACAGACCTGTGTAAGCGGCATTGGCGACGGTGGCAGTGTTGCCAGTGAAGGGATTGGGAGGGTTCAGGCAGTTGGGCATGAAGCCTTGCGGTCGAAGGATGGACGCGGCATCGTCCTCGTCGTGGTTCAAGATGGTCTGGATCATGGCGTTCAGCGCGTACGTGTCCGATTGTACCGTGGTCAACACCCCATTGACGTAGACCGACACTTGTTTGAGCATGGTGTGGCACAGATTCTGACCGGGATAGAGGTCGGAGCCGACCCCGAGGGTGGTGCGGGCCGCGATGTTGTTGCCATTCGCCAATTTCAATCGCAACTTCAGCATGAAGAAACTCGCACTCAGATCCACGTACTCCGTGCTGGGTTTGATCTCGAATTCGATGGGGTTGATCTGTCCGCTGACCGAGGGTGGTATCTCCACCACACGTCGCGAGGCCACACTCTCGTCCACCGGAGGGACGGTGAAGAGTGCAAACTTGGGATCGACATTCGGACCCAATCCGACGCGTTTGACGGGTCTTTCCCATTTCGGATCGGCCAGATTCAGACCTTCGGCCAACCGACCCACGTTTCTAGGTCGCTTGGGCATGGTGATCGCTGTGTACGTTCCAAAGAGTAGGAGCAACTGATTGAACGTCGGCTCGATGCTCCCTCCTTTTTGTCATGAGACTGTGCGTGTAGACCCGTCGTCGGTGATGATAGGGTCGCACCGGTCGCATGGGAGGTTCCATGAAGCCACCACCGCGTTGCGACCGTTTGGCGTAGTAGGAGGCCATCCGTCGAGCCCACTCGATCTCTGGCGGTAGAGACCCCCACACTGTCCCACCGCGTTGCGAGCGTTTTCTACGCTGGTGCCGTTTCTTCGTTTTTCGTCGTCTACCGGGCATGCTCTCCACCATCGAATGAAGGGTTCTCGCCCCTCTCACGAGAAGATATCCCCTCGGGCATACGGTTTGGCACGTTTCTTCTTCCTTTTCGTCTTTTTTCTTCTTCTCCTCGATCCGCTTCCACTTTGGCCTTCTTCTTTGGGTGAATGCGGTACGAAGATACGCAACTTCCCTCCAGTCATGGTCTCCGGAAAGACCGGTTCGTATCGGACGGCACTACCGTGTCCGCTCATCACTCCACGACGAATGACGATCGCGCTCAAGGGACGCGTCTAAAATGCAAGGTGACGGTGGTGATCCCTTCGCCCAATTCGGCCAGTCCCCCTTCGGGTTTGCCGATGGCCACTTCCACCACGTCCAATTCCGTGTTACGGACATCGATGTGTTGCATGTTCTTGGGTTCGTAATAGACGAATCCCGACTTGTCCTCGTGTCCTACGGGTACTTGACGCAACAGGTCGGTGATCTGTCCCCCTAGGATGGTTCCGCGTCCCACGTTGCTGTAGACGTAGACCATGGAGTCTTTGGGTACACCGTTTTCTCTCTGTCGTGTTTTCGCGACGAACCAATCGCGGTTCAAGATGAAACGGTACCTGGCATGATTGCGAAAACCGAAGAAAGGACCCCCACTGGCGGTGTAATAGATGGGTCCCTTCAAATCGGACATCCTTTCCGACGAGATGTACGGTGCCGTGCTCACGGCATCATTGTATTTGGGATAGAGGATCAGATGAGGGCCGTAATGCCATTCGTTGACCACATCCCCGTCAAACCACGAGACGCAGCCGAGGAGTTCCGCAAACTTCCGTCCAACACTAAATTCGAGTTGCATGTCGTCGTCGGTGCCAGACCAGTCGACCTCCATGAATTCTTCCTCGTCATTCCATTTCAACAAAGGGTAACCTCGTACCCCCGTGTCTCGTCCGCCCTGCCATTTGGTTCGTCGCAGTGTGTACTCCTTTCCCTGACCGTGTTCATAGAACACCTCGAACATGTTGCGTTCCAATAAGAGTTTCAATCGTTTCATGAAGGTTGCGCCATCGTTGACCGAGTCGTACCACATGACCTCCCCCATCGTCACCCAGCTCGTTCGTCGTCGATAGACGGTACCTTTGTCATCGTAGAGATTTATGATGCAACTGACCAACCGCGTTTCTTCGGGAACAAGTTTCAACAAACCCTCTCTATCGATTTGCACCGGCACCTTGGGTCGCGGTAAGGTGATGGAACTCAAGGCCACTTGCCATCCGTTGCCGGGCAGACGCAACCGGTACGGTAACTTGATCTTGTAATCGTTGTTTCGATTGCTGTCGTCAAACTGAGCACCCCCTCCATTGCTGGGAAGCGTCAAGTAAAGACTTTCAAACTCTTCTCCTCCTTCTCCTCTTCCTTGAGGCATCGTCGATCCAACTGTTGTACTTGGCAGGCCACCCTTTCCAACTGACGAGCATCCGACCGGCTCTGCGTTTTAATACCTTGTCCACACGCCACAACGTCTTCTCGTCCACCATCACTTTTTGAAAATCTTGTTCGTAAAACGTCCCTCGTAACGGGGTACCGTCCATTTCTTCCACGCGGTAAGTGGTCACCGGACCGGGCACGACCCGCGACACCACAAACACTTCTTCCGTCCATTGAGGCAGATAACCTTTCTTGAAGGTTCGTACCCTCTTGCTCAACCGAACCTGATTGCCCACCTTAAACTTGGTTTTGGACGGTTCACCCACTCGTTTGCCGTACAAGGTTTGCCACACTTGGGCTTCGTTGATCTCCGTGACGTCTCGGGGTGCCATGCCGATGCTATGGTGCACGTCCGCATTGTACGCTTTCACCAAAGCCGGTAGTACGTCCAGGTACGTCAAGGTGTTGGCGGCCGTAATGTATCGGTACATCTGTCCCTTCAACGTGCGATTGAACCGTTCCACCACACTGGCTTTGGCATTGCCGTGCGTCGAAAAATGTTCGATGCCTTTCTCTTTCAACCAGGTCTGTACCTGGGTGTTGTAAAACTCTTTACCCTTGTCCGTTTGTAAACGCCGAGGTTTACGTCCGCTGGTCTTGAGAATGTTCTGAAACGCTTTCACCACTTCCTCTCCGGTCTTTTTCTTCAAAGGACGGACCCAGGCAAATTTGGACAAGACGTCGATGACCGTCAAGAGGTACCGCGTGCCTTTATTCCATTTGGCGGTGGTTTGCATTTCCACCAGATACGCCACCCATTGTTCGTCTTTCTCGAAGACCAAGACGGGTAACGTGGCAAACCGACGTCGGATGGGTTGGTGTAGAGTAAACGCCAATTCTCTTTCTAAACGGCGTCGTGCTTCCGGCAACGTTATTCGGTGGGTCTTGGCGTACCGGACCAATCCGCCCAACGCTCCGGGCACACTCGGATCAGTGTACGTTTGAGACTTTCCCATCCCCACCACAGTATCAATCGTTTGACGGAGGGAATGCGTTCCTCGCGTATTTTATGGACGTGTCGCCAGTAAAATTCCCCGTCTTTCTCCCCGAACGTCCGTCTCAACCATTCCACAAACACCGCGTAATGGTGAATGCGAAACTCCGGTACGTCCACCACCTCCTGCCATAGGTCCATCACCTCGGCCAAGCCCCATCCCTCGATCTCTTCTTCGACGGGCATGGGATGGTCACCCACCCACCGTCGACAGATCCAACTGGTCATTAACCATCTTCCACGCCAGTTCATCACACTACACATGTTGGGTTCAAAATGATTTTATTGAGTCATTGACTTGTCATTTTATGAAGTTCAGGGTTTGTCCATACACGTCAACGCGTAGCGTCGACAATCCTCCTTGGTGACCCCCGCACGCTCCATCTCCATGTGGATACGACGTTGCTCCTCGGTCAGCCCTGCACTCTCCATCTCCTCCATACGGTATTGCCTTCTTCTACGTTCATCATCATCGCTAATACCAGGGTAACAATCGCAGGTCAGCGTGCTCCTGGGACGTTTTTTGGGTGGGGGTTCGACACCGGTCTCGTCCTGGCTGGAGTGAAGACGAGTCCTCTCATTCCGCACTTGGTTCCACATGGTCAGTGCACTGTCTCGCGTCCTAGGAGGTTTCGGACGGGATCTCGCCGTGCGTTCCGGAACGTAGAGGCGAGGGGGCGGTCGGGCATACTGACGGGCTAGGATCTGTTGTCTCCGCGTTTGGCCCGGGAAACTGACGTCGATTCGATATTCGCCTGGAGGGGTATCGGCCCACTGGAAAAAGTCACAGGTCTTGTCGCGACAGGTCAGGAATAGACGTCCTTCATTCCCTCGTTGGGACGAGCGACAGAGTACCCACTTGTAGGGGCGTCGGCAATAACAGGTGAAGGGACCCCTCTTGATCTCCGGACAGACTTGTGCCTCCCAAGCCTCACACAACTCCTGACATTGACGGGCGTCTAACCAGACTGGACAACTGCGTTCTCGACACACGTAGTATTCCCAACCTTTGGCTTCCGAGATGCGGAACTCCAAAGGGAAAGCGTGAATGGGGCACGTGTACTGGACGACGGGGACCGCTCGGGGTGGACCGGACGGAATGCCACCGGGATATTCGCCAGGTCCTAAGGGCGCGTCACCTTCCTCGAGCACCTCGGTCTGGTAGTCCGGTAGCGGTTCCAACAACTCCTTTATGGTGGCATCATCGATGGCTTCCAACTCCAACGCACACTCCTCGGCCGCTTGTCTGACAATGTCCACGCCTTCCATCTTTCGTCTTCTTCTTCTTCTTCTTCTTCGTGCCATGCGAGTGTGATCTAGGTTTCTCTGGTGCAGCGCATTTTATACCCACCGAACGGATCGAAACCCACCAATCACGACGCTCTACGTCGGACCAATCACGACGCTCTCATTTAGACCAATCACAGACCTCTCGCCGCGTACATAAGAACCTTTCTCCCACCGCAGATCTCATTTCATCATCATGAGCGTTCAAATCATCACGGGAGGATGCAAGGGTACGGATGCGGCCGCCATGTATTGGGCCGATCGCTACCACATTCCTTTCCGTTGCATCCTACCTTCTTTTCACAGCATGCAGTACGATTTGCGAGACGATCCGTTTGCGCCCTGGCACATTGGCATGGGTGTATCGACGGGCATCCACCTCTTCCGACGACGCGAGCATGTCAACGACACTCTGTTTTCCGTCCTTCTTCCTTTGACCGACCACCAATCGTTGAGGGATCGTTTTGAAGTGGCACCCGAAGTAGATGTCGAGGCAGTCGCGGCCTGTCGAGATTTGAATACCAATTTCGACAATTACTACATCTCTTCCCGCAGGTACCTACAGAGAGACCATACCATTGCCGCCGCCTGCGACCGCGTGTTGGCTTTTGGTTATTTGACACCGGACGACGATGGGGAGACGTCCTTTGTGCGTGGTGGAACGGGGTGGACGGTACGATTGGCGCAAAGGTTGCACAAACCCGTCCACCTGTACGACTTGACGAATGAACGGTGGCTGTGGTACGATTACGACCAAGGAGGTTTCGTACCCGCTCCTGCCACACCTAAATTGGAGGGTAAATGCGCCATCGTGGGTGATCGGCACGTCGACCCCTCCCACAACGCCTACGATGTGATCCACGATCTCTTTTACCTGCATCAACACAGACGACAACTGCAAGCTTCCTAAAAAACACCGGATCGAAAACCCACCAATCACGACGCTCCACGTCGGACCAATCATCGACGGGGGGCTGATGCAATCGTCGTCTCTATATAAAAAACGAACCTCTTTGGACACTTCATTCTTCGCAATGATCGGCCAAGTGATGAGCGGTGATTTGGAGCGCGTGTGCCTGGTGATCGACTTGGAGGGATTTCACATCAGCGCTTCGCGCGGAAACCCTAAACAGTTTCTGGTCCGGGAATTGGGATGGTGCGCCTGGCCGGGATCCGGTACCGACGTCGGGTCCTACCGTTACTTCCCCACCGCGGACTATCGTGACTTACCCCTCAAGGACCGGCGGACGTGCCGATACGTCACCAACCACATTCACGGTCTACCCTATCGTCCCACCCCCGAGGAACAAGCCCGACCTCCCTGGCAATTACGCGAGGACCTCCGAACCCTTTACGCAACCCACAAGACCTCGGACCGGACGTTGGTGGGGTACAAGGGCGGATGCGTCGAGAAGGACATTTTATTCAAGATGGGGATACCCTGCGTCGACTTGGAAGTCTGGGGATGTCCCAAATTTGAAAGCCTGAACCGTTTTACCACCGTGGGAGGTTGCGGTCATCATGCAGATCCTCTCCGTCACCATTGCCCCAAAGTGGAATGCTATCATTTCATGCAATGGTTGATAAAGACATTGCGATTACCCAGAGACATTAATTTTGTCAATCTAGAACGCACTTCACGTCTGGCATTTTAATCGGTTTTCACAGATTTTGTAAAATAAAAGCTGCATGTAACAAGTCATGCATTGACAACCATGTTTGTGCAGCGTCTTTCTTGGCTCGACTGCGTCGCAAAGCCGTTCGTTCGCATTCCAGTTTCTCCTGGTACTTCGCGGGATCTTTTTCTTTCAAGTCCTCCCTTCGCTGTCTCGCCCGTACGTTACGGTTGGTTTTGCGCTGTTCCAATCGAACGGGGTCCGATCTCAGTTTACTCCGATAATTCGCTTCGTAAACTTTTCTCTTCTGTCGCGCCTTCTCGTTCTGTCTGTACCTCACTTGCACCGCACGCTTCCTTTCTTTCCAGACCTGGTATCGACCTTCTCTCTTCATTTTTTCCACGTACTTGATTTGGTATCCCCTTTGTCGAGTCTGCAGAATCGCTCTCTCTTCGTCCGTCATGGCCGCTATTTTAAGTTTCTTACGAGCATAGTCCTTCTGGTAATGTTTTCTCTTACATTCTCCCCTTCTCTCCATTTCCCGCTCGTACTTTTTCGGTTCCTCTTCCTTCATCTTCTCCATTCGTTTTTTGTTCGAGGCATATCGTCGTCGTCCCTCTTGTTTCTTCAGATCGTCCATATTTGCTCATTTCTCCCACCGATCCTGCGGCTTTCCTTATATAAGGCTTCTCATTTTGACGTCACGTTGCCATGCCGACCCTCGTTTCGCATGTTAGGGGGATACCCCCCCATCACCCATTCTCAGTCTCCATAGCAACGTGACTTCCATATAAAACCCACACGCGTTGTGTCGGTTCATTTTCAAACGAGTACACGTCTCGACTCAACGTGAAACAATCATGCTCTCTCTGGTGATTTTGTTCTTGGCCTGTGTAGGTGACGGTTTCCATCTACCGCCCGCGGAGTGTACGCGTTCCAAACGTCCTGCCCTCTGCTGTTCCATGCCTTCACCGACCCGTTCCAAACGGCGACGACGACGACGACGTTACATCACCCCACGTCACCTCGCCCTGCTGTACGGTAGCGAGTTCTGGTGTGGCTTGCCCGACTTGGTGCGAGAAAAGATTGTTTACTGGACCGCCGTGGCCGAACATCGCGACAAGATGCAAGCCGTCTGCCGAGAGATTTACAATCTGCCCATCTGTCCGCGGTACGGTTTCGCCATTCTCACGGAACGGCAGCTAGGACGACGGTGAGTGTCCCTTCGTTTTTTCAATTTTTTCTCATGCCATTCATGTTTTTTCTTTCACAACACAACCCTTCTCTATAGTTTTCCCAATCGGGATTGGTTCCTTTCGTGGGATCCGGACTGGATACGATGCGATCGATGCACCCAACTCCAGTATCCTGATCTTCCCGGGGCCATTCACTTCCACTTGCTTCCATGGATCGCTGCCACCTCCCCCTTTCGCAGGGATTAGAGGTCAGTCATGACAACTTCCGAAAACATTTTTTTCCTTCTTTTCAGACCCTCTCGCTCAGTGAATTCCGTCCCGTGCGCCTACTGCAGTTTCCACTCGATGTTCTGTATGGGTGTCATTCACCATTCTTTCCATCGAGTGTATCTCCGTCGATTCCCGGGTGGACTGAGGGTCTGAGGGTGAGCCGTTTTTTTTTCTTTTTTTCTTTTAGGGAGTGGCAGGGGGTCCTTCATTGGTGGTGCTCGTACTGCCACACCAGACGACTCAACCCTGTCCACGCCTATCATCCCATCCTTTGACATAAACTTCCTTCTCTGTCTTTTTTTTTCCCAGATTCATTTGGTGTCCGTATTGTCGCCGTCATACCTTCGCCCACAGATTCATTTGGTGACCGCATTGTCGCCGTCATACCTACTGGCCCTGATGTCGTGTCTCTCTCTTTTCACCCCCACAGCTTACGCGTCTGTCGCCTGAAACACTCGACTCCCGACTGGCACGATGACGAACACTTTTTCTGCCCTCTTTGTTCGGGAGCCATTTACTGCATCCAGCATTATCTGGACCCCACCAAAACTTCTTTTCAAACCCCCTTCGATCGCTGATTCCGCATCTCCTCACCTTTTGCAGTGCCGTCTGTCCTGTCTACGATCTGAAAGATTACATTGATCCAGAGGAATTCGGTGGATTCGTTTGGTGTCAACGATGCACCGAGCCTTCCTTCTTTTGGTTTCATCCCGTCCTCAGACGCTGCTTTTGTCCATCTTGCCGGCAGAAACCCCCACCAGCAGTCATGTGTGACTACCCCTGGTGAAATAATTCCGCATCTCCTTACCTTCACAGTGCCATCTGCAGTACCTGCCACGATGACGATTCCTTTGCGGGAGAGGAGTTCCAGGACTTTGCTTGGTGTCGACGATGCACGGGCTCTCTCCACTGCATACATCACTCCCTCTCCGACATACGCTGCCATTGCCCATCTTGCAGTCTAAACCCGTTCCTCAGAAGGTGATGACCGACGTCTTCTCCTTTTTTCAACAGATGGTGGATACATCCTCTACCCAACAGTGTCCACTGCATGTATTGCAGCCAACGGAGAACCTTCCCGGGATTTCACTGGCACAGCCTACGTTGGGTGTCCCTACCACGCACGTGATGCGGCCGTGCTGCAGTGACAAACTTTTGACATCGAACATTGAACTGTGGTTTTGTTTTTCCTGTTTGCCTTGTTGTTGACCACTTTTCCAAAACAATCAAGGAGCTGCTGTTATTGTAAATAAAAATTTCTCATTTTTTTCCACTTTCTGTTTTTTCATTCATTTCCTGGGGGTTTTCTCCTTATTTGGGGCGGGCGCCATCTTTGCCATACACCAGGCGCGGTTATCAGCCACGGTATCAGGTTGCAGGCGCGGTTATAAGCAGCGTGTCAGCCATCTTGAATATATTAGCAACTCGCAACCTGATTGGTCGAATCGTACCACGTGGTACAAAATACTCGACGCTGATTGGTTAGGGACCATATAAGCCACCTATACTACTGATTGGCTACGCTATTATAGGACGCTTTTGGAAACCGTTTTATTTCTAAATAAATATTTCTTCAACTTGCATTAGCTAACTTTACTATTGCCTTACCTGTCCGACTAGTTGGGTGATACTAAAACAATTAGACCCTTCGTTCTCAAGGGCCACGGGTCAGTAGCCCATTCGCCTTCGCCTCGTGTGCTGTATTACGTTTTACTTTACTTAATGTTGGGGAGCTGGTTTCTCTGTAGATAAAAACAAAATCCCGCCCAATCTGAAGTCTGTTTTACTTGCACCAACAAAGACTAAAAGCAAAACGTTCAGCATGTTTTAGTTTAAGCAGACTTGTTGACTTGAAAGATATCAAAAGTTTTATCAATCAAAGGTTTTAATCTATCAAAGGATTGTTTCTGGTTGCTCTCCTTTCGGTTCACACTCTCCAGTGTAGAGCGGAATATCCGGCCTTGACGCAATAGCCGACTGAAATAAAAGTCAATTTTTTGGAGAAGTTTGCATTCGTAAAATTGGTTATCCTTGTTTTAATTGATGTTTCTTGTGCATGTGTTCATGTTAAATTTATTCTGCACAGAACATAGAAGCGGGCGTATTTTGAATTTTACTTTAAGCAGACTGCGAAGTAGCCTATTCACTCTGACAAAAGGCTAACCCTCGAAAACATGGTCCTTTTTGTGGCGGTGAATTCAACTCCGTTAAGAAAGAAAAAAAAACAATTCGATATAAAGAAGGCCGATGCCCGATTCTCTATAAAACTTCCGTTTCAGCTGTTTCGAGGTCCGTGTTCAGTTTTGGAACCAAATTGATCAAGGAATGAAAGCCTTTCTCAAATTTGCATAATTGTCATGTCTCATTGGTCGAGTCTGCGATGGCAACTGATCCCAGACACGTGTGATTATATTTCCTTATCAAAAATTAATGGTTCACATGTTACTGCTATTCTTTTTTTGTGGTAATTAGCGTGCTAGATCCCTGCTTTTTGCTTTGTGTTGAACTATCATTCTTCCATTTTCAACTTATGGTGCGTTGAAAGTGAGGATAGCAAAGGCAGCAAGATACAAATGGCTATAAGTTAATGTTTAACCTCCTTAAACAAAACTCAGTCCAGTAGGGTGTCTAATCACATGTCATCTCGAAGACCTATGGAATCCTTCGGTGTTTATATTCATGACCTGTATTTTTGATCAGGTAGTGAAAGGGAAAATAGATGCAGGTCACAATTGAGTCTGAAGAGGTTCATAATATTATGTTGCAGTCATCTCAGCCTCAGGTTTCAAAACGCCGCTTTTAATTTCAGTCGCGTTGAATACAATTCAAGGTACCAAACATCTTAAAACTAGAAGAGTACAAATGTCTCATTCAATACATTATACTGCTTGGTGGTACCCTTTTCTCTTATGCTTGTATGCTAGAGTGTAAAACACCGGACAAGAACGCGAAAGAAATCAGGGCAGCTTTCGTTGCTCGCTAACTATAATTCTCGTCCAACCCAGTCCTTCTATGCATGGACACTTTGAGAGTTGAAGCATCAAACAGAGTGCAGATTCCTTTCTTGTCCGAAGTTGAATTTCATTTAACGCTACCGAAGTGCCGTAAAAAACTACTGTGCATGATGTCATAAATTGAAGCAAATTTCAGTTTCTGATTTACCATTCCTTGTGGGTACACCAAGAGATGACTCATAAATCGATGTCGCCACTATAGGATTATGTGTTTAATGTATAAATAAAGCGTCGTGATGAAGCATGAAGCACGAAGTGCCACTTCATTGGTCTTGTACTCTTTAGTCCATCTTTGTGATAACTGTTTGGTAGCGAGTGCACCCTGATAACATTTATAATGTTTTTGGTGGACTCTAACACTAGACTGGACTGTTTCAGAATGTGCCCAATCAAACTGGAAGCCTTATTAAGTCGCAGTGTCACCGAATAACCGGATATATTTGTTGGATTCAACTTTATTGTAAGAAGACAACGTCTGTTTTGCCATACATACCTGCTGTATGACGGGAACAAACCTAAAACTGATTCCGGAATACTGAATACAAAACTCTCCCTGCGAATAAATAAACGTTTCAGCGTTAGATTGGTACCGATAATAAAATCAGGAATTGCCGTACCTGCCGACTTGACAATATGAACTGAATCTAAGTTTCTAAGTTTCAGTTGTCAGAAGAATTGACTTTTTTTCACCAAAATGTATCGAGTGATGACACTAAACGTCCCAAACCTCCTGGCTGTTGTCATGATGGACGATCATTTTACAGTATTTAGAGAACATCATATGCTGTATTTTTCTTAAAATTTTCCCTTTTTTTTTCATTTTATATCATTTTTTGCTTCCATCTTTGTTATGAGCACAGATTGTTTTTACATCCACAAGTCACATGCTCAAAGAAACAAATTATTTTGAGCGATGCCGATTCTCTTGTCGAGATAACTAAATAGAATCGAAGTTTTCGTAAAGTTGGCAGAGAATTTTTCATGAAATTCGCAAACATTTGGCGATTTTTGACAGTGGCATTTGCTTCAGTTTCAGTTTTCTTCTTCTTCTTACTGATGATACAACAATATCATTAATTTTTTTTAAAAGAGCGGAAAACTAAAACAGTGCTCAACATACCTGAAACACCTTAATCTCGGAATTTCGCGCTGGGGTAACTCAAAAGCGAGATAATTTCCCTACAAACGGAAGCATCTGTTCAAAAGTACTTTTGGCCTTGCAACGGATGTCCACAACAAACTGTTGTTTAAACTTGAACTCGCGCTATGTTTCCAACATATATCAAACATATTGAGCCAAAAATTCTCGTTGACGGAATTGTTCCGTGTAACATTGCTTTGAAAGACAAAAATGAATTCTTTGAACTTTGGGTTTTGATGTAATTTGTGAATCCGCAAACCTTCGCTGAAAAACGTAGAAAAGCTTAAGCTTAAAGAACAGTTTAATTTGTAAAATGTGGTTTAACTGGTCACCTACATATGATGAAATAAGACGTCAAAAAGAATCGTCATTCAATACATTAGCCTTGCAAAATTTTACGTTTAGTCTTCCTCTGCACCGACCAGCTTGAAAAAAGCCCTAACCTGCTGTACGTATTCAAAATGTAGCGCAACGTCAATAATATTTCAGACAACCTGGCTGAGATATTCATTAGCCAATGAATCCTTAAACATAGAGACGAAGACGGACATGGCGATTCAGAACAAAACGTTTTTTATATTGAATTAGGCTGATCGCACATAAACTAGCATTTCTTGTCGAACTTCCTTGAACATTTCTTTCTTCGTTAGTGTATTACCCCTAAATTTTAAGTACTCTTGTAAACCACCAAAACGACTCTTCCAAAAAATAGGCAATGAATACCAATTAGTTTGGCATGACTTGTGAAAGTTGTATAACGTGCCATTTCGTGAGGGAAGCTTTAAATTTTTACAAGAATTTAATCTGAAAATTTTTGAGAGAGCCCGCCGCCAGCACGTTTAATTTCTAACGAAGACGCACTATTTCTTTAAGACCTAAAAGTATGTTGTGTTTTATTTTCTCCTGCGATCCACTTAAATTTTCCACGCAAAGAAAGCCACCTAGAGGAACTTTGTATGTCACCAAAACGAACAGCTAAGCGTCTTTGCTCACAAGTTAACCGTCGGTTCGACAGTTTTAGTACGAAGAAAGTCAGTGTAATACCCCCGAAGTTCCTCTAGCTACTCTAACTCTTAGTCTACTCTTAGTCGTTAAGGTGCTATTTTTATTGTCAACTTGCCTTCTCGAAAACTGTTTTTAGGGTTTTTCCAGTTTTATATTATGAAAACAGTGTACACATATTTACGGCGAAACCTAACAAATATCGAAGCATTTTAGACAACAGCCTTACTTCTCAAGTAACGATTCCAACTGAACAGCTTCGATTCTGACACTAGCCAGTTTGTAACGTGTCAGTGATCATCACTTCAGGCTCTATCCCAACAACTATCCCAACAACAACAGGATACATAGCTTGGTTTTGCAATCGAAACTTACTTTTGGTTTAGCTCAAATGACTTACCTGAGCAAGGAGTCCAAAGCAGCCCCTGTTTATCAATTGAACTTCTGAAAAAAGCGCTTGCAAAAGTCTTACTGAAAACAAACTACGTACTCAACAACAGCATACGTGCTTCTAAACGGTCATGCAGATCAGGCGCTGATGACTCGAGGCCGAAAGCAACAATTGTCAAAATATACTTTTACTTCGCGACTGTGCCAATCAACATCTCAGCTTGCGGCAATGATGATTTGTGGAGTACAGCCCCCACCCATGTCGAATTAAACTAAATTCAGATGAATAATATATTAGACCAAAATATCCTCAACGTTTATTGTCTGTGTCAAATTTAAGCAGACTTCTCCGCGACATTTCACAACAATAACTTCTAAATGTAGGCATTTAACACTGTACAGCTGTATCACTTTCAGTTTTACTTAATATTGTCGAGGTTTCATTTTCTGTAGATAAAAGCAAATCCTACTCAATCTTAACACAATATCTGTTTTTACTTCTATGAACAAAGACTATCAACAAAACGTCTAAGGTATTTTAGCTAACCAGTTCAATTTAAATTGCCATCGTTTTGCAGCTAACGGGACGGTGTTTCAAAATGAACTAATGTCGTTTAAGTAGAACCCCGCACACGCAAATGTCAAATCATTACGTAGTTAAGTAGATCAACAGTTGGCTCTTGTTGACTTGAAAAATATTAGAAAGTTATATCAGTTTCTCATCTCTCCTCTTAATTTATCAAAGGATTATTTCTGGTCGCTCTTTTTTCGGTTTACACTGACTCTACAATTTATAGCGTGTGATAACAGGTCTTGATGCAATAACTGAGTCAAATAAAATTCAAATTATTGGAGAAGTTTTCTTTCGTAAAAGTGGTTTTTCTTGTTTCAACTGATGTTTCTCTGTTCATCTTAAATCTATTTTGCATAAACGATAGAAGCGGCCGTAACTTTAATTTTGTTTTAAGGAGACTGTAAAATAGATGATTCACTCTGACAAAAGGGTTAACACGCGAAACTGAGTCGGTGCCTGCGAATCTCTTCATTTTATCAACTCCTTTGAGAAAAACAAACTCGATATAAGGAAGGCCGATGGCTGATTCTCCTTTAAACTTCCGTTTCAGCTGTTTCAAGGCCTATGTTTAATTTTTGAACCAAATTGATCAAGGTATGAAAGTCTTTCTTTATTTGGCATAAGTTGGCAAGTCTCATTAGACGTTTCTTTGGATGACAACTTGCTTATGCCCATCCCAGACAAGTATGATTATATTTATCTAAGAAAATGTTGTTGCGTTTATTATTAAAATCAATAGTTCGCCTGTTAATGCTATTTTTTTTTCTTATGATTAGCGTGCTAGTTTCCTGTGTTCGCCAGATCTGTGTTGAACTATCATTTTTTTTTTCAACTTTTCACTCATCAAAGATGGTGCGTTGAAAGGGAGTATAGGAAAGCCAGCAATATATGAATGACGACTGCAAGTTAAAGCGAAACCCTCTTAAATGAAACTCAGCCCAGAACGGTTTTTAATCACATGTCATATCGAAGACCTGTGCAAGCCTTACCAGTATTTTTGATCAAGTAGTGATAATTAAAGGAAAAATAGATGCAGGTCATAATTGAGTCTGAAAAGGGTTATAGTGTAACGGTGCAGCCATCCTAGCCTTAAGAGGGTGACACACTTGGCGATTTTATACGCGATTGCTGTTTTCGCTGATCGCCGCGATCGGCGTATAAAATGGCCGGTATCTGGCATGTCAGATATCGGCGATTAAGCATAGTGTGCCCGTTCCGTCGATTTTGTACGCTCGTTGCTGCGAATCAACAGTCAAGTACAAGAAATCAGGTAGGACAATTTTATCACATGACTTTTCAAAATGTCCTTGGTTGAGCCTGGGGACAAAAATCGGAGTGGCAAATCACCACGATCGGTCTAAAACTTCGCCTTGTGCCTTCATCAATCAACCGCGAAATTCGCTCTCGATTTTCGCTGGCGATGATGGGCGAATAAAATCGCCAAGTGTGTCGCTGGCTTCAGGTTTCAAAACGCCGCACTTTTCAGTCACGTTGAATGCAATTCAAAGTACCAAAAATCTTAAAACTAGAAAATTACAAGTGTTTCATTTAGTAAATTACAGCTACCCTTTTTTCTTATGCTTGGATGTTCGAGTGTAAAACACCGGACAAGAGCGCGAAAGAAATCAGGGCAGAATTCGTTGTTCTCGTCCAACCCGGTCTTCCTTTGTATGGACATGAGCGACAACAGGACTAACAAACAGACTGCAGGCGGTCCATGTCTTCTTTCTGGCTCAGTCGAATAGTAAAACGAACAACAAGTCATGCTTAACTTTAAAAGTTGAATGACATAAGAATCAAGTGCAGATTCCTTTCCTGTCATGCCACCAGTGAAATCTAATTGCCACGTTCGGCAACACTAATCGTAACCAAAAAAAGCAAATTTTAATGTCTGATTTGCCATTCCTTGTAGGTCCACCAAGAGATGTTCCTCATCAAGCGATGTCACCACTAAAGGATTATGTATTTAATGCACAAATAGAGAGTCGTGATGAACCCGAGCGAGTGAAGCATGAAGTGCCACTTTATTGGTCCTGTACTCTTTATCAATTGCTTTTTTTGTCAAATAGTGCCTTTAATTCAAAAATCCCTAGCTTTTGCTGCACATGGCTGCTTTAAAGATAGGTGATTGATCAACAGTTAAGATCTGATTATTAACTCTCGTTTCCAGCTGCTATATGGTTCCTTAATTAATTAAAGAATTGTTTCATGCTTAGCTTGCGTATATCGAGTTATGTATGTAAGCGTGATTGGAGAGCACGAGAGAAGCTTTAGAGTTGCTCGAGGCGTAGCCTCCGCTAAAAGTGGGTCCTGAGCCTGTATGATAATAATAACTTATCAATTTCTATAGCCCATTACCATGACGCAATGATCTAATGCGCTGTACAACACTTTGTGGGGGACTTTGCCAGACTGCTTATATAGGCGCAAATTGCAGCCACGCAGTTCACAATCTTATTAGAGAGAGTAGTATGATACACAGGTGCCCCCAGAACAGACTAAGTGAATAAACCATCAGTGTGTGGGTTCTTTAACGTCGCACACCAGTTCTTTAACGTCCCACACCAGTACTGTGGACCTCCGGTTTATCTTCCTTATCCGAGAAGACTAGAAAGTCTAACCATTTGCAGATGTTATTGCAAAGAGAGCACTTTCTCCTCAGTTATTTAAAGACCCTGAGTATAGGTTCCGGTCGAGGTTTGAACCCCCGACCTCCCGCACAGCAGTCCGGTGCCCTACCAACTGAGCTAACCGGTCCTAACTAACTGATCGATAGTTTTGACTATTTTCCTTAAATAAGCAGAGGTGTATGTGCCTGAAACAGCTAAAAGCGTGGAACATAACTAATCCATAATTTGATGATACTGGTCGATACTGCTTGCAGACACCAAGGAAGTTGCGCTCACAATAGAAAACATCCTTTTCAGTTGAGACATAATAAATCTGACTCTACTTTGAAAGGATTCGCAGTACTGCTGGGGAAAAAATAAAGCGGACAGGAGATGAACTTGTGCAGCATTCTACAGTACATTGGCACATGACACATTTTTCGTCGACACATCAGTACTAAATTAGTTGTAAAGTGTTTTCTTTCAGTCCTCTTTCGAACTCAATTTAGAGGGTCCCCTATACTTTTTTCGTGAAACGTGATTGGGACTATTTTTTTCTCGTGAAACGTGATTTAGGTTTATTTGTTCATTCGTGATTCGTGATTGCCGATATTTGCTTTATCGTGAACGTGAACGAATTTTGGGAATTATCCGTGACGCGTGAACCGTCTCAATATTTTTACGTGAATGCATTTTCCAAAGTGGTATAGCGGACCCTCATTTTAGCGCATGCATGAATATAACAATTTTACCAAAAGCGGAATTTTTGGTCAAATTGAACCGAACCGAACAATTAACTTGACAATTCATTAAACAAAGCCATGACGAGGTAAGGCCAACAATGTCGGTAAGAGATTAATTTGTAAAGGTTTGTGAGGGGGTAGAAAATCTGGTTAAAGGCGGCAACACTACAAAAAACTAATAAAAGCATTTCTTCGTATAAATAGAAGTATACAAACTGAATGATTTAATTTTGGTGCCAAGGGTCATGTTTCTACGCTGCATCGACAGTTACATATTGTTACAGATCAGGATCGAAACAGATCGAAACGTGACGAAACATGAGGCGTGAAACATGAAACGTTACATTTTTCCGAGTTTTGGAGAGGTCGCCAAAACTTTAAAACGGCCTGCCATTCCTGCTTAGATTCATATGATGAATTTTGTGCATTCATTATGAGTAGCTCGGATTATGACTTGGTATTAAAAAGTAATACGAAGACACTTTTGGTACAAAAAGCAGATCGATGCGTAACAGTGTAACTATCATTTTTATTTTCTTTTATTTTCATTTTTGATTCTAGTCGCGCAAGTGAAATTTTCCGTGTGGATTATATTGGGCTGTGTAGGAGGCACGCTTACCTGAGATTTATTGGTCAAAATGCTCCCTGAAACTGAGCTGTAGAGGAGACATTCTGTAATGTTATTCCGGCCGAACAACTCATCGCCAACTTGTAAACGAAATAAAGCGCCGTCTGTTGATTTATTACTGGTCGTGTCCCATGTGGCTCATGGGAAGAAACTAATCGCCATTCAAAGGAGGTGAATGAGAAGATTTCCAACTGAGGCATAATCTCCTCCGCAGACGTTTCTTGGGATGTCACGCAACGCACTCCCAAAGAAAATCACAAAGAAAACAGAAACGCAATAGGAAAGGAATGTGGTTCGCAATAACGTGAGCAGTCACTTCTTCGCAGGGGCGTTGCGTTACTTCCCCCCCCCCCCCCCAAGCACTAACGGTATCACTCTTTTTTGCTTTACCCTTGTCGATTATTTTGGCTTTCATTTCGCCTTAAAATTTCTCCACTCGGCAGCCATTTTCCTGATTGCTCTGCACGTTGAGTTCTCATCGTGCAATGCATCCTGGTATACTATGATAGCGCTAGGCTCATCCAAAATTTAATTTTACTTTTGTTTTTCTTTTCATTACATTTTTCTTTGCTTTTGGATGCTGTTTTCATTTCACTTTCATTTAAGTTTATTTTTATTTACTTTTACTTTTATTACTTTATTTTTTATTTTTTATTTAAGTTTATTTTTATTTAATTCTTTTTTTATTTTTAATGAATAAACGTTTGATTTAAGGATTACTTATCTCTTGTTTTACTGTAGAAGTTTTTTCGTAAAATCTTTGGCAAATTTCGAGTGATAGCTATAGGCCACCATACACATGTCATGTCATCTTTACTCGCGAGAAAAGGAAGTTCCGGTACACATGGTACCACATCATCATCCGGCTTTCTCTTTGTTCTAAACTTTGTCAGCTTCGCGGAAAAAAAAAAAAAAAAACTTTAGAACTAAGGAAAGGTCGAAGAGAAGTTTCGCGCGAGAGAATGGGGGATAATGGAGCCGAGTATGATCGGTCATTGGGGCTCTTGCGGGAGTCCCATATTCATGACAACATAAACGCCGTGACAGGAATATAGGGCAGTACAACATCTGATGAACTGTATTGCAACTTAAAAGAATGGAATAAATTTGGATCGACAATTTGGATCCAATGTCAGGGATTCTTACGTCTTTGCAGGGTGCCCAATAGGTTTTACGGAATCAGGAATTTGGCATATTTAAAGGCCGGGATACGGGATTTAGAGGTGAGGAAGGAGCGAGACACGGGATTGTAGCTGTGAACGGGACACGGGCAGTTATTCAAGGAATGCCTGTCATTCGGGTGCAGTCAAACCTTGCTGGCATACACCCTTTTCAGCAGAAACTGGAAATTATGGCCAAAACGAAGTGTCGTATGCTGGTGAGGCTCGTTATCGGGCCTTGTGTTGGCGTGGATGCAATGTCTTGAAAATGAAGAAAAGTACTCATAGGAAAAAAATGTCCCCACCGCCTTCTGGTGTAGAAACCTGGGGAGAGTGAGATTGCACGCCTTAGTGGACGTAATTTCCGGCCGGAAGTTGCTCGAATCGTCCCGATCCAACGAACCTCCGATTTTAGGAGTCCCGTTTTCCGGCAGGGGCACATTGCATGTGAGATAGTAAGATTTGCACCGTCAAAATCCGGCAAGGTATTTTAAGTAAACAGTCTCTCGTGATTTACCAGACGTTTGTTCCTCGGGAGCGAAGTGAAAATATCTGTTTGAATTTTCATGATCTCCTTGTGTTTTGGCGCGAGATTTCGAGCGAGCCTGAGCAGTTGAAATGGCAACAGAAAGTGTCAAAGTTGCTGTGGCAGTTCGAGCGTTGGCCGAGAAAGAATGCGGAGACGACGGAGAATGCGTTGTGTCGACGCAAGGCAATGAAATAAGAGTGCTAAATCCTGAAACTAGAAAGGAGAAGGTGTTCAAATTTGACTATACGGTAAGTTAAAGTCTATTACTATTAATTTTGCTTGCGCGCGAACATGCTGTGAATATCCTTTAGCTTGTATTGAACACTCGGTGGGCAGTGTTTACTCTTGCGGGTTTCATTTTCGTTCAAAATTCTTGCTCTTGAATGAGAGAAATCGCGTTTCGACTCATTAACTAGACTGGTAATTTTATCAACTAATTACCCACTGCTATTGTTATTTTGTGTTCCTTAGTTCTGTGGCGAGACAGTCGAGGATTTTGTAAATCCACAAGGCAGTTCGAAGGTAAACCTCAAAGCTTTTAAGCTTCTAAAGTATTGGAACTGAGACAGCAGAATAACATCGATCGCGCTACTGAAGGAAAAATACCGATCACTCGAGTTGGCTTAAAATTATTTAATTTAATTCAGCGTTGAAGAACTCGCTTGTAAATAAATTTGGTCACCTAATTACGACATTTACTTAGGGCGTCGATCAGACGGCATAGTACACTATCTCCCAAATTGAGAATAAAAACGGTTACACTAATGTTTGTGGAACGTTTTATACTATCCTGGAAAATTACTGATATTTTAGCCTCTCGATCGCTGTCGATCGAAAATGTGTTTGGCGGATACGAACGTTTCCACGCGGAAACGTGGAATTTTAGAACCGGATGGATGCTTTACAGTGTTTTCTTGTTATTTCACGGAGGACTGGAATTTTTCGACTGTTTCATCACTTGGAGCGAAAAAGAAAGAACGAAAAAGGAAGGCAATAAATGAAGAGTGGTATTTTAATTTCAGTAGTAAGTGATCGAATTTTCATGTTTTATTTTTTTTTTCGGTCAGTGAATTAATAACACACTTTTTGTTATATGCGTGACCCTAAATTCGTAGACACCTCAAAATAAGCATAATAAAACTAAACCGACTCTTTCAAGAGTCTAACAGATTTCCTGTGTCCGCTTTGCACAAAATTTGCATAAAATTTTGCAACTCATATTTGCCCTTGAGCGACAGTTTCTGTTCAAAGAGGTCACTTTTCGTGTTAAGGTCAATTTGCATACCATTCAACTCAACAAGGTGTAAAATAAAAATAAAGCTTTTATATTTTCATTTGACCTCTGCTTTTATTTTTTACACCTGTGAGTGCCCTTTCGGCAATTTCTAACAAGCTACACTTAATGCATTGTTTTTTACTCTTAAATCATGTGCTACAGTTTAATAGCCCGTGCACAATACACTGTTAATAAAGACCTATTTCAGAGAGTACAATGTTTCTTAGAGAATAATGGTATTTTGCAACCAGCAACTTTTAAGTCAAGCTAGTAACACTGTCGTGATCTGAAAGCTGAGCTTAAATTACTGACTACAAGAACCAGCTGTAAACAGAAGGGAACTTTCTCTATTTTAATGAATTTGATATTTCAACCTGCTTTCCTTATATTACTTGAGATTGGCAAATATCTGTACCAGCCACCTCTGGTAGGGCTAAGCAGGAAGGTGAAGGGTACTGTAAACCTGGGAAATTAATTGCTGGTCAAGGACAGGGACTGCTCAGGGGAGGGCCAGTGGAGGGAAGGGGGGTGGATGGCAGGATCCCCACCCCCCACCCCTGCACTTTTTGGTGAAAGAACAAATTATAAATGCAGTAAAATACATTACTGAAGTTACACAAAGACAAGAATAAATAAATTTTAGTTTTATTCTCACACTTTTGCATTACCTATTAGGAATGGAAAAAACCATTAAATTCAGTGTTCATTGTGGTTAATGAAATGAAAGAAGTTCCTTTGTTACAAAACATTACATTTTGTATACGACGACAGCACAATGAGGCAAACGCTTTTGTTTCTCTTTAATGTCAGGCTCAACAGAGCAAGAATAATGAATAATATTTTAACTCACCGATTTTATCACGACAAATCACAAAACAACTTTACCCAAGTGATGTCAAGGCTAAATTATATGAAACTATCTTAACTGCATTTGTCCCTGTGTTTTTTCAGGTTTTAGAAGATGTTGGCCAATTTGTACTTTCATCATGTTTTGGTGGTTATAATACCTGTGTATTTAGTTACGGTGCTTGTGGAAGTGGTAAAACACACATTATGTATGGAACAGAGAAAAGTCAGGGACTCACTTCCTGGATCTGTGAGAATCTATTCAAAAAGGCATCTTGCTATGATGACGACACATCTTTCCGAGCTGAAATAAGGTGAAAATTGTTTGCCAAAGCTTGAACTTGAAAATGTTCCTTCACTTGTACTTGATTGCATCAAACATGGGATATATACGTGTACATGTGACCTTTAAAACGTTGTCTAACACTAGTACCATGTGACATGTGGAAGGATGTGAAGTTTAGTGATTTGCAGTAATAGCTGCCCTTGTGTGAGTTCCGCTTTTGTACGAACAAATTCACATTACAAGCTACATGAGTTTCAGTTGATTAATTTTGTGCCATGAAACAGCAATAAAGTGACCCAAATTCTCAATGCCTGCATTATGTGCACATCCTGGCTTGCATTTCGTCAATCAAGAGCAACATGAGTTCTACATGTATTATACAGCACACACACAAAGTGGTGTTTCCCCATTTTAGTGTGCCCCAACCTTGAAGGGCATGCCTTCTCTCACCTGTCATCTCATGACTGAATACATTGTTTGTTGAGATGTCCTGTTACATGCAGAGAGGGGACAGAGATGTGTGGGGGTATAATGTTTGAGATATAAATCCCTGGCACTTAATTTTTATGTTTTGCATTGTTAGTTTCCTTGAAATACACAAAGAATTTGTTAAAGACTTACTAGGAAGAAGGAGAAACTGGCAGGACTCATTACGAGGTATTCAACTGTGTAATGTGCATGATTTTCTTTGGTGAGATTCAGTAATGTGCGTTAGTCTGTGTACATAGTCATGAAACAAATTGTATAGAAACTAACTGTATTAAGCTCATTGTGAATTTTTTTTTGTGAAGTACTGCTTAAAAAGTAGTACATTTAGGCCACCAGTCTTCCTTCGTTACTTGTGAGATGAATCTTATATCAAGAAATGTGATTATCAATACTCAATGCATCATCACTGAGATATTAATGTACCTCTAGAGGGACCAGTTATTTAATCTCTACATTTTTGGCAACTTAATGATTCAGATAAAGAATCCAAACAGAGCAAATAATACTGTCATACATCACTTATGATCTGTTTTAAATACTCAAAAGTGGCCACTTAATTACTTTCTTTCTCACTTATTTTACCTTTGTAGGCCATGTTGCACCTTATGGCCCATAATGAAGGCCCTAGGGGTTTCTGTAATCCCCCTTTTTTATGGGGTGGTGTGATTTGCCCCACGTCCAACCCCCAACCTGGAGGGCCAGGGGCAGTCCCAGCCTGCATATGGCTGTAGCTCTTAAGATCATTGCAGCACTCAAGCTCTGCTGCCATGGCAAAGTGACGATGCTTTGGTGGAGGATCTCTTAATCAGAGCACAGAAAGTGGCCAATGACATCTGAACACTTTTCTAAGTTTTTGATCTCCTTATAAACAGTTAAACAATGCTAATACTCTTAGTTTAAGATCATTGACTTTGTCATTGTTATTTTGTAGTGCGTGAACATCGTGAGCTTGGTGTGTATGTTGACAAGCTGACCAAGCATATTGTTACAGATGTGAGTGAGCTGTTTGGATTGATTGAAAAAGGAAAGAAGAACAGGTGAGTTGGTGCATGGTTCAGTTGACTAAACGTTTCCAAACATCTTGACTAATTACACTTGGGAAGAGGTTCCAGGGCTTTGATAACAAAAGCATTATTTTTGGTCACAATAAAAGTGATGTTGAGCCTTTGAGCCTTATCAGTGACCAAACTCTACATTACTTTCTCCTCACAGTAATCGCCACTTCAGCTAACACACAGGTTGTGAGCGTAAAAGAAATGATCATCAAACATGAAATTTCTTGATGTTTAACAACATCTTCACCCAAAAACTACATGTATATCCCCATTAATAACCCTTTCACTCCCGATAGTGCCAAATGGCACTTATAGTTTCTACTGTGTCTAACGCCTGATGATTTTACTCATCAATGGAGAACCCCTTGGAAGGGTTAACGAAATCCTCTGAACATGTACTATAAGAAATATCAGGAGACCAGTTAAGAGAATATGCATGTTGATGTCACTGGGCTGTACAGCCACACCAAGCACTGTTCACAACACTAGGAGAAACCTCACTGATCACATCAGCATTGTCCTTTGGGACTGCTCTGCCAATGACGCCAGGGCATAATTTAAGGGTTAAGCCTACCTTTGTAATACAATTTCACATACAACACAATACAATACTGACAATACTGGGTTATGATGTCTGCAACATCTGATGTTCAACATTGGATAGAGCTGTGGCATTGAAGTGGTTAACAAGCTATTGGTAATTGTAGCCAAGAGTTTGACGTTGTTGAGGAAAAGTGCTTGCCATTCGTAACCCAATTGACCACAAGTATTATAGCTATTTTCTTTGCTGATTAGGGCCAGAAAACAAAGCAACAAAGCTAAATCTAAAATGCACCATAAGTTGGTTTTCCACTGGGCTCTTACATGTTCTGTACACTGTTAATGATGTGCAAGTGTTTCAGACTTGTTGGTTGTCTTAATTTATGTTCAAAGGGGTGTCTGAAGTAAGGCCTTAAGTGAATTTTGATGTTATGTCAAATTCTCTTGTTGATTCGCAAGTGAATTCTAGATAACTTTGGTAGGAGAATCCAGCAATTTACAATGTATCAGAAGTCACTTTGCGCTTTTTTCCACGCACCCCTTCACTTGAGGATTACTGTTGACTATAATTATATATGACAAATGTCTCGCACACCGCTAGTTTCTTAATCAGTTGACATCTGACATTCTTGCAGTAAAAGAATTGTCCGATGGTTGATGTACATGTAAATGTTATGCCTGGTAGACACATGAAAGATGTCTGCAATGAGTGACACAGGCACACCAGTAAAAATATTTCTGATTTTCCAACAGTAGTCCAACCTGTGAGTTCTAGTTGCTACTTACTAGTTCAGAATCGCTGATCTTCCACTGATGTACAGGAGAATCCTTTCATTCCAAGTACAGCAGTGCACTGTTGATTGAATGCAATTGTGTCTTCTAGGTTCTTGCTTTAATAATGTACTGTGTGCATTTCTTTTGCATTAGGTCGATATGTTCAAGGTCTTCAGATTCATTTTCAAGTAGCTCACATACCATTTTAACAATAAGGTTTACTCAGGTAATTCAAAATTTTACAGAGTTGACGTGTGCATAACCTTACGAAAGTGATGATAATTTAACTCAGTCTATATTTTCATGAATTTGGATAATGTTTATGGAATGAGTAAGGACGTGGTAGACCTAGAAAGTGGGGCAGGACAGCAGGACCAGAACCTCCAGCTTCTTGTAGCCTGCCCTCGGGCCTCCTTTATCTTTGTCTCCCAACTCCCGCCCTTTTTTGGTGCATGTTTCCGTGAATTTCTATGTGCTCGGTTATAAACCTTTTTGTAAAGCTTTGGAGGACACTAAATGCAAGTCAAATAACGTTGTGAGATATTGTTGAGTTTTGGTTTTTGACAGCATTCTAACGCATGAATAAACAAAATGAGTCAATGTTTTGTATTTCACTCCCACTTCCCATTGTCTTAGAACTCCTGCTTCCAGCCCTTTCCTCTCCTGCCTCCTGTACCCCTCCTGCCCCCATTCTCCTGGCTTCCCACCCCCCTGTCCCCCTCCACTAGAAATAGGTGGATTAAGTCAGTTAAAGAACAGCCTCAGCCAAAACAGATTAGCATGGCGGAAGCCACACAACTTGCAATCCGGAGGGGTTTCTTGCGTGATGCCTCATGACACATGCACTAGGTGATGATGATGATGATGATGAATGAGTGAATAACAAATACGTTGTTTTTTCTTGAAAATTAGATTCTTCCCTTCTTAATGGTGTCAAATTTCCATGAGTAAAATAGGGAACAGTCGCAAATTAAATGCACTTGTAGATGTCTTACAATACTCACAACAACCTCTCTAACACTCTGAGCTGAATTGTACTTGATAGTGAAAACCACCCCAGCTCATCATTTTTCTGTCCTGGCTTAAGATTCATCTCTTGGGGGGTGTTAGTGTGAACCAAGTGTAGTTGTCAAGGAGAAAGTTTATGCAAACAATATTTTGAACTTGATTTAGGCACGGCTTGAAGATGGTTTGCCTTGTGAAATGGTAAGCATCATTCAACTTGTGGATTTGGCAGGAAGCAGAAGCATACATGCTGAGGTGAGACTGATTTGATTTGGTTTGCATTTTCTCCTTTGTTGATGTTTTTTGTTTGCTGAGTAATTTCATCTTTTCACAGTGTGCAGACAGCTGTTCCACCTCTGATACGGACAAATCGTTGATGACATTAGAAAGAGTGATGTCCACATTAGCAAGCCGGGGCTCAGCCCCAGCCACACCCAGCTCTGACGTCCCATATAAAGACTCTGTAAGTAAAATACAATTATCTATATACCGTACATTATAAAATCTTTGTGGGAATTTTATTTTTGATAAAACTTTATTTTGTACTTCTCCCAGTCAAACTGGCACCGTTTTCCCCAAACGATTCAGAACTTTCAGTTCTGTTCTGGTGTTGAAGAAGCATTTCTTGAAGCTCATAACATACTGACTTGGCGATATTTTAGCCCGACTTGTTGTCGTAAATGTTGCTTCCTTTGATGAAGATGAAGGTGAGGATGAGCATAGGAATAATGATGGGGATGATGATGATTATGGTGGTGATGATGATGATGACGATGGGGCTGATGATGACGATGATGTTGACGATGACAATGACGATGATGGTGACGATGATGATGATGATGATGATAATGGTGGTGGTGGTGATGATGACGATGACGATGATGATGATGATGACGATTATGATAATGATGGTGGTGATGGTGACGATGACGATGGTGATGATGATTTTTCTTGCAGGCATTAACTTGGATTTTGAAAGACTGCCTTGGTGGCAATTGTCGGACAGTTATGTTAGCGACACTTTCGCCCTCTTTTTCTTGTCACAACGAGACCCTCAACACCTTGAGATTTGCCAATCAGGCGAAAAATATCGTAAATAAACCCAAAGTGAATGAGGTAAGTTTGGACTAACAACCGCCTCGTGTAGCACACATGAAGAATGCAACTGGAAAGTTCTTCTTAGTAGTCTAGCGATTCAAAAAGTAGAGCCACTTTAGAAGTGTGCTGGTAACGACCAGTATACAGCTGTAACAATACTCAGTAACTTTCACTTGACCGGTCAAAGGGTAGACTTAAAATCACCCCGAGTCACATGATAAACGTCATGTGAAATTATAACAAGGGATCAGCGGAGTTAACACTTATACAAATTCTCCCTAAGTGTGACATACAAAATATTTTAGAACTGTTAGGAGAATGCACATGTTGATAGTGGGAATGAAAGGGTTAAACTAGCAAAGCGAAAGGTATTTAGGAAGAGTTTTCACCCATCGAAGTCAAGGGCTAGATGTGGGGAATAGTTAAACTTGCAATTGCATTTGTCATGTCATTATTTTATTTTTTCCAGCTCACAATGTTTTATTAATTAGGGTTGTATTTCAAAAGTTATTCAGTCGTTAAAAAATCAATTGGCATCGTTTTCGTAGACAAACCGAATATGAAGTCCTCAACTTGTTCGGCTCGATTCAAGATGGCGGCTTGTTCCTGAGTAAACACGGAAAAGCGCATCATTAGAAGAGGAGAGACTGAAGTGTGGCGCAACGGCATCCCATTCGATGGGGAATTTTTCGTGGGGTATAATATACAGTAGTAACCTATCAAACCTGTCTTCGTTTAATTTTTTCGTATTTCTAATCTTTATTTCAGGATGAAAATGTGAAACTAATCAAAGAGCTCAAAATTGAAATACAGACTCTCAAAGACGCGATAAAGGTAATAAAAAGAAATCAAAGCTTGTGACCGTATATTATTCATTTACGGTAAGGCTTTATCGCAAAACATAAATTAATTTTTCTATGCCGAAGTGAATTCTCTTTGTAGTTTAGAATTGATTGCGTAAAAGGAAGTACCCCATTACGGTAAGATTTTTTAGGAGGAAAAAAAGATTTTTTTTTTCAGGTTTCCGTATACCGAGGCGTCTCGCGGACCTAAACCACTACATTAAATTCAAGAACTGGATATCAAGCTATATCACCAATTTTAAAATGAAATGAATTGTCGAATTTTTCACGACCCCTAAATGCGAGCGTCCGAATCACCTTTTCAAAGTAGCTACAAGTCAAAGGGGATTTTGTCTTTCGCTGAGTTAATTTGTGCCTCCGTTTCTGGACCCAAAGCGCTAAAAAAAAGTGTCTGCGTTTTGCCATCAATTACGGTGAAATGTTACAGAATATTTTCGCAATAGCATGAAAAAGATGTGTGAGTATTAGCTCTTTAAAGTGTCCCCTTCAAGTGAAAAAATTGATTCGAGAAAACAGCGCCAGGAATGCCAATCATACTTCGACCTTTACTTTTAATCCAAAAATCGAAATTTAAAGAAAATTGCCGATCTGAAGGCATACAGTAACCTTAAACATTGTCAATTAAGGCAGATATGAATCATTTAAGTATTTGATTTTCCAGTACAATCAGTGCGATGTGGGATTTCATCGCAAATTTAGTTACTAATAGGAAGTTATTTTCGAGTAATTCATTGCATCTGTGAGAACGATATAGTTTCGAACGAGCTAGATAGCCAATAAGGTTGGGGCTAAAAGTCAATTTGTTTATTAACCAGAGCAAAGGTTACTATGTAAGTGCGTCTTTGGCGCAAAAGTTCACTGATTTTAAACTTGGTAACAAAGAACTTTGTCAAGGTAAGTGTCATTCGCCGTCCTGCGGTTTCGTTAGGCACACTTGACAACTCAATAACATGGTTTCCTGTCGAGAACTTCCGTGCGATCAAGAAATATTGAAAGTTAAAAAGAGAACTTTCATCGATAATTGAGAAACAAAAGCGAGCTATGAAATAAAATTGGCCTCAGCACTTTGATCTTGCCTTACTTCAACTTCCTTTATGCAGAGGAGCAAAGGATCAGATTTATTCGTAACCGGACTAAAGAGAGAAACGAAAGGTTTTTTTTTTCTAAGCGTGGAGTCATGCGGTGAATTCGTAGCCAATTCGTCGCTTTCAAACTGAGTTTCTTGTGGTGATCTTTTGAAATTTATCAGTTGGTGAAGTTTCATTATCAAATTTCTTGAGGCGAGCAATTTTTTTTGCCAGTGTGATCTTAGAGGATTACAGTCACCAGCTGCTCCAAAAAGACAGGTGGCTTGCCATCGAAATTGTTTTATTTTTTCAAAACAATTCTAGTCGCGCTAACCAAAGACCGCGGAAATTTTTATCGACTGTAGTGACAAGGGTTTGGAAGCGTGCGGCGTTGTAGTTTTCGAATGTTGAGGAGGAAAATCTGGCTTGGTAGAACGGACAAATCTTGCAGCTAATTACGTTTTTTTTACCTTAATCCTTTTGTTCCATGTTCCGGTTTTTATACGTTTCGAGACTCAAGGTAAAGTAATTTAAAATTCAGACTACGCCTTGTCAACTATATTTGTTCTATTGTAGTTTATTAGGAAATCTGTGGACTTATGGCAAACTCCTTTCCTAATTCCACGCTTTTATCTAATTCGGTAGACCTTTTGTTCGCCCTAAACGAATCTACGTGCTGTTATGAAGTTTCTTGTGACGAGGTCGCTTGAATTTACATAAACTTTCTTTGTTTATCGTTTGCTCAATGCTTTTTCTACTTAAGGTCGGCTCGAGATAACATAAACAAGACAAGCTTCGCGTGCGAGGTACGCTTGCTACCGCCACAATCTATTAACTCTAATGTTTTTCTTTCACCTTAATTGCAGCTCTTCCGAGGTGCTTGTTATCAAAATGTAACCTCGTATTTGGTCACATGACTAATTTTTCCTCATTATCGCATAACCACTTTTTCAAGGCATAAATTTGAAATATCAAGTAGCTGGCGCTGTTTCTACATCTTTCACACCATCGTGTCGCCTTGTACTTCGCTCTGAAGGGAACAAAATTGACCGTTTTTCTCAAATTTCGCCTACAGGAATGAGAATTGTGCGCATTTTAGCTTCTGCTGTATTTCCACAGGTAGATCTAATATAAATTTATTACCACAGTGGTAATGCTCTGAAGATGGCAAGATCGTACGGCTAAAGTGGACGAGATAACATTTAGTTTGCTGTGTTTGTTGCTCCTTAGTTTTTGTACTTTTCTTGGGCTAAAGACTTGAACGAGAGGACGTTTTGTGTCTTTACGAAATAGCTGTTTTCTGATTTAGTCACTGTAGGGACTTAACGCTTCCTAAATGCTTTAGTTCTCACGTCGATCTTAACGATTTTTTCAATCTTTCTCGCATTGTAGAGTGGCAACACACCCAACTCTGAAGACATCGACAAGGCGGAGAAAAAACTTCAAGAAAATGAAGACCTGATGAAACGGTTGACGGGAATATGGGAAGATAAATGGAGCAAAACTCAAAAACTCATCGAGGTAAAGAAGCTATGACTCTGGATACAAAAAATGTCTTTTCGTGTCGCTTGCTTTTAATTAATTTGGGTAGTCGAGCACAGTTCATCCAGTTTTAAAACGTCCTTCCTTGCGCTCGAACATACAATCTTCTAAATGGCCGAAAAAACTATTTAATAATGCAAAACAAGGGTCTGTATTGACTATGAAAAAGTGAACGCCTTTTTTCGAGATATCTGATTCGGTGTTGTTGGCGAATACATCAGCCTTAAACTACACTTTACCTTAACTGCAGTAAGAAATACATGACAGAGTTAAAAATATAGGGATATTTTCTTGCGTTTTTTACAGCGACTCTTACATTTAATTTGTATTGAGGGACATACTGCATTTGCCGGAGGCTAAAAGTCAGTGTGGCAAAGGTAGCGAAGTCAATTATGGTAGCACGTTCACTCTTGAATCCGAGATGCCCTCTCCATCATTTTTGTACAAAGTGAACCGTTTTCTGTATTATCGTTTCATTTGCCCAGCCTAAAGAGCTTTGAATTTGGTTTTTTAAAACGTTCCAAGAATCGTCGTCAATTTTTTTTTCTGTCATGAAATTTGTATATATTCAAGAAAATAAATCAGTCTTTCAAAATGTGCTTCAGTATAAATGGAAATATTTTCGCGAACCTTATTTTTGTTAGTTCTGGAATTGTTATGCTAAATGTTTCTTTGGTTATTTTAAATCGGTCCGCGAATCTTGACTTATTTTTCTTTCCGTAGGATAATGCTTAAGGTTAATGCTACTTTTCCGAGATGCGAATACACGAACATCGTCCAGTAAACGACATAATGTATGTCGTTACGAAACTCATTGAGACTTAGTTTTGTCTGCTACCTCGCAAGTAGTTCTTAAATTTCCATTAATGTTATATTTATTTCATTCTCATCGTTTAACATGTCAAAATCCACTCAGAAATGAACGATTTGTCCTGTGTAAAATGTGAGCAACACGTTGAACCGTTTTATATTACCGTAGACCGAAAGATACTCTATATCCCTAAATAATGTTTCATTTAAGAAATTTTACTCGTCTGTTTGATTTACAGAGTCCATCATCTTGCTCGAACTATTGCTTCTGCGATGCATAAAGCGTCTAATGAACTATTTCATTTCCCGGCTGAATTAGCAGATCAAAGCCAAGTGGCTGTTACGGATTAATTGCCTCGATGAAGAGTCTAAAGAGGCTTCCATGTTTTTCTTCCTTTCTAATACGACTCCCGTCGATCCATAACCCAAATTTTATTTTGTTATCTGTAACATCACGATTTGGGTTTTATTCGTAAAAATTTAATGTAAATATGTATTCATAGTCCATTAGCGAGGAGCAGTTATAAATAATGAATTTTCATAACATGTCCTTCGGGTTTTGCTATCACATAACCTGTACAAAAAAATAACAATAATAAGAATTGTAATTGGCCCTTGGCGTACGCCTATTGGTTTGTAGTCAAAACTTTCTTCTCCATAAACTGTTAACGTTTCTCTCGACCCACAATATTTTTCTTCGCTCCTTTTCGTGCCTTTAAGTACTCGTGGGTACCACAAAGAACTGAAAATATTGGCGCCTATTTTAAGTATGTTTTGGATTATATACTTCGCCTTCGGGAGGCACTAAGATGTAGGACTTCACGTAAATGTCGGTATCAAATTTGTTTACGCCATCTTTCAAATACAAACTCGCGAAAAAGAAAAAGAACGAGGACATTTTCAATTCCGTGACGATGATGTTCAAATATAAACGACTGAACTATTTTCAAAGTTCAAATGTTATTGGCCCAAGCTTCAGGCGGGAGGTGTAAGGTCAAACATATCCACGAAGTGTGAATTTCAAACTGTGAAAACATACCAATTATGATTGTGCAAAGTGTTTGAAAGCGCACAGCGCAATGACAGCCAGGGAAATATCGCTCGACAGCTTTCAGTTAAATGGTGACGCTCTCGGACTCAAACTGAGTTAGTTTCTTTAAATTATTCCCCTGTACAAAGTGGAGCATTGCTCAATACCTTCGATTTGAACGACCATACGTTATTTCGTTCACTTGCTGAAGAATTCGAGTAAAGTACTTTGCACTTTGCGCATAGTACCATAAACAGGACTACTTAACTTTATTCTTAAAGCGATCTCATATCGTGACATTTCGTCCTGAGATTGAAATTCATACATCTTAGTGTTTGGTCTTTGAAGGGAAGACGTAAAAAGGTAAAAAGGTTTAAAATGGAAGTCTTAATCGCAGACTGTGAACAGTTTGATCGGAAGTCATTTTCATGTCTCATTAGGTTTGTGTTTGAGAGTTTTTCGGATTACGTGTCAAATTTTCGCATTGCGTGCCGTTTACAATTTGATAAGTTGTGCTTTAATATCTTTTGACTCGTGAGATAACATTTCCGTTAAATGTTTTCTTAAGCGAGCTTTTTCATCTTCCGCAGAGTACACATTACACAATGAAGAGACGATCAAACATGGAAATAGAAAATATTGATATTGGAAAATGATTACGTTTTTTTTTTTCAAGTTCATGATTTTGGCACCTGCCTTACTGAACTGTGTACGGTAACACATAAATTGGGGAGTGATACTAAATCCTCGTCTCGCGGGGTTTTTCTACTCCGCTGCCAAAACCCGCGGGATCGTCCAAGTCTTCAGCTGAGCGCGTGAGACCTTTCAAGCCTTGTACAGATTTCGCGTGATTTTTGTAATCGTCTTGTAAGCCCTCCTTTCTCGGGCTCGCCAAACCCGCGGCATCTTGCATGGTTAGACAAGTCTCTTCTATCATGAGCCCTTTATTCCACCAAAGGGTCAATCCTCGTCTTTCGAGATCGTCATCGTAGATCCGGGATTGTGGACCCGCGGCATATTCAGTCAACGCTCCATTGTCTCCCTGACGGAATTGTAAAAGGCAGCCGGGCTACAAAGCTAGAACCGTTTTTCTACAGCATTATAGATTATTACTGGTCAAAGGTCCCATTTAAATTGTCATATGCTAGGATTTTACTAACAGACATCATTAAGGCCCATTTAAACGGCTACAACGGCTGACCCAAATTAAGTTGATTCCACAAAAGTTGAACTGCTTTTAAGGCTTGATGGAAAACGATGACAAGTTTGTTTGGAAGCCGCGCAAACGGTTTCATCATCCCTTCAACATTTGCAAACTTAATGGAAAAAGAAATTTTGATTTTATAGGCCCTGGAATACGAGGACACATTGTTGCCCATCATTGTTGCCCATCATTGTTTTCATGCTGCGCAAACTGGGAAACATTTGTTGCGGACTCAAAATGTTTCAGAACAAAATCAGAAACATTTTTTGTGTCCGCAACAAATGTTGCGCGCGCGGGCAAAAGGGGAAACATTTGTGTCGGCAACAATGTGTCCTCGTTTGCGAGGGCCTTATGAGCTCAGTCGACAAATGTAAATTTGCTACCGTTAAAAATCCAAAAGCTGGCGTTTCGAGGGTTAGCCATTTGTCAGAGCGGATCAGGGTGGATTCGTTCTGACGAAGGGCTAACACTCGAAACGTCACCTCTTAAATCTCTTTATCTCTTTTTAATGTAATCAATTTACATTATATCAGATCAATTCGGCTATAAAACCACATTTTCGGGTACCATTCCCACACTGACGCAACACCATGGTTTCCTTGGAAACTACCCCCTTTTAAATATTCGTGGAAAATAACTGGGGACTATTTGGAGCTTTAAACCCCAAGAGTGATCAGCATCAAATTTCTCCTTGTAATATCAATGCTTTATAAAACAGAGTGATCATGAGAATTAAGGACAGGATCACACAAGATGAATTTGCTTGATATTTTAACAATTTCTCTCCACTACTTCGATAGGAAATGTGTAGGGGCAACAAATGAGAATTTAATCTTTTTAATCTCGGGGTTTGAAGGATTGAACGTCATGTTGGCTCAATAAGCATGAGTGTTAGAACGGCTTCACCACGATTCAACATCGAGAACAATTAAAAATGTGGAGGCAATGTCGGATACTTATTAAAACCAACGCCGAAATCAGTGTTTCAAAACATTTTCAGTACTTCCACGCTTTAACAATTCTGAACAGCTTGTTTAAACGATTTCAAAATTGAATTGAACAAAATGTTAGGTTTAAAGCAAATGTTGAAGCCATGGTCTTTCATTGTCCTGTTTTATTCCTTATTTTGATACAAACAATTATGGTTACTTTGATAGTAAGTAAGAGATGCTACGAGTTTGGTCAATCGATATATAGAGTCCGGTGCAAACTCCCACGGCACGGAAGCATGATAACGCGGGAAAGAAATTTGTTGAGACAAACGTTCCATAAAGGAGAATGAAATAGAAAGAACTAGAGCTTAAATACAAACAAAGATCACTTGCGTGCGTCAAGAGAAAGGACAACAGGAAAGGCCGTTTGTTCCGTTCTCAAAGTCTTCTCAAACAAAGCAAAAGTCAATTTCCTCACGTAAAAGTCGGAGACGGTTGTCTTATTGAGTGTTGCCGTCATTCAGTGAAAAAGCACTTTGTGGTTTAATTTGTTGAAGCAGATATTAACGTCAAAATGTTACAGAGGCGTTATTGTGATGCCTTTACTCAAAATGAAAGCCACTGACTTTAAAACAATGTAAATCAGTTTGTAAGATACACAGGAAAGCAAGGTTTTTTGGAGTGAAGAGTTAGATAAAAAACGTGTTCGAGCAAAACAGTGTTGTTGTTTTCGTTCTGGAGAAAACTCGCTGTACAATAATAATTTAGGATTCGTCGATTTTAGTTTAACAGTTTGCCCGGCGAAATTTATCAGGAAATGTATTCTGATCATTGGTGAGAATTTGTCTTTCTGTGTAATGCTACAAGGGCTGTTAAGAGTGAGATTTATTGTTGCGCTGCCTCAAGAAGTTAGGAAATTGAAATTTTGAAGTCGTCTGATTGTAAATAAAATGAGATTGAAGGTTAATTTTCTTTGTTAACATCAATTTAACAACGACAACAATCTATTTCATTAAAATAATTCAGTGCATTGTAACTCTGCGCAATCAGCAGGTAGCTTAAGCTAGTCAAGGCAGGTTGTGCTTAAAAAGAAAAATATTCATATAAACAGTTAAGTCATTTATACATAGTTGAATTCCCGGTTAAATTGCTAAATTCATAAGCATGTTTCTTTTCTTCCTGTTGGTTCCTACCCCCAACAACACTATCTCTAGCGATCCAACTCTATGAATTACCCTAAACTCCCCTTGATTCTGTAGGTCTAGTAATGGAATCAATACGAATGACAATTTGGGGTTATTTTAACCCTTCTGCTAATTAAACCCTTTTGTTCCTTTATCTCTCAGGAACGCGCGCTTGCCGTGACAGAACTGGGCTCAGCGCTCAAGTTTGAAACAGATGAGCCTCATTTTGTTAGCCTCGGTGGAGGGCGGCTTAGCATTGGTGTTACACTGTGTCCGATTAAACGAGGTAGGTCAGCAGAACAATCAGAGAGGGAAAATAAACACCCACTACCCAGGGTGATAATTAGCGTGAAGCTGACAAATATAGTTTCCTGCATTCTGGGGGGCAAAAGTAGTCGACACTGACAGCCGAGGGAAATCTGCCTGCTACCGGCCCCTGCCTCACTGGGATTTTGGCACTTGACCTTTAGGATACCGTAACCTGTTGGGGTAAAACCTAGTGACTTTAAAATATACATCTTTTTCATGAAGACACTTTTACAAGATCAAAAGGTACGAAAATTTACTTATTTATACTAAACTTGGGCTTGGCTGCGTTGACGCATTGTTTTGATTAATGCCGATGATAATGAAAGAAACTCGAAGTCGTGTCGCAGTTCTTATTATCTTTTTCTCTTTTTAGGCAAAACCATTATCGGTGTCGCAACGGAAACATCCAAACCCGATATTCAGCTAAGAGGAAAAGGCATAGAACCGTAAGTTTACTTGCAGTAATAGTGACAGAGAATACCCCAGAATTAAATGTGTTTTGGTAAACTATTTGCGTAATGCTTTCGAGTGGTATACCATAGAATATCCGACGAATCACTTACATTTTCTTCAATGCTAGATCGCCTACAGAGGTAGTAGGGGTCAGTCCTAGATCAGTGTCGTTTAGATCGAGGTAGGCAGATAAAAGGCCGCATAGCAAGCCGTTTGGCGAATAGGAACTCGAGTTTCTTCGCTGTCATTCTTTGCCTGTGCGTGCTCCAAAATGTAACCTTCGTGCCCTGTAAGTGCTTCATGAATGGTTTACAATTGAGAGTCGACAGGATTCTCATTTGCTTTGGTTTTGCTTCACGTCACTCGGTGATTGGTCAGGAAAACTCGCGCCACTTTATCAACCAATGAGAACCTAATACAAAACCAACTGCGACTCGCGCATTTTCCTGCGCTTGGCGCCGGCTACGTTTAATTGCTTTGTATTCTGACTGGCTCATTTTGCTGTTTGCGTCTGGTAAGGTGGACCAAAGTAGTTACTATGGTTTTTGGCTTAACGGTACTCGATTGAAAACTTCTGTATAGTCCTTGGTCCTTTGGTTCTCTACTCTGGTCCAAGAGGTTTTTCTCCGGGTACTCTTCTCAAAAACCAACACCAAATTCCAATTCGTTACGGATGAGGGCCACCCTAATTAACCTCATGTTCGCTTTCTGGTGCCACCCTCTTTAAGCATTGTTGTTGTTATTATGATGATGATGATGATGATGATGATGATGATGTATAGTCCGTTTATAACATTAACATGTGTTATATTTCAGCGAGCATTGCACGGTAGAATACAATGGTGATGCTGTGGTTCTCTGCCCCAAAGCAACCCTGTGTTCTGTGGATGGTATTCCCATCTCCGAACCGACCCGGTTGCCACAAGGTACTCAGTTGTTTCTTCTGCTTTTGTAACCACGTCACTCCCATGATCTAAATATTAATACTCCTTACTGTTTGCTATACGTTGCTTATGATGTCAGTTCTAAGAATTTGGTGTTAAATCAGACAGTATCCCCCAGTTGATTTTATTCTTTATTATTATCACCTGTCTGCTTGACAATGTAGTGGTATTGCAAAGAGAAGTTACTATTTGGTCACGCGTGAGAGTGAAAGGTTTGAAGCACTGTTCAGCTCCTTTTACTTAGAGAATGCTAAAGTAAGAGTTTGGGGAAAATTTGATTGTTCCGCTAAACGCCGTTGCATAGCTTTCATCTGCCAGTGAGTCGCCTATTTAACGATTTCAGCCAAAGACTCAAACGTTAGAACCGCTCAGCACAGAAATTTCAACTGAACACCAGAAGAGAGTACTAAGTAGCTTTCACCTGAATGGTCGCACTTTAGGATTTCATCCACAAACTCAAACGTTTACCACTACCTTGTATAGCATAATAAACCACACCACAGGAAAGTACTGCTCAGTAGCTTTCATTTGAATGGTCACACTTTAGGATTTCATCCACAAACGCAGACGTTTAGTACTACCTTGTTTAGCATAATAAACAGCACCACCGGAAAGTACTGTGCAGTAGCTTTCATTTGAATGGTCACACTTAAGTATTTCATCCACAAACGCAGACGTTTGGTACTACCTTGTTTAGCATAATAAACAGCACCACAGGAAAGTACTGTTCAGTAGCTTTCATCTGCATGGTCACACTTTAGGATTTCACCCACCGACTCAAAAACGAGAACCACCTTGTTCAGCAGTCACAATTATTTCACCCTCCCCGAAAGGTGTCTATTTTGTTGCAAATTGACACCTTCCCTACCTCCGCGAGGTGTCTATTTCATATTCAGATTAGATGTATGTAGATGTATGTAAGGTGGTCATGCGTAAATATCATTCCACATTCACTAGCATTTACGTTACCACGCTCATCTCGTAAAAAGGAAATACTAAACTTCCGCATCGGCCTGAAGCTTTGTTGTTGCCCAATGACAGTATCCTGAGCGTAAGTTAAAATTTTGAAAACGTTTTATCAAACCAACTATTGCTCCGAAACCGCTCTATTTTCATACCTCGGTAGTTTTATTTGTTTATCTGCGTTTGAAAGTAACTCGCGCGCCAAAACATTTCCACTTTCCGCAAATTAACTGCTTGTCCTTAACATATAATCCGAGTTTAGGTAGCTGTAAGGGCTGTTTTTTATCTTCAAAAGCAAGTTGATAAAAGCTCATCCAATTTTAGTTGCGAGTTACTTTGTTACAACTATCAGCTATAATTTAATGTGTCTTCAAGAAACGTGGCGCGGGCTAAAACCCTGCTGATTTGAAACTGCATATATTTAAAGTGCTATTTTTACTGTACTCCGGCCGTTTTCGTGCTTTTACTCTGAATTTGTTTCATTTCAATTTGGGTTACCACTCAAAGTGCTTGCATTCGATGTTAGCACTATTTTAAAGCAATAAAAATAAAGGATGACGATGTTATCGTTGATGGATTGTAGTGAGGTAAGTTTTGTGTAGCTTTCTCTCCGTTGTCACATGTAAAATCAATATTTCATTTGATAGCCTCTTTATAAACCAACCGATTTTAACTAGCTAGTAAAGGTCACTTTTGTGCCTGTATTTTCAGATGATTGGTTGGTGTATCTCTAATCGTCTTTGATGTCTAAATGTTATTGTGTATTGATGCGGCATGACTTTCGGTTTCTGCTCTGTATATTGTAGCAAACACCCAAAGTAGCATATTACGAGGCAAATTTTTAAATGCTCTCATCGTTTTGGTCATAGCGCGGTTGCTAGCGCTCGCTTTGTAGCCAAATACAGGCTTTTGTGGTGTAATCCTCTTTCTTCGTATCTTCATCTCTAGCTGTGTATTTTACTCGGAAGTAAGAACCACCACGCACAGGATGTAAACATACTAACGAATCATTGCTTAAAAGCTGTCATTATAATGGCCGTACTTAAGGAACTTCAGTGTATTTCCATCATTTCTTTGTATACATTTGGATATTTTCGCTTCCGTCAGAAAATTGTTGATTGTCATTAGTCACGCTGTCTTCGCAATTTTTTTCTATTTTGGTAACGCTATGATTAATTATTGAGCCTTTCCTTTTATAAATAATTTGCTATCACATTGGTTCAATGTCACGTAACACCTTTGCAAGTAGTTCAAGGCCTCGCGTGCAGAATTAAGTAATGGCGGAGTTTAAGATTATGAGCTTAATTCGGTTGCTTTTCAGTTGCATGTGATACAGTTAACAAGGATATGCGATCCCTTGCCTGTAAAAGGGTTGATCCGCTTTAACCCCTAAGAGTGGCTAATCCTTAATTTCTCTTTGTATATGTAGTAACTTTGCTCAATCAAACATATAAGATGTAAGAAAAAGGAAGTGATCAGCAAGTAACAAAAGTATTGATTGTTTGACAAATTCTCCTTATGATCACCATAGAAAATGTATGGAGCACAGTGCGGAGAGTATACATGCTGATGTCATTACGATAGGAATTAGAACTTTTGGTGCTAGTTGCATTCATTACTTTTTTGAAACAGAAATTTCATGGGGTATCGGTATTTGCGGAACTTAATGGTAGTCGACAAAAGCTCGTGAAAACGCAATCCTATCCTGCCTCACTACATCCACTTATTACTTGGTCTTGTCACTCGGGGATGTGACTGTGTTACTTTCATCACCCACCTCCAACCCCTCACCCCACTCTCCCTGGGGTCTGAATTACACTCCACACGATTGAAAGAATACTCGTAAATTTCGCGTTACTAGATTGCAGTAAAAGTATTGACATATAGTTATCTATTATCTTGCAGGCTGTATGCTTTGCCTGGGAAAGTCGAATTACTTTCGGTTTAACCATCCCAGAGAAGCGAAAAGGATAAAAGAATCTAACCCTGGAAACCGGTTCTCTATTATTCCTGACCAGTACTATCCAGGTAGGGACAATCTCCATGTCTAGACAGAGAGGTGTGGCTGAAGACGCCTTTGTACCACGCCATAGAAAATACAGCCAATCAAATTGCCGGAAAAGCCATTTTATATTCGTCGGCATTCCACCGAAACTCCCCATCGTGCACTGTATAGTTTGTGTAGGGCCATCTATTTTTTTGTGAAATGGTATGAAATAGTTATGCAAGGCTTTCTCATGATATACCTTGGAATATCCCACTTGCCACTCGTATTTTCTTTGCATACACACTAGCCTAAATGCTCGTGTATATACGAAGGAAATACAAGTGACTCGTGGGATATTCCACAGTATACCTCTCGAAAGTATAGCGTAACTGGTATTTTACAGGACAGAAGTGGTGTTGAAGTCTTGCTGGCAATCTCAAAAATCTCCAAATTATGTATCTTTAGTTTCGAAGAGAAACGATTGTGTATCATTCCGCCCTGACTAGCACCATGCAGATTTGGACGATTTGTTGTTATAAACTAGCTGTAGATGCTGTTATGCCAGATAGCAATCTTGGTGAGCTCTCAGTGGCGAAAAGGCTCTGAAGTAGTGAACTGTTTAATTCCCAGTTTATTGTTTACTTTTTTCACAATTTTTTTTTTCCAGTTTTAATTATAAGTACTATCATACTGTAACTTTCTCGTCGTTATAAATCAGTTGTTAACTAGGTTCGGGTTTAAATTATCCAAGGACGAACATTCTGTTCGGAAAACCGAACGCAATTTATGAATATATGAAATCATATATTTCTCCTGCGGATTATCGAGTAGAGATGCCAGTAATCATCACAGTTATGAACACTTCTTGAGCCGTAGTGAAATGAAAGCCGGAAAAAAAAATTCACTACTGCTCTAGAAGTGTTCATAACTGCGATCATTACTTGCATCTTCAGGTCGTAATTTCCTCATCGTATGGCGTCATCAGCTTACGTAACGGATCTTTAGAGGAAACGTTTTTGTTCGTAGCACACAACCCACTTAGGCTCGCTAAAAATCATCACCACTCTCAGAGTTCCAAACGGGAATGGAATCAGTCCCCACCCAACCCCCTTCCACCTCTGCTCTGTACAATCAAACTTGGGTCAAAGAATACTGACGCCTAAGTGGTATCTTTTTTCCCAGATGTGGAACTCGCCATTGAACAGTACAAGAAAGACAAACAAGAAAGAGAGAGACTCCAAAAAGAAAACGAGAGATTGTTATCCCTGGAACACGAATACAAAGAGGCTGTCGAGAGAATCGAGTTTGAAAAAACGCAGCTGGAAGAGGAACGGAGCCAGTTGCAAGAAATGGAGCTACAGCACAAAGAAGCTGTTGACAGCTTTGAACAGGAAATCGCTGTGCAGATCAAAGAATTGGAAAAGCAGCGGGAAGAGTTGAAACACTTCGAAGAAGAGAAGGAGAAACTGATGATGCTGCAAGAAAAATACGAGGAGAATGTTAGAAAGCAAGAACAAGAACGTTCAAGTAACGAGAAAAGGTAAATGGCAAAACTCGTTGCATTCTGTTTGTGACCCAGATTTATTTGGCATTAGTTCAATTGGATTGATTTCGGTATTCCCGCTCTGCCGAGTTCGCTTTGAGCTCATTACAAATGGAGTTGTTTGGAGAGCTGATTCATTACAGAGCCAAATTGTATATAATTAAAGTATTTATCAGCAAGAAAATATGAAATATTTTCGTTCAGGAAACAACACTGGTTTCCACTCAAGGTATGAGAATTGACAGGCGATTATATGCAATTTCGTGCACCGATATGTAACAGAATATCTCACAATGAAAAACAAATGCTTTTAACTGACACCAGTCGAAAAGAAGGTTAACACTTGGTTTCGTGAATATCAACCTGCATATTCCCCTTTCCATTTATTTGTTGTGGCACACGTTAGAAGAATTTATTTCAGATCAAATAATGTCCTCTTGGATTATTTTCTGTTTTCTCTTTCTCCGTATGTCCGATTAACGTATGATTCTGTGGGGAAAAATGAGGTGGTTGTCACTAATTGGTCTGATTACCCTGAAAAAGAGAAGGTCAGGCTGAAAATAACGGCGTGTACAAATGTCGTACATCGGAGATTTGTGCGTCTAAAATTACCACAAATAAGCTGATCGCGTTGCCGTAAACGATAATTTTACCCGATCTTATTGCTAATTGATTAGAAACCGAGATGATAATTTTGACTCGAATGGAAAATGACGTACTTGAAATTTACGCTCCACTTTATTTACATCGCTGGAAATCGTACCACTTTAGCATTCACGTCATTTCCTTGAATAGCGTATGACGGCGGCAAAGATATAGACTCCTTGCCTATGATCTCTGAACGGACACAGTTTGTGGCGTGACTCAAGCTCGTGAGCTTGTTTCAAAGTCGAGTTTAGCGTTTTATGAAAGTTATTTTATTTTTATTTGTTTATTTTTTTTCATCGCTTGCCAAATATTCACCAAAGATGTGATTGTAAAAAGGATGGTAAACGTTGACGTTAGCCTTAGGACAGCAGTCTAGGGAATGATCAGAAAGTTAGTCGAAGATAACCGCGAAATATTTACACACGATCTGTTACCTTTTCAGCACCAGTCAAAACGCAACCTGTATCCTTTCGCCTTATTGGTCGGGTCAAGGCCTTATCGCGTCTTTCACCAGACCCGTGACAAGCTTAACACTGCAGTTTACCCCAAATGTAGCGACATTCTTACATCATCAGTGTAAATTTGGAATTGTACTGCCGCCAAATTTTGTTCGAAAGCTTGAATCGTATTGGGAAAAAGTTCCGGGACAAATCCATTAGTCTTGGTAATAATGCCATTTAGTTGTAACCACTTGAGAGAATTGTTTTCGACGACATAAAGATCTCTTATGCATCGGGGACAAAGGAATAACTCGTGTTGTGTTGTTATTGTACTTCAGGCGACAGGAAGAGTATGAGAGGTTGAAAACCATGAAAGCAAAGCTAGAAGGAGAAGAAGGTACCGAGAAGGAGAGGGTTGTTATCGAAGAGTTGAGACAACAACTCGCGCTGCAGGAGTTGAGCAGCCTGGAAGAGGAACTGCTTACGTATGAGCGTCAGCAACTTGATAGCGAGCTCATCGAACAAGAGAGGCAGAAGCTCGAGGAAATGAAACTTAGACAGACCGAAGTAATAAGGCAATTGGAGGATGAGCTGAACGCGCAGATAAAAATGTTGAAAGAAGAAAGAGAGAAAGAGAGTTCTAAGATTCAACAGGAGAAAGAAAGGATTTTGTTGTTGGAGCAGCAACAGCAAGATGCGTTGAAGCAGATTGAGCTTGAGAGGAAACGACTCGATGACGAGCGAGAGGAAGAAAAAAAGCGGCTACAGGAAGAGCGAGAGCGATTGAACAAACTGGAGCAGGAAAGACTAGAAATGCTGGAGAATGCAGCTCGAGAGCAGGAGCAAGAAAAACAGATGATTGAAACGGAGAAGAAAAGGCTTGTTGAGCTCGAGGAACAACATGCTAAAGCCATGAAGGAAATCGAAGACACTATGATCTCCAAGCAGGATAAAATGGAACGTGAGCGGCAAATCGAGTTTGAGTTTTTCGAGACGGAACAACTCCTGTTAGAGGAGTTAGAACAGAAACAACGCGAAGCTGCTGAGCAGCTTGAGAGAGAAAGAGAACTTATTCGAGAGCAACTTGAGAGGGAAAGAGATGAGGAAAGAAGGAAGCGCGAAAGAGAGCAAAGACGATTTCAAGAGCTGCAAGTTCAGCAACAAGAGACTCTTCGGCAGGCTGAAGAGGAAAGACGAAGGCTACAAGCCGAGCTAAAAAGTCAGAGAGAGCAGATGGCGAAAGAAAAGACTCGTTTGGTGAACCTCGAGAAAGAATACAAAAAGATTCGAAGCAATAATGGTAATGAAGTCTCGTCGCTTTTGTCTGCCTTAAACATGAAGGATGTGTCGGAGCTTGGAAAAGGCTGTTCGCTGCAGGAACGCAAAAAGCGCTTAGAAGACGAGAAAAGGCGACTAGTGGAGTTGAAAAGAGAAGCGGAAAATCTGTGGAACGCCAAACAGCAAGAAAGCAGTGAAAGTGGCAGTAGCGGGGACGAAAAAAAGCAGGATATAACGGCGCAGAAGCTGCAACGCGAGAAAGAAAGGCGAGTGGAGCTGGAACGAAAGCTTGCAAAATTGCAAGAACAACAGAGTACCCCTGCTGCGGTGGAGGACGGTGACAAGGTCAAGGAACTTGAGAAAGCGCTGGGAATGGAGCGGTCAAGAAGGCAAGAGATGGAAAAAGTTCTTTCCGAGAAACAAAAGCAGGAGGAGCTGGAGAAAGTTGCAGCGGCAGAGAAAAAACGGAAAGAGATGATGACGGATAGAGCTATCCAGGAACGGCTTCCGCCTCAGGTAAGCAGTCATACCGTTTTGTCCGTTTATGGGTCCGTGGCGATCACAGACACCAGACACCACGGTGGGCGACAGCTCTGATAAACGTTTGAGCAATACTATGTGTAACTTTAAAGCCTAGTTTTCATATGTCGGAAAAATCCCAGACGATCGTGGGGATATCGGAATGATCGCCGACCATCGCAGAAATCTGGGACGCATTGTGAAAATAGAAACTCTTCCGATTTTCCCGATTTATCTCCAACCAACCCAGACGATCGGGAATTTTCAGTTTTCATTAGTCGATATAATCTGGGACGTCGGGAAACGGTGAAGTCCCCGATCGTCTGGGATTTTCCCGACATATGAAAACAAGCCTGAAGTCCTTCCGGAAATTTGGAAAATCCTGCCGATGTTTCCGGTGACATTTTAGTAGAAATATGAAACGTTGTTCTTTTTTTAAGCAATACCCCGGAACTATTTCATATTTTCCAGAAAGATTCCCCACTCTCTCAATCCCTGACAAAATTTCCTGGCTGCTGTGGCCATACATGAGAGACGCGGGCTTTGTTATTTAGAAGAGTAGTTGCTTTTGAAAAACAAAATAGAGGTGAAACTGAACGAGTTTCTTGTACTATTCCTTCGTCTAGTTAATTGCTCAGCTAACTTTTTATTCATAGCATGTTAGTTATAAAATATACTGTTTGTCCACATCTTATAAGTGAAACAGTCTGGAATAATTGCGGCGCAGTTGCATTTACGAGAAGTTATGATTTAAATGGCGTTTTCGTGGCCGTTGCGTCGTCCAATTCTCTGTACCGTGACGATGGCAAAGAGTAAAAAAAAAAAAAAACAGGTTTATATGACTTCTGTTCTCGTACCCAGGCAACTGTTGTAATAGGTAAAGAACGCTTGACACGTACTTTATTTCACATAACAGGTCAAAAACGGCACTTCCCACAATGAGGACGACATAAACCTTGTCCAACACTTGGTCGCTACTGGTCACGTGTTAGAAAACTGCCCTTCAGTGCGCGTGACCGCCAGCGCCTGCAAAGGCTACCTTTCCAAAATGGGCGGGAAACTTATCAAGTCCTGGAAGAAGCGCTGGTTCGTATTGGACAGACAGAAGCGCGCCCTGTGCTACTACGCCGACGAACACCACAGGGTACCTAAAGGAATCATTTATTTCCAAGCTATTCAAGACGTTTACGTGGACTTGCCCAATTCGTACAAAGGCTCTTCTATGAGGACTACGTTTTGCGTGAAAACGCCGCAGGAGACGTATTATGTAGCTGCTCCAAGCGGGCTCGCGATGAGTATCTGGATCGATGCCATTCTTACGGGTAGGGAAGGGGCCAATTTCTACAACTGATAGTTATTCAGGTTTTCCTTAGACAAGGCCTTTCTGATTTATGTTTCTTTTTTTTTTTTTTTTTTTTGGGGGGGGGGGGGGGTATTTTGGATTTGGCAGCCAAGACATTGTCCATCAGTAGGACATGACGTTAAATACAATTCCAAAAGGTAAAGTTAGAAGAAGTGTTTTAACCGTTCATTTTGAAAACTATGTAATAATCGAGATAATGCACTTAAGATTTATCGTGAAATGTTTACTTGAAATTTTATTGTCGTTACTGTTTTCTCCAAGGAGGACCTTTAAGTTTTCGAAAACTAAGTAAATTTTTTCTAAGTAAAATAATGTACTTGTATCCGAAATGTTTGGAAATTCATACAAACTAAGTACAAGTTCATTTCGTAAAACGAAGCCAAGAAGTGATTGTCGAATCCAATTATTATTAATCTTTTTCGATACGCGGGGTCTAAACGTACCTCGAAAACGTGGTCAATACCACTGCAAAAGACCGCGTAAAAGTTCGTTATACACTTTGCGACTTCATCAGATAAACACACGTTAAACCCTCGGTACCGCGTAATGGTACATATTGAAGAATACGAGCTGCGCAGAAGCAGTTATCTGAATGGCCACTCTTTATCATTTCATCAAGAGAATGCAAAAATTAGAACCTGTACATCATAAAGAACACCTAAGTACCGCTAAGATTTTAATTTAAAGGTCTTTATAGATTAGAACACCTTGAACAGGACGTTAAACAGTATCAAAGCAACCCAATGCTCGCTACTGAGATCTGAACATCTGAACACCTCTCAAAATTTTGTCAGCAAACCGGAAAAGTAGGATGTATTGAATGATGCATACGTGTTCTTTTACTTGCGCCGAGGAATCCCTAGGTGCAACTAGCCATTTTAACGCGGTCTAGAATACTTTCCTTCTGTATGCTTGTTTTGATATTCGCAAAACCAAATTTGGAATTTTCTTCTTTCTTGTGAGTCCTCGTTAAGGGTATTTTAGAGGAGATTGGATAATGTGCGGTCTATTTTAGTACATTCGTGCAATGTTAGAGATCTATGAAATAAAAAATAAGTTCGATAAGATATTGATACCTTTAAGATATTTTTATAAAGCATACGGTGTAAGTTGAATTTGTAAGAGGATACCTTATGTAAAACGGAGTAAATATTAGCAGTAAAATAATTTACCAACCCGGCTGCAAAGCCGATGTTATAATGTAAATAAATCAAGAAACGTAATATTGAAGCTCTCTCCTCCGCAAAGGCTGGCTGATGGACCAAGCCTCCGAATGGAGTGAGTGCGGTTGATGACACGAACGGCTCGTCCTTTTTTCGTGCGCCTTTCGTCACTTCGTCTTGCGGATTCCCATCAAAAAGTCATTGTTGAGGAGAGAGAGAGTTGAGGTACCTATTTCATCACTGTTACCAAGAGTAGTGTTTATAAATAAATTTGGTTTCGTTCTCTTAAAGCAGATGTGTATGGTTATTACTTTAGCAGTGTTAAAAATGCTCTTTTTTTTCATGCATTTTTTTTTGTTTTGTTTGCATTTTGTTGTTGTTGTTGTTTTTGAAAATCCGCAGGTGTACATGTTTTTCATATTCGTTATCTCTTCTTTCTTCCCTCCTCCTCCCCCCTTTCACTTCTTTTTCTTTCTTTTTTTTATTTCACGTTTCTCGTTCATTCTCCTGATTTCTTTTCTTTCCTTTTTCTAACAAAGTAGGGGGTTTGGGAAGACTGGGATTGTAAGATATGAAACTGGAGTTGTAACTGGATCAGGTCAGGTTCTGCCGAAAACAAAATCCCACACTGCTGAATGTGATTTGCTTCGCATGTACACTGTGCACTGTGCACTGCACACTGTTCACTGTACACGGTACACTGTACGCTTTTGGTTTCACTTCAGTTTTCGTCAATAATATTATTAAATAGCATGACAACTCTGCTAAGCAACCAAAGAACACAAACGGTATTGAATAACAAGCAAATGAAATGAGCTTTATTATCCAAGTATTAACTAGACTGTCATAGAACTTGACAACAGATACAATGCAAATGATTCAAGTATCTTATTTTGTAAAATAATTTGTCCTGGCCACAAACGGGAGTTGTTAGTCATGCCTTTCATTAAAATTTGCAAATCTGTTGCATGGACAAAAGCATAGTGGGTATCTTAGCAACTGGATGCTGGGGACATTTGCAAAACCCCTCTCCTGTTCCTGAGACGAACAAAGAAGCAAATCAATGGAGTGGAACTGCAGTTTGAGCTTGACTTTTAAGAGGTCTCTCTGCCAAAGGTAAGAGTGGTTATGAAATCCCATAGTTCTGGAAAAAGTGTCCACTTCTCGTGATAGGTATTTACTTACAAGAGGTTATGAATGCAGTTTCAGTGTGGTCTTGTGTTCATTCATAGGGGTGAGGGAAGGACACATGCATAAGCTGTCTCCAAATAGAGGCTCAACTTTAGTTACATGCAAAAAAAAAAACAACACATGAAAATTTTTCTCAACAACCAACTGATTTAGTACAATGCTTTATTACTAAAATTTGGCTCTAGGAAGAACATGGTTACAGTGCGACTACTTCAACCAAGGCCACCCAGGAAAATTTTCTGCAAACTAGCCAATGAGGATCTTATGTTGGAACAATGGATTTTGTCAAAATTAATTATAAATGACAAATTTACCCACTATTGAAGCACAACAAAATTTAAATTGCGGCAATTCTGTTGTTTCATCACTCAAACACTATTCGCCAATTTGTAAAAAAAATTGCTTGGGTGGCCTTCGTTGGAGTAGCTGCACAGTAAAACACTGTAAATAAACTGTTGATCATTTTACATTAAACTGCCCATCTGAAAACAAATATTTGATATTAGCTCAATCTGCAAATACATCTTAGTAGAAAATTTATGTCTGTCTTGACCCCCTACAAAAAAGACTTGTATCACAAGCTTCACATGTAAATATATATTAAGAATAAAGACTACAACTCTACAGTATTTACAGTATGAATATAAAAAGTTCTCTGATTGATTTGTTTTCTCTTCTGCAATTCCTTTTCAATAAAGTAATGTAAACCAAGGCCAATTACATGTGACAGTCACTCTTTTGACGATCCTCGTTGGCACCTGTCCACTAAAGAGGGATAGCCACCTCAATCCTTTCACTTGTGTCATCAAGATGCATATCCTTCCAGATTAACTGTCAAATATTTACAAAATGTTCAAGAATATGCTGAAAACGTTGTATTATACTTCTGGAAATCTTCAGAAAAAATGGCCAAAAATACTAAACACACACTAAAACTGCATGACATACAATAACATTTCCAAATATTGTGCTACTTGTAATAATATACATTGTATTACTCACTTAATTAAGTCTTTTGGTCGGACTACTAAAGTTACTCTGCTATTTTAAATTTCCCTTTTGCTCCAGATTGAAGTTTGACCTTGAGCTTTTACAAATGAACTTAAATTCAAAAAAAGTATTCATAAAAATTAAATTACATCTACTGAAGTATCTTTAAATCAAACATCAAAATTATCTGACTTATATATATAAAGGCATATCCTGCATGATTCTATGTACATGTAATCCCTGAGACTCTTACACAGATCCTCATGAATATCATTTCAAAGTTTGACCTCAACTCATGTGACAGTGAAAATATTAAATAATAACTATGTACAAGGTAGAATATCTTGGTGGCCTGTCACACTGGGTGTTGGTCTAGGAATATTCTGGACACTTGAGGTTTTAATGTTTGACTGAAGATTGATGAGCTGGCCAACAGTCACTTTCATAGTGTGCTTCTGTAGCAAAAGGCCATCCCTTTCTTGCAAGTGTGTTATGAGATCAGAGGACACATCTTTAGTGGAAAAAAAAATACAATGATTTAGTCACTGCATGCTGTACCTACTTTGCAAAGAGTTGTATTCAGATGAAGGCAAGTGTTAACTTTACAATTATTTTATTAACATTTAAAGGATTTTCAAGCAGGGAGTATGCAGGGGTTTCAGTAGAAGCCGGCAACCAGCGAAAACTACCGCCTACTTTGACAGAAGTTACCCCTCACCACCGCCTACTTTGTCTAGATTTCACTAAAATGATCAAAAAATCAGGTTGCTGCTTACTTTACATGTAGCTAGTTCAGACAGCTATTTAAAAAATCATTGAAGCCCCTGAGTATGGGGGAACCTACGCTGTACAAACAAAAAATGCATATTATGTTTTGAAAGGTATATTACATGTTTCTATTCTAAAATCTCTCACTAGTGAGCACCATCAAGAAACTAGACAGATGGTTTCTATGGCAAGAAGCATAAGCCATCCCAGTTGATCATGACTTCACCTGGACAACTATGCTCATAACCCACCAAAGTCAACATGTATTTTCTCGTTACAGGTCTTACAAATTTGACATGATAGATGTAGAGAGAATTTGTATAAATGTTAGCTGATCTGATCTGTGGTGATCATTTCCTGTATTCTCATGCCCTGTGTTACTGATACAATAGTGATATAGTAAGGATACGTTAGGTGGTGATCACTACTGGGATGTAACAGGCTAAACACCAACCTTCATGAACTTTTACCGTTGAACACGTTAACTGACAGTTTGAGACATGAGAATTAATTTTAGTTCAACCAACATAACATTACATTATTGTTCATTACCATGGGATTTTCCTATACAGTGTATGGTAACAACACATTTTATCAAGGAATTTAAAGAAATTAAATATTTTTAAGTTACATGTATATGTTCTCAGTTTGCATGGATCTAAATAATTTAAGCAAAAACTGCAACTCAGTACACCCAGAGTTTTGACAGAGAGAAAATTGCCAATTGGCAACCTCAATACTATAGTTTTATCGTTAACATGTACAGTACACATGTATTTCGTTATTGTAAAGACCACCAAAACAGTTTATACCAGTAGCACTGAGTAATTTACATGTAAAGTTACAAGTAATTAACTAAAATAATATATATTATTAATTATTCATCTACCATTACTTAACTCTGAAAATGTTTATTAAGTCTTAATTCTATAATTCTTATGAGTAGTTTTCTCAAAAACATTTTATTCTAAAAATTAATTAATTTTATAAGTACTTTATTAACTGTACCTGCTGCAATTAGCTGTTACTATCCATGGATAATCACAGAATTATTCATGAACTAAAGTGTTGTTATCATTGCCAGCAGTTGCAGCAGTCAAGTAATAATAACAATAATAATAATAGTATTTATTTACACTGCAAATTCAATGTAACTTTTCAAATGCGCCTTACAATTCTAAATTCTTACGAAATGTTGGTTTTTGCAGAGTGGGCAAAACCGGAGTACCCAGAGAAAAACCTCTTGGAACAGAGTAGAGAACCAACAAACTCAGCCCACAATGACGCTGAGTCCGGGAATCAAACCCAGGACACAATGGTGGAAGGTGAATGCTCTCACCACTGCGCCAACCATCCTCCCTGCTCCCCTGCATAAGTAGCAGAACTTACCATTAATCTGTAACTTGAGAACATCTATGAATTCCTTCAATTGCACGACATCACACTCTTGCACTGAAATGAAAAAAGAACCCAAAGTACATTATCATACTAACAACTGAGGCCTGACAAGAGTCAGGGGTGGGGAAGGGTTGCTTAGTGGGTGGGGGTACTGGAGGAGTAGTTGCAGCTTGATACAAATTTAGCAGCAATGACTTTGACATAACAAAAGACATTAATTTTGTGTTTGGTAAACATTTGAAGGCAAAAATTACATAATTTATTGTGTTGATGGCAAACAGTGTAGAATGTGTTGGTGTCATCACCTTTAAAGATGTCTTCAAACTCTCCTCCAATTCATATGCCACTGAGAGTTGCAAACTAAGTTAGAGTATTTATTTTGACTAGAGTATTGCATTAAATCTGAAAATTTTGAAAGCTACTTTCTAGAAAACAACACCATAAGAGCTGCACCAGCAGATAAGTTGATAAACATAAAAGGGGAATATAATATCAATATCATTGACTGTAACCATGCCTTCCAAACAACAATAAACAACAGTAATCTAAGGCCCCAAATTTGACATTTTTTTTTTCATGAATAAAGGTTAAGAGTTTTTGATGGCCCCAAAATAAGAAATATTTTGCAGGGAATTCGAAGAAGGCTATTTAAGGGGACTAGTATGTCAGTTTTAATAACTTCGGTAAAAAGGGGTGATTGTCTTATACAGGATTTTTTAAGTAATTTGACAGGGAAATACTATCATACCCACATTTCTGGCATGTATGATTACACGCATGAGATGTTATGTTAAACGTCGGGAGCATCACGCAAGCACGTGTATTTATAGCATCACACCAATAATTATTATTGAAAAGCTAAATTAAGCCACAAAACTAATTCGCGACTAATTTCACTGTGGAATAGCCATATATGAACCACATCGCGGTCATTTGTTACCAATCTACTCACATTTAGCCCTTGTATGCTGAACAATTTTTTTATCGTTGGTGGAATCTGCAGGCCTTTCATCTTCACCGTCATCTGAGTCGACCGAACAAATGCGAACTTTATTTCCCCGCCAGGGGCCATATTCCGATTCTTTATTGCCCGCATTTTCCACTCGATAAACCTCTTTGCTCTCACTAAACACAGAATGTGCTGCAGTCCCTGGAGATCTTGCCTTCCCTCGCTTTGTAGATTCGAATATTGGCCAACTACTGTCCGAAGGTTTTAAAACACCACTCGAAACAACAGGAGTCCAAGTTTCTGTAGCGTTGTTATTTGACGGTCCTGTACTTATAAATCCTTTGATTCTATCTTTCCAAGTTTTCTTTGGCTGTGGAAAAAACGTATTTTTCATCACCTCATCCCACCTCTCCAAACAGACGCGATGTGCGAAAGATGTCTCCGGTGCTTGCGGACTTGTTGGAGAAACGTTTTCTGCTGTGGAAAACTTCTCGCGTAAGATACAAGAAATCAACTCTTCCCCAGTTTCTTGCTTGCAAATCTTGCACTCTTTGTTTTCGAGACTTATCGTTTCAAAGTCATCCATAACGATTCACGTAGCAACTAAAACTAGAGTAGACCGCGATAGGTTCCAAACTGGAATAGGGTATGTCTGTAAACAAAGCGAGATTCTATCCGTGTTGGTGATGGTCTCAAAGAAGAGCATATGCTTGGCTTCAAAAGACGTTCTCCACATCTAGATCGCATCAGGGGCTTCAGCTATCATGCTCTAAATGTCTGCTGGTCATCAGCTTTTTCTCATAAACAAGAATATCGTCCTCACGAGCAATACACAATACCACAAAATAGTATTTTGATCTTTTCCTCGACTCTCGTGTGAGCACTTGTCCCAGAATTCCTTGCGGGCAAATTACAAGTGCGTCACTTATGACGTCAGTGATGTCGCACCTATCGCTTCGGTTTTTCAAGTGAAATTTAACGTGGAATTCACGGATAAAGTGATAAAATTTTCTTCAATCGCATAGTTTCTTATGTACAAAAAAAAAACCAAGCTTCCTTCGGCCATTTTTTTTTTTCGTTCGCGATAGACTTCCGCCGTGCTCTTAAGCTTATAACATCTCTCGAGAAAGTCATATTTTAAATCAATACAAGGAAAATCTTCTATTTCCTCACTTCGATCAGGTGTTTGCTTTGTAAACTGAGGTAACGGTTTTAAAACACAATAAAAACCTAATTGCTTAGAATTGTGTGTGCGTTGCTATGTGCTATATCGGCTTGCCTCATTCCACTCTAAATACTTCGCCTCGATAGCCAACCAGATGGCGAGAATTGATGTAACTATGCGATTCTGTGGTATAGTGACCAGTCGGTTCTTGTAATCATATAATACCCAATTTCAGTTTTTTTTTTCCTAGGGCAAAGAGGCAACGGAACGTCGTGTTACTCAAACAAAGATACACTTGCACTGTCCATCGACCTCTGACAGGAGCCCAACAAGGGGGGACTCTTATCTCCCATACTTGGCCTTGGAGTCAACCCTTGTCGATATCGTGTAGATCTGTTGATAGAACGTCGCCCAGGGGAAGTTTCAAACGCCTTTAGTTCGAAGCTAAGAGCCAATCAAAACAGAGCTATGACAGTCATTGTTTTACCCACACGATCGGAACTATTTGCTGCAAAGCCACCAGGCTTCGCAGCAGACTGATTCAGGTCGCGTACGTGACCAGCCTGGGTTGCCTGTGCCCGAAGCCAGTCTTATACACCATTTTACTAATGATTAGTTCTTTGTGGGGGCAAACGGTCAAAATTTGAATTGCAAATTATGTCTTTAGAGGGCCGTTTGCCCCCACAGAGGACTGGATCCACCCACAATTCACTGGGAACTGATCATTAGTAAAATGGTGTATTGATTTCTGGATGTATATCACCGCATTTGCCTCGATTTCAAAAATGACCCTCAAAATCCAGGCTCTTTCGATTCAGAAAAACTTCGACCATTGGTAATTTTTTTAAAGTGAGCTTAAAACCTGGGAGAAATTCTGTTTCGTGTAGAAAGCCACCTTTTCGATGGCGAAGAGTTTGAAAGCAAGTGAAGGTTATACAAATTGCCTTGACTAAAACCGATTTGTTTCTCAGAATATTTAAAGCAATTCCTGGAACTTTACGGTAAACAAGACGCCTGGAGGCGTTAACGTGGGATGCGTAATTTGCCGCAAACTTTGACTGATTATATTATGCGGTTAGCCAAACACGCAATGGTTCCTCTCTCTCCTCCGCAGAGGCTCCTGCTGACAATAATAAATTAATAAGCGCGCGGGCGACGATGGGAAGAGGTAAAAGGCGGGAACCTCTGCCATGTAATGTTTCCAAGATGGCGCCAGATTTCCGAGAAAGACTGGACCTAGGTATCAATGTGTAAAACAAAACGGCCAAACATACAGTACGACAAGAAAAACAAGTGTTCTCACTTCCTTGTGGGGCAAAATGTGAGAGGTTTGCTGTAATTTTTTTGCAAAATCACGGCCTCGTAAAGTTTTTCACCGAGAGAGACGAAATAAATCAACATTTTCGAAACATACATCGAAACACCTCGATAAGTGTTGATCTTGTGACATGCATGACATGCACTTTTTCAGGATTTTCACAGCAAGTTCATTGAATGGTTCGGCAGACTTCGACTGCAAACCGTTCAGTAACCCTTTTTACCGTCTTAACAGGGACACGAAACCTAAGCACTGACTAAAGACAATGAAAGTTGTAAACATTTATTTCTATTTCTGCAGACACTCACGAAAACCACGAACAGTTAAAAAAAACGTCAAACAGCTAATGGATCAGCCCCAAATTACGTCTACTGACCTTCTATACTCAGATCTTTAAATGACCACTCAAAATCCTCTAACTCTTCCTCTGGTTCCGCCATTGCCAACCGCAATTTCTGGCGGAGAACTGCACATTATGCACCTATCAGTGTCAAGCCCGAGGGGGGGGGGGGGGGGGGGGGGGTCGGACAAACCACGGGAATTTGACTGTCACGTATATCCCCAGGGTAGGGATTTTGATCGGACATCATGGCCCCAAGGTGGGGAATTTTATTGCTTTCCTCTTGTGTGCAACAAGGACTGAAGGGGATTTTGATACTTTTGACAACTATTTTTTCCCCGGGGGTGGGGATTTTGATAATTGTTTTCAGAAAATGTCAAAATCCCCACCCTATGCCCGACACCCCCCCCCCCCCCTCGGGCTTGACACTGATAGGTGCATTATATGGCAGAGGTCTCCTCTTCTCTCTTTCCTCTTCCCATCGACCCACGCGCGCTTTCATTTTCCCTCTCCCCAGCCTCCTAACGACACAAAAAGAGACCTCTGCGGAGGAGAGAGCAATGGTTCGGTTACTTGTCACCGCGCCACAAGGAAGACTGGGCACCAGTGAACTCGCCACCGACAGGCTTCTCGCCACCACTGAACTCGCCACTAAGGGTTATCTCGCCACCAGTGATTTTGCTGACCGAACAATAATCAAAAAAATATTCGGCACTTTCATTTCGAGGTTATTTGTGCCGCGTGAAGTGCGTGCAGTGGACAGTATGTAAAAAATAGCCACAAACCAAAAACGGGAATTTAACACCATCCAAAAATACTAATCGACTTAAAGACCAGCGAGATTTATACCTCTGCTATGGTTTACTAGAGGTGATTTATCTCTCAAATCGCTAAAGAGCGTATGAATGTTGCGTCCTTTGACCCCGACATCAAGTCTCGTTATCTTGCTTGATCAAATTTCAAACTATGCAAATTTGTGTTACAGTGTAAAACAGTCAAGCGCACAAAATACAAAACAGTGAAACTTATATCGTTTTCTTTTCATTACGACAAACACGAAGATTACGACCCTTGTCACACTCGACTGGAATGCAAATTAATCACATATGAAAACACAAAAACTAAAGCAATGTACATAACAAATCAATTGGTCATTCCGAAATTCATAAGAAAACTCGGGCGAGTTTCAAATTTTAAAGTAATCGATAAATTAACACAATCATGTAAATAATAACATTCAGTTTAGGCATTTGACCAAGTTTGATACTCTTATGTTGAACAAAGACCAAGTTATGGAAATTGAAACATGGCTCAAAATCCATGTTTAAATGCTTCTAAAAACTGCCAAAACATTATTTCTATTCTTATTTGAGCTGTGTGCAAGATTTCAGCAAAGTTGAAATTTTGACCAAAACCCAAAGGGGTTAACCCATGGTTTTGGGTCAAATTTGGAATTTGGCTGAAACTTTGCCTATTTCAAAGAGGAGTCTAGAAATGATGTTTAAATGCTTCTAAAAGCTGCCAAAACATTATTTCTATTATCGTTTGAGCTGTGTGCAAGATTTCAGCAAAGTTGAAATTTTGACCAAAACCCAAAGGGGTTAACCCATGGTTTTGGGTCAAATTTGGAATTTGGCTGAAACTTTGCCTATTTCAAAGAGGAGTCTAGAAATCATGTTTAAATGCTTCTAAAAACTGCCAAAATATTATTTCTATTCTTATTTGAGCTGTGTGTAAGATTTCAGCAAAGTTGAAATTTTGACCAAAACCCAAAGGGGTTAACCCATGGTTTTGGGTCAAATTTGGAATTTGGCTGAAACTTTTCCTATTTCAAAGAGGAGTCTAGAAATGATGTTTAAATGCTTCTAAAAGCTGCTAAAACATTATTTCTTTTCTTATTTGATGTGTGTGCAAGATTTCAGCACAGTTGAAATTTTGACCAAAACCCAAAGGGGTTAACCCATGGTTTTGGGTCAAATTTGGAATTTGGCTGAAACTTTGCCTATTTCAAAGAGGAGTCTAGAAATGATGTTTAAATGCTTCTAAAAGCTGCCAAAACATTATTTCTATTATCGTTTGAGCTGTGTGCAAGATTTCAGCAAAGTTCAAATTTTCACCAAAACCCAAAGGGGTTAACCCATGGTTTTGGGTCAAATTTGGAATTTGGCTGAAACTTTGCCTATTTCAAAGAGGAGTCAAGAAATGATGTTTAAATGCTTCTAAAAACTGCCAAAATATTATTTCTATTCTTATTTGAGCTGTGTGTAAGATTTCAGCAAAGTTGAAATTTTGACCAAAACCCAAAGGGGTTAACCCATGGTTTTGGGTCAAATTTGGAATTTGGCTGAAACTTTGCCTATTTCAAAGAGGAGTCTAGAAATGATGTTTAAATGCTTCTAAAAGCTGCCAAAACATTATTTCTTTTCTTATTTGATGTGTGTGCAAGATTTCAGCACAGTTGAAATTTTGACCAAAACCCAAAGGGGTTAACCCATGGTTTTGGGTCAAATTTGGAATTTGGCTGAAACTTTGCCTATTTCAAAGAGGAGTCTAGAAATGATGTTTAAATGCTTCTAAAAGCTGCCAAAACATTATTTCTATTATCGTTTGAGCTGTGTGCAAGATTTCAGCAAAGTTGAAATTTTGACCAAAACCCAAAGGGGTTAACCCATGGTTTTGGGTCAAATTTGGAATTTGGCTGAAACTTTGCCTATTTCAAAGAGGAGTCAAGAAATGATGTTTAAATGCTTCTAAAAACTGCCAAAATATTATTTCTATTCTTATTTGAGCTGTGTGTAAGATTTCAGCAAAGTTGAAATTTTGACCAAAACCCAAAGGGGTTAACCCATGGTTTTGGGTCAAATTTGGAATTTGGCTGAAACTTTGCCTATTTCAAAGAGGAGTCTAGAAATGATGTTTAAATGCTTCTAAAAGCTGCCAAAACATTATTTCTTTTCTTATTTGATGTGTGTGCAAGATTTCAGCAAAGTTGAAATTTTGACCAAAACCCAAAGGGGTTAACCCATGGTTTTGGGTCAAATTTGGAATTTGGCTGAAACTTTGCCTATTTCAAAGAGGAGTCTAGAAATGATGTTTAAATGCTTCTAAAAACTGCCAAAACATTATTTCTATTCTTATTTGAGCTGTGTGAAAGATTTCAGCAAAGTTGAAATTTTCACCAAAACTTAAAGGGGTTAACCCATGGTTTTGGGTCAAATTTGGAATTTGGCTGAAACTTTGCCTATTTCAAAGAGGAGTCTAGAAATGATGTTTAAATGCTTCTAAAAGCTGCCAAAACATTATTTCTATTATCGTTTGAGCTAAGTGCAAGATTTCAGCAAAGTTCAAATTTTCACCAAAACCCAAAGGGGTTAACCCATGGTTTTGGGTCAAATTTGGAATTTGGCTGAAACTTTGCCTATTTCAAAGAGGAGTCAAGAAATGATGTTTAAATGCTTCTAAAAACTGCCAAAATATTATTTCTATTCTTATTTGAGCTGTGTGTAAGATTGCAGCAAAGTTGAAATTTTGACCAAAACCCAAAGGGGTTAACCCATGGTTTTGGGTCAAATTTGGAATTTGGCTGAAACTTTGCCTATTTCAAAGAGGAGTCTAGAAATGATGTTTAAATGCTTCTAAAAGCTGCCAAAACATTATTTCTTTTCTTATTTGATGTGTGTGCAAGATTTCAGCACAGTTGAAATTTTGACCAAAACCCAAAGGGGTTAACCCATGGTTTTGGGTCAAATTTGGAATTTGGCTGAAACTTTGCCTATTTCAAAGAGGAGTCTAGAAATGATGTTTAAATGCTTCTAAAAACTGCCAAAACATTATTTCTATTCTTATTTGAGCTGTGTGAAAGATTTCAGCAAAGTTGAAATTTTCACCAAAACTTAAAGGGTTAACCCATGGTTTTGGGTCAAATTTGGAATTTGGCTGAAACTTTGCCTATTTCAAAGAGGAGTCAAGAAATGATGTTTAAATGCTTCTAAAAACTGCCAAAATATTATTTCTATTCTTATTTGAGCTGTGTTTAAGATTTCAGCAAAGTTGAAATTTTGACCAAAACCCAAAGGGGTTAAGCCATGGTTTTGGGTCAAATTTGGAATTTGGCTGAAACTTTGCCTATTTCAAAGAGGAGTCAAGAAATGATGTTTAAATGCTTCTAAAAGCTGCCAAAACATTATTTCTTTTCTTATTTGATGTGTGTGCAAGATTTCAGCACAGTTGAAATTTTGACCAAAACCCAAAGGGGTTAACCCATGGTTTTGGGTCAAATTTGGAATTTGGCTGAAACTTTGCCTATTTCAAAGAGGAGTCTAGAAATGATGTTTAAATGCTTCTAAAAACTGCCAAAACATTATTTCTATTCTTATTTGAGCTGTGTGAAAGATTTCAGCAAAGTTGAAATTTTCACCAAAACTTAAAGGGGTTAACCCATGGTTTTGGGTCAAATTTGGAATTTGGCTGAAACTTTGCCTATTTCAAAGAGGAGTCTAGAAATGATGTTTAAATGCTTCTAAAAGCTGCCAAAACATTATTTCTATTATCGTTTGAGCTAAGTGCAAGATTTCAGCAAAGTTCAAATTTTCACCAAAACCCAAAGGGGTTAACCCATGGTTTTGGGTCAAATTTGGAATTTGGCTGAAACTTTGCCTATTTCAAAGAGGAGTCAAGAAATGATGTTTAAATGCTTCTAAAAACTGCCAAAATATTATTTCTATTCTTATTTGAGCTGTGTGTAAGATTTCAGCAAAGTTGAAATTTTGACCAAAACCCAAAGGGGTTAACCCATGGTTTTGGGTCAAATTTGGAATTTGGCTGAAACTTTGCCTATTTCAAAGAGGAGTCTAGAAATGATGTTTAAATGCTTCTAAAAGCTGCCAAAACATTATTTCTTTTCTTATTTGATGTGTGTGCAAGATTTCAGCACAGTTGAAATTTTGACCAAAACCCAAAGGGGTTAACCCATGGTTTTGGGTCAAATTTGGAATTTGGCTGAAACTTTGCCTATTTCAAAGAGGAGTCTAGAAATGATGTTTAAATGCTTCTAAAAACTGCCAAAACATTATTTCTATTCTTATTTGAGCTGTGTGAAGGATTTCAGCAAAGTTGAAATTTTCACCAAAACTTAAAGGGTTAACCCATGGTTTTGGGTCAAATTTGGAATTTGGCTGAAACTTTGCCTATTTCAAAGAGGAGTCTAGAAATGATGTTTAAATGCTTCTAAACGCTGCCAAAACATTATTTCTATTCTTATTTGAGCTGTGTGCAAGATTTCAGCAAAGTTGAAATTTTGACCAAAACCCAAAGGTTTTAGGTCAAATTTGGAATTTGGCTGAAACTTTGCCTATTTCAAAGAGGAGTCTAGAACTGATGTTTAAATGCTTCTAAAAGCTGCCAATACATTATTTCTATTCTTATTTGAGCTGTGTGCAAGATTTCAACAAAGTTGAAATTTTCACCAAAACCCAAAGGGGTTAACCCATGGTTTTGAGTCAAATTTGGAATTTAGCTGAAACTTTGCCTATTTCAAAGAGGTGTCTAGAAATGATGTTTAAATGCTTCTAAAAACTGCCAAAACATTATTTCTATTCTTATTTGAGCTGTGTAAAAGATTTCAGCAAAGTTAAAATTTTCACCAAAACTTAAAGGGGTTAACCCATGGTTTTAGGTCAAATTTGGAATTTGGCTGAAACTTTGCCTATTTCAAAGAGGAGTCTAGAAATGATGTTTAAATGCACTAAAAACTGCCAAAACATTATTTCTATTCTTATTTGAGCTGTGTGCAAGATTTCAGCAAAGTTGAAATTTTGACCAAAACCCAAAGGGGTTACCCCATAGTTTTGGGTCAAATTTGGAATTTGGCTGAAACTTTTCCTATTTCAAAGAGGAGTCTAGAAATGATGTTTAAATGCTTCTAAAAGCTGCCAAAACATTATTTCTATTCTTATTTGAGCTGTGTGCAAGATTTCAGCAAAGTTGAAATTTTGACCAAAACCCAAAGGGGTTAACCCATGGTTTTGGGTCAAATTTGGAATTTGGCTGAAACTTTGCCTATTTCAAAGAGGAGTCTAGAAATGATGTTTAAATGCTTCTAAAAGCTGCCAAAACATTATTTCTATTCTTATTTGATGTGTGTGCAAGATTTAAGCACAGTTGAAATTTTGACCAAAACCCAAAGGGGTTAACCCATGGTTTTGGGTCAAATTTGGAATTTGGCTGAAACTTTGCCTATTTCAAAGAGGAGTCTAGAAATGATGTTTAAATGCTTCTAAAAACTGCCAAAACATTATTTCTATTCTTATTTGAGCTGTGTGAAAGATTTCAGCAAAGTTGAAATTTTCACCAAAACTTAAAGGGGTTAACCCATGGTTTTGGGTCAAATTTGGAATTTGGCTGAAACTTTGCCTATTTCAAAGAGGAGTCTAGAAATGATGTTTAAATGCTTCTAAACGCTGCCAAAACATTATTTCTATTCTTATTTGAGCTGTGTGCAAAATTTCAGCAAATTTAAAATTTTGACCAAAACCCAAAGGTTTTAGGTCAAATTTGGAATTTGGCTGAAACTTTGCCTATTTCAAAGAGGAGTCTAGAACTGATGTTTAAATGCTTCTAAAAGCTGCCAATACATTATTTCTATTCTTATTTGAGCTGTGTGCAAGATTTCAGCAAAGTTGAAATTTTCACCAAAACTTAAAGGGGTTAACCCATGGTTTTGGGTCAAATTTGGAATTTAGCTGAAACTTTGCCTATTTCAAAGAGGTGTCTAGAAATGATGTTTAAATGCTTCTAAAAACTGCCAAAACATTATTTCTATTCTTATTTGAGCTGTGTGAAAGATTTCAGCAAAGTTGAAATTTTCACCAAAACTTAAAGGGGTTAACCCATGGTTTTGGGTCAAATTTGGAATTTGGCTGAAACTTTGCCTATTTCAAAGAGGAGTCAAGAAATGATGTTTAAATGCTTCTAAAAACTGCCAAAACATTATTTCTATTCTTATTTGAGCTGTGTGCAAGATTTCAGCAAAGTTGAAATTTTGACCAAAACCCAAAGGGGTTAACCCATGGTTTTGGGTCAAATTTGGAATTTGGCTGAAACTTTGCCTATTTCAAAGAGGAGTCTAGAAATGATGTTTAAATGCTTCTAAAAGCTGCCAAAACATTATTTCTATTCTTATTTGATGTGTGTGCAAGATTTCAGCACAGTTGAAATTTTGACCAAAACCCAAAGGGGTTAACCCATGGTTTTGGGTCAAATTTGGAATTTGGCTGAAACTTTGCCTATTTCAAAGAGGAGTCTAGAAATGATGTTTAAATGCTTCTAAAAGCTGCCAAAACATTATTTCTATTCTTATTTGAGCTGTGTGAAAGATTTCAGCAAAGTTGAAATTTTCACCAAAACTTAAAGGGGTTAACCCATGGTTTTGGGTCAAATTTGAAATTTGGCTGAAACTTTGCCTATTTCAAAGAGGAGTCTAGAAATGATGTTTAAATGCTTCTAAAAGCTGCCAAAACATTATTTCTATTATCGTTTGAGCTGTGTGCAAGATTTCAGCAAAGTTCAAATTTTCACCAAAACCCAAAGGGGTTAACCCATGGTTTTGGGTCAAATTTGGAATTTGGCTGAAACTTTGCCTATTTCAAAGAGGAGTCAAGAAATGATGTTTAAATGCTTCTAAAAACTGCCAAAATATTATTTTTATTCTTATTTGAGCTGTGTGTAAGATTTCAGCAAAGTTGAAATTTTGACCCAAACCCAAAGGGGTTAACCCATGGTTTTGGGTCAAATTTGGAATTTGGCTGAAACTTTGCCTATTTCAAAGAGGAGTCTAGAAATGATGTTTAAATGCTTCTAAAAGCTGCCAAAACATTATTTCTTTTCTTATTTGATGTGTGTGCAAGATTTCAGCACAGTTGAAATTTTGACCAAAACCCAAAGGGGTTAACCCATGGTTTTGGGTCAAATTTGGAATTTGGCTGAAACTTTGCCTATTTCAAAGAGGAGTCAAGAAATGATGTTTAAATGCTTCTAAAAACTGCCAAAATATTATTTCTATTCTTATTTGAGCTGTGTGTAAGATTTCAGCAAAGTTGAAATTTTGACCAAAACCCAAAGGGGTTAACCCATGGTTTTGGGTCAAATTTGGAATTTGGCTGAAACTTTGCCTATTTCAAAGAGGAGTCTAGTAATGATGTTTAAATGCTTCTAAAAGCTGCCAAAACATTATTTCTTTTCTTATTTGATGTGTGTGCAAGATTTCAGCACAGTTGAAATTTTGACCAAAACCCAAAGGGGTTAACCCATGGTTTTGGGTCAAATTTGGAATTTGGCTGAAACTTTGCCTATGTCAAAGAGGAGTCTAGAAATGATGTTTAAATGCTTCTAAAAGCTGCCAAAACATTATTTCTTTTCTTATTTGATGTGTGTGCAAGATTTCAGCACAGTTGAAATTTTGACCAAAACCCAAAGGGGTTAACCCATGGTTTTGGGTCAAATTTGGAATTTGGCTGAAACTTTGCCTATTTCAAAGAGGAGTCTAGAAATGATGTTTAAATGCTTCTAAAAACTGCCAAAACATTATTTCTATTCTTATTTGAGCTGTGTGAAAGATTTCAGCAAAGTTGAAATTTTCACCAAAACTTAAAGGGTTAACCCATGGTTTTGGGTCAAATTTGGAATTTGGCTGAAACTTTCCCTATTTCAAAGAGGAGTCTAGAAATGATGTTTAAATGCTTCTAAACGCTGCCAAAACATTATTTCTATTCTTATTTGAGCTGTGTGCAAGATTTCAGCAAAGTTGAAATTTTGACCAAAACCCAAAGGTTTTAGGTCAAATTTGGAATTTGGCTGAAACTTTGCCTATTTCAAAAAGGAGTCTAGAACTGATGTTTAAATGCTTCTAAAAGCTGCCAATACATTATTTCTATTCTTATTTGAGCTGTGTGCAAGATTTCAGCAAAGTTGAAATTTTCACCAAAACCCAAAGGGGTTAACCCATGGTTTTGGGTCAAATTTGGAATTTAGCTGAAACTTTGCCTATTTCAAAGAGGAGTCTAGAAATGATGTTTAAATGCTTCTAAAAACTGCCAAAACATTATTTCTATTCTTATTTGAGCTGTGTAAAAGATTTCAGCAAAGTTAAAATTTTCACCAAAACTTAAAGGGGTTAACCCATGGTTTTAGGTCAAATTTGGAATTTGGCTGAAACTTTGCCTATTTCAAAGAGGAGTCTAGAAATGATGTTTAAATGCACTAAAAACTGCCAAAACATTATTTCTATTCTTATTTGAGCTGTGTGCAAGATTTCAGCAAAGTTGAAATTTTGACCAAAACCCAAAGGGGTTACCCCATAGTTTTGGGTCAAATTTGGAATTTGGCTGAAACTTTGCCTATTTCAAAGAGGAGTCTAGAAATGATGTTTAAATGCACTAAAAACTGCCAAAACATTATTTCTATTCTTATTTGAGCTGTGTGCAAGATTTCAGCAAAGTTTAAATTTTGACCAAAACCCATAGGGGTTAACCCATGGTTTTGGGTCAAATTTGGAATTTGGCTGAAACTTTGCCTATTTCAAAGAGGAGTCTAGAAATGATGTTTAAATGCTTCTAAAAGCTGCCAAAACATTATTGGTATTCTCGTTTGAGCTGTGTGCAAGATTTTAGCAAAGTTGAAATTTTGACCAAAACCCAAAGGGGTTAACCCATGGTTTTGGGTCAAATTTGGAATTTGGCTGAAACTTTGCCTATTTCAAAGAGGAGTCAAGAAATGATGTTTAAATGCTTCTAAAAACTGCCAAAACATTATTTCTATTCTTATTTGAGCTGTGTGCAAGATTTCAGCAAAGTTAAAATTTTGACCAAAACCCAAAGGGGTTAACCCATGGTTTGGGGTCAAATTTGGAATTTGGCTGAAACTTTGCCTATTTCAAAGAGGAGGCTAGAAATGATGTTTAAATGCTTCTAAAAGCTGCCAAAACATTATTTCTATTCTTATTTGATGTGTGTGCAAGATTTCAGCACAGTTGAAATTTTGACCAAAACCCAAAGGGGTTAACCCATGGTTTTGGGTCAAATTTGGAATTTGGCTGAAACTTTGCCTATTTCAAAGAGGAGTCTAGAAATGATGTTTAAATGCTTCTAAAAACTGCCAAAACATTATTTCTATTCTTATTTGAGCTGTGTGAAAGATTTCAGCAAAGTTGAAATTTTCACCAAAACTTAAAGGGTTAACCCATGGTTTTGGGTCAAATTTGGAATTTGGCTGAAACTTTGCCTATTTCAAAGAGGAGTCTAGAAATGATGTTTAAATGCTTCTAAACGCTGCCAAAACATTATTTCTATTCTTATTTGAGCTGTGTGCAAGATTTCAACAAAGTTGAAATTTTGACCAAAACCCAAAGGTTTTAGGTCAAATTTGGAATTTGGCTGAAACTTTGCCTATTTCAAAGAGGTGTCTAGAAATGATGTTTAAATGCTTCTAAAAACTGCCAAAACATTATTTCTATTCTTATTTGAGCTGTGTGAAAGATTTCAGCAAAGTTGAAATTTTCACCAAAACTTAAAGGGGTTAACCCATGGTTTTGGGTCAAATTTGGAATTTAGCTGAAACTTTGCCTATTTCAAAGAGGTGTCTAGAAATGATGTTTAAATGCTTCTAAAAACTGCCAAAACATTATTTCTATTCTTATTTGAGCTGTGTGCAAAATTTCAGCAAAGTTAAAATTTTGACCAAAACCCAAAGGTTTTAGGTCAAATTTGGAATTTGGCTGAAACTTTGCCTATTTCAAAGAGGAGTCTAGAACTGATGTTTAAATGCTTCTAAAAGCTGCCAATACATTATTTCTATTCTTATTTGAGCTGTGTGCAAGATTTCAGCAAAGTTGAAATTTTCACCAAAACTTAAAGGGGTTAACCCATGGTTTTGGGTCAAATTTGGAATTTAGCTGAAACTTTGCCTATTTCAAAGAGGTGTCTAGAAATGATGTTTAAATGCTTCTAAAAACTGCCAAAACATTATTTCTATTCTTATTTGAGCTGTGTGAAAGATTTCAGCAAAGTTGAAATTTTCACCAAAACTTAAAGGGGTTAACCCATGGTTTTGGGTCAAATTTGGAATTTGGCTGAAACTTTGCCTATTTCAAAGAGGAGTCAAGAAATGATGTTTAAATGCTTCTAAAAACTGCCAAAACATTATTTCTATTCTTATTTGAGCTGTGTGCAAGATTTCAGCAAAGTTGAAATTTTGACCAAAACCCAAAGGGGTTAACCCATGGTTTTGGGTCAAATTTGGAATTTGGCTGAAACTTTGCCTATTTCAAAGAGGAGTCTAGAAATGATGTTTAAATGCTTCTAAAAACTGCCAAAACATTATTTCTATTCTTATTTGATGTGTGTGCAAGATTTCAGCACAGTTGAAATTTTGACCAAAACCCAAAGGGGTTAACCCATGGTTTTGGGTCAAATTTGGAATTTGGCTGAAACTTTGCCTATTTCAAAGAGGAGTCTAGAAATGATGTTTAAATGCTTCTAAAAGCTGCCAAAACATTATTTCTATTCTTATTTGAGCTGTGTGCAAGATTTCAGCAAAGTTCAAATTTTCACCAAAACCCAAAGGGGTTAACCCATGGTTTTGGGTCAAATTTGGAATTTGGCTGAAACTTTGCCTATTTCAAAGAGGAGTCAAGAAATGATGTTTAAATGCTTCTAAAAACTGCCAAAATATTATTTCTATTCTTATTTGAGCTGTGTGTAAGATTTCAGCAAAGTTGAAATTTTGACCAAAACCCAAAGGGGTTAACCCATGGTTTTGGGTCAAATTTGGAATTTGGCTGAAACTTTGCCTATTTCAAAGAGGAGTCTAGAAATGATGTTTAAATGCTTCTAAAAGCTGCCAAAACATTATTTCTTTTCTTATTTGATGTGTGTGCAAGATTTCAGCACAGTTGAAATTTTGACCAAAACCCAAAGGGGTTAACCCATGGTTTTGGGTCAAATTTGGAATTTGGCTGAAACTTTGCCTATTTCAAAGAGGAGTCTAGAAATGATGTTTAAATGCTTCTAAAAGCTGCCAAAACATTATTTCTATTATCGTTTGAGCTGTGTGCAAGATTTCAGCAAAGTTGAAATTTTGACCAAAACCCAAAGGGGTTAACCCATGGTTTTGGGTCAAATTTGGAATTTGGCTGAAACTTTGCCTATTTCAAAGAGGAGTCAAGAAATGATGTTTAAATGCTTCTAAAAACTGCCAAAATATTATTTCTATTCTTATTTGAGCTGTGTGTAAGATTTCAGCAAAGTTGAAATTTTGACCAAAACCCAAAGGGGTTAACCCATGGTTTTGGGTCAAATTTGGAATTTGGCTGAAACTTTGCCTATTTCAAAGAGGAGTCTAGAAATGATGTTTAAATGCTTCTAAAAGCTGCCAAAACATTATTTCTTTTCTTATTTGATGTGTGTGCAAGATTTCAGCAAAGTTGAAATTTTGACCAAAACCCAAAGGGGTTAACCCATGGTTTTGGGTCAAATTTGGAATTTGGCTGAAACTTTGCCTATTTCAAAGAGGAGTCTAGAAATGATGTTTAAATGCTTCTAAAAACTGCCAAAACATTATTTCTATTCTTATTTGAGCTGTGTGAAAGATTTCAGCAAAGTTGAAATTTTCACCAAAACTTAAAGGGGTTAACCCATGGTTTTGGGTCAAATTTGGAATTTGGCTGAAACTTTGCCTATTTCAAAGAGGAGTCTAGAAATGATGTTTAAATGCTTCTAAAAGCTGCCAAAACATTATTTCTATTATCGTTTGAGCTAAGTGCAAGATTTCAGCAAAGTTCAAATTTTCACCAAAACCCAAAGGGGTTAACCCATGGTTTTGGGTCAAATTTGGAATTTGGCTGAAACTTTGCCTATTTCAAAGAGGAGTCAAGAAATGATGTTTAAATGCTTCTAAAAACTGCCAAAATATTATTTCTATTCTTATTTGAGCTGTGTGTAAGATTGCAGCAAAGTTGAAATTTTGACCAAAACCCAAAGGGGTTAACCCATGGTTTTGGGTCAAATTTGGAATTTGGCTGAAACTTTGCCTATTTCAAAGAGGAGTCTAGAAATGATGTTTAAATGCTTCTAAAAGCTGCCAAAACATTATTTCTTTTCTTATTTGATGTGTGTGCAAGATTTCAGCACAGTTGAAATTTTGACCAAAACCCAAAGGGGTTAACCCATGGTTTTGGGTCAAATTTGGAATTTGGCTGAAACTTTGCCTATTTCAAAGAGGAGTCTAGAAATGATGTTTAAATGCTTCTAAAAACTGCCAAAACATTATTTCTATTCTTATTTGAGCTGTGTGAAAGATTTCAGCAAAGTTGAAATTTTCACCAAAACTTAAAGGGTTAACCCATGGTTTTGGGTCAAATTTGGAATTTGGCTGAAACTTTGCCTATTTCAAAGAGGAGTCAAGAAATGATGTTTAAATGCTTCTAAAAACTGCCAAAATATTATTTCTATTCTTATTTGAGCTGTGTTTAAGATTTCAGCAAAGTTGAAATTTTGACCAAAACCCAAAGGGGTTAAGCCATGGTTTTGGGTCAAATTTGGAATTTGGCTGAAACTTTGCCTATTTCAAAGAGGAGTCAAGAAATGATGTTTAAATGCTTCTAAAAGCTGCCAAAACATTATTTCTTTTCTTATTTGATGTGTGTGCAAGATTTCAGCACAGTTGAAATTTTGACCAAAACCCAAAGGGGTTAACCCATGGTTTTGGGTCAAATTTGGAATTTGGCTGAAACTTTGCCTATTTCAAAGAGGAGTCTAGAAATGATGTTTAAATGCTTCTAAAAACTGCCAAAACATTATTTCTATTCTTATTTGAGCTGTGTGAAAGATTTCAGCAAAGTTGAAATTTTCACCAAAACTTAAAGGGGTTAACCCATGGTTTTGGGTCAAATTTGGAATTTGGCTGAAACTTTGCCTATTTCAAAGAGGAGTCTAGAAATGATGTTTAAATGCTTCTAAAAGCTGCCAAAACATTATTTCTATTATCGTTTGAGCTAAGTGCAAGATTTCAGCAAAGTTCAAATTTTCACCAAAACCCAAAGGGGTTAACCCATGGTTTTGGGTCAAATTTGGAATTTGGCTGAAACTTTGCCTATTTCAAAGAGGAGTCAAGAAATGATGTTTAAATGCTTCTAAAAACTGCCAAAATATTATTTCTATTCTTATTTGAGCTGTGTGTAAGATTTCAGCAAAGTTGAAATTTTGACCAAAACCCAAAGGGGTTAACCCATGGTTTTGGGTCAAATTTGGAATTTGGCTGAAACTTTGCCTATTTCAAAGAGGAGTCTAGAAATGATGTTTAAATGCTTCTAAAAGCTGCCAAAACATTATTTCTTTTCTTATTTGATGTGTGTGCAAGATTTCAGCACAGTTGAAATTTTGACCAAAACCCAAAGGGGTTAACCCATGGTTTTGGGTCAAATTTGGAATTTGGCTGAAACTTTGCCTATTTCAAAGAGGAGTCTAGAAATGATGTTTAAATGCTTCTAAAAACTGCCAAAACATTATTTCTATTCTTATTTGAGCTGTGTGAAGGATTTCAGCAAAGTTGAAATTTTCACCAAAACTTAAAGGGTTAACCCATGGTTTTGGGTCAAATTTGGAATTTGGCTGAAACTTTGCCTATTTCAAAGAGGAGTCTAGAAATGATGTTTAAATGCTTCTAAACGCTGCCAAAACATTATTTCTATTCTTATTTGAGCTGTGTGCAAGATTTCAGCAAAGTTGAAATTTTGACCAAAACCCAAAGGTTTTAGGTCAAATTTGGAATTTGGCTGAAACTTTGCCTATTTCAAAGAGGAGTCTAGAACTGATGTTTAAATGCTTCTAAAAGCTGCCAATACATTATTTCTATTCTTATTTGAGCTGTGTGCAAGATTTCAACAAAGTTGAAATTTTCACCAAAACCCAAAGGGGTTAACCCATGGTTTTGGGTCAAATTTGGAATTTAGCTGAAACTTTGCCTATTTCAAAGAGGTGTCTAGAAATGATGTTTAAATGCTTCTAAAAACTGCCAAAACATTATTTCTATTCTTATTTGAGCTGTGTAAAAGATTTCAGCAAAGTTAAAATTTTCACCAAAACTTAAAGGGGTTAACCCATGGTTTTAGGTCAAATTTGGAATTTGGCTGAAACTTTGCCTATTTCAAAGAGGAGTCTAGAAATGATGTTTAAATGCACTAAAAACTGCCAAAACATTATTTCTATTCTTATTTGA
>OX419344.1:8560621-8610621 GCA_948470475.1 Galaxea fascicularis | reverse complement strand
GTCTAGAAATGATGTTTAAATGCTTCTAAAAACTGCCAAAACATTATTTCTATTCTTATTTGAGCTGTGTGCAAAATTTCAGCAAAGTTAAAATTTTGACCAAAACCCAAAGGTTTTAGGTCAAATTTGGAATTTGGCTGAAACTTTGCCTATTTCAAAGAGGAGTCTAGAACTGATGTTTAAATGCTTCTAAAAGCTGCCAATACATTATTTCTATTCTTATTTGAGCTGTGTGCAAGATTTCAGCAAAGTTGAAATTTTCACCAAAACTTAAAGGGGTTAACCCATGGTTTTGGGTCAAATTTGGAATTTAGCTGAAACTTTGCCTATTTCAAAGAGGTGTCTAGAAATGATGTTTAAATGCTTCTAAAAACTGCCAAAACATTATTTCTATTCTTATTTGAGCTGTGTGAAAGATTTCAGCAAAGTTGAAATTTTCACCAAAACTTAAAGGGGTTAACCCATGGTTTTGGGTCAAATTTGGAATTTGGCTGAAACTTTGCCTATTTCAAAGAGGAGTCAAGAAATGATGTTTAAATGCTTCTAAAAACTGCCAAAACATTATTTCTATTCTTATTTGAGCTGTGTGCAAGATTTCAGCAAAGTTGAAATTTTGACCAAAACCCAAAGGGGTTAACCCATGGTTTTGGGTCAAATTTGGAATTTGGCTGAAACTTTGCCTATTTCAAAGAGGAGTCTAGAAATGATGTTTAAATGCTTCTAAAAACTGCCAAAACATTATTTCTATTCTTATTTGATGTGTGTGCAAGATTTCAGCACAGTTGAAATTTTGACCAAAACCCAAAGGGGTTAACCCATGGTTTTGGGTCAAATTTGGAATTTGGCTGAAACTTTGCCTATTTCAAAGAGGAGTCTAGAAATGATGTTTAAATGCTTCTAAAAGCTGCCAAAACATTATTTCTATTCTTATTTGAGCTGTGTGAAAGATTTCAGCAAAGTTGAAATTTTCACCAAAACTTAAAGGGGTTAACCCATGGTTTTGGGTCAAATTTGAAATTTGGCTGAAACTTTGCCTATTTCAAAGAGGAGTCTAGAAATGATGTTTAAATGCTTCTAAAAGCTGCCAAAACATTATTTCTATTATCGTTTGAGCTGTGTGCAAGATTTCAGCAAAGTTCAAATTTTCACCAAAACCCAAAGGGGTTAACCCATGGTTTTGGGTCAAATTTGGAATTTGGCTGAAACTTTGCCTATTTCAAAGAGGAGTCAAGAAATGATGTTTAAATGCTTCTAAAAACTGCCAAAATATTATTTTTATTCTTATTTGAGCTGTGTGTAAGATTTCAGCAAAGTTGAAATTTTGACCCAAACCCAAAGGGGTTAACCCATGGTTTTGGGTCAAATTTGGAATTTGGCTGAAACTTTGCCTATTTCAAAGAGGAGTCTAGAAATGATGTTTAAATGCTTCTAAAAGCTGCCAAAACATTATTTCTTTTCTTATTTGATGTGTGTGCAAGATTTCAGCACAGTTGAAATTTTGACCAAAACCCAAAGGGGTTAACCCATGGTTTTGGGTCAAATTTGGAATTTGGCTGAAACTTTGCCTATTTCAAAGAGGAGTCAAGAAATGATGTTTAAATGCTTCTAAAAACTGCCAAAATATTATTTCTATTCTTATTTGAGCTGTGTGTAAGATTTCAGCAAAGTTGAAATTTTGACCAAAACCCAAAGGGGTTAACCCATGGTTTTGGGTCAAATTTGGAATTTGGCTGAAACTTTGCCTATTTCAAAGAGGAGTCTAGTAATGATGTTTAAATGCTTCTAAAAGCTGCCAAAACATTATTTCTTTTCTTATTTGATGTGTGTGCAAGATTTCAGCACAGTTGAAATTTTGACCAAAACCCAAAGGGGTTAACCCATGGTTTTGGGTCAAATTTGGAATTTGGCTGAAACTTTGCCTATGTCAAAGAGGAGTCTAGAAATGATGTTTAAATGCTTCTAAAAGCTGCCAAAACATTATTTCTTTTCTTATTTGATGTGTGTGCAAGATTTCAGCACAGTTGAAATTTTGACCAAAACCCAAAGGGGTTAACCCATGGTTTTGGGTCAAATTTGGAATTTGGCTGAAACTTTGCCTATTTCAAAGAGGAGTCTAGAAATGATGTTTAAATGCTTCTAAACGCTGCCAAAACATTATTTCTATTCTTATTTGAGCTGTGTGCAAGATTTCAGCAAAGTTGAAATTTTGACCAAAACCCAAAGGTTTTAGGTCAAATTTGGAATTTGGCTGAAACTTTGCCTATTTCAAAAAGGAGTCTAGAACTGATGTTTAAATGCTTCTAAAAGCTGCCAATACATTATTTCTATTCTTATTTGAGCTGTGTGCAAGATTTCAGCAAAGTTGAAATTTTCACCAAAACCCAAAGGGGTTAACCCATGGTTTTGGGTCAAATTTGGAATTTAGCTGAAACTTTGCCTATTTCAAAGAGGAGTCTAGAAATGATGTTTAAATGCTTCTAAAAACTGCCAAAACATTATTTCTATTCTTATTTGAGCTGTGTAAAAGATTTCAGCAAAGTTAAAATTTTCACCAAAACTTAAAGGGGTTAACCCATGGTTTTAGGTGAAATTTGGAATTTGGCTGAAACTTTGCCTATTTCAAAGAGGAGTCTAGAAATGATGTTTAAATGCACTAAAAACTGCCAAAACATTATTTCTATTCTTATTTGAGCTGTGTGCAAGATTTCAGCAAAGTTGAAATTTTGACCAAAACCCAAAGGGGTTACCCCATAGTTTTGGGTCAAATTTGGAATTTGGCTGAAACTTTGCCTATTTCAAAGAGGAGTCTAGAAATGATGTTTAAATGCACTAAAAACTGCCAAAACATTATTTCTATTCTTATTTGAGCTGTGTGCAAGATTTCAGCAAAGTTTAAATTTTGACCAAAACCCAAAGGGGTTAACCCATGGTTTTGGGTCAAATTTGGAATTTGGCTGAAACTTTGCCTATTTCAAAGAGGAGTCTAGAAATGATGTTTAAATGCTTCTAAAAGCTGCCAAAACATTATTGGTATTCTCGTTTGAGCTGTGTGCAAGATTTTAGCAAAGTTGAAATTTTGACCAAAACCCAAAGGGGTTAACCCATGGTTTTGGGTCAAATTTGGAATTTGGCTGAAACTTTGCCTATTTCAAAGAGGAGTCAAGAAATGATGTTTAAATGCTTCTAAAAACTGCCAAAACATTATTTCTATTCTTATTTGAGCTGTGTGCAAGATTTCAGCAAAGTTAAAATTTTGACCAAAACCCAAAGGGGTTAACCCATGGTTTGGGGTCAAATTTGGAATTTGGCTGAAACTTTGCCTATTTCAAAGAGGAGGCTAGAAATGATGTTTAAATGCTTCTAAAAGCTGCCAAAACATTATTTCTATTCTTATTTGATGTGTGTGCAAGATTTCAGCACAGTTGAAATTTTGACCAAAACCCAAAGGGGTTAACCCATGGTTTTGGGTCAAATTTGGAATTTGGCTGAAACTTTGCCTATTTCAAAGAGGAGTCTAGAAATGATGTTTAAATGCTTCTAAAAACTGCCAAAACATTATTTCTATTCTTATTTGAGCTGTGTGAAAGATTTCAGCAAAGTTGAAATTTTCACCAAAACTTAAAGGGGTTAACCCATGGTTTTGGGTCAAATTTGAAATTTGGCTGAAACTTTGCCTATTTCAAAGAGGAGTCTAGAAATGATGTTTAAATGCTTCTAAACGCTGCCAAAACATTATTTCTATTCTTATTTGAGCTGTGTGCAAGATTTCAGCAAAGTTGAAATTTTGACCAAAACCCAAAGGTTTTAGGTCAAATTTGGAATTTGGCTGAAACTTTGCCTATTTCAAAGAGGTGTCTAGAAATGATGTTTAAATGCTTCTAAAAACTGCCAAAACATTATTTCTATTCTTATTTGAGCTGTGTGAAAGATTTCAGCAAAGTTGAAATTTTCACCAAAACTTAAAGGGGTTAACCCATGGTTTTAGGTGAAATTTGGAATTTGGCTGAAACTTTGCCTATTTCAAAGAGGAGTCTAGAAATGATGTTTAAATGCACTAAAAACTGCCAAAACATTATTTCTATTCTTATTTGAGCTGTGTGCAAGATTTCAGCAAAGTTGAAATTTTGACCAAAACCCAAAGGGGTTACCCCATAGTTTTGGGTCAAATTTGGAATTTGGCTGAAACTTTGCCTATTTCAAAGAGGAGTCTAGAAATGATGTTTAAATGCACTAAAAACTGCCAAAACATTATTTCTATTCTTATTTGAGCTGTGTGCAAGATTTCAGCAAAGTTTAAATTTTGACCAAAACCCAAAGGGGTTAACCCATGGTTTTGGGTCAAATTTGGAATTTGGCTGAAACTTTGCCTATTTCAAAGAGGAGTCTAGAAATGATGTTTAAATGCTTCTAAAAGCTGCCAAAACATTATTGGTATTCTCGTTTGAGCTGTGTGCAAGATTTTAGCAAAGTTGAAATTTTGACCAAAACCCAAAGGGGTTAACCCATGGTTTTGGGTCAAATTTGGAATTTGGCTGAAACTTTGCCTATTTCAAAGAGGAGTCAAGAAATGATGTTTAAATGCTTCTAAAAACTGCCAAAACATTATTTCTATTCTTATTTGAGCTGTGTGCAAGATTTCAGCAAAGTTAAAATTTTGACCAAAACCCAAAGGGGTTAACCCATGGTTTGGGGTCAAATTTGGAATTTGGCTGAAACTTTGCCTATTTCAAAGAGGAGGCTAGAAATGATGTTTAAATGCTTCTAAAAGCTGCCAAAACATTATTTCTATTCTTATTTGATGTGTGTGCAAGATTTCAGCACAGTTGAAATTTTGACCAAAACCCAAAGGGGTTAACCCATGGTTTTGGGTCAAATTTGGAATTTGGCTGAAACTTTGCCTATTTCAAAGAGGAGTCTAGAAATGATGTTTAAATGCTTCTAAAAACTGCCAAAACATTATTTCTATTCTTATTTGAGCTGTGTGCAAGATTTCAGCAAAGTTGAAATTTTGACCAAAACCCAAAGGTTTTAGGTCAAATTTGGAATTTGGCTGAAACTTTGCCTATTTCAAAGAGGTGTCTAGAAATGATGTTTAAATGCTTCTAAAAACTGCCAAAACATTATTTCTATTCTTATTTGAGCTGTGTGAAAGATTTCAGCAAAGTTGAAATTTTCACCAAAACTTAAAGGGGTTAACCCATGGTTTTGGGTCAAATTTGGAATTTGGCTGAAACTTTGCCTATTTCAAAGAGGAGTCAAGAAATGATGTTTAAATGCTTCTAAAAACTGCCAAAACATTATTTCTATTCTTATTTGAGCTGTGTGCAAGATTTCAGCAAAGTTGAAATTTTGACCAAAACCCAAAGGGGTTAACCCATGGTTTGGGGTCAAATTTGGAATTTGGCTGAAACTTTGCCTATTTCAAAGAGGAGTCTAGAAATGATGTTTAAATGCTTCTAAAAGCTGCCAAAACATTATTTCTATTCTTATTTGATGTGTGTGCAAGATTTCAGCACAGTTGAAATTTTGACCAAAACCCAAAGGGGTTAACCCATGGTTTTGGGTCAAATTTGGAATTTGGCTGAAACTTTGCCTATTTCAAAGAGGAGTCTAGAAATGATGTTTAAATGCTTCTAAAAACTGCCAAAACATTATTTCTATTCTTATTTGAGCTGTGTGAAAGATTTCAGCAAAGTTGAAATTTTCACCAAAACTTAAAGGGGTTAACCCATGGTTTTGGGTCAAATTTGGAATTTGGCTGAAACTTTGCCTATTTCAAAGAGGAGTCAAGAAATGATGTTTAAATGCTTCTAAAAACTGCCAAAACATTATTTCTATTCTTATTTGAGCTGTGTGCAAGATTTCAGCAAAGTTGAAATTTTGACCAAAACCCAAAGGGGTTAACCCATGGTTTGGGGTCAAATTTGGAATTTGGCTGAAACTTTGCCTATTTCAAAGAGGAGTCTAGAAATGATGTTTAAATGCTTCTAAAAGCTGCCAAAACATTATTTCTATTCTTATTTGATGTGTGTGCAAGATTTCAGCACAGTTGAAATTTTGACCAAAACCCAAAGGGGTTAACCCATGGTTTTGGGTCAAATTTGGAATTTGGCTGAAACTTTGCCTATTTCAAAGAGGAGTCTAGAAATGATGTTTAAATGCTTCTAAAAACTGCCAAAACATTATTTCTATTCTTATTTGAGCTGTGTGAAAGATTTCAGCAAAGTTGAAATTTTCACCAAAACTTAAAGGGGTTAACCCATGGTTTTGGGTCAAATTTGGAATTTGGCTGAAACTTTGCCTATTTCAAAGAGGAGTCTAGAAATGATGTTTAAATGCTTCTAAACGCTGCCAAAACATTATTTCTATTCTTATTTGAGCTGTGTGCAAGATTTCAGCAAAGTTGAAATTTTGACCAAAACCCAAAGGTTTTAGGTCAAATTTAGAATTTGGCTGAAACTTTGCCTATTTCAAAGAGGAGTCTAGAACTGATGTTTAAATGCTTCTAAAAGCTGCCAATACATTATTTCTATTCTTATTTGAGCTGTGTGCAAGATTTCAGCAAAGTTGAAATTTTGACAAAAACCCAAAGGGGTTAACCCATGGTTTTGGGTCAAATTTGGAATTTGGCTGAAATTTTGCCTATTTCAAAGAGGAGTCTAGAAATCATGTTTAAATGCTTCTAAAAACTGCCAATACTTTATTTTTGTTCTTATTTAAGCTGTGTGGAAGATTTCAGCAAAGTTGAAATTTTGACCAAAACCCAAAGGGGTTAACCCATGGTTTCGGTCAAATTTGGAATTTGGCTGAAACTTTGCCTATTTCAAAGAGGAGTCTAGAAATGATGTTTAAATGCTTCTAAAAGCTGCCAAAACATTATTTCTATTCTCGTTTGAACTGTGTGCAAGATTTCAGCAAAGTTCAAATTTTCACCAAAACCCAAAGGGGTTAACCCATGGTTTTGGGTCAAATTGGGAATTTGGCTGAAACTTTGCCTATTTCAAAGAGGAGTCAAGAAATGATGTTTAAATGCTTCTAAAAACTGCCAAAATATTATTTCTATTCTTATTTGAGCTGTGTGTAAGATTTCAGCAAAGTTGAAATTTTGACCAAAACCCAAAGAGGTTAACCCATGGTTTGGGGTCAAATTTGGAATTTGGCTGAAACTTTGCCTATTTCAAAGAGGAGTCTAGAAATGATGTTTAAATGCTTCTAAAAGCTGCCAATACATTATTTCTATTCTTATTTGAGGTGTGTGCAAGATTTCAGCAAAGTTGAAATTTTGACCAAAACCCAAAGGGGTTAACCCATGGTTTTGGGTCAAATTTGAAATTTGGCTGAAACTTTGCCTATTTCAAAGAGGAGTCTAGAACTGATGTTTAAATGCTTCTAAAAACTGACAAAACATTATTTTTTTCTTATTTGAGCTGTGTGCAAGATTTCAGCAAAGTTGATATTTTGAGCAAAACCCAAAGGTTTTAGGTGAAATTTGGAATTTGGCTAAAACTTTGCCTATTTCAAAGAGGAGTCTAGAAATGATGTTTAAATGGTTCTAATAACTGCCAAAACATTACTTCTATTCTTATTTGAGCTGTGTGCAAGATTTCAGCAAAGTTGAAATTTTCACCAAAACCCAAAGGGGTTAACCCATGGTTTTGGGTGAAATTTGGAATTTGGCTGAAACTTTGCCTATTTCAAAGAGGAGTCTAGAAATTATGTTTAAATGCTTCCAAAAACTGCTAAAACATTATTTCTATTCTTATTTGAGCTGTGTGAAAGATTTCAGCAAAGTTGAAATTTTCACCAAAACTTAAAGGGGTTAACCCATGGTTTTGGGTCAAATTTGGAATTTGGTTGAAACTTTGCCTATTTCAAAGAGGAGTCAAGAAATGATGTTTAAATGCTTCTAAAAACTGCCAAAATATTATTTCTATTCTTATTTGAGCTGTGTGCAAGATTTCAGCAAAGTTGAAATTTTGACCAAAACCCAAAGGGGTTAACCCATGGTTTTGGGTCAAATTTGGAATTTGGCTAAAACTTTGCCTATTTTAGAAAGGAGTCTAGAAATGATGTTTAAATGCTTCTAAAAGCTACCAATACATTATTTCTATTCTTATTTGAGCTGTGTGCAAGATTTCAACAAAGTTGAAATTTTGACCAAAACCCAAAGGGGTTAACCCATGGTTTTGGGTCAAATTTGAAATTTGGCTGAAACTTTGCCTATTTCAAAGAGGAGTCTAGAAATGATGTTTAAATGCTTCTAAAAACTGCCAAAACATTATTTTTATTCTTATTTGAGCTGTGTGCAAGATTTCAGCAAAGTTGATATTTTGAGCAAAACCCAAAGGTTTTAGGTCAAATTTGGAATTTGGCTAAAACTTTGCCTATTTCAAAGAGGAGTCTAGAAATGATGTTTAAATGCTTCTAATAACTGCCAAAACATTACTTCTATTCTTATTTGAGCTGTGTGCAAGATTTCAGCAAAGTTGAAATTTTCACCAAAACCCAAAGGGGTTAACCCATGGTTTTGGGTGAAATTTGGAATTTGGCTGAAACTTTGCCTATTTCACAGAGGAGTCTAGAAATTATGTTTAAATGCTTCCAAAAACTGCTAAAACATTATTTCTATTCTTATTTGAGCTGTGTGAAAGATTTCAGCAAAGTTGAAATTTTCACCAAAACTTAAAGGGGTTAACCCATGGTTTTGGGTCAAATTTGGATTTTGGCTGAAACTTTGCCTATTTCAAAGAGGAGTCAAGAAATGATGTTTAAATACTTCTAAAAACTGCCAAAATATTATTTCTATTCTTATTTGAGCTGTGTGCAAGATTTCAGCAAAGTTGAAATTTTGACCAAAACCCAAAGGGGTTAACCCATGGTTTTGGGTCAAATTTGGAATTTGGCTAAAACTTTGCCTATTTTAGAAAGGAGTCTAGAAATGATGTTTAAATGGTTCTAAAAGCTACCAATACATTATTTCTATTCTTATTTGAGCTGTGTGCAAGATTTCAACAAAGTTGAAATTTTGACCAAAACCCAAAGGGGTTAAGCCATGGTTTTGAGTCAAATTTGGAATTTGGCTGAAACTTTGCCTATTTCAAAGAGGAGTCTAGAAATGATGTTTAAATGCTTCTAAAACCTAACAAAACATTATTTCTATTCTTCTTTGGGCTGTGTGCAAGATTTCAGCAAAGTTGAAATTTTGACCAAAACCCAAAGGGGTTAACCCATGGTTTTGGGTCAAATTTGGAATTTGGCTGAAACTTTGCCTATTTCAAAGAGGAGTCTAGAAATGATGTTTAAATGCTTCTAAAAGCTGCCAATACATTATTTCTATTCTTATTTGAGCTGTGTGCAAGATTTCAGCAAAGTTGAAATTTTGACCAAAACCCAAAGGGGTTAACCCATGGTTTTGGGTCAAATTTGGAATTTGGCTGAAACTTTGCCTATTTCAAAGAGGAGTCTAGAAATGATGTTTAAATGCTTCTAAAAGCTGCCAATACATTATTTCTATTCTTATTTGAGCTGTGTGCAAGATTTCAGCAAAGTTGAAATTTTGACCAAAACCCAAAGGGGATAACCTATTGGTTTGGGTCAAATTTGGAATTTGGCTGAAACTTTGCCTATTTCAAAGAGGAGTCAAGAAATGATGTTTAAATGCTTCTAAAAGCTGCCAATACATTATTTCTATTCTTATTTGAGCTGTGTGCAAGATTTCAACAAAGTTGAAATTTTGACCAAAACCCAAAGGGGTTAACCCATGGTTTTGGGTCAAATTTGGAATTTGGCTGAAACTTTGCCTATTTCAAAGAGGAGTCTAGAAATGATGTTTAAATGCTTCTAAAACCTAACAAAACATTATTTCTATTCTTCTTTGAGCTGTGTGCAAGATTTTAGCAAAGTTGAAATTTTGACCAAAACCCAAAGGGGTTAACCCATGGTTTTGGGTCAAATTTGGAATTTTGCTGAAACTTTGCCTATTTCAAAGAGGAATCTAGAAATGATGTTTAAATGCTTCTAAAAGCTGCCAATACATTATTTCTATTCTTATTTGAGCTGTGTGCAAGATTTCAGCAAAGTTGAAATTTTGACCAAAACCCAAAGGTTTTAGGTCAAATTTGGAATTTGGCTGAAACTTTGCCTATTTCAAAGAGGAGTCTAGAAATCATGTTTAAATGCTTCTAAAAGCTGCCAAAACAATATTTCTATTTTTATTTGAGCTGTGTGCAAGATTTCAGCAAAGTTGACATTTTGACCAAAACCCAAAGGGGTTAACCCATGGTTTTGGGTCAAATTTGGAATTTGGCTGAAACTTTGCCTATTTCAAAGAGGAGTCTAAAAAGGATGTTTAAATGCTTCTAAAAGCTGCCAATACATTATTTCTATTCTTATTTGAGCTGTGTGCAAGATTTCAGCAAAGTTGAAATTTTAATTAAAACCCAAAGGTTTTAGGTCAAATTTGGAATTTGGCAGAAACTTTGCCTATTTCAAAGAGGAGTCTAGAAATCATGTTTAAATGCTTCTAAAAGCTGCCAAAACAATATTTCTATTTTTATTTGAGCTGTGTGCAAGATTTCAGCAAAGTTGACATTTTGACCAAAACCCAAAGGGGTTAACCCATGGTTTTGGGTCAAATTTGGAATTTGGCTGAAACTTTGCCTATTTCAAAGAGGAGTCTAGAAATGATGTTTAAATGCTTCTAAAAGCTGCCAAAACATTATTTCTTTTCTTATTTGATGTGTGTGCAAGATTTCAGCACAGTTGAAATTTTGACCAAAACCCAATGGGGTTAACCCATGGTTTTGGGTCAAATTTGGAATTTGGCTGAAACTTTGCCTATTTCAAAGAGGAGTCTAGAAATGATGTTTAAATGCTTCTAAAAACTGCCAAAACATTATTTCTATTCTTATTTGAGCTGTGTGCAAGATTTCAGCAAAGTTGAAATTTTGACCAAAACCCAAAGGTTTTAGGTCAAATTTGGAATTTGGCTGAAACTTTGCCTATTTCAAAGAGGAGTCTAGAACTGATGTTTAAATGCTTCTAAAAGCTGCCAATACATTATTTCCATTCTTATTTGAGCTGTGTGCAAGATTTCAGCAAAGTTGAAATTTTCACCAAAACCCAAAGGGGTTAACCCATGGTTTTGGGTCAAATTTGGAATTTAGCTGAAACTTTGCCTATTTCAAAGAGGTGTCTAGAAATGATGTTTAAATGCTTCTAAAAACTGCCAAAACATTATTTCTATTCTGATTTGAGCTGTGTAAAAGATTTCAGCAAAGTTGAAATTTTCACCAAAACTTAAAGGGGTTAACCCATGGTTTTAGGTCAAATTTGGAATTTGGCTGAAACTTTGCCTATTTCAAAGAGGAGTCTAGAAATGATGTTTAAATGCACTAAAAACTGCCAAAACATTATTTCTATTCTTATTTGAGCTGTGTGCAAGATTTCAGCAAAGTTGAAATTTTGACCAAAACCCAAAGGGGTTACCCCATAGTTTTGGGTCAAATTTGGAATTTGGCTGAAACTTTGCCTATTTCAAAGAGGAGTCTAGAAATGATGTTTAAATGCACTAAAAACTGCCAAAACATTATTTCTATTCTTATTTGAGCTGTGTGCAAGATTTCAGCAAAGTTGAAATTTTGACCAAAACCCAAAGGGGTTAACCCATGGTTTTGGGTCAAATTTGGAATTTGGCTGAAACTTTGCCTATTTCAAAGAGGAGTCTAGAAATGATGTTTAAATGCTTCTAAAAGCTGCCAAAACATTATTGGTATTCTCGTTTGAGCTGTGTGCAAGATTTTAGCAAAGTTGAAATTTTGACCAAAACCCAAAGGGGTTAACCCATGGTTTTGGGTCAAATTTGAAATTTGGCTGAAACTTTGCCTATTTCAAAGAGGAGTCAAGAAATGATGTTTAAATGCTTCTAAAAACTGCCAAAACATTATTTCTATTCTTATTTCAGCTGTGTGCAAGATTTCAGCAAAGTTGAAATTTTGACCAAAACCCAAAGGGGTTAACCCATGGTTTGGGGTCAAATTTGGAATTTGGCTGAAACTTTGCCTATTTCAAAGAGGAGTCTAGAAATGATGTTTAAATGCTTCTAAAAGCTGCCAAAACATTATTTCTATTCTTATTTGATGTGTGTGCAAGATTTCAGCACAGTTGAAATTTTGACCAAAACCCAAAGGGGTTAACCCATGGTTTTGGGTCAAATTTGGAATTTGGCTGAAACTTTGCCTATTTCAAAGAGGAGTCTAGAAATGATGTTTAAATGCTTCTAAAAGCTGCCAATACATTATTTCTATTCTTATTTGAGCTGTGTGAAAGATTTCAGCAAAGTTGAAATTTTCACCAAAACTTAAAGGGGTTAACCCATGGTTTTGGGTCAAATTTGGAATTTGGCTGAAACTTTGCCTATTTCAAAGAGGAGTCTAGAAATGATGTTTAAATGCTTCTAAACGCTGCCAAAACATTATTTCTATTCTTATTTGAGCTGTGTGCAAGATTTCAGCAAAGTTGAAATTTTGACCAAAACCCAAAGGTTTTAGGTCAAATTTGGAATTTGGCTGAAACTTTGCCTATTTCAAAGAGGAGTCTAGAACTGATGTTTAAATGCTTCTAAAAGCTGCCAATACATTATTTCTATTCTTATTTGAGCTGTGTGGAAGATTTCAGCAAAGTTGAAATTTTGACCAAAACCCAAAGGGGTTAACCCATGGTTTTGGGTCAAATTTGGAATTTAGCTGAAACTTTGCCTATTTCAAAGAGGTCTCTAGAAATGATGTTTAAATGCTTCTAAAAACTGCCAAAACATTATTTCTATTCTTATTTGAGCTTTGTGAAAGATTTCAGCAAAGTTGACATTTTCACCAAAACTTAAAGGGGTTAACCCATGGTTTTGGGTCAAATTTGGAATTTGGCTGAAACTTTGCCTATTTCAAAGAGGAGTCAAGAAATGATGTTTAAATGCTTCTAAAAACTGCCAAAACATTATTTCTATTCTTATTTGAGCTGTGTGCAAGATTTCAGCAAAGTTGAAATTTTGACCAAAACCCAAAGGGGTTAACCCATGGTTTGGGGTCAAATTTGGAATTTGGCTGAAACTTTGCCTATTTCAAAGAGGAGTCTAGAAATGATGTTTAAATGCTTCTAAAAGCTGCCAAAACATTATTTCTATTCTTATTTGATGTGTGTGCAAGATTTCAGCACAGTTGAAATTTTGACCAAAATCCAAAGGGGTTAACCCATGGTTTTGGGTCAAATTTGGAATTTGGCTGAAACTTTGCCTATTTCAAAGAGGAGTCTAGAAATGATGTTTAAATGCTTCTAAAAACTGCCAAAACATTATTTCTATTCTTATTTGAGCTGTGTGAAAGATTTCAGCAAAGTTGAAATTTTCACCAAAACTTAAAGGGGTTAACCCATGGTTTTGGGTCAAATTTGGAATTTGGCTGAAAGTTTGCCTATTTCAAAGAGGAGTCTAGAAATGATGTTTAAATGCTTCTAAACGCTGCCAAAACATTATTTCTATTCTTATTTGAGCTGTGTGCAAGATTTCAGCAAAGTTGAAATTTTGACCAAAACCCAAAGGTTTTAGGTCAAATTTGGAATTTGGCTGAAACTTTGCCTATTTCAAAGAGGAGTCTAGAACTGATGTTTAAATGCTTCTAAAAGCTGCCAATACATTATTTCTATTCTTATTTGAGCTGTGTGCAAGATTTCAGCAAAGTTGAAATTTTGACCAAAACCCAAAGGGGTTAACCCATGGTTTTGGGTCAAATTTGGAATTTGGCTGAAATTTTGCCTATTTCAAAGAGGAGTCTAGAAATCATGTTTAAATGCTTCTAAAAACTGCCAATACTTTATTTTTGTTCTTATTTAAGCTGTGTGGAAGATTTCAGCAAAGTTGAAATTTTGACCAAAACCCAAAGGGGTTAACCCATGGTTTTGGGTCAAATTTGGAATTTGGCTGAAAGTTTGCCTATTTCAAAGAGGAGTCTAGAAATGATGTTTAAATGCTTCTAAAAGCTGCCAAAACATTATTTCTATTCTCGTTTGAGCTGTGTGCAAGATTTCAGCAAAGTTCAAATTTTCACCAAAACCCAAAGGGGTTAACCCATGGTTTTGGGTCAAATTTGGAATTTGGCTGAAACTTTGCCTATTTCAAAGAGGAGTCAAGAAATGATGTTTAAATGCTTCTAAAAACTGCCAAAATATTATTTCTATTCTTATTTGAGCTGTGTGTAAGATTTCAGCAAAGTTGAAATTTTGACCAAAACCCAAAGAGGTTAACCCATGGTTTGGGGTCAAATTTGGAATTTGGCTGAAACTTTGCCTATTTCAAAGAGGAGTCTAGAAATGATGTTTAAATGCTTCTAAAAGCTGCCAATACATTATTTCTATTCTTATTTGAGGTGTGTGCAAGATTTCAGCAAAGTTGAAATTTTGACCAAAACCCAAAGGGGTTAACCCATGGTTTTGGGTCAAATTTGAAATTTGGCTGAAACTTTGCCTATTTCAAAGAGGAGTCTAGAACTGATGTTTAAATGCTTCTAAAAACTGCCAAAACATTATTTTTTTTCTTTTTTGAGCTGTGTGCAAGATTTCAGCAAAGTTGATATTTTGAGCAAAACCCAAAGGTTTTAGGTGAAATTTGGAATTTGGCTAAAACTTTGCCTATTTCAAAGAGGAGTCTAGAAATGATGTTGAAATGGTTCTAATAACTGCCAAAACATTACTTCTATTCTTATTTGAGCTGTGTGCAAGATTTCAGCAAAGTTGAAATTTTCACCAAAACCCAAAGGGGTTAACCCATGGTTTAGGGTGAAATTTGGAATTTGGCTGAAACTTTGCCTATTTCAAAGAGGAGTCTAGAAATTATGTTTAAATGCTTCCAAAAACTGCTAAAACATTATTTCTATTCTTATTTGAGCTGTGTGAAAGATTTCAGCAAAGTTGAAATTTTCACCAAAACTTAAAGGGGTTAACCCATGGTTTTGGGTCAAATTTGGAATTTGGCTGAAACTTTGCCTATTTCAAAGAGGAGTCAAGAAATGATGTTTAAATGCTTGTAAAAACTGCCGAAATATTATTTCTATTCTTATTTGAGCTGTGTGCAAGATTTCAGCAAAGTTGAAATTTTGACCAAAACCCAAAGGGGTTAACCCATGGTTTTGGGTCAAATTTGGAATTTGGCTAAAACTTTGCCTATTTTAGAAAGGAGTCTAGAAATGATGTTTAAATGCTTCTAAAAGCTACCAATACATTATTTCTATTCTTATTTGAGCTGTGTGCAAGATTTCAACAAAGTTGAAATTTTGACCAAAACCCAAAGGGGTTAACCCATGGTTTTGGGTCAAATTTGGAATTTGGCTGAAAGTTTGCCTATTTCAAAGAGGAGTCAAGAAATGATGTTTAAATGCTTCTAAAAGCTGCCAAAACATTATTTCTATTCTTAAATGAGCTGTGTGCAAGATTTAAGCAAAGTTAAAATTTTGACCAAAACCCAAAGGGGTTAACCCATGGTTTTGGGTCAAATTTGGAATTTGGCTGAAATTTTGCCTATTTCAAAGAGGAGTCTAGAAATGATGTTTAAATGCTTCTAAAAACTGCCAAAACTTTATTTTTCTCCTTATTTAAGCTGTGTGGAAGATTTCAACAACGTTGAAATTTTGACCAAAACCCAAAGGGGTTAACCCATGGTTTTGGGTCAAATTTGGAATTTGGCTGAAACATTGCCTATTTCAAAGAGGAGTCTAGAAATGATGTTTAAATGCTTCTAAAACCTAACAAAACAGTATTTCTATTCTTATTTGAGCTGTGTGCAAGATTTCAGCAAAGTTGACATTTTGACCAAAACCCAAAGGGGTTAACCCATGGTTTTGGGTCAAATTTGGAATTTGGCTGAAACTTTGCCTATTTCAAAGAGGAGTCTAGAAATCATATTTCAATGCTTCTAAAAGTTGCCAAAACATTATTTCTATTCGTATTTGAGCTGTGTGCAAGATTTCAGCAAAGTTGAAATTTTGACCAAAACCCAAAGGGGTTAACCCATGGTTTTGGGTCAAATTTGGAATTTGGCTGAAACTTTGCCTATTTCAAAGAGGAGTCTAGCTATGATGTTTAAATGCTTCTAAAAGCTGCGAAAACATTAGTTCTATTCTTATTTGAGGTGTGTGCAAGATTTCAGCAAAGTTGAAATTTTCACCAAAACCCAAAGGGTTAACCCATGGTTTTGGGTCAAATTTGGAATTTGGCTGAAACTTTGCCTTTTTCAAAGAGGAGTCTAAAAATCATATTTCAATGCTTCTAAAAGTTGCCAAAACATTATTTCTATTCCTATTTGAGCTGTGTGCAAGATTTCAGCAAAGTTGAAATTTTGACCAAAACCCAAAGGGGTTAACCCATGGTTTTGCGTCAAATTTGGAATTTGGCTGAAACTTTGCCTATTTCAAAGAGGAGTCTAGAAATGATGTTTAAATGCTTCTAAAACCTAACAAAACAGTATTTCTATTCTTATTTGAGGTGTGTGCAAGATTTCAGCAAAGTTGAAATTTTCACCAAAACCCAAAGGGGTTAACCCATGGTTTTGGGTCAAATTTGGAATTTGGCTGAAACTTTGCCTATTTCAAAGAGGAGTCTAGCTATGATGTTTAAATGCTTCTAAAAGCTGCGAAAACATTAGTTCTATTCTTATTTGAGGTGTGTGCAAGATTTCAGCAAAGTTGAAATTTTCACCAAAACCCAAAGGGTTAACCCATGGTTTTGGGTCAAATTTGGAATTTGGCTGAAACTTTGCCTTTTTCAAAGAGGAGTCTAAAAATCATATTTCAATGCTTCTAAAAGTTGCCAAAACATTATTTCTATTCCTATTTGAGCTGTGTGCAAGATTTCAGCAAAGTTGAAATTTTGACCAAAACCCAAAGGGGTTAACCCATGGTTTTGCGTCAAATTTGGAATTTGGCTGAAACTTTGCCTATTTCAAAGAGGAGTCTAGAAATGATGTTTAAATGCTTCTAAAACCTAACAAAACAGTATTTCTATTCTTATTTGAGGTGTGTGCAAGATTTCAGCAAAGTTGAAATTTTCACCAAAACCCAAAGGGGTTAACCCATGGTTTTGGGTCAAATTTGGAATTTGGCTGAAACTTTGCCTATTTCATAGAGGAGTCTAGAAATCATATTTAAATGCTTCTAAAAGTTGCCAAAACATTATTTCTCTTCGTATTTGAGCTGTGTGCAAGATTTCAGCAAAGTTGAAATTTTGACCAAAACCCAAAGGGGTTAACCCATGGTTTTGGGTCAAATTTGAAATTTGGCTGAAACTTTGCCTATTTCAAAGAGGAGTCTAAAAATCATATTAAAATGCTTCTAAAAGTTGCCAAAACATTATTTCTATTCGTATTTGAGCTGTGTGCAAGATTTCAGCAAAGTTGAAATTTTGACCAAAACCCAAAGGGGTTAAACCATGGTTTTGGGTCAAATTTGGAATTTGGCTGAAACTTTGCCTATTTCAATAAGGAGTATAGAAATGATGTTTAAATGCTTCTAAAAACTGCCAAAACATTATTTCTATTCTTATTTGAGCTGTGTGCAAGATTTCAGCAAAGTTGAAATTTTGACCAAAACCCAAAGGGGTTAACCCATGGTTTTGGGTCAAATTTGGAATTTGGCTGAAACTTTGCCTATTTCAAAGAGGAGTCTAGAAATGATGTTTAAATGCTTCTAAAAGTTAACAAAACATTGTTTTTTTTCTTATTTGAGCTGTGTGCAAGATTTCAGCAAAGTTGAAATTTTGACCAAAACCCAAAGGGGTTAACCCATGGTTTTGGGTCAAATTTGGAATTTGGCTGAAATTTTGCCTATTTCAAAGAGGAGTCTAGAAATGATGTTTAAATGCTTCTAAAAACTGCCAATACTTTATTTTTGTTCTTATTTAAGCTGTGTGGAAGATTTCAGCAAAGTTGAAATTTTGACCAAAACCCAAAGGGGTTAACCCATGGTTTCGGTCAAATTTGGAATTTGGCTGAAACTTTGCCTATTTCAAAGAGGAGTCTAGAAATGATGTTTAAATGCTTCTAAAACCTAACAAAACATTATTTCTATTCTTCTTTGAGCTGTGTGCAAGATTTCAGCAAAGTTGAAATTTTGACCAAAACCCAAAGGGGTTAACCCATGGTTTTGGGTCAAATTTGGAATTTGGCTGAAACTTTGCCTATTTCAAAGAGGAGTCTAGAAATGATGTTTAAATGCTTCTAAAAGCTGCCAATACATTATTTCTATTCTTATTTGAGCTGTGTGCAAGATTTCAGCGAAGTTGAAATTTTAACCAAAACCCAAAGGTTTTAGGTCAAATTTGGAATTTGGCTGAAACTTTGCCTATTTCAAAGAGGAGTCTAGAAATCATGTTTAAATGCTTCTAAAAGCTGCGAAAACATTATTTCTATTTTTATTTGAGCTGTGTGCAAGATTTCAGCAAAGTTGAAATTTTCACCAAAACCCAAAGGGGTTAACCCATGGTTTTGGGTCAAATTTGGAATTTGGCTGAAACTTTGCCTATTTCAAAGAGGAGTCTAGAAATGATGTTTAAATGCTTCTAAAACGTAACAAAACATTTTTACTATTCTTCTTTGAGCTGTGTGCAAGATTTCAGCAAAGTTGAAATTTTGACCAAAACCCAAAGGGGTTAACCCATGGTTTTGGGTCAAATTTGGAATTTGGCTGAAACTTTGCCTATTTCAAAGAGGAGTCTTGAAATGATGTTTAAATGCTTCTAAAAGCTGCCAATACATTATTTCTATTCTTATTTGAGCTGTGTGCAAGATTTCAGCAAAGTTGAAATTTTGACCAAAACCCAAAGGTTTTAGGTCAAATTTGGAATTTGGCTGAAACTTTGCCTATTTCAAAGAGGAGTCTAGAAATCATGTTTAAATGCTTCTAAAAGCTGCCAAAACATTATTTCTATTTTTATTTGAGCTGTGTGCAAGATTTCAGCAAAGTTGACATTTTGACCAAAACCCAAAGGGGTTAACCCATGGTTTTGGGTCAAATTTGGAATTTGGCTGAAACTTTGCCTATTTTAAAGAGGAGTCTAAAATCATATTTTAATGCTTCTAAAAGTTGCCAAAACATTATTTCTATTCGTATTTGAGCTGTGTGCAAGATTTCAGCAAAGTTAAAATTTTGACCAAAACCCAAAGGGGTTAACCCATGGTTTCGGGTCAAATTTGGAATTTGGCTGAAACTTTGCCTATTTCAAAGAGGAGGCTAGAAATGATGTTTAAATGCTTGTAAAAGCTGCCAAAACATTATTTCTATTCTTATTTGAGCTGTGTGCAAGATTTCAGCAAAGTTGAAATTTTCACCAAAACCCAAAGGGGTTAACCCATGGTTTTGGGTCAAATTTGGAATTTGGCTGAAACTTTGCCTATTTCAAAGAGGAGTCTAGAAATCATATTTCAATGCTTCTAAAAGTTGCCAAAACATTATTTCTATTCGTATTTGAGCTGTGTGCAAGATTTCAGCAAAGTTGAAATTTTGACCAAAACCCAAAGGGGTTAACCCATGGTTTTGGGTCAAATTTGAAATTTGGCTGAAACTTTGCCTATTTCAAAGAGGAGTCTAGAAATCATATTTAAATGCTTCTAAAAGTTGCCAAAACATTATTTCTATTCGTATTTGAGCTGTGTGCAAGATTTCAGCAAAGTTGAAATTTTGACCAAAACCCAAAGGGGTTAACCCATGGTTTTGGGTCAAATTTGGAATTTGGCTGAAACTTTGCCTATTTTAAAGAGGAGTCTAGAAATGATGTTTAAATGCTTCTAAAAGCTGCCAATACATTATTTCTATTCTTGTTTGAGCTGTGTGCAAGATTTTAGCAAAGTTGAAATTTTAACCAAAACCCAAAGGTTTTAGGTCCAATTTGGAATTTGGCTGAAACTTTGCCTATTTCAAAGAGGAGTCTAGAAATGATGTTTAAATGCTTCTAAAACCTAACAAAACAGTATTTCTATTCTTATTTGAGCTGTGTGCAAGATTTCAGCAAAGTTGACATTTTGACCAAAACCCAAAGGGGTTAACCCATGGTTTTGGGTCAAATTTGGAATTTGGCTGAAACTTTGCCTATTTCAAAGAGGAGTCTAGAAATGATGTTTAAATGCTTCTAAAACCTAACAAAACAGTATTTCTATTCTTCTTTGAGCTGTGTGCAAGATTTCAGCAAAGTTGAAATTTTGACCAAAACCCAAAGGGGTTAACCCATGGTTTTGGGTCAAATTTGGAATTTGGCTGAAACTTTGCCTATTTCAAAGAGGAGTCTAGAAATGATGTTTAAATGCTTCTAAAAACTGCCAAAACATTATTTCTATTCTTCTTTGAGCTGTGTGCAAGATTTCAGCAAAGTTAAAATTTTGACCAAAACCCAAAGAGGTTAACCCATGGTTTTGGGTCAAATTTGGAATTTGGCTGAAACTTTGCCTATTTCAAAGAGGAGTCTAGAAATCATGTTTAAATGCTTCTAAAAGTTGACAAAACATTGTTTTTTTTCTTATTTGAGCTGTGTGCAAGATTTCAGCAAAGTTGAAATTTTGACCAAAACCCAGAGGGGTTAACCTATGGTTTTGGGTCAAATTTGGAATTTGGCTGAAACTTTGCCTATTTCAAAGAGGAGTCTAGAAATCATGTTTAAATGCTTCTAAAAGTTGACAAAACATTGTTTCTTTTCTTATTTGAGCTGTGTGCAAGATTTCAGCAAAGTTGAAATTTTGACCAAAACCCAGAGGGGTTAACCTATGGTTTTGGGTCAAATTTGGAATTTGGCTGAAACTTTGCCTATTTCAAAGAGAAGTCAAGAAATGATGTTTAAATGCTTCTAAAAACTGCCAAAACATTATTTCTATTCTTAATTGAGCTGTGTGCAAGATTTAAGCAAAGTTAAAATTTTGACCAAAACCCAAAGGGGTTAACCCATGGTTTTGGGTCAAATTTGGAATTTGGCTGAAATTTTGCCTATTTCAAAGAGGAGTCTAGAAATGATGTTTAAATGCTTCTAAAAACTGCCAAAACTTTATTTTTATTCTTATTTAAGCTGTGTGGAAGATTTCAACAAAGTTGAAATTTTGACCAAAACTCAAAGGGGTTAACCCATGGTTTTGTGTCAAATTTGGAATTTGGCTGAAACTTTGCCTATTTCAAAGAGGAGTCTAGAAATGATGTTTAAATGCTTCTAAAACCTAACAAAACAGTATTTCTATTCTTATTTGAGCTGTGTGCAAGATTTTAGCAAAGTTGACATTTTGACCAAAACCCAAAGGGGTTAACCCATGGTTTTGGGTCAAATTTGGAATTTGGCTGAAACTTTGCCTATTTCAAAGAGGAGTCTAGAAATGATGTTTAAATGCTTCTAAAAGTTGACAAAACATTGTTTTTTTTCTTATTTGAGCTGTGTGCAAGATTTCAGCAAAGTTGAAATTTTGACCAAAACCCAGAGGGGTTAACCTATGGTTTTGGGTCAAATTTGGAATTTGGCTGAAACTTTGCCTATTTCAAAGAGGAGTCTAGAAATGATGTTTAAATGCTTCTAAAACCTAACAAAACATTATTTCTATTCTTAATTGAGCTGTGTGCAAGATTTAAGCAAAGTTAAAATTTTGACCAAAACCCAAAGGGGTTAACCCATGGTTTTGGGTCAAATTTGGAATTTGGCTGAAATTTTGCCTATTTCAAAGAGGAGTCTAGAAATGATGTTTAAATGCTTCTAAAAACTGCCAAAACTTTATTTTTATTCTTATTTAAGCTGTGTGGAAGATTTCAACAAAGTTGAAATTTTGACCAAAACCCAAAGGGGTTAACCCATGGTTTTGGGTCAAATTTGGAAATTGGCTGAAACTTTGCCTATTTCAAAGAGGAGTCTAGAAATGATGTTTAAATGCTTCCAAAACCTAACAAAACAGTATTTCTATTCTTATTTGAGCTGTGTGCAAGATTTCAGCAAAGTTGACATTTTGACCAAAACCCAAAGGGGTTAACCCATGGTTTTGGGTCAAATTTGGAATTTGGCTGAAACTTTGCCTATTTCAAAGAGGAGTCTAGAAATCATGTTTAAATGCTTCTAAAAGTTGACAAAACATTGTTTTTTTTCTTATTTGAGCTGTGTGCAAGATTTCAGCAAAGTTGAAATTTTGACCAAAACCCAGAGGGGTTAACCTATGGTTTTGGGTCCAATTTGGAATTTGGCTGAAACTTTGCCTATTTCAAAGAGGAGTCTAGAAATGATGTTTAAATGCTTCTAAAACCTAACAAAACATTATTTCTATTCTTATTTGAGCTGTGTGCAAGATTTCAGCGAAGTTGACATTTTGACCAAAACCCAAAGGGGTTAACCCATGGTTTTGGGTCAAATTTGGAATTTGGCTGAAACTTTGCCTATTTCAAAGAGGAGTCAAGAAATGATGTTTAAATGCTTCTAAAAGCTGCCAAAAAATTATTTCTATTCTTAAATGAGCTGTGTGCAAGATTTAAGCAAAGTTAAAATTTTGACCAAAACCGAAAGGGGTTAACCCATGGTTTTGGGTCAAATTTTGGAATTTGGCTGAAATTTTGCCTATTTCAAAGAGGAGTCTAGAAATGATGTTTAAATGCTTCTAAAAGGTGCCAATACATTATTTCTATTCTTATTTGAGCTGTGTGCAAGATTTCAGCAAAGTTGAAATTTTGACCAAAACCCAAAGGTTTTAGGTCAAATTTGGAATTTGGCTGAAACTTTGCCTATTTCAAAGAGGAGTCTAGAAATGATGTTTAAATGCTTCTAAAACCTAACAAAACATTATTTCTATTCTTATTTGAGCTGTGTGCAAGATTTCAGCAAAGTTGAAATTTTGACCAAAACCCAAAGGTGTTAACCCATGGTTTTGGGTCAAATTTGGAATTTGGCTGAAACTTTGCCTTTTTCAAAGAGGAGTCTAGAAATGATGTTTAAATGCTTCTAAAAGCTGCGAAAACATTATTTATATTTTTATTTGAGCTGTGTGCAAGATTTCAGCAAAGTTGACATTTTGACCAAAACCCAAAGGGGTTAACCCATGGTTTTGGGTCAAATTTGGAATTTGGCTGAAACTTTGCCTATTTCAAAGAGGAGTCTTGAAATGATGTTTAAATGCTTCTAAAACGTAACAAAACATTTTTTCTATTCTTCTTTGAGCTGTGTGCAAGATTTCAGCAAAGTTGAAATTTTGACCAAAACCCAAAGGGGTTAACCCATGGTTTTAGGTCAAATTTGGAATTTGGCTGAAACTTTGCCTGTTTCAAAGAGGAGTCTTGAAATGATGTTTAAATGCTTCTAAAAGCTGCCAATACATTATTTCTATTCTTATTTGAGCTGTGTGCAAGATTTCAGCAAAGTTGAAATTTTGACCAAAACCCAAAGGTTTTAGGTCAAATTTGGAATTTGGCTGAAACTTTGCCTATTTCAAAGAGGAGTCTAGAAATGATGTTTAAATGCTTCTAAAAGCTGCCAAAACATTATTTCTATTTTTATTTGAGCTGTGTGCAAGATTTCAGCAAAGTTGACATTTTGACCAAAACCCAAAGGGGTTAACCCATGGTTTTGGGTCAAATTTGGAATTTGGCTGAAACTTTGCCTATTTCAAAGAGGAGTTAAGAAATTATGTTGTTAAGCATAATTTGTCACCTATGTTAAAAGTTCAGTGAGGAAGCACTAGCATGTGGCTAATGACCATATGAGACTACGATTCATCCTATGTAACAACTTTGATTTTTTTTCGAAAAGTGTGACAATGTTTGTTCGCTCTTGGTAGGTAAACGCCTTATACATCTTAGAAGCGAATATTGAAGGTGGTTTGTTTGAAATCAGTGGGTGCGATCGCTGTATCTCTGTATGCTTTTTGCGAAGTTTGCAACTCATGTGAGCTTTTCCGTTTATTAGCCCAGTCCAACAGGAATCGTTATGTGAATATCTTTTAATGATTATCTTCTGTATGAACTACATTCGCAGCACTTCACTTTCCAATGGAAACTACTAGTAATAATGAGTTCCCCAGCTTGCAAGACCTTGCGAAAACGTATTTCATCACTTCATGCTTAGTCTGGTTGTTCATTAACTTTCATTTATGAATACCCAGTCCCCTACTGCTGTAAAATCGCGGAAATGATACACGGTTGAAGGAAAAACAGTCAATGGAGGGGCTCCTGCGTGGTTTTCGCCTTCGTCCGCCATTTTTGTTTTCACGGTTAGCGGTTTACTCAACAGGAAAAAGCCTTTCTTAAAATAAATCTACTCGCTAAAGGCTTTGACTCAAGGAATTAGTTGAGATAGAGGTTTCCCTTGATGGGCTCCTGCCTGTGATAATTTTGCAACTGGTCAGTTTCGGGACACACCATTTTTTTGGTTTGCCGATTGTGTTTATGATGGGAACTGCAATAAAATATTTTCTACTAGGAACAAGAACAAGCCAGTAATCACCAATGCACATTGAAGTTCAAGAGTATTAAAATGAACTTTTGTACCTTTCTTAAAAAAAGACTGTTTAGCACATCCCGTGAGTTTATCACGCGGCTTATGTTTGTTACTTGAAATTGTGCTAAGAAATAATGACGCGAGCCAGTTTAAACTCCTTTTTTGAAAAGAGACAGATTCTGTAAGTTTGCTATGATTTCCAATGTTTTGCGATATGATCTGCAGTTCTGTTATCCTTGAACGGGATGGGCATTTCTCTATTTAAATTTTTCTTCTTATAATTATTTATGCCCTCCCGTTTTCCTCCACACGCGACAAGTACAGAAAGGCAATATGGCTGTCCGCAAGCCACCAGCTTGTTCTTCATGCTTAGCGTATAATTATACTGCTCGTTGACATAATCACTTCTATACTTGATACTGTAATATTGGACATTTCTGCGGCAAAATCATCAGACGTTACTCTACCCTGCGTAGCTGGCCGTATTATAGGCGAGCGGAAAACCGGGTTTGGCCGCGTTCTCCGCCGCCAAAACTTTATTCCGCGCGCCTACAATACCGCCAGCTACGCTGGCTACCATTACTCACCAAATCATTACTTGTTGGGAAATTCATGAAATCGGTTGGGTGGTCTTCGTCTAAGTTTCTTTCCAAAGTATTACTCATGGCATCCCTCCTATCATTATTATATTCTACCAAATATTACCGTATTTCTAAGATATTGTAGACAGTTTTCTTCCCTCTAAAGTTGCTAATGTTTATGTAGGTGCTCTTTGTATTAACTCAGTGTAGAGTCGTTTAGCCACCTAACGAAGTCGTCTCGCTACGAAATCGAAGTTTTTTCACCACGACAAAGTATACTGAAGAATCCTGAATGATTATTGGCTCTTTCTAAAAGTGTTAGCTTAGCTGTTTCAGTTGATCATAGTATTTCGTTTGTGTTATGAGTAACGTCATTTAGAACATTAGGTATATGTCAGGTTTTCAAATGCAATGAATCGACTTAACTTCATTCTCGCCACCAGGAAACCTCTCTGGACAGCCGTCTCGATCTTTGAGAGCAATTTACCAGAGGACTCGCCAAGATACAGAAGACAAGCGGCAAAAAACTGGAACACCAATTATTATAATGTAAATTACTGAGATACAGCATTCTCCTGTCGTCCAATTCGGTCTATAATCATACTCGTTAAGAAACAAATCGGACTCCCGCGTACGATTTTGTTAACACTCGTATGATTAAAGACCGAATTGGTCCTGTTACCATTATTAATTGAACTGTAATTGATATTGTGATACCCAGGTTCTTGATGAAGATGACGATAGTGATGATGGTGGTGTTAATGGTGCAGTTCATGATGATGGTGGGATGGTGATTAAACAATTGTGTGCACAGGCAGCCCAGGCGTGGTGTGTGACATCTTAAGTTTGTATAAAAAATGTACCGTTAAAACCTAGAATTCCAACGAACCGAGTAGCGGTGGAAATATTTACATTCTAACCTAATAAAGCCTTTCTACCTTCATTGTATAATTTTTTTTGTCACTTTCTAGGACGTCTAAGTGCAATGCCACCATTTTTTTTTTCAATCCGAGGCGAATGTTTATAATGGACACTCACCTCAGAAACGAAAAAAAAGAAAGATGTCCCACACCTCGCCTGGGCTGCCTGTGTAGTGAGAAGAGTGAGTTCTACTGTTGTCGTCGATGTTCAGTTCGTTGCTACTAGGCTTATCAAGAACCTCAAAAGTTCTAGCAAATCCAGGCCAAATTGCACGACCCGAAATTACGTAAAGACCTTAAATGCTAGGTATAACTCCTATTTTGTAAATTACTGATTGAATCAGTATAAACCAATCATTCCTACGTAGGTAATTAATTCCTTCTATTTTGTGTGTGGTTTCCATTTTGATTGGTTATGCAGCTTGGGTTGCTATCTCCGATGAAGTGGGGAATTGTTTGACCCGTATCTTTTCAAACTTGTTTCTTGAAAGATAATCACTGTTTCTTGGGGATAAGTCAGTTGGTGAGTTTAGCGCTTACGGGGGCGAATGTTTTCTAATAAGTATTACTAAAAGCTTATAAAGACATATCAAATCTATCAGAATTTTCGGTTCTTTTCTTGGTAGGAAGCTTTAACCTTCAATGAACTCATTTATACACGTTTATGCAAACGACTACAGATATATTTTTCTTCTTCAACGTTTATTTTCCAAGTGTCGAAATTATATTTCTCGCCCTATTCACCCCCAAAAGGCTTTTGTTGCACATGCGCTCTCGACAAACACATGCAACAACTTTCTTCTGCTGATCAGCCCGCTGATCACGTGATGTTTATAGGCGCCGATTGGATTTAGTTGCTAATCCATATTCATGAAAACAAATTTGCAAGTGGTTTGCGAATTTTTGAATCTTCTGTTGGCGGGAGAAAATAACGGACCCTATTAATGACCGGAACTTTTAAAATATTGACGCTAAAAGTAATGAAGCACTGAATAAAGGTAAGCGCCATTTCGCACGAATTACTGCAACTTTAGTTAGAACGTTATATTTGATCACAAATACGCTACTATAGCAAACTTAGCACGTGCATTACAGTGGAATAATGCCATTCTTGGCTGGTTAAACTTCCGAGTGAAACTCGACCATTAAAGTTTTAAGACGACACTTTTCATCTATGTTTGATATAATTACGTTTCCTTTTAATTTCAATATTTGGAAGAACCTGTGGACTACAAGTTCAATTCAGAAAAATCCAATTGAAAAGGCGCATTCTTTGAGACCGTAACATGCATATGCATCGACAATTGATTCTAATTAGCAACTTTTAAGAGTATGTTCATGGTTTGAAGTTAACTAACGTCTCGTAAACCCTACTATAATATTGTAGGAGAATAAGAAGTTGCCCTTCCGCCAGGATCAGTAAAATATATAAAAGAAATGCATTTGTGCCGCAAAATAAACATTTTTTTTTTTTAATTTCAGGATGCTTCTCAACTAATTAAGTGGTACTAGAAACCAAGGGGAAATGGAGGTTAAGATGAAGAAATAAAGCGAGGTACATAAAAAATTTGAGATCAATACTATGACTTCCTCAGGTTTGGTGTTTATGCATCCAAGCAGACTGGTTACTGATTTATTTACTTTCAGGACGAGTAGGATAATGGGCAAGATTTCCACACAGCCCCATACATTAATTGAACATGCATGTTGTGCCTCAAACTTTATTCGTATTCGGAAAAGGAAAGGGTTAGTATGATAGTGATGCATGTATAATTAATGTATGGGGCTGTGCGGAATTCTTTCCCTTTCATTTCATAAATAAATACCGTACCATCATAATCTAAACCCCACACCCCTACCCCCTTCCGCCCATGCATCATCCCCTCTCATCCTGAAAATCGTAATGTAGTATGGAATCTTGTGTAACATGATTATGAACATGCATGATAATGTTAATTTCCGGAAAATGACATTTTGCAAAGGAAGAAACACACTGGAATCACTGAATATGGACTGAGAACTGGTAAGAAAAACTTAAAGTGGAGCAAGTTCCTTTTACAAATTTCCCTTCACTAAACTACACGATGTAGTAACTTCGTAGTTTTGATTTCACTGTGACATCGTATTCTAAGTCAGCTTGACGAAGGCAGGCATCGATGGCTAGGAGACAGCACCTTTCAGGGGGAGGGGTGGGGGCAAAGTCATCAACTTCACGATTTCTGATCTTGTAGAAAAACAAGTCACAATATCTGAAGGACTGTTTCCATGGCAACAAGCTTGAATTAGCTCAAGATCAGGAGGAAGCACCTAAATCAAGTTAGGAACGTTTTTCTTTTTTCCTTTAACTTAATTTTTAAGGAAAGTAACCGCTAAGAAACCGTAGAATGAATCGAACTAACGTATCCAATTCCAATTATATTTGATTGCTACAACGAGTTGCAAAAATACTTGAGACACTGTGCGCCATTTGGCCTTAAATGATGTTTCCATGATCTTCCGCTTTCCCTCCCCCGCCCCCACCTTATCAAAGTTGTTAACAGTGCAAAACCATGCTCGAAACTTTGACGAACAACTTCGAAAGGGGGAGAGGGAGAGGGTGTGTATTGTATCTCACAGATTTGTTGGCAGCAGCGTTTTTGAGAAAGAAAAGATGTTTTTGATTGCCAATGTCTCAACAATTTTGCAACTGGTTGTAGCTAACCTGGCTGAATGGAGACGTCGATGAATTTGATCCATATGCATTCAGTTTTTTGGTACGGTTTTCAAAAGGCAGCGACTTTATCGCACATGATCATATCTGGAGCACAGACAGTTCGTACTAGAAAAGGAAGCAATTTTATCGAAAAAGTGATTGCTGTGTCACTTTTGTTTAGAATAAAAAGAGTTTTGCTGCAAAAGGGAAGATATTTCAAAACTTCGAATATTGGCATTCACCTCGAGCAAATCATTGGCACTGTTGAATTCTTGTTCATGTTGTTGAGTATACCCCACTATCATGACATCAAACTCTGTTTTGGCGACTTCTGTATATTTTGTAGAAAAATTCCAATTGCAATAGAGCATTTTACCTAGCGTGATCAGTGGCCCTAAACAAAAAAAATATTTGCTAAAAAAATAGAGTTCAATTCCCAGAGGGTTAGCCTGGTACACCAATATGGCAGCCGTGACGTCATGTGTCCCTTTTTACACAACAAATTCATATCAAGAGTGGTCCAAGCATTACCTATTTTCACCTAGAATAGGCTTGTAGAAATCCAGTCGATCACGTAACTTTTACTTTCGCTACGATGAAATGTTTTGTCCTCGAACATTTTGACTATGCATTTTAACATTACAGAAAGAATAAGCGGGTTGAGGTCATAATTTTCTTCGATCATTTAACAAGCAAAAAAGATGCAATCAGGATGAACGCTTATGAAGGGAAATCGATCCTGAAAATGTTTACACCGAAATACCATCAAAAGATAGAAACTGGAACCGTTATGCTTAGAAAGAAAATAATTTCAATGCACCTCATCGAAGAACTAATTTGTGGACAAATTCGAATGGGTTAATTTGCTCCTCTGACCTTTGTTGTTGAGAAACTTCACATAATTTTTTTCTCATTAGAGTCAAATTCCTTACATTGTAACATTTTCTCTACCAAACTCACTTTGAAACCGGTGAATAAACAAGCCAAAATTAACCCAATCATGTTCGCAAAATTAGCTAAAAAATTATTGTTCTTTACCCGGAAAACCTGAATTATAATTAGAGTAAACAATTTGTCAGATTTTTCGGTTTAGTTGACAATGCCTTGGCAAAGTCAAATGAACTTATAACGACCTTGCATTGGGCACCGCTTCTGATGAAGTCCCTGGAACAAAGAGAATCTAACAAAATGCACATTTGCGTGAGGAAAACTGCGAGATTAAAGCTCTACAATTTTTAAATACATAAAACTGATGACGTCTGTGACAGAAGTTAGGTGATCAGTTCCAGTTTATAAATCTATATTCTAAACGTTTGGGAAAGTGAACAAATCGAAGTAGTGCTACCAATTCCAGAATGGTTATAAGATATTGATTAGGCGCTATGTAACCATGGCGATATAGGTCGTGAAAGCGTGCAAAGTCTATTTTAAAGACTATACCAGCTCCAGTAATAAATTCATTTTGTAGAGGCTAGCTCTGTTTTAGGTCGTAATTTCATAAAGGTTCTAAGGTCAGTGTTTCTTTGTTGGATTGCGTAAATGGAACATTATCAGTTTTGCTGAGGATACGTCTTTGGGCAATCAACTTGTGGTCAGAAATGATGCGGGTTAATTACAGCTTTAGACTTATAAAAATTCTTTGGAATAATTTTGTGAATGAAGAATCTCAGGTATAATTGGCTAGGATTGCATTGATAAACGAAAATATGATTACAGCTAGCATTTCCGACATTTCGGGAATTGCTTTTGCGATCGAGCACAATGTCAAGATCGGACAGGAAGAGTTATCAACGCAACAATTTGCTTCTTGAGGATTAAAGGAGACAAATTATGATGTTTGAGAATATTAAGAGGAGTAAATGCATAACAACCAAGAAATAGCTCTTATTTCAGTAGCAATGTTTCGCCTACAAATATCGACGCCGAGCACGTTTTCTGATGGCGTCCGAATGACTGAGTTTTTGGAATTGTCGAAAAATCGAACATATCATGTTAGGATATGCCGGGGAGGTCCATGTTTCTATTCGGCTTAAGAAATTTTTACCTCGGTTAAGGTAGACGTTTCCGGTCACAAAGCAATGAGCAGTGAGCCGAAATATTTTCGAGAGCGTTTACTGGGAAGACGTGCAAAATTTGAGAAATTAAAGTTTAATTTTATCAGTTTTGCTGTTCAAAGAAGAAAAAGGAATGTTTGCATTTGCCTTTTGCCATCAAGATTCCTTCCAAAGAGTTTCTTGCTAATTCCGTGAAAGATATTAGCATTGTGGCGGCATCCAAATGCAATCTTTTTAATTTAATTTCTAAGAGTAAAAATTGGGAAAATAGCTACTTGCTGTGTCTATAAAGTGCAAATTTAGGCGGTGCAAAAAGAAAAAAAAAAGGACCAGAGTACTTATACCATCTACTGACGTTACACAAATCACTTGACTCTGATGATGACTTCCGCTCAGGTTGTCGAAACGTCAGTCAATGTCACCACAAACAGTCCTTCTCAGGACTACACTCACCCGGACGATCGTACTTCACTTAATTATGATAGAGAAAACTATAACAAAACAAATTTCCTGACAAAGGACAAAAAAATCAGGCTGTATCAGTGCCAAGCCCCACCAGAGATATTAACGTAACGACGTCCGAAACAAGGCCGTCGTATACAGAGTGTGGAGAGCTCTTACCACAAAATGAACTTCTACACCAGGAGAATGCTGTGGAGTTTATGTCCTCTGAGGAAAGTGAGGAAGATGAAGAGGAAACAAGAACTGGTCTACCAAAAAGGCACATAAAGCCACTACAATGGGAGAGATCAAAGCTAAGGACCATTAAGGCTCTCCTGGATGCCACATATCAGGCACGCATGAGCAGCAGGCAAAAAAGGACAGCTGCAAAAGTTATAAGAGTAGCTGGCCAAAACTTGTCAACGAGGCCGCTCCCAAACAACTGTCCCTCTTGGGCAGGACGAGCTGTAGTGCAAAGTTCATTTATATAGGAAGCAAAGCACCGTAAATCAGTTTTCGTAGTACAAATATTTCAATTCACAGGTTGTGATTGTATACTTTAAAGAACTATCTTTATGCCTTCAAGTGTAATTTTTTAGCAATAATGGATGCACATTGTATGGTATAAATATTAGACTGTATTTTTTTTAATTGAACTGAAGGACAATGGAAATAATTTTTAAAAAGAAAGCTATGTTACTACGAAATGCTTATTGTTTCCAACGTAGACTATGGCGTAACAAAAAAGTGAAAACCATACACATACATTGCAGCAGCAACTTTATTTGAATGATAGTTATTAAATGTTTTTTTTTTTTAAAGATAAATGATATTGTTACTGTTAACTACATGTATTTAAGAAAGGCTTTTGGTTTTAAATATTACTTGCATTAATTGACTATAATTATTTATGAATAAGAAGTATGAGAAAAAGTAGAGTTTATTTCTATTTAAGTGCTGTCTTGAAATTATGAACATTGAGGTCACGATTAGCTTATAGTGTGGCCGTAGATTGTAGCTTAAGAAATGAAGGATATAACTTACATTTGAATTGAACGCTCCAATCATACAAAAAGGAATCGTTTTTTACGGAATCATGTAATTTATATTTCATATTTTAAATTATATAAAGTATTATGAAATCTATGGAAAGAAAAGGAATAGTACACAAATTTTTAGGAGTTTCTCTTTGTCTAGGAAATTAAAAATTTTAAACGTACCTGTTTCAGAAAACGTTGCAGTGTTGTGTGTGAATTCTCCGTGAGTGCTGACGAGGTTGTGGAAGCAAAAACTGAATGCGGAATTTCCTAGGTTGTCGCCGCACTTCAAAAACCATAGAAATGAAACTGTTGGGTACCAAACTATTCCTCAAAGTTTCTGACTTCACTCGAGAATCATGCGGTCAACAATTTCCTGCGCCTCCAAAATTGGGGTACTTGAGCCGATCCGATTGCGACCTAACTTTGTGTTTACGTATTTCTACTATTCGGAAACCCGACGGATAAGTGAGTGTCCGCTAAATTTTCGAGCTGCGGAAACATAACGGTTAATCAGGATTCCGTAACACAGTAAACCTAACGGATACACGAGTTTAAGGAATGCGTTTCCGCGTCTCCGCAGTGGCGGAAACCTAGCGTATACTCATGTTTCCCGCAACGGTTACCTGAATTTCCGTTTGCAGAAATTCATGTTTCCGTTACGTAACCGTTATAAAAACGGGGACGGAAACGCCTTATTTCACCCTGTGAAGATCGAAAGACTTGAACACTCAAGAAATGTAAGGCAAGGCTTCGTTTTTTTTGGCGTTGTTACGATGCACTCGATGAAGTGATGATGGATGCCAGAACAACAACGGTCGATGTTCTTATTAGATATAGTACTCATAGATATAATGATCATTTGACTGATATTCTTGATTTCTGTAACGGTAAAGAGTTGTATTAGAACCTGTTTCTAAAGGTTAAACTCTTCCTCTGTTGACCTTTTTTCTTTTACTTATCCGTGAGGGACCTCGTTGTAAGTCCGGGTGGTATCATAGAGGTAAGTCATTCTCGGAACCATGTCAAATTACCACCATACCAGGATAAGACGAATTTCACTACCTGAATAATATCAGTCTGATTACAAACGAAAAGGAAATGCAAATGGTTAAAATTTAGCTATGTTGCTGTGATGTTGAGCGGGAGTTTTCACGCGTATCTGGTTTTGAGTCCCTTGTTAGAAACTTCAGTTGCTCAAGAGCCGGTAGTGGCACTCGCGTTACGTTTTACACATAATTGGTCGTTGCAGGGTCACGGCCAGTCACACCATTTATTGTCCAAAGCGTTTTCTGATTTTGGGTCGGTCGGTCGGAAAAGAAAAAATAAATAAATAAAATTGGAAAAGGGGTCTGGAGCTAGGAGGCCCGGTACCTCAGCATAATATCCGTGGATATGTTGTGCCGCCTACCACTATAAACACGTACAAGTGGTGGAAGAGAGAATTAACTCTGAAGTGTAAATTAAAGTGCTAAGAGAAACCCATGAAAAACCCACTGGCCGTTAGCCCTAGTAAAGGGTATCAGGGAACCACAAAAGGCAAACAAAATATTCTTATGACCTCGGTGGGAATCGAACCCACGACCTCCGCATTAGATCTACCGTTGCTCTGCCGACTAAGCTACGAGGTCGGACAGAGAAAGTCGGGGACGATTAAGGTGGTGAATTGCAGCGAAGAGAAAGTAAGGGTACATATAAATGTTGTGCCGCGTAGCACTATAAACACGTACAAGTGGTGGAATAGAGAATTAACTATGAAGTGTAAGGGCTAACTGCTAGGGCTAACGCCCAGTGGGTTTTTCATGGGTTTCTCTTAGCACTTTAATTTACACTTCAGAGTTAATTCTCTGTTCCACCACTTTTAATATGTGTGGCATGGAGCCTGGAAACAACAAGGTGTGGTTACAAAATAACACGGCGGTAATGGAGGAAGGAAAAATCAATGTCGTTGTTAAAATCTGAACGAGGACAGAGAAAAAGGATGAACCACCAAAACTGTAGTTGAAGTATGAAGTTAAACCTAAAAATCTTTAAGGCAAAAAACTGCTTATATATGTTTCAGATTGAAGTGACAATTGAATGAAATAATGTGTCATTGCCTTCATTGCTTTCTGCGTAACTTTTTTTTTTTTTGGAAAACGCGAAAATCTGAGTTGGTCGACGACGCTAAACGGAGAAAAAAAGCGGGGATGGCCTTAATGGAAGTATTTGACAAATAAGTGATTGATAAACAGTACAAGACCAATCAGTAAAACGGCATCTCATGTTTCATCACAACTCTTTAGCTTTATTTGTGCATTAGAACTTGCATTAAATGCATTAAATGGTGGACCTACAAGGAATGGTAAATCAGGAATTAAAATTTGCATTTATGACATTATGCACAGGCCTTCCCCAGCGTTCAATGCAATTCAATTTTGGACAAGAAAGGAATCTGCACTCTGTTTGATTAATTGTTATGCACCTTTAATTATCACTACTTGTAAGCAAAAAGATCAAAGGAAATTTCAAGCCGAAGGAACATATACCTCCAATTGTAAACCAACAAAACGTTGTTTATTATTACAAGTGTGGTCTGTGTGATACAGACTATTTCGGCTTCACGAGTCGACACCTACATCAACGTGTGGAGGAACATAAGCGATCAACAATTGGCTAACACGTAAAGCACGAGCATGGAGGGGATCCGGATTCCATTGGAAACAACTTCGAGATTTTAAAGAAGTGTCAGAGTAAACTTGACTGCTTGATTTATGAAATGCTTTTTATTCGCAAACTTATACCAAATCTGAACAAACAGAGTGACTCGATCCGCGCGAAGTTATTTACTTAGCGTTTCTTCATGCCGCAATTTTATTTTTTGGTGTGTATGTATTGTTTCTATGTAAATATTTTAGAGTTTTGGTCAGTATCTTATTAGCATTTTATAATTGATTGCATATATTCTAGCGCATTCAAAAATTGTTTACTGTTCAACTTGAAAATGACCGTCGAACGGTCGAAACGTCGTTGTTTTTTTAACGTTAACTTTTATAGTGATATCACTACTTGATCAAAAATACAGGTAAGCGTTGCACAGGTCTTTGACTTGGCATGTGATTAGAAACACTTCGAGACTGAAGGCCCATTTATATGGTCTCGGTTTCCTGAGACAATCCTCCTCCCCGACATAACCATGTAAGGATTGCGTGACCTAGACGACCCAGTCAGGGTTAAATTTGCTCTTCTTTCCTCGCACTTTAAACCTTTTTGATTACATATCGTCAATGTTTACTGATCATTTCCTTGTTTGGTTCAGGTTGTGCTTCAGCACTTGTTTTTATAAACACAAATGCGAAGTTAGGGTGTGAGGATCAGTAAACTCAAAGTTAACCTGTAACGTAACCCGAACAGATTTAAGTCATTTCACACACCCAAATACCAGGTAAATTCATGGCGACATGGCAACATCTATATTTTGTTTGATATCCTCACAGGTATTTACAGCAGACTGCAAAGCTACATGTATACCTCATTTAAAAGAGGAATGAAAAAGCTAAAAATGGAGAAGACCATTACAGTTTCTCAAATATCTTCAGGAGGAAGTTAATTTGCATAATTTATACACACAATTCAAGGGAAAAGTTTAAAACAACATTTTTCCTCATTTTATTGGCAAAACTGCCACCAAATCTGCCTGAAAATGAGCAGAAATGAGAATTATATCAATTTTTTTAGCACCTACTTGTATTGGCAAAAAAAGCCAAAATATATTTTGGTTGTGTCTAGATTGGGGGATTTCCAGGAAAATGCTACTTAAGCAATAGAAAACTTTTTTCCTGTGTTTGCATAGCCTGATATAAACACGAGAGGGGTTGGGAGAATTCGAGACAGTTATGGAAACCCGAGACGAAGTCGAGGGTTTGCATAACTTCCTCTAAAAACTACAACGCGTCACACAACCATGTTTACATACTCTCATGCAAACACGCCTCTCGGCCAATCAGAGCGCGCGTACTACCTTAGTTATTTTATAAAGTTATGTATAAAATGATAAATACACCCCCTCTTAAACCCCTGACAACCCACATTGATAAGGGTTTTGGATATTGGTAGCCACAAGTACCTCAGCATACAGAAACACCCAAAATATTCAAAACATGTTTGGGTGTGTCTACACAGCAGGGTTCCATGTAATAATAATAATATGTTTTATAACATCTGTAAAATTTTGCCAGTGTACAAACATGAACATAAAGTTATCACATTTATCACTGAGAATCATTATAGATAAGTAATAATGACATGAAGGTATCTGTAATAAAACTCTGGTCATCAAAAAGTATTCTTTTGGCCAAATTAATCGGGCTTTGGACACGCAAATGCTGTTTTGGAGATCTAATTCAAGTAAAAGGCACGTTTTTGAACGCAAAAGCCCATCTAAAAGGCAAATCTTTACATTTTCAAGACAACGCGTATCAGTGTGGAGCAGTTGAGAAGCGAGATGTATGATCGCTTACCTCAGTTTTTTATCCAATTAGCACAGAAGGTGATCAAAATCAGTTTGCATGCCACTTGAAATTCGTTCTACATCGTTTTTATCTCGATAAAACCTTCGCAAAGCTTCTTCGACATCGAATATTTCAGAGTGTGATCTCTCACTCGCGGTAGCCATGTTTAAGAACGTCACGAAGTGATGGTCTATACGTATACCTCATATGGCGTGCAAATTGGCCTGTGATTGGCTAAAACTGTAAACTTCCTATGGGCCAAATATGGTGGCAATCGGAAGTAACGCACATTTTTATTATCGTTTTTTTGCGTATAGTTCCTAGAGGAACGATATTTAAAGGGCCGGGGGAAAAAGGGTTTTAAATTCACCGCTGTATCTGATCACTGTGGATTTTGATGACTTTTCAAATTTAGTTACCCTGAAACACACAAGGTTATTTAGCCTGCGTAGCAAGCGTTCCTGTGCGTTTTAAGCGAAAGGAAAATAGCGCGCGAGTTTTAGCCGCGCGAAAAATGGGGAGAGCGCAAAAAATGAAGCGAGGGGGAGGGGGGGAGGAGGGAAGGGAACGCTTGCATCCAACCATTGTGAATCTCAAACACTCCGTTCGCCAGCCAACGGAGCCCCGGCCTGATTGGTTCAAATTCGACAGTTGATTGAAATCCGACTCTAGCTTGGTCATTTATCAGGATTTTGCGGTGTTTACTACGTACGTACGGCACAGAAATGCGAGTGACTCACTTCAGTTGATGTCCGTTGACTTGCAGCGCGACAGTGGAAAATTCAACAAGCTCTACCCGCGGAGAAAGAAAAACACACCGAGCCTGGGAGGAAGGCGGTCGGTTCTGCCAACAGTGAGTACATTTTTGTGTTTTATTCTTGGGTTAGAATAGCCGTCGGTCGGTCGGAGTGTGTTTGAAAAATAGCCGTTAAATTTGGTCGATCGGCGGTCGGAAAAAATCCCCTCGGTTGTTGCTGTTCGATTGTGGTCGTTGGCCGATTGATTTTCCTTGTTTTGACGTTGGTTTTAGGCCGTAAAGGCGCTGGAATGCGGTCGAATAGCCTGCAATTGCCGCCTCAGCTGTTGTTGTTGAGATAATTTGATGTCACAAGCGTTAATTTGATGTCACAAGGGAAACGTAAACATTCTATCTCGCGCGCTGACAAACTCCGATCGTGCTGGCCTTTTGATTGGGTATTTTTGACAGTTGTCATTTCACTGAAGCGTGCAACACCTAGGGGCGTATTTGAGATTCACAATGGTTGGATGCAAGCGTTCCCTTCCCTCCTCCCCCCTCCCCCTCGCTTCATTTTTTGCGCTCTCCCCATTTTTCGCGCGGCTAAAACTCACGCGCTATTTTCCTTTCGCTTAAAACGCACAGGAACGCTTGCTACGCAGGCTAAAGGTTATTAAACCAAGAAATTGGACAAAAACCTCTTTTTTCGCAAAAGGACGCATTGACTTTTCGGTGGTCTCGTCCCGGGTAGGCGAGCCAAAGTGTTTACATGAAAAAAAGTTGTCCCACTTGGGTTATACCCTACATGCCGAGGCGAGACAACTCGCCGCTCCGAGCTTTCTCGCCAACCCATGTTCTCTCACCCATCTTCACGTAAATTATTGATAGAATTTTTCGAGGAAATAAGTAGAAAACTATAGCCCGCCCAGTGTAACTCGGGGGGAGGGCTGTCTCGGGTACCCGATACCATATAAACAGGCGCTGAGTTTCGTTGAAAGGGATTTACCTGTAATGTATCAGTCAAATCCAAGAACGCCCATCCCCCCTCCCCTCGGGTATACCCCGGGCATTTTATAAGAGGTTAGCTCGGTATGGTGGGGAATTTGATGTGAAACGCAGCCTGCCCAGTCGGGCATTTGACTATCGAGAAAATGTTGGCCAGATGCAACAAGCTAAAGGATTATGTGGAAAAGGAAAACAACACGTCTGAGAAAACTGCAGCAACAAAACAATTAATGTCACAGGATGTCTCTCTAGAGTGCCTCTGTGTAAAAAAAAAGAAAACACATTAAGCGTGGATTTGCTGTCATAATAGTTATTTGCTTTAAATGCGTTATGAATAGGGTATTACCATTTATGATTACTTCATAGTGGTAGAGCTTGAAAGTGCGTTCTTAAGCTACACGGAAAAAAAAACTTCACATCAGCATTTTCTCCATTTTGTTTAGGTTATGTTTTACGTTTGAGGTTTCCGTGCTGATTTCTTGTAATTGAATGTTTCTTGTCTATTTACGCTGTGTATATTGACGCAAAGTTTGCTTTTAAAAGCGAGCAACAGTTAGAATATCAAATTTGAATATTGTAATAACAAAATGGTTTTAGAAGTCTGAAACGCGAGAAATTTTTCATTAAATGGCTTGTTTATATATCTAGCGCTTGGAAAATTTGAGGCGTTATGAAAGCCTAAACCGGGTGGGGCATCATAGTGGGGAATTTGACCACAATTTTTCTAAAAAGTCAAATGCCCCAAGGTTTGCCCAGGGAGAGGAGGGATGAGCGTTATTGGAATTGACTGATACATAACTTGTAGTCATTCAGCATATCTTGCTGATTTTGCTATATCCTCACTTTTAACGCACCATATTTGATAAGTCAAAAGTTGAAAAGAATGATAGTTCGACACTGCTAGAACAAAAAACAGGAAACCATGCACGCTAATTAAAAGAAAAATGAATAGCAACAAGAGGAAAACTATATTTTAATAATAGATGCAAAAATAAAACATTCTTTAGATCAATATAATTACATGTGTCTGGGATGGACATAAGTAACTGTGCTATCACATGCAGACTCGACCAATAAGACATAAAAATATGCAAATTTAAGAAAGGCCACTTTGGGTGAAAAATAAAACACAGGCCTTAAGACCACTGAAACGGAAGTCTTAAGGAGAATCAGCCATCGGCCTTTTTTTATACTGATTTTGGTTGTTTTCTGAATTCACCACGATGAAGAGCAATGCCACCATGTTGGCAAGAGCAAGCCCTTTGTCAGAGTGAATCGCCTAGTTTACAGTCAGCTTATTTAAAGTAAAATTAAAAATACGCCCGCTTCTATGTTTTATGAATAAATTTAACATGAACACAGAAACATCAATTAAAACAAGGATAACCAATAATTTTACGAATGAAAATTTCTTCAGAAATTTTAAGCTTGTTTGAGTCAGTTATATTTATTGCGCCAAGGCCGGATACCCTGCTCTACCGACTGGAGAGAGAGCAACCAGAAACAATCCTTTAATAAATTAAGAGCACAGATGTCATTGTTGATAAAACGTTTGATATCTTTCAAGTCGACAAGAATTAACTACGTCGGTAATGATTTGAAATTTGTGTGCGCGGTTCTACTTTAATAAACCGGGAATTAGTTCATTTTAAAACACCGAACCGTTGGCTAGAATACGATGCCAATTAATCAGAGTTTTAACTTGAACAGGTGAACCGCTAAAACATGTTGGAGTGGACCTTTGTTGTAACTAGTCTTTGTGGAAGTAAAAACAGACGTACGATTGAGCAGGAGTTTGTTTTTTATCTTCGAAGAAACCATCTCCCCAATATTAAGTAAAGCCAAACGTAATAAAATAATACAAATAATAAAAGTTGGCGGGATAATTTAAAGTGACGCAAGCGTTTTCAGTTGCATTTTCCACTGATGAAGAGGCGGTAGCCTGGAAACGTCTGAAGAATATATTTTTATCTAGCACTAGAATTTTCATTTAATTTAAGATATTTGGTGTCGCCATATGTCTAATATATTGTTTAACTGAATTTTGCTTCATTCGACATGGGTTCTGTATTCCACAATTATCGTTGCCCCTAACTGAGATGGTGGTACAGGTACATTATCGCAGTCGTTATGTTTTCGACCTTTATCGCATCAGTCATCAGGGCTTGATATCTGACTTTCAAAGCTCGTATGCTGTTCATGAATAGGCATAGTTTGTTTTCAGTAAGACTTTTGCAAGCGCTTAAACTTTCAATTGATGAAAGGGGGTTGCTTCGCGGAGTCATTGTTCAGGTAAGTTATTTGGGCTAAACCAAGATTAAATCTCCATTGCAAAACCAAGCTATAGCTATGTATCCTGTTGCTGTTGGAATCAACACGTTAGAAACTGTGTCCGAATCGAACCTGCTTGAAATCGTTATTTGCGAAGTAAGGCTGTAGTCTATGAATGCTTCGATTTTTGGCATGTTTCCTCGCAACTATTGTAAACTATGTTTGCTTAAAACTAGAAAAACACTGAAACCTGTTCTCGAGTAAGGCAAGCTGACAATAAAAAGGACCTCGACGGCTAGAGAAGCTTGCCGTTTCTGTGATAGTGTCGTCTTATCGAAGAAAATCGGACCACAAGTTTATTTGCTACAAACCTGGCGAGCCGACTTTTGAACGAGCAAAGACGCTTAGGTGTTTGTTTTGCTGACATACAACATTGCTCTGGGTGCCTCTTTTTGAGTGGAAAATTTAGGCTGATCGCAGGAGAGAATAAAGCAGAATCTACTTTTAAGTGATAAAAAAACGCATCTTTGTTAGAAATTAAAGGTGCTGGCTTTGTGCTTTCTCTTAAATTTTCAGATTAAAACTAATTAAAACTAATTGGTATTGCCTACCTTTTAGAACAAAATTTTCGGTGGTTTATGTGACATCAGCCTAATTCAATGTAAAACACGTTTTGTTCTGAATCGAATGTTCGTGTTTGTCTTTATGTTTTAGGACTCAAAACCTCTCAGCCATGCAGGCTTTCTGAAATATAATTGACGTTGCTCTACATTTTCAGTATAGTACAGTACTAGTGCAGGTGTCGGGTTTTTTTTCAAGCGGATCAGCGGAAGAATAATAGTGAATTTTTTTAAGGCTAATGTATCGAATGACGATCTTTTTTCACATTTTATTTCATCAGATGTTGGTGACCAGTTTAACCATATTTTACAAATTAAACTGTCTTTTAAGCTTTTTTAAGTTTTTCAGCGCAGTTGTGCGGATTCAAACATTCCATCAAAAACCCAAAGTTTAAAGAAATCATTTTTGTCTTTCAAAGTGATGTTACACAGAACAGTTGCGTTAACGACAATTCTTTGCTTAATATGCATGATATATATAGGAAACATAGCGCAAGTTCAAGTTTTAACAAGATTTTGTTGTGGACATCCGTTGCAACGCCAAAAATATTGTTAAACAGGTTCTTCTGTTTGTAGGGACATTTTTTTTGCTTTTGAGTTATCCCAGCGCGAAACTTCAAGATTGCGGTATTGGAGGTATGTTGAGCACTGTTGTATTTTTCCGTTCTTTTTTAATTGTTGTCGTTGTATCATAAGTAACGAGGAGAAGAAAACTGAAACTGAAGCAAATTCCGTTGTCAAAAATCGCCGAAAGTTTGTGAAGTTTATGAAAAATTCTCTACCAACTTTACGGAAACTTCGATTCGATTCAGTTATCTCGACAAGAAAATCGGCATCGCTCAAAATAATTTGTTTCTATGAGCATGTGACTTGTGGATGTGAAAATAACCTGTGCTCATAACAATTAAAGCAAAAAAAAAAAAAGATATAAAATTAAAAAAAGGGAAACGTTAAAGAGCAATACAGCAGATGATGTTCTCTAAATACTGTAAAATGATCGTCCATCATGACAACAGCCAGGAGGTTTGGGACGTTTAGTGTCATCACTCGCTACATTTTGGTGCAAAAAAGTCAATTCTCCTAACAACTGAAAGTTAGAAACTTACATTCAGTTCATGTTATCAAGTCGGCAGGTACGGCAATTCCTGAAAACATCATCGGTACCAATCTAACGCTGAAACTTTTATTTATTCGCAGGGAGAGTTTTTTTTTATTCAGGATTCCGGAATCAGTTTGGGCTTTAGTCCCGTCATACAGCAGGTATGCATGGCAAAACAGACGTGGTTTTCTTACAATAAAGTTGAATCCAACAAATATTTAACAATTATTCCATTCGCGCTTGTTGGATATGAGATGGTAAATAGCCAACTAGGCCCGTAGGGCCGAGTTGGCTATAACCAATCTCATATCCAACAAGCGCGAATGGAATAATTGTTTTATTAAATTCTCAACCTTCGGATTTGTTAAAGTTTATTTAAGTGTAAGAAACGACCAGAAGGTGATGTGACTTTCAGGCGTCAAAACAACATGATGTCATGATCACATGATACGTGCACCGCCGTGCGAACAGTTGAATGAAAAATCAAAAGCGAAGCAAATTAAGCTTACAGCTGAACTGAAATTACAGTAATCCAAAGTTCACGGACTGCTTTGTACGGGTAAAAACCTTACTGCAGTGTTCTCAAGTGTTCAAAGCTCAAACTCATCGGGAAGAGTAATTATTGTGGACATTTACACTACAGTTGTAAAAAATACTGGGGAAAGCTTAACTGATACGTACCGTTAGATAATCTCATCCCGAACTTTGTGGCTTTTTTTATTGTTTCTGGGACGGCCTTGTCCATAATTTCTTGAATTTCCTCTGTGGAGAGCTCACCGAATCTGTTTTTTTCATCTATTTTTTTGGTCGACGAAACTTGCTTTTTTTTGGCTTCCCGTGAAAAATGTTATGCCGAGCGACCTTTGACGCATTCATTTCCATATAAGGTCAAACGCAGGTATAATGGCTGGTAACCGAGATCTAGTGAACCAATCAAAAAGCTAGAACTGCATTATCCGAGGTTGAGAATTTAATAAATCCGGTTATCGGTGACACTGCGACTTAATAAGCTTATTCAGTTTGATTGAATACATTCTGAAAAAGTCCAGTTTAGTGTTAGAGTCCACCAAAAACATTATAAATGTTATCAGGGTGCATTCGCTAGCAAACAGTTAGCACAAAGATTGATAAAGAGTACAAGACCAATGAAAATGGCACTTCGTGCTTCATGCTTCATCACGACATCTTTATTTGTGCATTAAACACATTATCCTTTAGTGGTGACATCTCTTGGTGTACCTACAAGGAATGGTAAATCAGAAATTGAAATTTGCTTCAATTTATGACATCATGTACAGTAGTTTTTTACGGCACTTCGGTAGCGTTAAATGCAATTCAACTTCGGACAAAAAACGCTGCACTCTGTTTGATTCTTATGTCGTGTAACTCTCAAAGTGTCCATGCAAAGAAGGACCGGGTTGGACGAGAACAATAGGTAGCGAACAACGAAAGCTGCCCTGATTTCTTTCGCGTTCTGATCTTGTCCGGTGTTTTACACTCTAGCATACAAGCATAATAGAAAAGGGTAGCTGCAAGCAGTCTAATTTATTGAATGAGGCATTTGTAATTTTCTAGTTTTAAGATGTTTGGTATCTTGAATTACATCCAACGCGACTGAAATGCGGCGTTTTGAAACCTGAGGCTGAGATGGCTGCAACATAATATCATCAACCCTTACAGCCTCAATTGTGTTCTGCATCTATTTTCCCTTTCACTACCTGATCAAAAATACAGGTCATGAATGTAAACGCCGAAGGATTGCAGAGGTCTTCGACATGACATGTGATTAGGCACGCTACTGGACTTAGATTCGTTTAAGGGGGTTAAACTTTAACTTGTAGCCATTCGTATCTTGCTGACTTAATTTGCTATCCTCACTTTCAACGCACCATCTTTGAAAACTAAAAAGTTAAAAACGGAAGAATCACGATAGTTCAATACACAGCCAAAAGTAAGGATCTGGCACGCTAATTACAGCAAAAAAAGTATAGTAGTAACAGATGATCCATTAATTTTAACAATGATATGTAATCACACGTTTCTGGGATCAGTTGCCATCGCAGACTCGACCAATGAGATAAGAAATTATGCAAATTTGAGAAAGGCTTTCATACCTTGATCACAAAATTTGGTTCCAAAATTGAACACGGGCCTTGAAACAGCTGAAACGGAAGTTTTATAGAGACTCGGCCATCGGCCTTCTTCATATGGAAATTGTTTTTTTTTTTCTTTCTTTACTGAGCTGATAAGTTGAATTCACCGCCATAAAGAGTACCATGCCATGTTTTAGAGATTTAGCCCTTTATCAGAGTGAATCGCCTACTTTACAGTCTGCTTAAAGTAAAATTCAATATACGGTCGCTTCTATGTTCTGTGCAGAATGAATTTAACATGAACACAGGACACATCAATTAAAACATGGATAACCAATTTTACGAATGAAAACTTCTGCAAAAACTTGAATTTTATTTGAGTCGGCTATTGCGCCAAGGCCGGATTTCCCGCTCTACACTGGAGAGTGTGAACCGAAAAGAGAGCAACCAGAAACGATCCTGTGATAGATTAAGAGCACACAGATGACAATGTTGATAAAACGTTTTGATATTTTTCAAGTCAACAAGAATCAACTGTTGATCTGCTTAACTACGTAATGATTTGAAGTTTGTGTGCGGGGTCCTACTTTATTCAAGAACGAATTTTTTTCACTTTTTAAACACCGAACTGTTGGCTGGCAAACGATGCCAATTAATGAGACTTTTAAAAGCTGAGCCGCTAAAACATGCTGAAGGTTTTGTTGTTAGTCTTTATTTGTGCAAGTAAAAACGGACTTTAAAAGATTGAGCAGGATTTTGTTTTTATCTACAGAGAAACCAGCTTCCCAACATAAAGTAAAGCCAAACGTAATACAGTGATACAAACATTTAAAAGTTATCGGCATGCAAATGTCGGAAAGTCTGCTTTTAATAAACTTGAACTTGAACTTGAACGTTGGCGGAATAATTTGGTGTCGCCAACGGAATTTAGTTTAATTCGACATGGGCTGTATTCCACAAATTATCATTGCCCCTAACTGAGATGGGGATATAGATAGATACATTATGGCAATTGTTATGCTTTCGGCCTTAATTGCACGAGTCATCAAGGCCTGACATCCGACTTTCAAAGCACGTATCCTGTTCATGAATAGGCATAGTTTGTTTTCAATAAGAGTTCGAGGAACCGGGGACATCAAGTTACAAGTTTCTTGGTTCTAAAACTGTCGAACCGACGTTTAAACGAGCAGGCGCTTAGCTGTTCGTTTTGCTGACATACAAAACTGGTCTAGGTGGCTTTTTTCGCGTGGAAAATTCAGTTTGATCGCAGGAGAGAACAAAACACAAAATACTTTAAAGTTTGAAAGAAACTCGTCTTATTTGGGAATAAAAGGCGCTGGCGGTGTGCTTTCTCAAAAATTTTTAGATTAAATTATTGTAAAAATTTCACTCACGAAATGGCACCTTATACAATTTTCACAAGTCATAAAAAAACTTATTGGCATTGCCTATTTTTTAGAAGAGTCTTTTCGGTGGTTTACAAAAGTACTTTAATTTTAGGGGTACTAATACATTTTCTCACTCACGAAGAATTAAAGAAATGTTCTTTTTTTTGTATCAGTTTCAAGGACTGCTACAACCAGCCTTGTAACAACTAAACCGAGAAAAAAAATAAGGGACTACTTGTAGTCTTCAAGCTGTTGCACGCTTTCTAAGAATGCTACAATAAGTTGCAAAATTGTTGAGACATTCGCAATCAAAAACATCTTTTCTTTCTCTAAAACACTCCTGTAAGAAATCTGTGAGATACACACCCCCTCCCTCTCCCCCTTTCAAAGATGTTCCTCAAAGTTTCGAGCATGGTGTTGCACTGTTAGCAACTTTGATAAGAGGGGGAAGGGGACGGGAAATCATTAGAGGCCAAATCACGTACAGTGTCTCAAGTATTTTCGCAACTCATTGTAGCTTATGTGTGAGAAGCATAATTCAGTGTAAAAAACGTTTGGTTCTGAATCGAACGTCCGTCTTCAATTTATGTTTAAAGATTCATTGCCTAAAAATATCTCAGCCAGGCTGTCTGAAATATTATTGACATTGCGCTACATTTCAATACGTATACGTATTGAGGGTTGTCCAATACACCCGCACTGTAACGGTCTGTAAAAGTAAGGTTTCGGTCCGTCAATTTCTCCAAGCGGTAAATGGTGCACACGGTCCGTACAGTTCGTACGGTCCGTGAATTTGACATACGGACCGTATGAAGGTATTAACGGTCCGTGAATTGCATATCATTAAGGGGACTTAGACTATAATTTCCCAGCGTTCTCTCTCAAGGGGTAGATGGCTTTACGGTCCGTACAGTTCGTACGGTCCGTGAATGTGACATACGAACCGTATGGAGGTATTAACGGTTCGTGAATTGCATATCATTAAGGGGACTTAAATTAAAATATTTTAGCGGAGCTCCGCGCGCGCCGAAGGCGCGCGCGCGCAGAGTACCATTGCTAAGAAAATATGGTAACCCATCCATCCGAGAAATTTTGGTTATGACGTCATCGTACGACCGACCGACCGACCGACCGTCCGACCGACCGACCGACCGACCGTACGTACGCCCACCCCATCATGTAAGCCAAAGTCAAATGTGATACTCCAGTTAACCCTTTCGTGTGCAAGCTCGCATGTAGGCACGCTTCCATATGGACTGTTTTTGGAAAGATCAGTTGCCCATACACGCAGTTCTCAACCCGCGTTTCTGTGGCGGGAAACTGCATAGCCAAATTTTGAAGACAGTTTTAAAACAAAGTCAGTTTTGTCTATTCGTTGGCGGAATATCAGTGACAAACAGCGGGAGAAAGAACATGAAAGGGCACGGGTACATAGGCAGAATCGTACTGGGAGCAACGGGAGAAAGAACAACAAAAAGCTCGAGAAAAGAGACGAAATTATAGTGAGGAACAGCGAAAAAGAGAGTGTCTCTTGTCAAGCTGTAAAAACAGTGTCAGGAAATTTCAGCTTTTCCCCGTGTTTGCCTGCATAAGCTTGCACGAAGAGAAAAGATCGCCGGTGTGGTCTGGCAAGGTTTCAGTAATTATGCACTGTCTTCGGACCTTGCTGTGTATTAAACTGGACGGTTTTGCCGCTAAAATCCTTAATTGAACAAGCTTCCTTGACAGGCATGAGAAGTAATAAGACTTACTTTTGTGTGAAATGACCGCTTCTGCTTAAGCTCTGCGTTCGGAGTGATTGTTGACTGACTTAAACTGTGCGCAGGTTAGTACTCCTGTTTTGTCTTTTATATGGACATTTATGCCAAGAAAATTGAATAGCGATTTGTCTCGGTTTGTTACTTGTCTTATTTTTTCCGATTTGTACGAGAAACGTCGAATAGACATTCGCATCGGTTTCTTTTTTCTTACGTTTTGCTGTTTTCACGCTTCCATCTCAAATTGGTTTGGACTCTTGTTTTTTCCAAATGTTTTCTACCCAATATTTCATCTCGGATCCTAAAACGTTTCGTTTTAGGGCACAAAATTTGTTGAAGAAAAGCCAAGCGAAGTCCGGACGGTTGGTAAGTTTGACATTTGGAAAACTCTCGCCGAAAGAACAACAACTCCATGCCAAAAGTAAACGCGATTTTTAACAGTTGCAGCATTGGAAATGCCGGCAATATATTGTCCCTCGCCGCAATTCTTAGCAAAGCAATGATTTTTTGTGAAATGACGGCTATTATGTCAGCTCTGCGTTCGGAGTGATTATTGACTAACCTAAACTGTCCGCATCCGTAGGTTTAGTATTCCTGTTTTGTCTTTTATACGGAGACTTATGTCAAGAACACTCGGACTAGCGATTTGCCTAGGTTGCTCACGAGTTATGTTTGTTGCTTGTCTTATTTTTCCAAGAAACGCCAAAACGCCGAAGAAACATTCGTATCGTTTTTTGTTTTCTTACGTTTTGTTGTTTTCACGCTTTTATCTCAAATATGGTCTGGACTAAAAAATGCTCGTGTTTTTTCCAAATGTTTTCTATTCAATATTTCATTAGTGGATCCTAAAAGTCTTCGTTTTCCCTGCTGTCGCTCATTTTTGGGCACAAAATTGGTTGAAGAAAAGCCAAACGAAGTTCGGACGGTTTAAATCCTCGGCTCCTCTTTGTTAGGAACAAGAGCCGGATTGGCATTTGGAAAACTCTCGCAAAGAGCGACAACTCCTTGCCAGAAGTAAACACGATTTTTAACAGCTTTAGCAGTCGAAATGCCAGCAATATGTTGTCCTTCACAGCAATTCTCGTTGTAAGTTAAAAAATCGTAGACTTAATGGGCTAATTGCAGTAAAAACTTCGTCTTTAATTCAATGTTTATTGACAAATGTTTTTCTGAAACCGATTTGTTTGTCTGTTGTCATTGCCAATCAGATGTTATCATTAACAATGATGTAAAAAATAATACCGCCCACGACTCGTAGTCAACGTTTGTAGTTTGCAATATTTGTAGTTGATCGAAGTCAAGAATAAAACCATTCTCAACCATTTGTAGTTGATCACCTGAGTTGATTCATGGCTTATTGTGCCGCAGCCACTTTTCACAACGAAAAGTTAAGTTAAAGTCTGTTTCGGTTAATGTTTTTTGGTGCTATTGTTCAAAGGACACAGATGGCACTTTTCTATCGTCTTTATATCTCACAAAAAATGACGCCATAAAATAGTCAAAACAAGGCGAACAAAGTACTTTTCTTCTTTTTGGGGTAGTGTCGAAGAGTACCCACTTTGGGGTTTTACCATTTTGTTTTGTTGTGGAATATTTCGGTTTGTTGAGGTTAAAATGTCAACGATACATGTTAGAAAATTTGTGACTTAGCCAAAGCACATAACCGGTTGTGATGTTGGATTTAAAAGTGAGACACTGGGACTGTTGATCGATAGTTTAGAGATTTACACCATTTGTATTGAAATGTAATCGGATGTAATTAAACTGTGATGAAGTAAAATCGTTTATGCTCTGGTTATGTAGTCCCTTGATCCAACGTGGCAAAGGCCGATGATAAATCGAAAATGTACGTTAGCACATGTTTGAATGGTGGCTGTGGCTCTGCAGCAAAACAGTAAAAACTATAATCACAATGCAGAAGTCCTTACTAGAGTCCTGGCTCGAGTCCTGGCATTGATTTTATTTTATCGGTAAATGCCATACAAGCAAAAAAGAACTGTGGAGCTCCGCTTTTAGGTTTGCCTAAATATATATATTACCCACGAATGAATAAAGGGGGACGTTTCTAAAGAAACTGTGGTGCTGCGTCGGTGGGGAAGTAGTACACAAAAATTTGGTATTATCAACAGAGTTGATAAATGTAAATTGACCACCGTACAGGGATTCTAAAAGCTGACGTTTCGAGCGTTGGCCCTTCGTCAGAGCAAATGGAGGAATTATGGGTTGTGTGTAGTTTTTATGCTGGAGTAGGAGCTACGCTATTGGTGGTAATTATAACATGGCAACGTGAAAAATAGGAATACATTAGTTAAATGAAAAGCGTTCGTTAATACCGTGGCTATCTG